>JAPQWN010000010.1:10250777-10949943 GCA_028538565.1 Umbellularia californica | reverse complement strand
GTATATGGTTTATTACATAGTATCAGAGCAGGTTCCAATCCCGTTGTTCTTGTATAGCCCATGTGACAGGCCCGTCCATGAAATCTGTTGGGCCTGCACGTGAGGGGGAGTGTTGGAAAGTCCTACATCCCATGTCGCCTAAGTAATAGGCCTGACATGTCTTAATATACTTGTATGGGCCTTCCACCTATCAGCTTAAGCTTTTGGGTTGGTATATGGTTTATTACTGGTAGCCCTAGAGAATTATAGATGCCACGACAATGGTTGTTTTTACCTCATTATGCTAACGATGAAATGCCTCATCTTTTGGTTCAACCAATCATCAAGTGCAAAGGGCCGTGACTAGGCCTGTCAATTTAAACCTGAAAAAAGGTGGCCCGGCCTGTCCCTCAAAAGCTCTTAAAATGAGAGCAATTTTGTTTCTAACAAAAAGCCCTAGGGCTGGCTTAGACAGTTTTTTTTCAAGCCCTGAAATTTGAGGGCAGGGCTTGGACAGTACTAGCCCGGCCCGGCTCTGGCCCTTGCCCTCCTACTTTTATTTATTTTATAATATATAGCTATCTATCTATCTTTGTGTGTGTGTGTGTAAATATACACTAAAATACCCTTATCATAGTCACTTAGTAGTAATAGGGGATATGAAGGCAATTTCATACCCACCTACCCATTACAAAATGTCCTAAACATCCACACATACATACACAGTTGGTTCATTTCATCTATATTTAATTTCTTTAAGTTATGTATTATACTTAATACATAAGCAATAAGTGTTGTACGGTTGCTTCTAATCCCTTTCTTTCAGTTTTATTGCTTCTTATTTAGGCCTTTTAAATTATCTATATAAACCCTTGTTAGTGCACAAGGGGGCGTACTCCTTCCTATTAATAATGATACACTTTTTCCTATATAGAGTTGCTTGGGATGTCAACCAATTCATATAGGTAATTTGTATGTGCATGGAACTTTAAGGATATGGGGTGAACCAAATATTCTTCTAATTAACTAATTATAATTCCTAATTCTTAAAAGTCTAAACTAATAGTATTTTTTAATTGCATTCATTTTTTTTTTACTGAAATCCAAGAATGCATAATAGTCAGTTTAATTAAAAATAATGTCAATTGATGAAAAGTATGTGAGTGTAAATGGTTTAAAACTTTCAAAAATAAGACACTGCTGGAATGATTTCATGCATGGAAAGTCATATGAAAGGTGTGAAATACATATTTAACTATTTTCTTACTTTGATAAAAAAAAAATCATATGTCTAGAACCCAAGTCACCGAAGCATGTATGACTTTATCCGATAAAAGAAAGTTTTTAGAGACAACTTATATTATCCCAATGTTTTCTTAATGGTTCCTTTGCAATTTATGTTAAACAAGATAATAATGTTTTCTTAATGGCCCCTTTGCAATTGAGGTTAGATAAGATAGCGCTCGATCACACTCAGATTTTGATAACAATGTTAATTTTTTTTTCTTTTAGGCCCTGAGCCCTGCCCTGGCCATCGAGGGTAAGGTAAGGGCCTAGATAGTGCAGGCCCTCCGAGGGCTTTGGCCTGCTCAAGCCCGTCCCTACGTATATTGAGGTAGGGCTAGAACAACCCCAGGCCCAGCCCTTTGACGGCCCTAGCCGTGACTCCGAATAGTATAAAAATTTCTTAAATTCAGGTTAAATGTGTCATTTCAGATTTCCAACAAATACCAAGAGTACGTAATATTGTCAAACACAAAAATGGAGAGATAAAAGAACTTACAAGGGTCTCTTTGGGATTTTATGAAAACATAGGGGGCTTTTTGTGAAAAAAATCTTCATATTTATGTACTAATTCTTAACTACAGTACTTGTGTGCATGCTGCCTCACGATAGTGATTGTTAGCCATCCAATTGAAGAGAGAGCCGAATAATTTAAGGGAAGATAAATACATATGGTTGCTGCTGCTGCTGCAATTATTATTATTATTACTGCTGCTACACAAGCGAAATAGTAAATTATCTTAGTTCTAAGGGGATTTTACCAAAAAAGTGTCCTAAAATTTGTATTATCCAATTTTAGACACAAATACACTAAAATACATGTATTAGTGTTCGTACAATGATTTCGGACGATTTTACCCCGTCTTATGCGAACGACATCGTCATGAAACCTAAATACCCCCCAACCCAATCGAACGATTTCGTTCTTCCTCCTCTTCCCAAATTTCTCCTCTCCCGCCCTTTCTCTCATCCTCCTCTCCTCCCTCTTCTCTCATTCCCTCATCCTGCATGTGGCTTCGGTTCTCTCTTTCCCTCCCCATCTCTGCATGTTGCGAACCCTTTCCTTCTCCCTCTCCGTTCGCTGCATTATCTCCCTCTCCGTTGTTGGTCTCTCTTTGCCTCTCTCCGACGTCCCGGCGACGAGATTTCCCCTCCAGTCGCTGCTGTCCAAGCATTAACTGGCTAGATCCTCAGGCGGAACTCCCACGACTCCTGCAACGTCATCTTCCATTTGAGATATTCAGCAAAGGTGATTTTCCCTGTTCTTCTCTCTTCCACATTGTCTATTTTGTTGTTTTCTTTTCATTTTCAGTTTCTATAACCGTTGGAATGATCTTCCAGCTCCCCTCTATTTCCATCTTTTAACTGCTGTAGTGGTTTTTTTTTTTTTCTGCCAAAGTAAAAAATTAGAGAATGAAGATACTTTTCTAGAACACCCACATTGCAATTCCAATGTTATTTTTCTACTGATATTTCACTAAGACATTTCAGGTCACACCATCCATACATGAGTCTTTTACCATCCCTTTTCATTGAATGAATGGATGATACACATGTAATATCTTGGATATCACCTGCAACCAGACCCATTAAATAAACGGTCTCACTAACCAAATGGCAAATGCACAAGAGATGAGCATGGCAACAATTCAAATGGATACCATACATAGCTGACAATGAGGAAATACACACAATACATAGACACACAAATCGAAACAATTCACAGTTTGCTCAAATAAATCATTCCGGAACCAGTGAACCAAATTTCAGCAATATACATCTTTCATCCTGGACATTTACAATTTAAAAAAAAATCCCCATTCAATAACTCCAATCATCCTGCAAGTAAGTTACTTTTCTAATTAGTATGGATCACTGGCTAAGCTTTCCCTCCAACCACCCATTTTCATTCCAATTATCAGATGATTACCACTCTCAAGCTCGGAACTTCCCTGTTCCCTCGGATGATAAATACCTCAGATTCAAAAATGCAATCAATCAAATAACATTCTCATTCGATCACAAAAATAGGAGTAAAAACATCACCAGTCCAAAACAAAAATTATATGATGATGATGATGATGACAATGGTGAGAAACGAACCTCAGACTCCCATGACCCCAAGGCTGCTCATACGCCCACCAATACCGACTCAAGATCTCATATTCGGCATACTCGACGCCGTATTTCTCCCCGATCTTCCTATAAATCTAATCAACACAACCATCAGAACCAAGAACAAAAAAAAATAAAAAATAATCCCCCCCCCCCCCCCCCCCCCCAAAAAAAAAAAAAAAAAAAAAAGAACCCTAGAAATCATAAAACCATTACGAATCTCATTCTGAAGAACACACACGGTAATGGCATAGTTTCAAATCCGCTTGGCTCATAACATGACAAAAAACTATAAAAAAACAGAAAAGAGACTTCTAAGATCCTGCATTACGAATTATAACAATTTCTGTAACAGAACCAAAAGACTTTAATATTCAAAACTGAAGATGCTTTTATTGGAAAAAAGGACCTGCTAAAGGAATCCTTCTGTTAGATTTTTTATGTTGCCAATTTCTTTTAGTTTGAACAAAACTCATACTTTTAGTCCTACTTGAGTTGTAATTTCTATTTCTTTTAGATAAGGACTGTGAAGAAACTATTTTGTTGTCAAAGACTCTTGTTAGATTCTTGTGATCCTTGTTAAAGACTCCTACATGGACCAGAAGATCTCCTGCAGAGTCCTACCGTGCTGATTTGCGGATTATGCTGACAGTTTCCAGAACATGGTCTCGTTATAGCGAGACACCTTTCTGGCTCATCAAGACTCCTCTCTGGCTCATCCAGTGAATGATCTCGCTATAGCGAGGTGTCGTGTCCTGGATATTTTAGGACTCTTCAAGCTGAAGTTCTTCACTTCTTTTAGAAGTTCTTCCTTCCTTCTTTGAGTCTCCTGCACGAATCATATACACCTTGCATCCTCTATAAAAAGAGACTAGAGAGCTATTCCCAGATATAGAAAAAGAATTATTCATCTCTCAAGTTTTGCAAGGCTGTCTGCGCTGAAGTTCTGTTTCTATTCTTCTTCACTTAATCTTCTTGAAGGGGCTTTCAAGGAGGGTTTCAAGCAAGCACGTGGAAGGTGAACGGCGGGTAGTCGGAGAGTTCTTTACAGTCCTTTAGGTTGAGTTTCAACTGTGTCAGGTCCTGTGAGTTCTTTGTAATCTTCATTCTCATAGTGCATTGCTTTCTGTGGCTGTTGCCACCCGTGGTTTTTTCCCGAGAAGGGTTTTCCACGTAAATCTCTGTGTCTCTCTTTGTGGGGTGATTGATTTGCATTTCTTTCCCTGTTGATTGCATATAATAATCTGAGAAAGGACCTTAACCTGTGTTAAGGCTTAAATAGAAGGTTGGAATCGAACCTTCACGTGGATCTCTTAGGCTGAACTGACTGACTTTTGATTAGCCTTAGCACTTTACTATTGAACCTTGACTAGAACTTTAAATTACATTTGCTTTGAACTAGAACTTTAAATTTCAATTGCTTTCAATTACTATCATTTCTGTGAGATTATGGATCTTTGCCAAGGTTGGTTTTTCTGTGCAGGTTATGATAAGCTTTCTGATGAAGATCAACAGTTGACTTTTTTGTTTTAGGAGTTTTGTTCACAAATTGTCAAAGGGGGAGATTGTTAGATTTTTTATGTTGCCAATTTCTTTGAGTTCGAACAAAACTCATACTCTTAGTCTGAACAAAACTCATACTTTTAGTCCTACTTGAGTTGTAATTTCTATTTCTTTTAGATAAGGACTGTGAAGGAACTATTTTGTTGTCAAAGACTCTTGTTAGATTCGTGTGATCCTTGTTAAAGACTCCTACATGGACCGGAAGATCTCCGGCAGAGTCCTACCGTGCTGATTTGCGGATTATGCTGACAGTTTCCAGAACATGGTCTCGCTATAGCGAGACACCTTTCTGGCTCATCGAGACTCCTCTCTGGCTCATCCAGTGAATGACCTCGCTATAGCGACGTCCCTGCTCGCTATAGCGAGGTGTCGTGTCCTGGATATTTTAGGACTCTTCAAGCTGAAGTTCTCCACTTCTTTTAGAAGTTCTTCCTTCCTTCTTTGAGTCTCCTGCACGAATCATATACACCTTGCATCCTCTATAAAAAGAGACTAGAGAGCTATTCCCAGATATAGAAAAAGAATTATTCATCTCTCAAGTTTTGCAAGGCTGTCTGCGCTAAAGTTGTTTCTATTCTTCTTCACTTAATCTTCTTGAAGGGGCTTTCAAGGAGGGTTTCAAGCAAGCACGTGGAAGGTGAACGGCGGGTAGTCGGCGAGTTCTTCACAGTCCTTTAGGTTGAGTTTCAACTGTGTCAGGTCCTGTGAGTTCTTTGTAATCTTCATTCTCATAGTGCATTGCTTTCTGTGGCTGTTGCCACCCGTGGTTTTTTCCCGAAAAGTGTTTTCCACGTAAATCTCTGTGTCTCTCTTTGTGTGGTGATTGATTTGCATTTCTTTCCCTGTTGATTGCATATAATAATCTGAGAAAGGACCTTAGCCTGTGTTAAGGCTTAAATAGAAGGTTGGAATCGAACCTTCACCTTCCATTGGCCAATCCTGCCTTGGGACGTTGTTCGTCTTGATAGCTTCCTCGATGGCCTGCATCTTGAACCCAACAAAGCTACCCACAATCACTAGTGGGACTGTCATTCCAATCCAAATGAAAATCAGGACGAACATAGTTTCAAATGGCACTTCACCTGATGACTTATCTCCCTAGATGAGAGCATTAAAGACAATGAAGATGGCAACCATAGAAGCAGGGAACATGAATGCGGTTCTTCCCGTTACTTTCCTCCACTCTGTTCCATTGAACACCCTATACATATGGGCAGATCCCTAACCAGCAAACAAGCCCATTATGGCACTGGAGAGGAGCATATCTGTCATCAATCCACCTCCGTTTGATGGTGAGAGGAAGCCAACGAGCGCATAAAATCAAATTAGAGTTATCAAACGGCCCATGTCCTTCCATAGCACACTGTTAGTCACCGTTATTCGTCGTTGGACTTGAATATCTGTTGCTCTCCCCTGACATGTTTTCCTATTTGATTTGCATGGTTTTCCCCAACAACTTTATGCAACTGTTGTAATTAATTAACGCATTAGGCATCCTTTAAAATATGCTGTTACGGGTCAGTGGATGATGTAGAATGTGGGGACACCATTTGTTTTTTATGCATGGTCACTGGAATTTTTGGGCACTGATCATACATCATCTTACAATTTATAAGTAACGTTAATGTAACAGTAAACATAAGATATATGTTGAAAAAATACCATTTGAGGTTCCTGTAAGTGTTACACATCTTTTATGCATCTCATTACATACTTATTGCCAATTTGTTGCTTGTGAAAAAAAAGGGATGTGAAAATTAGCACAACGATGTCGTTATCGGGAAACTTTGACAAATATGTTATGATTGAGTCCGTTATATACTTATCATTGTTTGTGCATCTCAATATATAGTATATGATTAATTACCAGCTGAGCAAACAAAAATATAGGAGAAAGTTTAAGTTATTGTAACGATATCGTTACATTTGCAGTCACATCCATTAATCAATCTCTATTTTAGGATTGAACAATTGTCTCTTTTGTGTCTATTAGAAATCTCATTTGAGAGTTCTATGAATTGATATTTATATACATTGTGCTAACTTTCTACTTGTTACATATTATAGATGGACAGTATACAGCCTGGTCCTCTTGATAACTCCATCTTATATGATCAAGAGAAACATATTTCCGAACGGTTCTGGCGCGGCAAGGTGAGCATATATTGAAATACACTTGTTTTAATATATTTGCCTATACAACTATGACATTACAGTACGCTTATAGATACCCCTTCATTTACTAATTGTAGGAAGCTGGCCCACTACGGTGCATTCCCACACCAAATCACGATAACTGGGAAATCCATGACCGTATGTGGGCGCTGATACGTCAGACCGGGCTAGAACAGCTAGCGAAGATAAAAAAAAATAGAGCTCGATCATGGCCTAATAACTGGCCTAGTTGAGCGGTGGAGGCCAGAGACAAACATGTTCCACCTTAACAGTGGGGAGGCCACCGTTACTCTGGAAGACGTAGCCTACATATATGGCCTCCCCATTGATGGTCTCCCCATCAATGGACGCACATTCTCTGCCCCATCGACCATGGTCAAATTATGCGAAGAACTGTTGGGGGCATCACCAGACATGAATTATGACTGTTACGGAGTGCATGTTAAGTTCACTTGGTTCAGAGATAATTTTGGATTGGAGCCCAAGAGCCGACCGCGAGATCAAGACGTTCGGCGGACACGTGCATTTTTATTCTGCCTCGTTGCTGGTCAGATTTTTTGGACATCCTCGGGCACAAAGGCTCCAGCCCACATCCTCGAATTATTCAGACGTTTTGAAAGGTGTTCGTGGGGAAGTGCATGTCTGGCAAATCTATACAGGGGCCTTGCCAAGGTTTCTTTATTGCAAAAGAAAGGAAAAGTCGTCAAGACAATAACGGGCCCTCTAAAATTGCTTCAGGTGATTAACCTCGTTTGTGATTTGCGGAAATTATGATGAACTAATGTTTTATCAATTCCATAATTGGAATCACCATTTTTCTACAACTGGTCAGGTCTGGGCATACTCACGCATGACAATTGGCAAGCCGATCCGTCGGAGAGCTGATTGGGATACAGATGTTGAGTTCCCTCTTATATTGACCTGGTATAACAGACTGCGTTCCCATCATTTTCAGACTAGGGTTG
Source organism: Umbellularia californica (assembly GCA_028538565.1). Taxonomy (NCBI): domain Eukaryota; kingdom Viridiplantae; phylum Streptophyta; class Magnoliopsida; order Laurales; family Lauraceae; genus Umbellularia; species Umbellularia californica. The sequence continues at coordinate 10,941,862 of JAPQWN010000010.1, read as the reverse complement.
AGGATGATAGACGACAGTTGGATATTATGGAAGTGGATGCCGTAAGTATTAAATTAGGACATAGCTGGGTATTAGTTATTTGTTTGGAGTTTTTGGTTTCAGATTTGGGTCTCATCTGGAATATTACTTTATACAAATCTCTTTATTTTTGGTCCTTCCCTTTCTTTTTTTTAAATACAGTTATGTATTTAATGATGAATTTATATTCTTGCAATTCAATTGGCTTCCATATCGAGATTATGAAAACATCCAGGACTACATCGACAATGCAGACGTTCCTCTCTTTCAGTCGAACACTGCCTTGATCTCTTTTTGGATTATGGAGCGACATTGTCCGGATAGAGTAATGAGACAATTTGGTTTACAGCAAGTTGTTCCTCCCAGTTTCCAAAGGCCATTTCCGCGGAATGAAATGGTCCCAATAGGTGACAAGTAACGTGAAAAGATACGAGCCATTTATTCTGGGTTATGGAATAAAAGGATGGATGCAATCACTTACGGAGAGGATGGCGATGCTGGCCCGCACACGGATGCGTACTTCCAGTGGTATAGAGGCATCACTCGGCTTCGCATCGGTTGTCCAACCTCCATATCTGGCCTAGACCTGAACTCCATCCAATCTCAAGTAAATTCCTCCATCTAACTCTGTGACACTCCTCAGACAAGTATAAACCTCCGTTTTATATATTTAATTCTAACTAGATTGCTGTCTTCATATTCCCTAATATAGATCATGAAGTTTAGCGAGAAAATCTTGGAATCATGTGGCGATGCGGTTGAATTAGAAGAAAAATCCCCCGCAGCTTTCTCAAACTTCATTGAAGCCGTGAGAGCCGATGTTTTGATGTTAAAAGATGCATGTTTTCCTGATCCTGCGCAAGCTAACTTAGCTGATAGAGTCAAAGTGGGATCCAATGATACATCCCTAAAGGTATAATGTAAGTCCTAAAACAGTCTGTATATTCCATTAAAACAGGTACTAATTTTTGTTTGCCTTTATTTTAATATAGTGGAAAAGGCGACAGTGCAAAATCTCCTTCAGGAATTGGTCCCAAGAAATGGAAAAGCTCAGGCAAAGCCACTCAGTTTTCCTCCACGACATCCGGTGCAATCAGTCCAACTGTTGTGAACCCCCCCAAAAGATCCAAACGCCTAATCGAGAAATTATCACAACCACCCGATGCTGGAAAGCCCACAAGTCCAAAGGAGGCCGTCATTTCTGAGGCGGCTTCAAGTCCCATAGCGTTATCACCCCAAAGATCTCCCAGATTATTCTATATGCACCCGATCCCAAAATCCCATATTAAAGTGGTTGGCCATTGGAGCAGTGCTAAATCCTTCTCCACTAGTCCTTTCATTTCCAGCCCATGCTCAGTGACCAAAATCGACACTACACCCCTTCCGGCGCCTCCCAAATTCGGGATAAGTGTGTCCCCATATAGCGAGATCTCCTCTATGATCCTAAATGTCAAGGCATGCTATAGAGATCCGAAGCCCCCTATATGGATGGCCGACTACAGTACTGGAGCGTGGATGAGAAATCCAAAGTATAAGCTCACGATGGAGGAGCTTGATGTCCTAACCGCCTTTCAAAATGAATATGCTGATAGAGAGGGGTATTTTCTAAGTTCTTTCTGCCTTAATTGCATTATTGGTATCTATTGGTTTTTACTTAACTTGTATCTATGCTGCACCCTTTCAGGAATGCAAAGTTGAAGGAGTTCTGTACGCCTGTAACTGCCGATAACATGCAGGAATTGCTTAAGGGTGCATGGATGGACAATTGGGTTAGTGATTCTTGGCTCTTCAGGCTAAAATTACATTTTCCAGCCGTAAGAACGTACAATCATTGATGTTATTTCCATCAACTAATTGCTCTCCTTTCCATTGTCACAGACCATGCACTCTTGGTTTCAGACATTAAAGGAGCAGGCTGCAACTTCATATTTTTTTGAATGTGCTCTATCCGTAAGTGCTATAAAAGTCAGGACATTAAGTTCATGGGAACCGGTTCTTTGTATCCATTTCTCTTTGTTTTTGGAAATAAAGATGACATACAAACACGCAGGACTGGTACGTGGATGCTGAAGCAAGCGAGAAGCACGTTCAAAACTCCTTTGGGATGGCTATGCTTGACAACATTACGGAGAAGGAGTTCATGTTCTTCTGGGTATGGAATAACCACCACTTCTTCCTTCTTGTTGGTCGGGTCAGTGGACGGCGATGGGAGTACTACAACAACTTGAATCAAGACGGAGATTACCTGTTTGTTGAATGCTATGTAAGTTTTATCGTTGCCATTTATCAACCTTAAATGTAATTCATCCATTGTATTCTCTCAGCATGTATTTGAGCCGGTTCGTATGTTCTATAGATTGACTGGATCAATGAACGCTTTATGCAATTCGGGTGGAGTGATCCAACAGTATGGACAAAACACCGCATGGAGTGCCCCATGCAGATGAATAGGTTCGATTCACTGATTACACCAACTAACGGTGCTTTATGTTCACAGAACAGAATCATACAATTTTCGGCTAAATTACCTTCATATTCTAATTCGAAGTTATCGCACCCACAGCGTCGATTGTGGAATTTTTGTCATGGCGTATGCAAAGTACATTCCGTTCGGTCTGCCGATGGAGTTCACTAAGACTAATATGTACTACTTTCGTGTGAAGATCGTCTATGACCTTTACATTGACCAATACGCGCGTTGGAAGCAGAAAGTTCAAGATGTTTCGCTCCGCGATTAGTCTGCGGTTTGACATTTGCTTATCTATCCGGCAATAGTTATTTCTCTTTCTCTTTTGATGCTTATCTGAATCAGTCGATTGACACTTGTATGGGAAAGGGGTATTGGGGTTTGGTTATAATTTGATTACAGAGGTCGGGCTTTTGGAAGGTCAAGTTTGGAATGATTTTGGGGCTACGGGATAGATGGGATTGAAGGACTGGTGAGGCTGTAGGGTTCAGATATGAGGTGGGTGACTGGGATTGTATGCAATTTGGAACGAGTGCAAGTTTGTTGTTCATCCGGGGGGTTTGGGTTCGGCAGTTCTCCTGCGGTGAGAGCTTGATAGTAAAGAAGAAGGTGGAGAAAAGAGCTGGAGACAGTAACCTGGTTTTTGGAGTTGATTACATATCTTGTGATTATAGGAGACCTACAATTTCCTTGTTAAACTCTTTGTTGCTTTTGGTGTGACTTCAATATCTTATGATTTTGAGGGTAATAGAGTAGTTTTTCCCATCTCTTTAGTAGTGAAGCTTGTAATAAGGACGTCCGTGTGAGGCTCATCAACATGCACAACTGCAGTCCCAATTCCTTTATTAAGATGAACTTAGGTATCACAGGCTTTTCCTTCTATTCCATTTATAACTTCTTTAATGCTAGTGTTTTATGACTTTTAGGTTTTTTCTCATTTCACTGCTTTGTTCTGTCTCAATGACAAAATCTCATATAATTGAAAAGGTTACAAAACTCAAGACACATGCACAAAGGTACATTTCTTCACAATCTAATTTTTTTGGAGTCCTCTTTTAAGGTTTTAATCCCATAATTATGTTTTCCCCTATTTTGCTCAGTTGTTTGATTTCTAGAGGTCAGGAAGAATGCGGCATTATCTGAGCCTAACGCAAAGAAGGGTAGGAAGGAAAAAGGAGGTGAAAGATCCAAACATACCTAATAGTGCTCCAACTCCCTTCTTTATGTTTATGTGTGCAACTCCCTCTTTGTTCTTTTCTATTTTACCTTTATTTTGTTCTCAATATAGATGATGGATTTTAATTGATCAATTGCTTATTAAAGTGACATGTATTACTACTCTTATGAATACAATTTAAAGATTGTTTAATTATGGATTGCATGTAATTAGAATCTGAATCATTTGAATTGATGGGTTTATGACCAGAAAATATATGGCTCACTTAAGTAATTGCTTTATGGTAAGGATGACTTTAGGAAAGGGTAAAAAATTTGATAATGATGTACTTCCTCTTATTTTTGTATTGATGTAATTATTTTCTATATTAAACTCACTTGTCTTATTAACATCCTCTGCGAGTTTCGAAAATCCCCTCATGAAATAGTTACTCTAAGAACCTGATATGTGGATTGGCTGTTATCTATTTCCCAAACTGCATAGTTGCATTTTTTTTCTGTTAGCTATAGTTGTTTTGAAACTGATATTTGATAGCATACATTGTTCTTGCTTTAGTTTGTATTTTGGCTGAACTATAACTTACATCAAGTGGAATAGTTTTAGGTGGAGAATTGAATGAATATTCAATTTCTTGTGCCAACATTTGTAATATTGAGTTCAAAAGTGGGGAAAGCAACACCTTTTAGACAAGAATACCATCTTATTCTTACCCTTTTAGACAAGAATACCATCTTATTCTTTTCATGTAAGATTTTTTTCTGGCATGGTTCCGGTGTGACCTTTTTTATCTTCCCATGTGAGAAAGTATGCAGAGTGAGAAAGTATCCACTCTCATTTTTCTCTTCCCATGTGGTTTTCAAACTTGCCTAGAGTGGTTTTCTCTTCCCATTTCTACAGTCGGTAAATAGCTTCTGGCCTGTAAGTGTTTGAAGTCAAAGTCTCAAAAGAGCATATGAAGTAATTGCCATATACTCGCATAATAGTGTTTTATATGCTGGCACATCAGTGTTTGTGTATCTTAACACAAATTCATTCCTAGCTACTTGTTTGATACCTGAGGTAGATAGAGAAGGTGTAAATAATGGTAATGATATCGTTATCAAAAGTTTTTGAAAATACAATCCCAGGTAAAATCCGTGACTCTTTAATTTATAAATAATGGTAACGATATCGTTATCTCACAAATCTGAAATTAACATACTGGGTAAAATTTGTTAGCCTTTCTCCTTGCTTATGCTTCTCAATATAAAAGGAATTTCCATTTGTTGTTTTGTAACAAAAAAAAAAATAGCCAAGAGCCTTTAAATAATGTTCCATCTTCCCACAATGAGAGCAGGATCAATTTTCTATGTGTCTTCATGAAATATGTCCCAAGTTTCGTATCATGTTGATATGGAAAATCTCAACTCTTTTTTTTCTTCACATTGTGTAGGTTTACTTTTTGTGCCACCACTCCAAAAAGAGAACTGGTGTAGAAATGTCATTTGACACCCACCTCGTTGACATTGGAGATCTTCAAGAAAACTATAGGCTTGAAATTATTTTAAATGTTGAAGGAGACAAGCAGTCAATCGACAAAATTGGGAAATGAGCAAGAAAGTTAAACACAATTCTTCAATCGGTAGTATCTAGAATTTAATTATATTCTTAAATTTATTATTCATTTGATAGTTTGAGATATAAATTTGTCATTCTATTATTAAATCCTACTCTTATATGATTTCAAGCATAGTTTGGGGCCTTTTTTGATGTATTATTCCCCACTTTATTTTCAAACTCTCTGAGAGGGTTCAAGGGGGAAGTTTTGTGTTATGGCGGTTTAGCCGGTTTCTTTTAAAGTAACCTGTTAACTTTCTCTCATGCCATACTGTTCTGGGTAGGTCTTCATGGACAAGGTTGAGCTAGATGCTCATAAATGTGAGGATGCATTGCTTTTGGGTTCCTCATCTAGTTTGGATGGACCACCTGGTTGTGCTATTGCCAATGCAGAATGACAGAGCACTGTGGAATTGAAAAGCGTATCAGAGAAAATGATGAATATTGATGACTCACCTACTGTTTTGATTCGGGAATTTAGACATGACTGTGCATTGGAGCTGATGTCATTGCCTTTTAATTTGTAATGGTTTGGTTTATAAGTTAGGTAGCAGGTGTTTAGAAAACTGAAACAGCTCCTTTTGGGAACCATCACTTTGTTTACTGTGTTGTGTACATATAAGAGTCCCTTTAGATATTTCTTTGATTGCTAGATGGGCCATGAGAAAAGTCTTGCTAAAAAGAAAGCTTGTAAAGGAGATTTTAGATACTATGTTCTTCATATCAATTACTTTGTTAACTTCTCAGGCATATCTAATGATTAGCCTTTGGGAAAGCCAATTATAATAATGTCTTTAATATTAGCATCAGGTGTGATATAGTGATTTTGAGATCTGACATTATGCGCCTTTACTTCTTGTTAACCTTTTTAATCTGAGCCCTAATCACAACTGATGTTCTGTTGAGCTGCTACAGAAAACTGTTGAAGGATGGCCTCATGTTCCTCTAACCTTGTGTCCTTTTTATTGATTTGCTTTGATGTATTGGATTCAGCAGTATTGTACTGTTGTGAATAACATGGGCCAGAAATCAAATGTTACGAATGATCTATTTCTACTACTCCCATTTCATGCATTCTCATTTGTGGCTGAAAAAGTTCTTCGAAGGAAAAGGGTTTTTTTCTCTCTGAATCCCTATCTCAGTCGTACAACTCTGGGACAAATCACACGCATAGATTTCTAATGTTGGGTGCCTGTCGTTGTATGATACAAATGACACGTATTGGTAACAATATCGTCGTTGTAAGTTCAAGAATTTTGAGATTTTTTGGCGCCTGAGGTAGCCCTATCCAATGCATTTGGATCTCAATACAGAGTTGACATGAGACCTATAACTGATCGTAACGAAATCGTTACCGAAAAAGGATTTGAAATCACACTCACTTTCTTGCCCCTTAATTTAAATGTTGCAGGGTTAATTGTTGCCTCTCATACACCCAAAAACGATTGACTCCGTGGTCGATAAACAACTTCACTTAATTCAATCAATATCACCCAAATTGTGATACATTTGGTTTTGACAGCTGAAGGATTGACAGGCAAGTTGCACATGAAAGTAGATAATCCAGTATTAATAGCCTTGGAACTTGGTCATTTTCCAAAATGCTCCAATTTTTCAGACATTTGTTCGAGATTTTGAACCTTCGTTTTGATACCATTTTGGCATGTAATTTCCTGTTTTTACTTAAATTTCTTGGTTCGAACCAGTGCAAGTCGAAGTCCCTGGGCCATTTTCTAGAGCCTTGAAGGGTTCGAACCCTCCAGATCTGGGTTTGAACCATCGTTTTGTGCAAAGTCCAGGCCTTTTTCCAGTAAGTTGCAGGGTTCGAACCATCATTTTGTTGGTTCGAACCATCGTTTTGTTCACTGTCTGGGCCATTTTCCAGCAAGGTGCAGGGTTAGAACCATAAATTTTTGGGTTCGAACCAATGCAAGTCCAAGTCCCTGGGCCATATTCCAGAGCCTTGAAGGATCATTTTGTGCAAAGTCCAGGCCATTTTCCAGCAAGTAGCAGGGTTCGAACCATCATTTTGTTGGTTCGAACCATCGTTTTGTGCAAAGTCCAGGCCGTTTTCCAGCAAGGTGCAGGGTTTGAACCATAAATTTCTGGGTTTGAACCAATGCAAGTCCAAGTCCCTGGGCCATATTCCAGAGCCTTGAAGGGTTCAAACCCTTCATTTTTGGGTTCGAACCATCGTTTTGTGAAAATTCCAAGCCATTTTCCAGCAAGTAGCAGGGTTCAAACCATCATTTTGTTGGTTCGAACCACCGTTTTGTGCAAAGTCCAGGCCATTTTCTAGCAAGGTGCACGGTTCGAACCATCATTTTGTTGGTTCGAACCAATGAAAATCCAAGCCTGTGGGCCATTTTCCAGAGCCCAGAAGGGTTCGAACCCTCTGTTTCTGGGTTCGAACCATCATTTTGTGCACTGTCCAGGCCATTTTCCAACAAGTGTCAGGTTCGAGCCATCATTTTGTTGGTTCGAACCAATGAAAATCCAAGCCTGTGGGCCATTTTCCAGAGCCTTGAAGGGTTTGAACCCTCTGTTTCTGGGTTGGAACCATCATTTTGTGCACTGTCGAGGCCATTTTCAAGCAAGTGTCAGGGTTCGAACCATCATTTTGTTGGTTCGAACCAATGAAAATCCAAGCCCGTGGGCCATTTTCCAAAGCCCTGAAGGGTTCGAACCCTCTTTTCTGGGTTCGAACCATCATTTTTTGCACTGTCGAGGCCATTTTCCAGTAAGTGTTAGGGTTCGAACCATCATTTTGTTGGTTCGGACCAATGAAAATCCAATCCCGTGGGCCATTTTCCAGAGCCCTGAAGGGTTCGAACCCTCTGTTTCTGGGTTCGAACCATCATTTTGTGCACTGTCCAGGCCATTTTCCAGCAAGTGTCAGGGTTCGAACCATCATTTTGTTGGTTCGAACCAATGAAAATCCAAGCCCGTGGGCCATTTTCCAGAGCCCTGAAGGGTTCGAACCCTCTGTTTTTGGGTTCGAACCATCATTTTGTGCACTGTCCAGGCCATTTTCCAGCAAGTGTCAGGGTTCGAACCATCATTTTGTTGGTTCGAACCAATGAAAATCCAAGCCCTTGGGCCATTTTCCAAAGCCCTGAAGGGTTCGAACCCTCTTTTCTGGTTCGAACCATCATTTTTTGCACTGTCTAGGCCATTTTCCAGTAAGTGTCATGGTTCGAACCATCATTTTGTTGGTTCGGACCAATGAAAATCCAAGCCCGTGGGCCATTTTCCAGAGTCCTGAAGGGTTTGAACCCTCTGTTTCTGGGTTCGAACCATCATTTTGTGCACTGTCCAGGCCATTTTCTAGCAAGTGTCAGGGTTTGAACCATCATTTTATTGGTTCGAACTAATGAAAATCCAAGCCCGTGGTCCATTTTCCAGAGCCTTGAAGGGTTCGAACCCTTTTTTCTGGGTTCAAACCATCATTTTGTGCACTGTCCAAGCCATTTTCCAGCAAGTGTCAAGGTTCGAACCATCATTTTGTGCACTGTCCAGGCCATTTTCCAGCAAGTGTCAAGGTTCGAACCATCATTTTGTTGGTTCGAACCAATGCAAATCCAAGCCCGTGGGCCATTTTCCAGAGCCCTGAAGGGTTCGAACCCTCTGTTTTTGGGTTTGAACCATCATTTTGTGCACTGTGCAGGCCATTTTCCATCAAGTGTCAGGGTTCAAACCATCATTTTGTTGGTTCGAACCAATGAAAATCCAAGCCCGTGGGCCATTTTCCAGAGCCCTGAAGGGTTCGAACCCTCTTTTTTGGGTTCGAATCATCATTTTGTGCACTGTCCAGTCCATTTTCCAGCAAGTGTCAGGGTTCGAACCATCATTTTGTTGGTTCGAGCCAATGAAAATCCAAGCCCGTGGGCCATTTTCCAGAGCCCTGAAGGGTTCGAACCCTCTGTTTCTGGGTTCGAACCATTAAAGGTCTTCTTCCTGGGCCATTTTCCAGAGCCCTGAAGTGTTCGAACCAATGATTACTGGGTTCAAACTATCGAATTTATGGACCCTCTGGGCTTTCTGGGGCAAATTCCAGACGGGCCAAGGGTTCGAACCCTAAAGTTCTTAGTTCGACCCCCAAACCGAGAGACCCAGATGTCCTATTTGGTATGTTTAAAGAACACTCCGTGGATCTCTATCCATTCTACACAATTTACTGGGAGCTAGCATCAAACCTAGCTCCCAAAGGCCCTGCAAAATTAAGGTTGACAGTCGCACACCCCTCTTCCTCTAGGATATCTGCTGAGCAATTTTTCTCCACATCCAAACTATAGCTATCCTCCCATCTGCTAACCTTCAAAGTGGCGTCGGTTTAATACCTGTCTGCTCATGTGATTGCTGCAGTAATCGATTTTTTTGGACCCCCCCCCCCCCTCCATTTCTTTTTCTTCTCTGATATAGTCTGTCTTCCTCCCTCTCAGTATTCTTCATCATGCATGAAAGCCCCAAAATCAAACCAAATTCTACAAATGTGCAAATGGCTCTTGATTCAAGACTCTCTTCCTTCATTTTTTGCCATGTGGGAGTTATACTGTCAAACACCTTACATGTTGTTGATTTTGGGGAATGTATTGCCCACCACTTGTTTGATGTAATGCCCTCTGTAAGTACTTGATGCATAGGTAAATTTTGTAAGAACTTTATTGATGGTTAAATTACAGTGGTTTTGAGTGGAATATTGTTCTTGAAATATTGCTAGGTGGCTGTTTTCGAATCCGATGAAAGGCATGATTGGTTGAAACTTGGAAGTTTTGAAGGCATGATAAAGGTCTTGAAGTCTTAGGTTTCATATGTTTGATAACTTGAATTAGATTTAAGTGAAAATTTCTTTTCTTTGCCATGTGCCATGACCAAGTATAGAGAATTCTTTTAGAGCTAGGTAAGTGCAGGCAACCAAATTTTTTAGATCGAAATAAAACTCCCTTGGGATGAACTGATAAGCAATTGGAAGCCTGCTCCATGACAATGTGGAAGATGGGTTCAATTTGATTCTAAACCTGGAGAGAATAGAAGATTGCATTGCTGGAAAACAAAAACCCACACTTCAAAATCAATATGGGACATGGCGTTGACTAAGTCTGAAAAGAAATTTTCCATGTGGAAAGACAACATCTTTCATGTGTGGGTAGCCTGTAACACTCTTAGTAGGACTTCATAGACAATATTGACGATTTTTAAGTGAGTGTTGTGATGGGAGTGAAAATGGTCGGACAGTGGGCAGGAGAGGTTTGAAATAAGTTTTGCTGAGATTGAAGAGAGGAAGTGTGTGGAGATTAGTTCAATGACAATTCCTCCTTTTCCTTTTTTGTTTCTTCATTTGCACTGATGGTAATGTCGTGCTGATTTTGAAACATTGTCCTTTTGGAAAGTTATTTTCCATGTCATTCGATTAGGCTATTGTTTCCTAGTGTGCAATGTGCTTCTTGTTTGCTTTATGACATGGCATTGATCCTTCGAGTGTGGAGACTTTCTATTGGTTAGTGGTAGTGGATAAAGTATCCATAGAGACTATTATAAATAACTTGCTATGGAATCTAAGCCTTGTAGATGGGATTTGCAAGAACCTTACCTAGTTGTAGGAGCTTGGAAAGAACCTTGATTTTGCGTTTACACTAACAAACTGCCCTTACCCTTATTGGAGTCTGCCAACTGTAAGCAAGTCTTTATGATGCAGAATTGCAGTCTGTCATCTAATTCTGATTTCTCACTTGACTTAGCCAGACCTTGATACATTGGAGGCCCTCAAAATTCAATATAAGTAGTGGAACTGCCCTAAAAATCCACATGAAAACCTTAAATTTGCCCCCAAAAATTAAAATTTTTTTCTATGAAGGTCCGCACAACGAAAATCTTGGGTCCGCCACTGAACAAAAATGTTGATAGGAAGTGTCCACAGTGGTGGTATTTCCATGCTGCTCTGATTTCCCTCTGTTTTTCCTGGAAAGTAATCAGATGAAATGATGTAGAAGGAGAATATATTGTGGTTTGGACCATAACTTTTAGAAATATTTAGGGCCTTTTTGTGGATTGTATGGGAAAGGCAAGCAAAAGGAAGGAAGAGAAAAAAAAAAAGAACACGGAAAATATGGTGTTGATGTTTTGAGCAATGTGAGACAGAGGTGTTGGAACAAGGATTCCACCTTCCATGAAAACAGTTAGCTGGCAGTGTCAAAGTCTATGTTCGCATGTGCGCTTGTGTGGGTTTAGCCGGTTCGAACCGTCAAACTGGTCTTGTTGAGATAAAAGACCTCATCAAAAGAAAGAAGTCCATGTTCAAATATATCATAGAAATGGACTAGTCAAAGCAGGAAATTGGTTAAAATGTGCATCTAGATCTCTCTCTCCATCTTTCTCAGTGCAATTTCCATTAGTAGGTCATTGATCTACCTGACTTCTGTTGTTGGATCCATAATTTGAGTCTTATCAAGGTATTATAATGACTTGCATCATTTGTGTTTTTGGAATAGTAATCTGATGCTTTCCACCATTTCTTGCAAGTTCGGAGGAACAGGTATGGCACCTAAAAAGAAAAAAACATGTCACCGCCCTTCATACGATCGGTCTCGGTTTTTAAGTGAGGATGGCCAGATTTTATACATGAACAAGTTCCAGCATCGTTTAGTTGTGCCCGAGAGAATTGTCATGTACAATGAACTAAATGATCTTGATTTTGCTTACTGGATGCGTGAGAGATAATGGTTTACACTGTATGATCTTGGCTACCAGATAGTGGTCAATTGGGTCAGAGAGTTCTACCCTAACATGCATGATGTATCGAACGTCTCGTTCAAGACATTTGTTCGAGGACAGAAGTTCGAAATAACACCTGATCTACTGTCCCAAGTGTTAGAAATTGATCGTGTCGACGACGCACACTTCCCAATTGAGGGCAACCATCGGATTAATTACAATCTGGTAGCCAAAGAACTGACCGGTAGGCCTGTCGCCTGGACCAACAGTGACATATCCCACCACAAATCGAGTGATTCATATCGCTTGCTGAATATTTTCATCCGTCACAATGTCAGCCCCAAAGTCAGCAAGAGAGTCACCAAAGAGGATGGGTATCTCCTATACTGCATCGGGACTCAAAGGAAAGTCGACATTCCACTTGCGGTGTTTCGTGGAATGGCCAAGGTCCACGCTGCACCTCATAATACTGCTCTTCCTTTCCCGGGAATCATCTCCAAGATACTACAAGACAATGGTCAGTTGGCTGAACCCAATGAAGACATTATAATTCCAAAGCAGAAGATTGATCGATTCACCCTTGAAAAGTCCAAGTCCCACATCCCTTTTGTTGAGTTGGATGATCATGATGATAGAGATATAGCAGGTCCCTCCGGAGCTATTCCTCCAGGGTTTCGCCAGTCCATAGCATTAGATTTGGATGCAGAGCTATCAGGAGATGAACAATTAAATGAGCGGACGATTCAGGCGTTGAACCAGCGTATCGGGCGTTTGGAAGTGAGAGTGGAAGAAGGGTTCGCCGAGATGCGACAGAGTTTTGCCGAGTTGCTCAATCGCTTGCACCGCGGCTGATTGAGTTGCATGATGATCTTGTTCTGTCCAAGTGCCACCAGAGCCCCACAAATGAAAAAGACATTTGTTTACTGTGAACGATTGACTTTGTCCTTTTCCCTCATGTATCATTCACCTTTAAATCTTTGCTATCAGAACTTCTGGGACGTGCATGTTTCGTTGTACAGATGTTATCCTTTGAATTTGTTTTATGTTTAACGTTTTTAATCGAATGTACTTGGGATCTCCTTTTTTGCACAGCTTTCTGTTAGTACATAGTTTGTTTGTTTTCTCATTGGGATATTAGATTACAATGACGGTAAGTTATGCTGAGTCATCAGTCTAGAGCTGCATTTATGTTCGAACCAAAAAAATAAATGAATAAATATATAAATATATAAATAAATATATAAGTAAAAATAAAAAGAATTCCAATAAGAAAGGAGACACTTGTATGCATACAGTAATTTTGAAAGCGAGATAGTTTGAGTGATTATACCAATCACACTTGGATTGAAATTCAGCTTAAAAGGCCGTAAAAAGCCAAACTGCCATTGTTAATTTTTACACCCAACTGTCAATCCTCTTTAGCTAGATAGAGAGAAAATCAAAGAGGCCCCAAATACAAAACCCTAACCAGTCTGGGTTAATAGGACTACAACACGTCATGGCAATGTTGAAGGGTACCAATCCCAACTTTGGGTTACTCTTGTTTAGGTACGATCAAAAGATATGGTGCAAATTCTGTAATCAAGAACAGAGATTACCAACATGGGCTATAGTTTCCGTCCAAGTCCATTGTCTTCGAACTGTGATATGCACATAGCCATATTCCAATCATGAATTCACGTTTGCATCATATTTAATTTCCTTTTGTTCTACATCGAATATATAGAACGTACGACACGTCAATCAACAGACTACAAACAAGATTGTCAATTTCGTGAATGACAAGATAATACAAATAAAAAAAGGCAAACTGACTTAGAAAATGCAGCACTAAGATTATGAATCTTTTTACTTGAAATATTTAAAGATAATTGTTATTTGTATGATGCTGGCCAGGTGAAGACATTATAACAACATCTTTCAATAGTCTTAATTCTGCTATGTTATCATTTCACACACTCAGGGTGATGTTCGCTGCTTCTCGTACTTCAAGCGGGGATTGCTGGATATAGATGATTGCTCCTCAAGACGTGCAAAGCCTCTATCTATATTAACTAATGAACACACTGTCCGTGGTTCAGAACATATAACGTCTGAGAGCACAATCACCACCCGGATTGTTGATGTGTCCCAAAGCTGATAACAATTTTGATCACAAGGGCCCATACATGAACTCACAAAAAATCATATACCTGTAGCAACAAACCTCAGAGGAAGACCAAGCGCAACAAAAACACACGACAATAACCATCAGTTAGTTATTCTAGAAGCAAAGAACTATAACAAAATGGGAGGAGATAATGGTATTCATTAACTGATAGATATAACAAACGACCCACATGGATGGGGACAATATATACCAAAATTTACAAATTAACAGACCCAAACTAGTCTTCCGGTTTGCGGCTATACATCTATATATACATATTATGATCTCTCGCAATTATCGAGAGGTAAATGTAAAATGTGTCACATAAAATATGCTCCTCCACCGGGAACATGTATCTACACCAATTCCGATACTTGACAAAAGTTGTGCACCTTGAAGATAGATTTCTAACAAAAAATGAGGAAAATTTGATTCATCCTCGCGGAGGTGGTTCTCTACATGTATGTCTATTATGACCACGCTTCTTGCAGTGGGAGCACGTAACCTGTTTCCTCATCCTATCCTCGGTTCGTATCCGACATTTTTTGGGCCGTCCAGGCTGTCTGCGTGCTACCGGGGGTAGCACTAGCTCGTCGCTTCTAAGTTCCCATTGTTTACCGTCTCGCGTGGCATGTATGACATCGTTGTAAGTTGCTCGATAGTAGTCACTGGAAAACCACTGCTCACAGAAGTCATACGGATCATATCGCTTGAGTTCAATAGCACAAAGGGCATGTGCGCAGGGAATGCCGAGGAGGTCCCATTTGCGACAAGTGCATGACCTTCGAGCAAGGTCGACAACATTCGTGTACTCCGGGGTTACTCTTGTACTCATTTTTAGCCCTTTTTCACGCCGGAGCTGGTAAAACTCCATTAACTTTGCCCGGATCGACTCTATCTATTGTGTGATGGGCAACTCTCTAATATCCCTCAGCAAGCTATTTGTGCTCTCAGCAATATTCGTAGTTAGCATGTCATAACGCTGTCCCTCAATGAACACATTCACCCAATGCTGCTTGCTGATTGCATTAATGTAATCATGAGCCCCTGCATCAATGGATCTGATTTCGGACATGTAGTTCTCGTACTCACAGACGCGCGTTGAACGTACGGTGCACCAAAACTTCATCACAATCCCATCGTTTTTAAATTTCGCTTGAATGTTTTGCGAAATGTGACGGTAGCAATAACAATGCTTGGCGATGGGAAGTACTTCCCTCACAACATTGGTAAGTCCCTTCATTCGATCCGAAACTATTGTAAGATTCTAAACATGCTCCAGGGTTTCATCCAAATTTGCTATAAACCATGACCAAGTAGCATAGCACTCGGACTCCACAATCCCAACGGCTAGGGGAAAAAGCCCATGATCACCGTCCTGACACACCACAATGAGTAATGCTCCAGGGTATTTACCCCGGACGTGTGTCCTATCTAAGGCGATTAGTGGCCTAATTGATGATTTGAAAGACCGAGCACATCCACCAAAACATACATAATATCGAAGAAAGGAGTGATCGTCTTCTGTCCACAAATTGTCAATTGTGCCCGGGTTAGTGCATTTTAGTTCCAAACGATAATCACATAGGATCCTATACGACTCCTCAAAAGAACCGCGAATTTGTTTCATAGCTATTAATTTTGCCATGTGGGCCTTCCGGTAAGATATCTGAACTCCAAACTCCCTCTGAAAGTCTGACATTATTTCCTTTGGCCTGTAATCTTGATGAACTCTAAGTCTCTCTTTGATAAACTCCGCAATCAAAACTGATGTTGCCTGAGGATAGTTTGTCCGGTTAAGTACTCCCGTACAGGTATGTTCTGGAGTGTAAATTCTGACTTGAAATTGGGGACCATCCTCTACAATGGAAGCGTGGATGCGCCACGGGCATGTAGAATTGCTACACCTTGCCGTTGCTTCAAATCGATTAGTCCTTATTGGTTTCAAGCAGAAATTCTTATACATTGCAAATTTGGCTAATGTGGATTTGAATACACCACGACTACTAAAAAACCTGCCCTTCCACATCTCATGCGCCATATCTTCCCGGGGTGGCATAGAAAGTAGATCATCCGCTGCAAACATGGTGTCAATAATTTCTTCCTCCTCGCGCAATTCAGTGCCTCCCTGATTGGGAAAACCCTCGGTGGCGGGTGTAATTAGATTGTGACCTAGTGAGTCAGATGATGGTATGTCCAGGAATGTGACGATGGCGGCTCGAGTTTGATTTTTTCTGGATAACAGTCATTATGCATGGGAAATCCTATTCCACCACCTGTCGGACCATCTTTACAATCTTCTATATCCAGACGCAGAGAATCGAGATCATCAATTTCAATCCCCAGCCCAAATTCCGATGTAGCAAATGGAAGTTCTTCTCGTATGCTGGTGTAAACTGCTGCTGTGCACCCTTCGGCCTCTACATGTGGAGAGACAAGTTTTTCAATGTCAATCCCCAACCCAACATCCTGGTTTGAAATCGGATTTTCTTCTTCGCTGCAAATGTAGCCTCCTTCTAAAAAGGGCAAATCACAATCAGCTCCAAGGTCCACAGATGGATATGAATGTTGAGTGAACAATTCTCTGACGAACGCGGTCGGTTTTGGTACCAAGTTGGATCCTTTCCTTGTTGGGTTAACACTGCAAGATAAGTGAGCGTGCCAATTACAAATACTGCATTCGAGAGATAGTAATGGCAGACTTTTTTATCAATAAAATTAAAAAATCAAAATCAATTATAATGGGGATTTAAATATTCAAGAGAAGGGTTCGAGGGATGACATTCCACACTATTACTAAACTTTGAATATCAATATTACCACGAAGAGAGGCACGGACAAAGTATGGCAACTACACTCATTATGGAACAACAACCATAATTGAATAGAAAGCACCATACTTTGGGGATGGCAGTGTGTTGTTGAAAATCGCATCCTCGTTGATCCCAATATTGCTGGTAGAATCTCGATGGCGGATTAGAACCTCTCCGGCCGCATTCCTACGGGATAGAAAGAAAGAGTGGATGGCTAAGCATATTTTTATCGAGATCGTAGTGCTAAAATGGATACAACAGAACTCAGTCCTGACCTTTTACCAAGAACTGAAGCTGGACTACCAGGTGGAATACCTTTGCTATATCCCAATATGCATAGAGGTAGATATTTAGAGCTGCTCAAACGGTATTAAATATTTGTACCTGAAAATAAGAAGTACATTCACAGCATACCTTTGTTTATTCCATTGTTGATCTATTTCATTAGTCAAACTAGTCTGGATGTACAGGTAAATTGTACTGTCATCCCCCGCAGATGCTCTGAACATAATCTCTACATCTTCGTCGTTTGTTATGTGAACCAAAGTGCATACTTTCCCATGCTAATGAAGGTATTGAACGATTGGGATATGTCCAAGCTTCTTCGAATCCGGGAGATCACAAATTTTTTGAACCAATTTTGAATACGTTGTGGACAGTTTCATAAAGGCCATCTTTGGGCAACCGCCGCTGTAGATTGGACTTCCATTATCCCAAACGATTTCTCCACCGGAATGGAATATCACTAGTACTGTTCTTTCAGGCATCCTGCGAGAGGCAAGTGGTGAGAGTCAGTAAAACTAATAGCTATATGTACAAAACTGATTGACACATGCAAGGCGTATGACGAGGATGATATTCAAACTGAATTTCACACATTACACTGCACATCAGTTTAATTTACTCCCAAACGCCACATCACGACTTGTCTAGGGTGAGATGCCTAGACATTGATAAGGACATAATTCCATCCCTTAAAAGAAATTACCGGTGATCGACTGTGTAGAAAATGTTAGACAATGATGAAAGGTAAAGAACGCAAACTTAATTATCCTGTTTACCAATGAAGTTATAATAAAATGCAAGTAGTCACGAAATGCTGGTGCACACCTAGAAGAGTGCTAATGAAGAACACTATCATTGATAACGAATTCGTTACATATAATGTCAATTTTCTTCGTCCAATTCTTCTGACCAGCGAGAGAACTTCGTTCATTTTTTAATTGAGATGATAAAAGGTGATGGACTAAATATATGAAACTGTTATTTGGTGATGATATTGTTACAAGAAGTATTATTTTCTTCATCATGATTTGGTGTCTATTCAGAAATTTGTATTTCGGTGTATATTGAGATGCACTCCCAATGTGAAGGACTCACATTTGTGGGGATCTCAAGAAGAAAGAATTCGCAATTTGATAACGATATCGTTACCATAAATTTTATCTTACTCATCCAATATTGGTGTACAACAAGAATACTATGGTCAATATATATTTTGAGACGCTGAAAATATGAGAACAAGGAGCGTTTAACTCAATTTTGATTTATGACAAATTATTTGATAACGGTATCGTTTCGGCAATTTGTAGTTTATTCACCAAGTTTTTGCACCCTTCGAGCAAACGATAAGGGCTATATAATGAGATGCATAAACAATGGGAAAGACTGACAAAGTTCACCAAGTTGTTTTTTCCAACATCATTCAAAGGACAACTGGATCATCAATCAAGTATTAAACTTCATATGAATCTGTACTCTTATGGTATTTCTCTAGATCGCATGTTAGCCCAAAACATTGGAATCTCACATGAAATTCTAACATGAGTAGTTCATTTTCTATAAGGTTCTACAATCCATAATGTACAGGAGATTAAATTGGAACATTCCGTGTAAATGTTCTAGATGACCAGGGTGATTAATTTTTTGGTATAAAATTGCCTTAATGACGATGGGGATTAAGGTGGGCAAAAGAGAATGAACTAAAGTTAGACGTTTGACCTAAAGTATTGTATAATTTGTTATCGGGTTTTAGGATTTTAGCCACTAATGTACCTATAAGACCAAACGTATTACGGGCCTACAATCGGGATGTCAATAAAATGGAAATGAGACATCACAGAACATGGAACTAATAGATTTGTAATAGGTATTTTGAATTCTAGGAAAGCCCATAACATTAAAGAGGTTCAAACCACAATCATGCAAAAAAACGAAGCATGCTAATCACAAGCGAAAACCATATCATTTTTACAAAACCTACTCATCAGTTAATCAAATAAACATAATATGGACAAGATGGTATATTCAAATATGGGTTTTCTCCACCATTATTTATATGGGTGAAATAAATTTCATTTGATCCTGCACTCTCAACGTCTTTCTGTAGCATGTATTTTAGTCCGATTTGTGGGAATCTCGTATTATCGACTATTTTAGAAACGGCCATTGGTAATTCACTTACCAGACTTGGAAAATTGATGGAAACACGAGTGGTAGCATTTCTTTTTTGTTATACAAATGATAATGTACTGGGAGTCGAATTGCTAGGTTATGTGTCACAGACCATCGAGATTACTTGTACATGAGAAATGTTATTACTCGCTGGAAAAAAGAAGCATGGATGACGACGGGGAAGAACGTGTGGAAACTGAAATGGCTAGATTGGGAAAGCAAACAATGAGGGATACAAAAAGATAGGGGGGGGGGGGGGGGCACTTAAAGATTGCCGATTCGGCTATCTAATCTCTAAAGCTCGATCGGTCCATAAAACTATTAGCTTATTTCCCCTTTTCATTCATTAAGATAGAAATCTACACATTCGAAGTCTTCCTATCCAAGCTAAATTGAGTGACAAGACTTGGACTACGGGATTTTGTTCGAGTATCTAAAATCAATCTTAACCTTATCGACTAAAATCTATAACCCATTGGAATGCCGTTTGTTATTATCCCTGCTACCCATGTCAAGTAAGTAAAATCATAAATCACTCAATCTCATAGAGATTGTATGAATTGACTGTCATTTTAACAGCTTAAATAAAATATACAGACTAAACTTCCTATCTTAAACATTCCATCAGAACAAAGTAATTCTTTCTCATACATAATCTGTCTCCAAGAAAGAGGAAAAAAAAAAAAAAAAACAAGTACAAAAAATCGGATTCAAATGGCAGCAATATCTTTATCATATTCAGAATAATGAATAGGACTGCAATGCAAATTGCTATCACATAATTTAGCAGAAAAAGTTACAATCGATATTTGAAAAATTTTAATATCGCACATAAAGGAAGGGGTGCGTTACAATTCCTATACGATCGTATTAACGAAAAAGAACATGGGAAAATTGGTGACTAACTAAAAACTGTCAACATGATGGAATCAAGTCCCATATCCAATTAAATAAATCAAAACAACAAAATAGATAGTAAATAACAACTACAGGATAGAGAACCAAAGCATAGCTGAAGGTCATGTTCTGCGATTTCAAATGGTCATCAACCCCTTTTTAGAAATCCATAGTATACAAACAGGGCATTGGATAACTTTGGCAATCTAAACAGAAAAATTCAGAAGGAAAAGAAGGAAGGTCACTGCCGTGCACTTGCCAAAAAAAAAAGAAAATGGTTACTTATGCAAGTTCTCACCTTTCTGGCTAGAGAAGCCCTCTTTCATAAAACAGATTTTCTACATCAACTCCGGCAACTCCAGCGACGAAAGACCATCGCTGGCTGCTACTGTGAGACGATCCGGATAAAAAGGGTTTGATTCGGCGAAACCTGAGGGGAAGAGGGAATGAGAACGCAGGGCAACAAGATGTTCGTGCAGAGCGAGGGGGGAGGAGAGAGCAGGGGTCGGACGTGAACATGCAGAGAGGGAGAGAGCAGGGGGGGAAAGGGAGAAAAGGGCTTCCAGAGGGGCAGAGCGTAGGAAGAGGGAGAAGGAGAGAAACAGGCATGCAAAGTGCAGGGATAGGGAGATGGAGAGAAACATGCATCCAGAGACGAAGAGCGTATGGAGGAAAAGAGAAAAAAAAAAGCATGCAAAGAGGGAGAACGCAGGGAGAGGGAGAAACAGAGAAAAGCCGGGAGAGGTGAGGGTAGGATGACAATGTCGTTCGCAAGAGAATGGGTAAAATCGTCCAAAAGTGGCGTACGAACAATAGTATGGGCAATTTTGTGTATTTGTGTCTAAAAGTGGAGAATACACATTTTAGGACACTTTTTTGGTAAAATTCCCTAGTTCTAAAATTACCCTAATATTCGATAGATTAACCCCAGTTGCATCGCAATTCCATTATAGTTCTCCCTCCTCTACTCCATCAACACTAGGAATTGATCCTTGACACTTCTAGTAAGAGTGAGATGCCCTTACCACTTGGTTGCCCCGTGGTTCATAAAAATTAAACAATTAGATATTAGTTTGACCACCAGTACTTCAAATACGTACATGTATGGATAAAGAGGAATAAGAATTAGTCATAGTAGTGTTGATAAGGGTCAATATTTTAAAACTATAATTGAAAATTAAAAAATAATAAAATAATATAAAATTTATACAAAATAAAAGATTAAGACAAGTTTCAAATGGAGTTGCCAAAACTAAAAGAAAAGTATTTTTTATACATTTAATAATAGTTACCAAAACTCAAAACGGAAAAAAATTATGCAGCTCCTAGTAATAATAGATTCCTAAAATATATAATTAAAAAGATACCTATAATATAATTAAGAATAAATGTATGTTATTACTGCCATATGCATAAAGTTAAAGACTTAAGGAGGGTCATTTGTGTATTGTCAATGGAAGATCCTCTGGCTAGAGAAATTTAGCTTCAGTTCCGTCGGTCAACCATTCAATTGATTTATTGCAAAGCATGAATAAGACTCTTCCTCTTAATGATCCACAAATCTTCTTCAAATATAAAAGAGGATTTTATTGGAAAAATCCCTTAAATTTATTATAGACCAAAAAGGACCCAAAATATATGTATCTAACGTAGTGGGGTCCCAAAGGTCCATTTTTGTTGTTTTTGCTGTTGTTTTAACAAGTGGTGATATCCCCGCTCACCTGCATACATGAATAGGGATACCCACGCTCGTTTCTTCTGCTTCTTCACAATTAAGCAGTGATATCACTGCCCAAGGGATATAAGGAAAAAAAATTCTTCTTATGGATAGTGGTCGCATGGTGATGGAGGTTGGATGGCAATGATGGATGAAGTTGAAGATGATGGTGAAAGGTAGATGTGACAGATGGATTTGTAGGTATGGGGCTGGTTAACATGTTGTGAGTTGGATGGGCGTGGAAGAGGGATGCAAATGGAATGAGATGAGATGATGATGAGGCCAGAGGTGGTTTGAAGATGGCCATTGTTTGTACAAGCTTCTAAGAAAAATATACTGAGAAAGGTGGTTGTAGAGAACAAGAATGGAATGAGAATGAAAAAAGAATGAAAGAATAGAGAAAAGGATGGGTTCAAGAAAGAGAGAGAGGTGATTTATGAGAGATGAGGATGAAGTTTCATTCGTTTGGTTAGAAGAAGATGAATGGGATTGGATTGGTTTGTTTAGGTTGTGGGAGAAAGAGAGACGAGTAAAATGATTGGCTGAGATGGCTATATATGAGAACGGAGTGCTTTCGGTGACAAGCTCGCACTTGCATCCAATTCCAAGACCATTAGTTACCATATAATTATGGAAAATGGAGTGCAAATAGGGGGTTTAGTTGTTTGAGGTGGAAGGAGCTTGGAGGAAGAAGAAGAGGAGAAAAAGGAAGAGAGAGGAAGAAGAAGAAACGAGTGGGGATATCCCTGCTCGTGTATGCACGTCAGCGGGGACATCACCGCTTAGCCAAATAACAAATAAAAAGGCCCAAAAAGGGCCCCTGGGACCACTCCAGTGGATGCATATGTTTTGGGTCCTTTTGGGTTTAGAGTGACTATAAGGGGATATTTTGGTAAAACCCTCAATATGAAATCATAGAATTCAAAAAAAAAAAAAAAATCTTTATTTCCCACAATTTATTTGAATAAGATTATGTTTTGAAGAAGAGTTAAGTAGATGATCTCAACCTCTCCTTATATCACCACTCCAAGCAGAGAATACGAGTGGAGAAGACACAATATTGTAATAATAATACATGAAAGAAGATAGGAGATACATAATATCATAATTTATAACTCACAATATCGTGAATCAAAAGGTAAGTTGATTGTAGACATAAATACTGCAATATTATTGGAATCCTTACATATTGTAGGGATAAATACTTGTATGGAAAGCCACTCATATATAATAATATGGTCTAATAAAGAAAATATGGTGCAAATTTCACTCTAGAAACTGTGACATGAACTGAATCTTTTATCTCCCATGTGTATCTCCCTCTTGTGTTGCAGTGCGTACGGTATAATTTTAAAAACTTTTATGGAGTAGAAAGTGCATGTAATGTTTGCGGGTTAGAGCTTCTACAATTTTGATTTAGAGAGATTCATATTGTTGAAAAGAATAGGGTAATATGGCAAATATTATAAATAAAGTTGGAATTAGGAGGTTGAGATTAATTAATTTGGTCAAAATAAGATCGGATTTGGGTATATTTTGATGATATCGAATTGAGTGCTGCTACTTGCACACTAAAAATGGCTCTCCACACACTGCAACTCTATACACAGTGAACTTTAGTGTAAAATATTTCATTTTTTTCTCTCTACACTCGGTGTTTTCCCTAAAACGCCCATTTCCTGGACTCCTTGTGATTTCTCCCTACATTCTGCATTTCAACTCCTTCTTCCCTCCCATTTCACCTCCTCCTGGACTCCTTGTGACCTCCACGACGAGTTCGATCTTGACAAGCTCCCCCACTAGGACAATTTCGATCTCGACGAGGTCCCCAACAAAGAACATGGTGTGACTCAGTGCTCTCTGTGCTCTCTTGATCTTCAATCTGCATTACTGTTCTATACCATTTCAATCTCTATGAGTGATTTCGATCTCTTTGTTTGCTTAGAAATGCTTGTAGTTTCTTTTAATCTACATTACTGTTCTATACCATTTCAATCTCTGTGAGTGATTTTGATCTCTTTGCTTGTTTAGAAATGTTTGTAGTGTTCTTTTAAGTTCCATTATTTGGTTTCTTGAGAGGTTTTTTCTTGCATCCACTGCATCTCTCTCTCCCATTTCTAGCCATTGTCGTCTTTTTTCTTCAGTTTCTCGACATTGCTCGACACTATGGGCCCGAATACGAAGAACATGTTTGGCTTCAATACACCGTAAACTTCGTACTTTTGCGACATCATAATTTTGAACAGAAGGATTTAGACGGCCTTATATAACCGAATGAGTCACAGTATCAAGGTGAGGTAATGCCGAACGTACAATATCCACACGGTTAATTAGGGCCGAACAATATTTTAGGATGTTGTGACTCAGTGCCGAACAGTTCACTGTCTAATTTCCTATGCTGATTTTTGCCTGGCTTTCTTTTGTTTTTTTCAAATATGGATGTGCCCAGTACCTCTAGGATTCGACCCACGGTGTCAAATAGGTGATTGCGTCAGAGGTTTGTCGCTAATGATATAAGGGGAACTGATGAGGCCGAGAATGCAGTGAACGCTGAAGAAGTAGTCGAAAAACACCTTGAAGCCCAAGAGCAAACAGAAGTCCATAAACAGGTAGAAGCCCGTCAACGAACTTCAGTTGCTGTTCAGGCAAGGACTAGAGAAACTCCCGGGGGACCTATAAGTTTGTCGTTGCTACACAGTTTCCGGACGCATATTGATGCAAGTATTTGGGTTGCCACGCCCCTAAACCTGGACTCTGCAGCGGCCCGCCCTCGGGGAGCTTGAATGGGATTAAGTAATAATTATATTTCTCCCAGGATCCGCGTGTGTGAGGATAACAAATTCCAACACAATCTGAATATCTCGCAGAAGCTTTCATAGCGTTGTGACCCGAAGTCAGTGGCCATCGGATTCCGTGTTACACTCAACCGCTAGCATATAGCTATCATATCACGGCCCATACCAGACTGAAACAAACCATCACAATAAAATACAGTGCTAACAGTAACAGGATATTACATTCCCATATATGTTCAAGTTACAAATTTCCAAAGTGTATTAATTAAAATCCCAAGAAAAAGGCTAATAAAAGCCATACAATAACAAGCGAAATAAATACTACCCCAAATATGCGTAGTTCCAATGTTAAGCCCAATATCTACATGACATAGCCGACACTACAACCTACAAACTCATGGCTCCATAGCCAACACATGCACTTAGCTCGGGGAGAAGAACCTGCTACCTAGAGCACCAAACAAATAGGGTCAGACATGACGGTCTGGCAGGTGAGTGAAAAGATGTAAACAATATAGTAATTTAAAAGTTACCTTAGAAAATATTGAAACCTACTTAAACAACAATTTTCATGAAATAGAATGATTAGGTACCAATGAATAGGTAACTGGCAAGATGACAACCGCATAAAGTTAAATCCTCATTCACTAATATCATGAGAGCACATTAGAGGGTCGGTCTCGGACACATACAGTGACGAGAGCCGACTAAATGCATATACATATACTAGATGCCAAAAAACTTGGATAACAAGCAAAACCACGGTCGCGGAACCGGGTAGCAGAACAAGCGGGAACCTATACTGTAGCTGGCAGGAATTATTAAGGACCACATCGGTGGATCAAGCCGACAAGGTTGCCCAAAATTAGCGGTGCCGACACATAGGTCACATGAAGAAATCAAAACATATATATATAGGTGTATAACACCCAAACTGGCTAAACAGGACGCTCACAAGCACATATATCACATTAATATCCGTTCATGTATACTGCAGCTGGCAGGAATTATTAAGGACCGGGTAACAAAACAAGTGGGAACCCATACTGCAGCTGGCAGGTATTATTAAGGACCCCACATCAGTGGATCAAGCTGACAAGGTTGCCCACACTTAGTGATACCGACACATAGGTCACGTAAAGAAATCATAACATATATGTGTGCGTGTGTTTTTCTTTTTTTTGTGTGTGTAATACCCAAATGGGCAAAACAGGAGGCTCACAAGCACATATATTACATTAACATCCAGTCATGTATGCACAGGGCTAGTAGAATACTCAAATTGCATATTTCAGTAGTTTTAAAGAAAAACAAGTAATGACACATGAAAACTGAAGAGAACATATGTAATTTGAGTAAAAATAGAATATAAATGGATTTACATATAACTACCAGACCATACATTGAGGCTTCAAGATTTAACTCAGTGTGTATAAGGATCCCATATGTCAGTTTTATTTTTGGCTTGGTACTCCAGAAGATTGAAGACATTCCAAGCACCCTATACACATTGGTAAGTAAAGAGTCCTCAATACATCTCCGTGATGGGGTTTTTTCTTCAATCAAGCTCCATACATCACTTCCTAATCTCACTACTGCACTGGGGCTCCAAACAGACCTCCCCTAAGCATTAAAACATCATATTCAAGCTCCTAACATAGACCCAGGCAGGACAGTTTGCTTGAGGGGACCAGAGGTTGGTTCAAGCAAACAACACTCTGGGAGGATTAGCTTGAGCGAACTGGTCCTGGGCAGGTTGGCTCGAGTGAACCTAAAGGTTGGCTCGAGCCAACTGACCTCTGGAAGGGGTTGGCTCGAGCAAACTCCTTTAGAAAGTGGATTTCGGTGCAATTTCGGGCTCCTTCTTCCTCTTTTTCAAACCTCCTTTGAGCCTCTACTCTTTTCCATAAAAAGGTACTCCTAACCTTCTCAAAACCCCATTTATTCATCCATCAAACACTCCACAAGAATACATCAAATCTCATTCATTCCAATCTCATTCACCACAAGAGAACCCATCATTCATGTAATCCATATGCAAAAATAAAACAATATTTACCCAAAATAAAATGCATCAATTTCCAAGAGGCTAACTAGAGAGAGAGAGAAACCCATCAATAAGCGTTTTCAAAACCAATAGAATTCATAGAAAGATGCATAGATAAAAGCAATTGTGAAATCATCAAGAACAAGTAAGGAAAAATAAGATTTTCTCACAAAACATGCTATCATTTAAAATCATCTATTAATCCACTTGCCTTGGCCTCCAAGATAGATAAATAAGCTTCCAAAACCGTCCTCAAGACCAAACCTACAAGCACACCAAAAATCCCCCCAAAACAAACCCATTTAGAACCCTAAAAATGGCAAATCATCAAAGACAAGGAACGGTCTCACACAAAGCTAGGAAATGGGACCTAAGGGGCTGCCATTGCACATAATAGAAAATGGGAAGGAGTCATTACCTCTAGGGCTATCAATCAACAAGGAGGAGTTTGAAATAGGGGCTGCCCAGCTGGGATTTGCACAAGAATAATGTCCATGGAGAGTTAGGAGGGTGAAGAAGAAGAAGTTGAGCTCCAAATCTCCATTTTGACAAGCCTGGAGGTAGATTTTATGAAAGGGAGCAAGAAGAAGAAGTGTTAGACCTCAACCTAGACCAACTTGATTAGTACTAATTAAGTGAGTGTTTAGTCTTAAGTGAGTCTTAGTACTAGCTGGGTTAGAATGTGGTTAGACTTAGTCTGGATTATAGCTTTGGGAATTTTGAGGACGTTTAGTATGAGTCAGACACGCTCAGGGACCACCTGAGTACACGTGTAAGAATGGGTTTTTGCTAGATCTTTGGTTTGATCGTGATTTTTATTTCTCTTGAATGGTTTCATTATTTGTGACAACTTTCATTTTTTAGCCTACATGTGATTGAGGCCCAGAAATCCAAGTTTTGGCCCAAAAAGGTAAATCTGACTATTCATGCTAAATCTGGGCACAATTTTCGAAGTTGTGAAACTATGTCAAAATTATACTTTTCCAAAACTAGAATTTTCGACGATCGTTTTGTTATTCTTCGTCAATTTCATCCGGGGTCCACAAGACCATGTTTTAACCGTTTCAAGTTCAACTGCATTGGGACCCACTCCCCAGACACTATATAAGCCCTCCTATTCTCTCTCCTCCATTCTCCTTCCCATTTCCTGCAACCGTTCTTGACATAGAGCAAGAGAGTGAAGAAGCATTCTTCTTGACCTTCTCCTCCTTGAATCATCTAGCCAGAGTGTCCCAAATCAAGATCCAAGACTACCAATCTCTTTCTTTCTTCTCAAGCTTCAATTGGGACGTTTTTGGAGCCAATCCCTTTTACTATTCATCATCTTCAAGCTCTCTTCTTCTTGTTCAGCTAGCTCAAGGTTAGAACTCTTCTTCATTTTTTCATTTGATGTTCATTTAGCTCATTTAGAGCTTGTTTTCCATATTTTCAAACCCATTTTCGAAATGGAGGTTTGTAATGACCAAAATTGTGACTTTTGTGTGCCCTATTTTGGGGTTTTGTGTAGATTTCGTGGATCTCCCCTTCTTGTTGAATTTTGTGGAGTTTTGCTTGACATTGGACTAAGGCAAGTAAACATTTTAGTCCTTCATAGTGCATTGTAAGTTTTCGGTATTTTACCTTAAGAAATGTTGTTTTATTATCAAGCTTATCATTTCTTTCATGTTACTAATCTCTTTTAGTTTGTTTAATATTTACAAGCATGGTTACTAATCACTCTATCTAATCTAGAAATTTTGTCTTGAATGGAAGCATGTATTTCAATTGAATGCTTTACAAGTTATTAAATACATGATTTGAATGTGAATGGTTTAGTGATTTTGAAGTATTGATTGAAATGTGAGTGGATATTTGTGTGAAAATCATCCCTTGGAAAGCATGTAGGCTTGGGGAGTGCAGGTGGTTCAAGTGTGGAAGTGAAGAAGGAAAGAAAATGCAATTTCTGACTTGAAATTCGCCCAACCCGAGCCTGGTAGTCAGCCAGTGGCTAACCACATTTTCCATGGCGGCTAGCTGCCAGCCAACCGCATTGGGCGGTTACTTTTCCAGTAGCTTGCAAAAATTTGCCCCAGGTCTACGGTGACCTCACGGTTAGCTCACGGCTAGCCGCCAGCTAACCGTGAGCCATCTCGGCTACTTTTTCCGAGAGATGTGTTTCCCCTGTTTTGACCCAGCGGTTAGCTAGCGGCTAGCCGCCAAACCCCAGTGTGTTTAGCCGCCAGGTGACCGCCAGCTAGCCGAATTTTGATGAAAACTAGACATGCCTTAGACCTTCATTCGACGTTGTGCACTTGAAATTCCAAAATGTATCTTACCTTCGGGGGCACCAAACTATATAGAATTCCGACATTTGGGTTTCAATTCCACAAGGGTCAAGGATTGGTCTTAGCCTATGCTTGATAGATTTATGTTTGAACTCTTGTTTTGATGCTTCATGCTTCATCGTGTTCTCGTTGGATTTCCAAGTACAAGTTCGTTTCAAGATGTGTTTCAAGAATAAAAAAGGGAATCATTTCTTAAGTTCATTAAGCATTTATACTATGCTATTTTGCTAGTCTTGTCGTGTCGTGTTTGATAAATGATTTTCCTCTTGTTTTGTCGTGTTCTCGAACGTGTATCGCCGTGTTTTGTGCATTCATGATATAAGTGAATACCACTGAGCTTGGACTGCCCTTTTAGCTTGATCCACTACCTGAGGGTCTTTAAACTTGTGGACTGTCTGTAGACTGGTAGTGTATTAAATTACACATCGTGTGTGTCTTTCGGGTTCCGTGGCCTGCCTCCCCGTTACCTCGTGTAGCGTGGGATCGTGTCTTACGTGTCATGTTTCATGCGTGCTTGCTCTTGTCATTTACGTGATAGAGAAAGGATGAGCTCAGTGTGGATTCATCTTTTCATGATATTATAAGTATTCATGCTAGTTTTGTAAACCTGAAGTGTATATCTCATTCTTGAACTGTTTTCATATTATTTTTCATATTCATGCCTAATTTGTTTATTTGCCAAACCATCGTGTTTGATGCATTTTATTTTGGTGCCCAGGTGCAGGAGGTATCGCGTTTGACGAGGAGTGCCCGGAGGAGGCTATTGAGCAACCCCCAGCACATGAGTGGCAGCCCGACAACGTCATCTAGACGCCAGTCGGGATCTTGATTACTTGTTCACCTAGTTTTGGAATATCTCTTGGGATTTCTTTTTGTCGTATTGGCCTTTATTGGCCTCTCATGGATATGTAACTTGAATTAATATAATTTTGTTAAATGGTGAAACTTTAATCATGATAGGATTGCTATGTTGACATTTCTCTTTCGATACCAAGTCTCGGTATTATAATTTCTCTTGCATCTTATTGTTTGAGAATAGTGTGATATGTTTTGCTACACACTTCCGCATACCTATTCGTGTGAGCTCGACCCGTGTCTTGGGATCCTCACCGTGGAAACCTGTGGGAAGACAGGCGGTATATTTTATTGTAGTTAATCACTGCGTCGCAGGCCCGGGTTTCGGTCTGGGGCCGCAACAAGACTGGTATCAGAGCGGGACTTGTTTCAGGCACTTAAAAGAAAGTAAAAATCTTTGGACCGTGGCAATGATTCGTGAGTTCGCTAGAACGTTTTTGTCTAAACCAAGTTGACCAACCCAATTATGCTTATTTATGTGTTACTAAATTGTATTGCAGCATCATGCCTCCAAGGAGAGCACCAGGAAATCATGCCTCGGGTAGTAATCACAATGAGACAAATCCGTCTGAGAATCCTACCGCTACCCAATTCAAGGCACTAATACAAGCCATGTTAGACCAACAGAGGCAGGCTAATGAAAATCAAGCCCGATTCCAGGAACAAATGGCAAAGAAAGATGAGGAGATGGCACAAGTTCAGAGACAACTTCTGGAAGTCCTCCAAAACAGACCTCAACAACAGGCTACACAAAATTTAGGTCCTAATGTTGTGTACCACAATAGGGTTGATGACCCTAATGTTCTCTTCTAGAGATTCCGAAAGAGGGGACCCAAGGAGTTCTCAGGCCAAGAGTACCCTTTAACTGCAGATGACTGGCTCACGAACACCGCGAAGATTTTTGATGTTTTTACTTGCACGGGCAGGGAGAGGGTGAACCTCACAGCTTCACTATTCTATGGGCTTGCTGACTCTTGGTGGCAGACAGTTAAAGAACCGTACCAGGCCATGGCAGATGAGGTAGCTTGGACGACCTTCAAGACACACTTCATCGACAAGTATGTCCCTTCTCATGTCAAGAGGCAGAAGGCAGTAGAATTTCAACAGCTGAAACAAGGAAACATGACAGTTCTGGAGTATGTTACCAAATTTGAGAGGCTTGCTCTCTATGCTACTGAATTGATTGATACGAAGCATAAGAAGATCACCAAGTTTTTGGAAGGGTTAAATCCCATTCTCAAGAGGGATGTTACGGGAGTGATTCCACCAGCCACATTTGATGCAGCGGTTAAGCGGGCGTATAAATTTGAAGAATTCAACAATGAGATCATTCAGGATAGGAAGCAGCAACACCAGTGGCATAACCAAAGGCAACAAAGTGGCAAGAAGCCAAGACAAGAACAGAACCAAGTTAGACAAAGTGGTTGCAATCATTGTGGCAAGAATCACCCTACCCATGAATGCCGCAAGGCAACGGGTGCTTGCTTCAACTGTGGAGTAATGGACCATGCAATCAAGGATTGCCCACAGCTTCAGAATCAAAGCAACAAATATCAGCAGCAAAGGCAAGCAACACCACAGAATCAGGCACCAGTTCAAAATCAAGTAAGGCCACCACATCAACAGCAATAGCAAGGCAGACAAGTACAAAATCAGAATACTCATCCACCTCAGAACAGGAACAATCAAGGGAGGCAGAATCAGCAGTAGAATAGGCCAAACCAGTAGGGACGCACGTACAATATCAACCATGCTGATACTGAAACAGCAGGTGACGTCATAGAAGGTAAACTTCTTGTTTGTGGAGTAGAAGCACAGATCATATTTGATCCAGGATCCACACACTCCTTTCTATCCCCTTTATTTGCAAAGAAGATTGATGCACAGCAAGCAGAATTGGATTATATTTTGACTGTCACTACACCAGTAGGTAAACAGGTTGTTTGTAGAACCTATTACCCTAGTTGTTCGATTTTGTTAGGAGATATCAGTTTACCAGCCAATCTCATAGCTCTAGACATGCATGATTTTGATATTATCTTAGGCATGGATTGGTTAGAGACCTACCGTGCTACTATGGATTGTTTTGGTAAGACCATCACATTCAGATTGCAAGGGCCACAGACAGAATTGATGTTTCAGGGCAACGGGAAGAAATCTTCCAGCAGTTTCATTTCATCTTTGAAAGCTAATAGATTGGTGGGCAGTGGTTGTGAGGCATTTATAGCGTTTATCACGGAGGATAAACAGTCCCAAGGGGTGGAGGATATCCCCGTACAGTGTGAATTTCCGGATGTTTTTCCAGAAGAAATCCCGGGTTTACCACCAGTTAGAGAAGTTGAGTTTACTATTGAACTCCTTCCAGGGACTGCACCTATCTCAATTGCACCTTATAGGATGGCTCCTGCAGAGTTAGGTGAATTGAAACTTCAGTTACAAGAATTGTTGAACAAAGGCTTCATTAGGCCAAGTGTTTCACCTTGGGTAGCGCCAGTTCTTTTTGTGAAGAAGAAGGATGGAAGTCTTAGAATGTGCATCGACTATAGAAGATTGAATCATGTGACCATCAAGAACAAATACCCCTTGCCAAGGATAGATGAATTATTTGACCAATTGCAAGGAGCAGCACACTTTTCCAAGATAGACTTGAGGTCAGGGTATCATCAGTTGAGGGTTAGAGAGTCTGATGTGTCGAAGACAGCTTTCCGAACGAGATATGGGCATTATGAATTCTTAGTGATGCCCTTTGGCTTGACAAATGCACCCGCAGTCTTCATGGCTCTCATGAACAAGGTTTTTGCAGAGTTCTTAGATCACTCTACAGTGGTGTTTATTGATGATGTCCTTGTGTATTCTAAGAGTAAGGAGGAGCATGAAGAACACTTGAGGACGTCGTTACAGCTTTTGAGAGACTACCAACTCTATGCGAAGTTGAACAAATGTGAATTCTGGCTAGAGCAAGTTGCCTTTTTAGGTCGCATCATTTCAAGAGAAGGATTGGCAGTTGATCCAGCCAAGATAGAAGCAGTTATTGAGTGGAAGAGGCCTAGCAGTGTGATAGAAATCAGAAGCTTTTTGGGGTTAGCAGGATACTATCAGAGATTTGTCCAAGGTTTTTCGTCTATTGCAGCACCATTGACGAAGTTGACCCGGAAGAATGTACCTTTTGTTTGGACCGATCAGTGTGAAGGTAGTTTTCAAGAGTTGAAGAAAAGGTTAACCACAGCCCCAATCCTCACATTACCATCAGGCAGCGGTGGATTTGTTGTTTTTACAGATGCTTCGAACGTGGGATTAGGCTGTGTATTGATGCAAGATGGCAAAGTGATTGCCTATGGCTCAAGACAGTTGAAGAATCACGAGATAAATTATGCAACTCATGACTTGGAGTTGGCCGCAGTAGTTTTTGCTTTGAAGATGTGGAGGCACTATCTTTATGGAGAGAAGTTCGAAGTCCATTCCGACCACTGAAGTTTGCAATATTTGTTTTCACAGAAGGAATTGAATATGAGACAGAGACGATGGATGGAGTATATAAAAGATTATGACTTCCCAATCAAGTATCATTCGGGCAAAGTGAATGTTGTAGCAGATGCATTGAGCAGAAAGTCGACAGTTATGGCTAGTTTGAGAGGAGTTAGTGTTTTCCAACAGTTCGAAGAACTCGGAGTGGAAGTACAACACTTGAGGAGAGGTGTTTTATTGGCAAATATGACAGTGTCTGAGCCTACCTTCATCTAGATGATCAAAGATAGTCAGTTGCAAGACCCAGAATTGGCCAAGATTGTAGATCAGATTTCAGAACGTCCGGATTTCAGGATTTCAGATGGAGTGTTGTATTTTCGTGACCAGTTGTATGTACCAAATGTAGATGATTTGAAGAATGAAATTATGACTGAAGCCCACTATACTAGATACTCTATACATCCGGGTAGCACGAAGATGTACCATAACTTGAAGAATAGATTTTGGTGGAATAACATGAAGCGAGAGATAGCAGCTTTTGTATCTCGTTGCTTGACTTGTCAGATAATCAAAGCAGAACATCAGAAGCCTCCTGGTATGTTACAGCCTTTAGAGATTCCGGAGTGGAAATGAGAACACATCACTATGGATTTTGTCTCCGGTTTGCCTAATACCAAGAGAGGAAACAATGCGATTTGGGTTATAGTAGACCGTCTTACGAAGTCTGCTCACTTCATTCCGATGAAGACTGGGAATATGATGCATATGGCACCACTTGTAAGATTATTCATTGATGAGATCGTTAGTAAGCATGGCCAACCCGTCTCCATCACTTCCGACAGAGACAGCAGATTTGTTTCGAGATTTTGGAAATCTCTTCTTGAATCTATGGGTACCAAACTTCAGTTCAGCATGGCGTATCATCCTCAGACAGATGGTCAGTGTCACGACCCGGGCCCGAGATCCGGTAACCCCGAGTTGTGATCCCATACTTACTCCCGTAAATCCCGAATTAACCGGAGTTAAAACGAAATCCACAAGGGATAACAATCTCAATAAACCTGTTCATTACACAAACCTGCGGAAACGATTTCATTTGACAATAGCAATTAAGATGTACATGTATACAAAATAATATTCCTTATACATGTGTACTATCCATCATTTGCCCATCAAATAGTGCATGTCCAAAATATTGTGCAACGACCATTAATTACATCAATGACCATTAATTATAACCCAAAATGATTATACAAAAGAATGACTTCACAAAATATTTCCAAAAATGTAATATTCTTTCTCGCACTCG
This sequence comes from Umbellularia californica, assembly GCA_028538565.1. Taxonomy (NCBI): domain Eukaryota; kingdom Viridiplantae; phylum Streptophyta; class Magnoliopsida; order Laurales; family Lauraceae; genus Umbellularia; species Umbellularia californica. Next base: position 10,907,068 of record JAPQWN010000010.1, on the reverse strand, counting down.
GATACCCGTGTCAAACGGTATCCCGGCCATTCCATTCGATCAGTCCTCCTGGAGGAACCTGAGCGGTCTCCTCCGCTCCCGCCTGGGGTGCTGCCGCACCGGCAATGGCAAACGGGCCTGTAATGCCATCAATAACACTAGTGAACACGACGGTTCAACAATGTATAAACAATTCTTGCAATAGCATGTTAATTCATGAGTTAGATTCATTCAATATATCAATAACAGTTCCAATCCTAGATGAGTCTAGAAAGTTCCTACAATAACAATAAATCGACATGATAGTCAATCATGTGGACATGTATAGGGTGGCCACTACCATAGCATTCATTTCATTACATTTACCATCTTCCCTCAAAGGAAGGATTCATTAGTAGCATCTTCCCTCAAAGGAAGGATTCATTATTACCATCTTCCCTCAAAGGAAGGATTCATCTTCCAAACGGAAGGCATCGATCAATACCCATAGATACGATCGGAATTTAGTGGGACTTACTAGTGTCCGGGCCAGGGACAACTAGCATCACCACGGAGCTCCGGAACGCCCCCAAATACCATCTACTGCAGTAGGATTAGACATTTGTCTCATTTATTCATTCATTGAACTCATTTAAAGTTCTAAAACAAAAGCTAGGTAGTGCCAGACTCAAGGGTCAATACTCTCCAGTGAGCAATCCATCTTTGGATTCAATTCAGCTCCAAGATTCCCATAATAACAAGGGAATGGAATAATAGTGCTACCAATCTCATTAGATTAGGGCACAATGTTACCATAAGGAATCACTAGACAACCATGATTCCATTTAATTCTATCTTAAATCTAAACAACCATATAGATATAACCAACGGTACTAAATGCACGTGTTATTCATGATGAGCATCACATTTATATTTGGTGTGTGCATTATAGTCCCCGTGGTTAACGTCTATGGAAGTCTAGACCCCAATTTATTAATTGTGAAATTCTCCCTTCACTATCCTTAATTCTCAATAGTTTCAATTTACTTCGTGATTAGTCGTCGAACTAATCCGGGAGCATTTATACTCACAAGGAGTGCTCCAAACTTATGCAAAAATCCAAAAATCCAAAATCCACTGGACTCAAACTGAGTCCCCTAATCGATCGGACCGTTAGGTCCGATCGATTAGCCAAATTTTTTACTCACAATTCATGTGTTGGCCAAGGTCGGTCAGCTCGGCGGTTACCCGGCGGTTAGCCGCAACTCAGTTGGCGGCTAGCCGGAACCTACTTGGCGGCTAGCCGAATTTCGACTGGCGGCTAGCCGGAATTTCGACGGTTAGCTCGCGGTCAGCTTTCCAGAAGCTGATATTTTCTGTCTCGATTTTTCGGTCACCTTACGGTCACCCTGCGGTCACTCTACGGTCACCTTACGGTCACCTTGCGGCTAGCCGAAAATTCAATTTCGGCTAACCGAAATTTTGGCGGTTAGCTTTCCAGAAGCTCGCCCGTTTATGGATTCCGGCGGTTAGCTTTACGGTTAGCCTCGCGGCTAGCCGGAACCCACCCAGAATCCTATTTCTGAGCTTCAGAAGTTCTGAAACAACTTCTGAAGACTGAGTTCCCTAAACTCCAGCCCTTTTCAACAACTTATAAAAGTCCAAGACAATGCATTCTCTTGAGAATGACCATTGGAACTTCAAGTTCTCTTCTCATACAATATCCATTCACTAATAATACCTCTAATATCCATTAATCAATACATTCAATCCATAGAGATTCTATAAAACTCTACAATGGTTAACAATAATCACAAGAGAGTATTTATACTTGCCTCTTGCAGTCAATGCACTCAAGGTCCTCTTACTCAACTTGCCTTGAGATGGAAAAACGCCCAAATGAAACCCTAACTCCATGAAAACATGAAAATGCACGACCCTTTAAGTTATTTACGCTAGAAACCTTCCCTCACTACTCAATAGAACTTGGAAATCCTAAGGAAAGAACATCTACTTACTTGTAGCTCCAAGCAAAGAGATTTTGAGTTCTCTTTCGAGCTTCACACTTCACAAATGGAGAAATGGTTGAGGAAGAAGATGAAGACGGTGCTACACTCCTCAAGAACCTCCGTGAATCTCTCCTAATCTTGCTCTCGATGAAGGAGAATGAAAGAGGAAGAAGGAAGGAGATGGAGAGGAACGAGGCTAGGGTTGATGTGGTGAAAGGAATGAATGATTCATTTCATTCTAATATAAGAGTTCACACTCCAAAACCCCCTTCCCATTATCTTTATTACATTTTGAGTCAAATGAACCTTCACTTGGCCCATTTGAGGTCAAATGGAATCGCGCCTATTATGAAAGTTAACGTACTATTCGAGATACACGTGTTGGTATCAAGAATTTCCGTATTTGACGAAATACGTGAAAATCCGTATTTACGAAAAAGTCCTTGGCCTTGCTTATTTGACTCTAAACTCACTTTTAATCCACTCAATACCACTCAAGTCTATTCCATTATGCTTAATGCATCATTAGAGAGTAATTTGTCTCTCTTTGGTTATTAATCTTCATTAACTCAATTATTCGTGCTTATTTGGCATTAATCTTAATTAATTAGCCTTAATCACGATTAGTTCGGGTCAGGGTGTAACAGTCAGTCAGAGTGGACGATACAAACTCTTGACGATATGCTACGTGCTTGTGTATTGGATTTCAAGGTTCAGTGGGATGAGAACCTACCCCTTTGTGAGTTCGCGTACAACAATAGCTACCATTCTAGCATTGGAATGGCACCTTTCGAGGCACTCTATGGCAAGAGATGTAGGACTCCGGTTTGTTGAGAAGAAGTCGGTGTGCGTAGCTTTCATGGACCGACAATAGTTGGAGAGACAAGCGACAAGGTTAAACAGATTCAGGACAAATTGAAGATGGCTCGAAGCAGACAAAAGAGTTATGCTGACACTCGCCGGAGAGAATTACAGTTTGAAGTGGGTGACAAGGTATTCTTGAAGGTCTCACCGGTCAAAGGCACTCTAAGATTTGGAAAGAAAGGAAAATTGTCTAGCAGATACATTGGTCCATATGAGATTTTGAGCAAGATTGGAAATGTTGCATACAGACTTGCGTTACCGCTGGAACTCTCCGGGGTACATAATGTTTTTCACGTCTCCATGCATAAGAAATATGTTCACAGTCCTTCTCACATTATTCCACACAAGCCTTTAGAGATTCGAGAAGACGCTTCATATATGGAAAAACCGGTTAAAATCATCGACACCAAAGAACATGAATCGAGAAATAGGACTATCCATTGGATCAAGGTACTTTGGGAGAATCACGAACCAGAAGAAGCCACATGGGAATTAAGAGATCAAGTCCAGAGGAAGTATCCACACCTGTTACCAAAGGTATAATTATTTATATTTGGTGGACCAAATATCCTAAGGGGTGGAGGATGTTAGACCCCGACCCAGACCAACTCGATTAGTACTGATTAAGTGAGTGTTTAGTCTTAAGTGAGTCTTAGTACTAGCTGGGTTAGAATGTGGTTAGACTTAGTCTGAATTATAGCTTTGGGAATTTTGAGGACGTTTAGTATGAGTCAGACACGCTCAGGGACCACCTGAGTACACGTGTAAGAATGGGTTTTTGCTAGATCTTTGGTTTGATCGTGATTTTTATTTCTCCTGAATGGTTTCATTATTTGTGACAACTTTCATTTTTTAGCCTACATGTGATTGAGGCCCAGAAATCCAAGTTTTGGCCCAAAAAGGTAAATCTGACTATTCATGCTAAATCTGGGCACAATTTTCGAAGTCGTGAAACTATGTCAAAATTATACTTTTCCAAAACTAGATTTTTCAACGATAGTTTTGTTATTCTTCGTCAATTTCATCCGGGGTCCACAAGACCATGTTTTAACCGTTTCAAGTTCAACTGCATTGGGACCCACTCCCCAGACACTATATAAGCCCTCCTATTCTCTCTCCTCCATTCTCCTTCCCATTTCCTGCAACCGTTCTTGACATAGAGCAAGAGAGTGAAGAAGCTTTCTTCTTGACCTTCTCCTCCTTGAATCATCTAGCTAGAGTGTCCCAAATCAAGATCCAAGACTACCAATCTCTTTCTTTCTTCTCAACCTTCATTTGGGACATTTTTAGAGCCAATCCCTTTTACTATTCATCATATTCAAGCTCTCTTCTTTTTGTTGAACTAGCTCAAGGTTAGAACTCCTCTTCATTTTTTTCATTTGATGTTCATTTAGTTCATTTAGAGCTTGTTTTCCATGTTTTCAAACCCATTTTTGAAATGGGGGTTTGTAATGCCCAAAATGGTGACTTTTGTGTGCCCTATTTTTGGGGTTTTGTGTAGATTTTGTGGATCTCCCCTTCTTGTTGAATTTTGTGGAGTTTTACTTGACATTGGACTAAGGCAAGTAAACATTTTAGTCCTTCATAGTGCATTGTAAGTTTTGGGTATTTTACCTTGAGAAATGTTGTTTTATTATCAAGCTTATCATTTCTTTCATGTTACTAATCTCTTTTAGTTTGTTTAATATTTACAAGCATGGTTACTAATCACTCTATCTAATCTAGAAATTTTGTCTTCAATGGAAGCATGTATTTCAATTGAACGCTTTACAAGTTATTAAATACATGATTTGAATGTGAATGGTTTAGTGATTTTGAAGTATTGATTTAAATGTGAGTGGATATTTGTGTGAAAATCATCCCTTGGAAAGCATGTAGGCTTGGGGAGTGCAGGTGGTTCAAGTGTGGAAGTGAAGAAGGAAAGAAAATGCAATTTCTAACTTGAAATTCGCCCAACCCGAGCCTGGCGGTCAGCCAGCGGTTAACCGCATTTTCCACAGCGGCTAGACGCCAGCCAACCGCATTGGGTGGTTACTTTTCAAGTAGCTTGCAAAAATCTGCCCAGGTCTACGGTGACCTCACGGTCAGCTCATGGCTAGCTGTGGCGGCTAGCCGCCAGCTAACCGTGAGCCATCTCGGCTACTTTTTCCGAGAGATGTGTTTCCCCTATTTTGACCTGGCGGTCAGCTAGCGGCTAGCCGCCAGACCCTAGTGCGGCTAGCCACCAGGTGACCGCCAGCTAGCCGAATTTTGATGAAAACTAGACTATGTCTTAGACCTTCATTCGACGTTGTGCACTTGAAATTCCAAAATGTATCTTACCTTCGAGGGCACCAAACTATATAGAATTCCGACATTTGGGTTTCAATTCCACAAGGGTCAAGGATTGGTCTTAGCCTATGCTTGATAGATTTATGTTTGAACTCTTGTTTTGATGCTTCATGCTTCATCGTGTTCTCGTTAGATTTCCAAGTACAAGTTCGTTTCAAGATGTGTTTCAAGAATAAAAAAGGGAATCATTTCTTAAGTTCATTAGGCATTTATACTATGCTATTTTGCTAGTCTTGTCGTGCCGTGTTTGATAAATGATTTCCCTCTTGTTTTGTAGTGTTCTCGAACGTGTATCACCGTGTTTTGTGCATTCATGATATAAGTGAATACCACTGAGCTTGGACTGCCCTTTTAGCTTGATCCACTACGTGGGGGTCCTTAAACTTGTGGACTGTCTGCAGACCGGTCGTGTATTATATTACACATCGTGCGTGTCTTTCCGGTTCCGCGGCCGGCCTCCCCGTTACCTCGTGTAGCGTGGGATCGTGTCTTGCGTGTCATGTTTCATGCGTGCTTGCTCTTGTCATTTACGTGATAGAGAAAGGATGAGCTCAATGTGGATTCATCTTTTCATGATATTATTAGTATTCATGCTAATTTTGTAAACCTGAAGTGTATATCTCATTCTTGAACTGTTTTAATATTATTTTTCATATTCATCCCTAATTTGTTTATTTGCCAAACCGTCGTGGTGATGCATTTTATTTTAGTGCCCAGGTGCAGGAGGTATTGCGTTTGACGAGGAGTGCCCGGAGGAGGCTATTGAGCCACCCCCAGCACATGAGTGGCAGCCCAACGACGTCATCTAGACGCCGGGTGGGATCTTGATTGCTTGTTCACCTAGTTTTGGAATATCTCTTGGGATTTCTTTTTGTCGTATTGGCCTTTGTTGGCCTCTCATGGATATGTAACTTGAATTAATATACTTTTGTTAAATGGTGAAACTTTAATCATGATAGGATTGCTATGTTGACATTTCTCTTTCAATACCAAGTCTCGGTATTATAATTTCTCTTGCATCTTATTGTTTAAGAATAGTGTGATATGTTTTGCTACACGCTTCCGCATACCTATTCGTGTGAGCTCGACCCGTGTCTTGGGATCCTCACCGCAGAAACCTATGGGAAGACAGGCGGTATATTTTATTGTATTTAATCACTGCGTCGCGGGCCCAGGTCTCGATCCGGGGTCGCGACAAGAAGAGATATGGCAAAAGGCCCTAAGGAGTTGGAGCTCCTCTCCCTCACACTCTACTAGAACGAATGGGGGGAAGAAGGAAGGGGCTGGCCCTTTTATAAAAAGGTGGGTGTGGGCCCCACCATCACTTAAAACTTGTCAAGTATCGCAACTTCTGGGCCCCAGATGCAATTGACGAAGAAGGGAAACATACTTCTCATAAAATTTAGTTTTCAAAGGTATAATTTTGGCATAGTTCTGACATCTCAAAATTTGGGTCCAGATTCAATGTGAAAAGACCGATTTTGCCCCTAGGGCTGGAAAAACTGGTTTTTGAAGCTTTGAATGGGTATGGAGTGAACACGAAAGTTGTAGGGAACGATGAAATTAGTCATACGAAGCCGAAATGGAAATTTCTAGAAATCACAAAGAACTTCCCCAAGCTGACCACGCAAAACAAATAGGATTCTACGGTCACTGACTAGGTTCACTAGCTCTCAAAACTCCCCAAAACTAATGAAAAGGTAGTCTAACTCACAAGCGCAACCAAAGAACCACTAAACCCACTTAGAAAACTAATCCATGAATAAATCAACACTAATCCCCGAAATTAGGGGCCGGGGTCTCACATCCTCCCCCTTTAGAACATTTGGTCCTCCAAATAAACTAAACAAACCCCAAAACAAGTGGGGCTATTAATCCCGCAGTTCGAATGCAAAACCTCAAACGGATGCTCCAAATCGGTCCTCTCGGAAGCACCTGAACTCATTGGGTCATCCTCGCTATAGAACTCTTTAATCAACTTCTTACATTCGTGAGACATTCTTCCACTGGCTCGAATCTATTACTGCCCTACCAATTGCTACCCTGCCAACCTAACTGCTTAAGAGATTTGCCAACTCTGACTCATTCTGCTTGTTGCTCTTGATTCTCTGCACAATAGTCGGTCTCTGACACTAACATGCTTGTCAACTTCACCATTCTTCGACAGTTGAAACTTGACACTCACTATTGCAATTGTTCTTCCAAGTATGTTTTTCCCAACAAAATCCAAAATAACTGACTTCTTGCTCCGTATATCTATACATTGTAATTCGATGTTCCTCATGTCGATAAAATCCGTTAAAATCTCCGTTGTCAGGCAATCAAGTAGAGATCCTTTCTGCAATCAACTCCTTCATTAACTGCTGAAACTTGACTTCAAAAGCTTCTAGCCACACAAACGACACATCTTGCTGGGTCTACTCCACCACATGACTGCACTTGTTAAAAATCTCCGTATAATTCTCTGACAAAACTCATCAAATTCTAGAAATCTCTAACCCCGGACATCTACTTAGAGCTTTACCAACTGAGAAATTGTCTCTAAACATTGATGATCTGCACTACTCCTGTACAACTGCACTATCCCTAGTCAAACATGGCGGTGAGATAAGTCTGTGGTCGATGTCTCTGATTTCGGTTGAAGATATCATATGGTCCAAGATTTTACTCGGTGACTTATCCCGCTAACACAATCAACATTCGAAGAATCATTCCATCAAATCCCTGACACCCTTCAGATGTTCTTGCATAACCTCAAATCTGCTACTTGTCTTGTCCATCAATGTCGGTCCAAGAAAATGAAAGTTCTGACTCATTTCAATGTACTGTAACTTTATCTCTGTCGTAAAACACTACACATAGTGTCATTCAATGCTTGCATGAAAGCTATCATCATGGACAGACTCAAATTGAAGCAATCTCTATCAAAGTTGTTGAATTAGGTCACTTGTCAACACACAATATTTGAGGTGAATAACTTAGAAATCTGTCACTTCTTCATATGCTAAGCGGACTCAATCAAGTGTTTGGACGGTTATCTGAACACTTCACCAATCTCCGTCTGCTCGTTGAGACCACAAGGTTCATAACTCTGTAGGTTGTACTATCAAAACTCGCTCTTTTGATCTTATACCATTTCTTCCCAATTCCCCTTGGTCCTCTGTACAATGATCGGTTCCTGACCAAACGTGTTTGTCTACTATACATCACACCTTAAATGGTTATAACTCAGCATTCAAATCTCAAAACTGTTCCAATCAACCTTGTTTGTTCAATTTTCTGCCTATATCTCAAGTTCATCATCCTCAAGTCATGCACATGCGTCATTCTTCTCTGGATCTTTCAACTGGCCTTGTCCATAGGTTATGATTCTCCAGTTTGCATCTGTACAATGCCCAAACTGATATTCCAAAAGTCAATAAAGTCCGCAAAATCTCCTCTATCATATGACCAGGTAACAATCCATTCTGTATACAGCTCTTTATACCGCATCTGAAAACTTACATCCTATGATTTTAACCACACACTGATGCATCCCGCTGAGTCGACTTCACCATCATTCTAGAATCGTTGAAAATCCTCTAACACTTCTCCAACAAAAGTTCATCAAATTTGAGAAATTCCTAGCTTTTGGCATCCACTTGAAGCTCTATCAACTGAAAATCACCTCAAACTTCCTAAAATCCGCCTTTTGTCTGGTTTCTGGAATCTTTTGACTTAGGAAATATTCCAAGTTTATCAAAAATCCTCACTTACTTGCCTGACGCACCATCTGACAGTACGAGCAACTGTAATTGGGTGTCAATATGTTGTTCCCATTCCCGACTGACTAACAACTGCTCACATATTCCTTCGCTAACTCCATCTGCGACATCGAAAAGCTGAAAATTCTGCCGAAGTCCTTCGAAAACCAAATGCTAAGTCCACAAAACTCTGACTATCTGGCGTGAAAAAAAGTAAAAGGTACTAAATGTGGGTGCGGAGACATTAAATTCTCTCCCACTAGAAAAGAATTTGGCCCCCCAAATTCCCTAACAACAAGGACAAGAAGACGAGAAAAAAAAGTCTCCCCCATTAGAAAAAAAACAAACCCGAACTCACAGAAAAAATGGCTAATGAAAAGGAAACCCACACGGTCTAATGAGTCCTCATCACACGGTCTAATGTGTGAATGGGATTAAGTAATAATTATATTTGTCTGAAGATCCGCATGTGTGAGGGTGACAAATTCTAACACAATATGAATAGTTCGGGGAAGCTTTCGTGGCGTTACGACCTGGAGTCCGTGGCCATTGGATTCTGTGTCGCACTTAACAGCTAGCATATAGCTATCATATCAAGTCCCATACCAGACTGAAACAAACCATCATATCAAGTCCCATACCAGACTGAAACAAATCATCACAATAAAATACAAAGCTGACAGTAACAGGATATTACTTTTCCATACATGTTCAAGTTCAAAATTCCCAAAGTCGGTTTTATTTTTGGTTTCATACTCCAAAAGATCAAGGATATTCCAAGAACCCTATATATATTGGTAAGTAAAGAGTCCTCAATTCCTCTCCGTGATAGGGTTTCTTCCTCAATCAAGCTCCATACGTCACTTCCTAGGTCCCACCATTGCATGGGGCTCCAAACAGACCTCCCCTAAGCATTAAAACATCATATTCAAGCTCCCAACATAGGCCCAGGCCTGAAGGGCAATTGGCTCGAGCGGACCAAAGATTGGCTCGAGCCAACAGCTCTTTGGGAGGGTTCACTCAAGCAAACTGCTCCTGGGCAAGTTAGCTAAGCAAACATGGAACGAACTCCTTCAGAAAGTGGATTTCGGCGCAGTTTCGGACTCATTCTTCCTCTCTTTCAAACCTCCTTTGAGCCTCTACTCTTTTCCATAAAAAAGGGGACTCCTAACCTTCTTAAAACCCCATTTATTCATCCATAAAACACTCCACAAGAATATAGCATATCTCATTCATTCCAATCTCATTCATCACAAGAGAACCCATCATTCATGTAATCCATATGTAAAAATAAAACAATATTTACCCAAAATAAAATGCATCAATTTCCAAAAGGCTAACTAGAGAGAGAGAGATCCATCAATAAGCGTTTTCAAAACCAATAGAATTCATAGAAAGAAGCATAGATAAAAGCAATTGTGAAATCATCAAGAACAAGTAAGGAAAAAGAAGATTTTCTCACAAAACATGCTATCATTTAAAATCATCTATTAATCCACTTGCCTCCAAGATAGATAAATAAGCTTCCAAAACCACCATCAAGACCAAACCTACAAGCACACCAAAAATCCCCCCCCCAAAACAAACCCATTTAGAACCCTAAAAAGGGCAAATCATCAAAGACAAGGAATGGGCTCACACAAAGCTAGGAAATGGGACCTAAGGGGCTGCCATTGCACATAATAGAAAATGGGAAGGAGTCGTTACCTCTAGGGCCATCAATCAACAAGGAGGAGTTTGAAATAGAGGCTGCCTAGCTGGGATTTGCACAAGAATGATGTCCATGGAGAGTTAGGATGCTGAAGAAGAATAAGTTGAGCTCCAAATCTCCATTTTGGCAAGCTTAGAGGTAGATTTTGTGAGAGGGAGCAAGAATAAGAAGAAGAGAAATGGCAAAAGGCCCTAAGGAGCTGGAGCTCCTCTGCCTCACACTCTGCTAGAACGAATGGGGGAAGAAGGAAGGGGCTGGCCCTTTTATAAAAGGGTGGGTGTCGGCCCCACCATCACTTAAAACTTGTTGTCGCAACATCAATTTGGACCTAGACGCGAACGACGAAGAAGGGAAACATACTTCTCATAAAATCTAGTTTTCAAAAAGTATAATTTTGGCATTGTTCTAAGATCTCGAAATTTGGGTCCAGATTTAATGTAAAAAGACCGATTTTGCCCCTAGAGCTGGAAAAACTGGTTTTCGGAGCTTCGAATGGGTATGGAATGAACAAAAAAGTTGTTGGGAACGATGAGATTAGTCAAATGAAGCCGAAATGGAATTTTTTAGGAATGGCAAAGAACCTCCCTAAGTTGACCACGCAAAACAAATAGGACCCTACAATCATTGACTAGTTTCACTAGCTCTCAAAAGTCCCCAAAACTAATTAAAAGACATTCTAACTCACAAACTCAACCAAACAACCACTAATCCCACTTAGAAGACTAATCCATGAATAAATCAACACTAATCCCGGAAATTAGGGGTCGGGATCTCACATGGGTGCAGCAGGTTTGTGATTAATCTTGATAAACGTGTTGTAGCAATTTATTACCTTCACTAATTTTTTTTATTTCATATTGCAGGAGAGACCACCACTTAAATACCTAAGCCATGCCCAAAAATCAGTGAATGGGCATGGAATGCAGAAGGAAGGCAGAATACAGTGTTTAGTGGACTCATTGGCCCTTCCTGATGGGCACCAGTGGCGGCGACATCCTATCGTTTCATTAACAGGAACATGGTGTCAAGTTTTATGGAAAGATTGTAGCTTGAGACAAACACATTCCACATGCCTTTCAGTGAAATGACAATTACCCTTGATGATGTAGGCACCATTCTTCAGATATCGGTGATAGGAAAATCAGTATCAGTCGAGCAACTGTCATTTGAGTGAGAAAAAACACTTATAGAGCATGATCTTGGAGTCACATCCCCGTAGGCACACGAAGAATTAGCAATTGTGCGGGGCTTGTCAGTTAGATTGGAGTGGCTCAGGGACCTATTTGGAGCCATAACTGATGCGGAACCAGAAGAGCACATTAGGCATGCCACTAGAGCATACCTATTGTATATATTGGGCCGTATAGTCTTCACAGACAAGAGTGGCACTAGGGTCCCAGTGATTTACCTAAGGCTATTAACGAACTTTGATGAGGCACGAACATATGCTTAGGGTACTGCTACACTGGCGTACCTATACTGACAGTTGGAATTTGCAACTAGGACTGGCGTTAGGTAGATTGCGGGGTATCTAACTCTTCTAGAGATATGGATATACGAGTATTTCCCCATGTGCAGGCCTAACCCTAACCGTACATACACAGAAAATCTACCTCTGGTGCATCATCAGGTGCCACGTAGAGAGTTTAGGGACTGTATGTCCAACCTGTAGTCATTACGAGAGGCACTTTACGATCTTGGTGCCCATGAGGTAAGGTCTTACAATTTATAACATAAAAAATGAGTATATAAATCACGTATCTTTAAATAATGCATTTGTTCTTTGCTTGCAGGTAGTGTGGGACCCCTATCGAGAGCACAGGGCAGATCACCCCTTTCATAAGGTTGCTTATTACACTGGCTGTCTTAAATGCATGGACATCGTTGAACCATATCATCCTAATTGGGTGCTTAGGCAGTTTCGTAGGGTCCAACCCATTCCTCCCACTCCACTAGCTCCACAGCGCGCCACGAGGGGTGCCATTATCATTCTAATGTTCCTCTGTGGACGAGGGAACCAACATGTTCCAACTCATTATAAACCGGTCCCACTTTTCCTTCATCTCAAGCAACTTCTTGCATTTAGCCAAAATATTTCTGTTGATATGCCATCCGCATAAAAAATGTTTGGCACCGGGGAAAACAATAGATATGACGTTCATTAAAGCCATCTTTCTGTCTGTGACAATAACACTAGGAAGAACACCCTCGCCAATAACGGTACGCAATATACCCAATAGCCATGTGTAGCAATCTTCACGTTCATTCTGAAGATATACAATGGATACTAAAAAGGTCTTCTATGTGGATGTCACCCCAACAATCTCCAATAAGGGCATTTGATACCGATTTGTCTTGTAAGTGCAGTCCATTATCAACATATGAGGAAATACACGCAATAGGTCTAAGCTGGTAGGGTGTGTGAAAAACAAGTCAGTGACAGTATTTGTTTCGAGACAGTTCCTATGCCACTCAATGTACTTATGCTCCGCCAATAATTTAAATAGTTGCTACATCTAACTCCGTCCGGCCTTCTCCGCAAATTTATGCCTCTGACGTGCATTGGAAATGGTCTTCATTGTGCTTACGTTTAACTCACTTTTATTTTTCAATGTCACCAATATATCCCTTGGCCAAACCATATTCTTGCAAATGAGTGCCCTTCTAGGAATTATGCAGCTAGATGATTATGCACACCACATACTACATGCAACATCTATTCATCAGTTGAGCCCACCATTTTGCCTTGTAACATGAATGGGCATCCACATTTCTTCAAACCAGTCAGCTTCAATTTCTTCCCTACAGTCCCATTTTTAGTTATTCTCGTGTCTCTATAAGACCCCACTCCTCTCACACCCAAGGGTCAGTCTTGATTTTTTATTTCTGTTGTTGAGCACTGCTGATGTCTTAATCACAACAATGAAACCATTTCTCCTCCCAACATCACGAGCCCACTTAATTAGGGCTTTTTATCTTGTGAATATCTGTACATAACCAAACAAAATTAGATTGAACCAAATTACATCAATTTAAATATCAAATGATTCATCTACATTTATTACCTCTTGGGTGATAAACTCATTACTATAGTCCACCACACATTCCGAGCCAACATTGCTACATTCAGTAGGCGCATGACACTACTATAGAACCAATTTTGTTAGAGTATGTAAATGATACAACTGCACGGCTCTGAATATCTGAATAGAATTAAATTGTTCGGCCAAATACAACCACATTTATTGCTTATGTTCGGTCGTGAATGGCTGAATTTTTTTTTTTTTTTTTGGTACAACATTATAGTGTTGTTCAATGGTGAACTGTTTGATACTGTGATGCTGCCCAAAGTACAACAGAATGGATATGCAGGGCCGAACGGTTCATCTCAGTCTAAAAAAACAAATTGTAATGAATATGCTTACCTCGTCATTGCTAGAATGATCGGGAACCATCATCTGCATGTCCTTTGACTCATCCATTGCTTAAGAATGCTAGTTCAATGGGTAACACCTTTGAATGAAATAAGATTAATGAGATGAAGTAAAATAGAGGATAAGTTAAAGATTTAAACTGTGAGAGAAGATGAAAGAAAAGGGATAGCAATGGGAGTAAGACTGAGAAGGAAATGCTGCTTCAGAAGCACTTTTCCTTCATCTAAGGGAGAGGAGTCATGTAGCATGAAGAAGCCCTTTTCAGATTTTCATATAACAGGGAGTGTAGAAAGCATCTGGGAGGGGCGAAATCCTTCTTAGTGGAGCCATTTAGGTAAATTTACAAGTGGGTATTTTAGTCTCTATTTATTGTAGTGTGTGGAGAGCCATTTTCACTATGCAGGTAGCAGCACTCTATTGAATTTGACTAGCTATTATCTTGTAACTCAAAAGTCGGTCTTATCCATTCGACAAGTGGCACGAAATTTCAATTCAAAACCATGATACAAAAAAGAGAGGAAAAAATATATGGAATTCAATTTGTTGTGCTATTAGTGGGTAGAAGCTTTTAATGATTTTGATATAAAGAAATGAAGATTTTACTAGAAAATACCCAGTATTTGTCCGTCACACGTAGGAGTGCCCCGAAACACTTTCACTACGGCAATATTCCTCATGCCACTTTTCCCTTTTTTAAAATATTCTTCCATAGCGACGATCCAATTAAGTGACGCTATCGTCGCAATTCGTTCTATTTTCTCTCTATCGAAACCCCCTTTTTTCTCATCTATAAGTGTCCGCATCTTCTTTATACTTGCACGTTTTCGCTTAACAGAACTTCCATACACAGAATGCTGAAAATCTCATTTCTATTGCTCATCGCAGGGGTTGTTGGCTTCCATTTAAGAGGTTGGTGCACATATTTGTACATTTTTTTACGCTTTTCAGAGTATTAATAATAGGTTCATGCTATTCGTCATCCATTTCCTATTTCCCCGTTGTCGAAAACCCCTTTTTCTCATCTATAAGTGTCTGCATCTTCTTTATACGCTCACGTTTTTGTACAACAGACTTTTCATACACATAATCCTGTAAATATTATTTTTATTGCTCATCTTAGTGGTTGTTGGCTTCCATTTAAGAGGTCGGTGCACATTTTTTATATTTTTTACGCTTTTCAGAGTATTAATAACAGGTTCATGCTATTTGACATCCATTTCCCCTCGCCTTGTATAATACCCATCACAGATGGCTTATATCGAAGCCATTGATGTGGGCCATTTAGAGTAAATGACCTATGAATCCTAGATAATAATCCATCAACCCATCTCTTTACTCTATTTTGAACTTATTGGCAGCCGTCTCATCCTCCAATATGTTTATGTACGTGGAAATTGGAATGATTTTACTGGAATAAAAAAAAATGAAATTTTTTTCAAGAGCAATGAAAGTACCCTTAATGTTTTATACCCTTAATGAAACTACCATTACTGTTTAAGATGTAAGATACATGTGTAATTTCCTCTACATTACTGAAATGTTGTGTATAGTCTGCTACTGCAATTCTCTCTAATGGATATATGTTCTTTCAATGATTAGGATGTCGGGTGATGAATTAATAGTCATATTCCACTATGAAGGGGATCTTTAGTTTGACATGATTCATCCGTTATATAAAGGTGGAAAGCAAAAGATGAGGTTTATTCCAAGTGATATAACATTTGAATCATTAGTTAAAGTTGTTATTGAACCACCACATTGGGAGGTTAACTGCGAAGACATAAGCATACTTTATCTACATCACAATGGTAAAGTGTTTTCATTGGTTGTCATTGAAGATAATAACGATATTAAGTGCATGCTGACACTCTCAAGAGTTGAAACTAATGGGATTTATTTATATATCAACAGAACACCAGTTGGTTCTGGTCTTGGCATTGGAGAACGACCAAGGTATGCCATTTGACATTATTTTCTTAAGCAACACATTCATGTTTATGTAAATACATTATTAATTCAATATTAATGTTGATATTTATCATGTACTTTTTGAAGGTCGCATGGATCGAATATGCGTACGTTGCGAGATGGGAAACTTGTTAGTACAACTGGTAGTCATGATGCAAAGCAGAAGGCTCCATCAGAAAAAGACACAAGTTGTTTTACTGTAAACCTCAGTGAAGACAACGACATGCACTTCTCCAACCTGAACATTACGACCAATGAATTGCCCTAAGAGAGTGACATCGTCTTTCGCAAGTACCTTGATGCAGTAGAGAGTGATGCTGATGCAGAAGCCATCAACATAGAAGACAATCACCCCACAAGTAGGACTCATAGCAGTGCCATCAAAATAGCGACCGTGGGTGCGAAATCAAATGTTGCAGAGCCATCAACCCGTAGGAGTGAAGTTATTTTTGAAGAATCCGTGGTTCCAAAGGAGTCTCACCCTGGAAGTAGTACTCATGGCGGTGCAATCAATAGAGCGACCATGAATGCGAAATCAGATGTTGGAGAGCCATCAACCCATAGGCATGAAGTTAACTTTGAAGATAACATGGTTCCAAAGCAATTTCCTACAGACTTGTCTCATAATACATCTCGAGAGACGTGGTTAGGGCGCGAATTTCCAGATCACAAAAATTTCAAGAGGACTATAGCCAAGTTTGCAATATACAACAACTTCACACTCGAGCATTTAAAGACTAGTCAGTTCAAAGTCACAGCAAAATGCAAGGACCAGGATTGTCCATGGCGCATCCACGCATCTATAATTGAGAGTGGACCACGGTTTAAGGTTCGAACCTACAACCCTGTTTATAAATGTTGAAAGCCAATGATGGGTACGGCACATAGGTAAGCGTCATCAGAGTTAATTGCAGAGTACATTTTGCACAAAGTTCGTCTAAATAATAATGAGACCGAAAGAGATAATGAATGATTATTAGATGGATTTTGGGGTTACTATATTGTACAGGAAGGCACATATTGTTAGAGAAATGGCATTTCGTATAGCTCGAGGTTCATACGAAGATTTCTTCAAACTCCTTCCGCTGTATTATGCTGAGTTGAAGATGATGAACGCAGGGAGTGTGACCAACATCGAGACGTCCAACAATGATAGATTTAAGAGATTTTTTTGGGCTTTTGCTCCATTCGTCCATGCTTTCACATCATCTCTCAAGCCAATGATTGCAGTCGATGGACCACATCTTCGTGGTAAGTACCCAGGTGTGTTGTTGGTAGCCGAAACACTAGATGGAAATCACAAGTTCTTTCCAATTACTTTGGCATTTGCTGAAGCCGAGCAATATGACAACTGGGAGTGGTTCATCGCAAATGTGACTATGTCTCTTGGAGAACCAACAAATCTTACCATCGCGTCCGATCGACAAAAGGGACTTGTCCCTACGCTTGCGAACGTCATGCCCACTTCGACCCATTGCTATTGTTGTCCCCATCTCACGGAGAACATCAAATCAAGATTCTGTGATTCGACAATTGCTATGAAGTTTTGGTGCGCTGCAAAAGCTTACAGGGCCTGTGAGCACGATGCGTTCATGGAAGATATTAAGGCTGTTAATGTTGAGGCATACAATTATATACATACATCCGGCAATGGAAGTATATCTGCGACTGGAAAATCTGTGTATGGATCTGGAAATGGATCTAGAGACTCCCTCCGAAGAATGGATCTACTACCCTTTCCCGTCCTGTCATTCGGCAAAACATGAGGTTTAGCTTATAAATGTGTTGGTTGGAGCGATGGGATTTGTTTGATTCCCATTGCCCGCTGCCTCTTCAATCTATTCCCCCGCTACAGGCCCCTGCTTGCCTTGGTCCTTAGTCAACGGGATCGGGGACTGGACGTCTATAACTAACTATCCCGCTTTTGCTCTAAGAAAGACAGATGCCTATGCGGGATCATTATGAAAACAGGTTACGGGGCCTGAAGCGGAAGCGGCTATCGAACTGTCGGGGGGACTGGATCAATCAAATCAACTACTCGGTAAACCGGATATCGAACAGGCACTTTTATTTGACGAGGGCAGGCAACATTGGCAAATGCATATGTTGAGGGCTGACGGTATGACATGCTTACAAGCAACGCTACCGAATGCACCAACAACATGTTAAAGGATACCAAAATTCTTCCAATCGTGAAACAGGTCGAAGAGATTAGGGCCAAACTCATGGAGTTCTTCCAAAAACGACATGCCGAATCTTTGGATGTCAACACTCGTTTGACACCATATGCTGAGAAACAGTTGAGCCATGAAACTAAAGAAGCACGTAGGTTGCATGTCTGTGTTACCGGGTTAAAAGAGTTTCAACTTCAATCCACCAGCTATGTGGATGTTGTTCACCTCGATCGTCAAACTTGCACTTGCTGCAAATAGCAAATTATTGGAACCCCGTGCTCACATGCCATCATGGGTGTGAGGTTAAGGAACAAAATCCATATGATTTTTGTGAGGACTGGTATCTTGCAAGTAAGCACCAGCCAACATACAAAGAGGACATTCATGCTACCTTTGATAACAAACAGTGGGAGCACATATCAAATGAAAAGGTCTTGCCTCCTCTATCCTCAAAATAGCCTAGAAGACCAAAGAAAAACAGGATTCGTACAGAAGACCGCTATAGAGAGCGTGGAGTTGTCACTTGCTCTCACTGTCATGAGCGAGGTCACAATTGAGCCTCTTGCCAGAATCCGCCCCCTCTGCATAATACATAGATACCTCATCTAAATAGGTTCTGTGATGTGTTGAAAGAAGAAGTACAGACTTGATATTCTGTGTATTGTTTTGAACGTACAGGTCTTTTTGATGTTCAAATTTTGCTTTTTTGAAGATATCATGTTCCATGTACAAAGTTGTATTGTCACAAAATTGTATGGTCAAAGCTTTTGTGGACAAAGTTGTATTGTCACAAAGTTGTAAGGTCACATTGTTTTTTTTTTTTTTTTTTCCGGTTTAGTTTCCAATGAAGCAAGCCAAAGATGGATTACAACTGTTGTTTTGATAGTATGAATTCATTCGGTGTTTGAATTATTCAATGGAATTAGATTGTGATTTACGGGGAGGTTCTCTTGATATTCAACCATCTAATAATACAATATCTAAAGTTAGAGGTAATTTAATTGTTTCAATGATTGCTAGTAGGTGAAAGTTATAAAAAGGTATCACAAAATTAAACGATGCTAGCGTCACTCTTTGTAAAAATTTCATTTCAGTTAGACGACGCTAGTGTCGCTCTATGCTGAATTACAATTCAGTTGGACAACGCTAGCGTCGTTCTGTGTTTTATTTTACCTGAATGCATTGAGCGACGATAGCATCACTCAATATCTTTTTTTTTTTTTGTTTTTTGTAAAATCATACATTCTCTCCACAAGTGCACGGTGCACATACATCTTCATTCCTGCAGACATTATGATCATTGCATCAATTGATCATTCACGAAAAAATATGTGGATTCAAAACAACTAGGAATCACGCCAGAGAAATAAGCTGAATCAACATTTCCATGGATGCAATGATGCAAAGTTTCCATGCAATTCATAAATATACACCGATTAACTAATTTCTATTTTTCCAAAAAGATTACGAACAATGTTCAACGACTCCGAACTGATTTCTATGCACCCAAAAATACTATGAACAATGTTTGAGGATTACAATTCACTAAGTCAACGGATCAATGTCCAAACGGTCGCTATTCAGCTCCAAACTGAATCCATATGTGTCAACCACAATCCTGCTATGGAAATACATTATGTCTGATTGTTTAAAGTTGATGTCTCTACATGCAGCACAGTGTTCAGCGAATGCCAATGCAAAGACACCACAATCGTTCCCGTTCTCCTGGTAAGGTATTTTCGTCTTCACGAGCAAAGTCCACATATTAGTGTCATACCATCCATAGTTGCTGAACTGTCCGCCCAAGAAATCAATCTGATCAACCAGGAAATTCAAACCTGTAAACGGTCACTATTTATAGGAAAGTTTTATCAATACATGCATGTAAAGATCATGAACAACGAGGACAACTCACGAATGCTTTGCAGAACTGAAGTGAAGTCTTGTCGGTCTTCATGCTATTGTAAAACTCCCACCTCCGTTCTTCTATGTGCCCAACCAACACTGTGAAATATGCATCGTGCCATAGGACAAAGATCAACATACTCTTCTCCTTAGCCTCCTAAACTTTGACACCATCCTTACCAAATATATTCTCTTGCAATGCCTTTATATAATCAATTTCTGAAAGATGTGCTAGACCAACATCCCTAACAATCTCCCTTTGCCTTTCAGTTAGAACTCATATGTCTTTACCCTGGTTCATATTAATATATCTATATAACCCTGGCTCCTCCTCATTTAATATGGATTTCGACACATGATGTGAGGCCCCACTTTGGTGGGCCCTTATTTTGAATTTGAATACCATTAATTATGATAATATAACATAATTATACTAATTAATAGGGGTTAGTAAGGGTAAATAGATATTTTCCTAAGTATTAGTCTATTTTATAGGATTTAGGCCCATGGTGTATTTTATAGATTTATAGAGTGTCTTTTTTTAATTTTGTAGGGTTTTAGGTGTTGAGGCCCTTGCTAGTAAATAAGTTTTTATATAGGGGGTTTTCCACACTTGAGAACATTCTAGAATTTCCACCAAATGACCTAAATGCCCATGCCCTTATCCACATTCCTATACAATAAAAAGGGCTCTTTTGGTAATTGTCTCAAAAGCCCTAGACTATATAACCTAAACTATTGCATTGGGAAATGAACCCTAAATTCACTCTCATTTATCCCTAATTTACCTCTCGTTTCACAAAACCCTAGCTAAAATCCCTAAGTCCAAAACCCTAATTGCAAGAAGAAGGAGGGGCCATCTTCCACCTCTCTTATCAATCTCTTTCTCTTCTACCAATCAAGGTAAGGCTCTTTCCTTAGCCAATTTCCATATGATTTTCTAGGATTTTCTCTATCCCTATGTTTCTTTTCTAATATTTGGTTCTCTTGTGGAATGGGTATTAGGCTTGGTAGATTGGGTCGGTTTGGATAGCTTGGATTGGATCTTCATACTATTTTCTTTTGCAAACCCGGATTTGAGGTAAGTGCAATATACTCACTTAGCATAGAATGCATGATTTCTATTATTGATTCTATATTTTCATTTCAATTATGATAGAAATGAGTAGATCTACCTTTTGAGCTTGTTTTTATGGTTTTTGGCCATTGCTGGATGAGTTTTGATCTCATTTGGAAGATCAATGGTCCGGATGGATTGATGGATGGTTGGGCATTGAAGTGTTTTTATGATTTTATTTGTTTATTTGATGAATGGAGGTGAATGGAATTGATTTGAATAGAATTTGGATGGAAAGGGGTGACTGTTACAATTCCTGTCATGGAAACAGGGATGTTCCAATTTCCTTGCGTTGAGACCGAGACCCAGGTGGGCCACCCGATGATCGATCTGAACCGTGGATCTGATAGAGGACCCACGGGCGACTCTAGAGGGGCTGGTCCCATAGGGAGTGGACACCTCTCGCCAACTATCCATTAGTTTGATCACAGAGGATGTGTTTTTGGAATAAAAGTCAATTTTGCAGCACATGGTTGTGGGACCCACTGGTTGATCCGATCGCCGATCTGGTCCGTCCATCGGGCCGGAAATGGCGGAGCGACATTAGGGATGTGAACCCATGTGAGGTGGACCCCGTTTGGTCCACCATCCAAAGCCCTAGAGATGGCATGTCAGTAACGAATTAGGAAATGTAGTTTCCGTTTTCTTTAGAGTATGGGGCCCAGGTGGGCCACCAACTTTGATCTCGACCCTACATCTTGCAGTAGGGCCCTGGGCGACCTCAATGGTGAGGTCTGATCTGGACTTGGGTCAATGGGGCCCACGGTTTTGTGAAGCAAAACGTTCCAGATGAGAGACGTTTGCTCACTGTTAGAATGTTAGGTTGCAAAACGTTTTGTGTTGTTAGAGTGAGGAAGGAGATGAGTGCTGACGTGTGTGGATAAGTGAGAAAGAAAAGGTTGGTTGAGTGGTTTGGTGTCTTGTGGGTGCATGAGATAGTATAGTCACCCCATGTGATAAAAATGTGGAATGATGGGTAGGTTTGGTGATTTGAGGGTCTATGGGAATAAGAGGGGCTTAAGAGAGAAAGAAAGGAATGATGACTTAAAAGAGGGGTGTAGTGATGTGGTGACATAACAATGTTTATTTATATTTAATACCTTGGCCCATTTGTTTCTAAAATTAGAAATAAGCCTCATAGTTTTTAAGAAACCCAATTAGAATAATTTAACATGCTACTTTTATAATATTTCTTGACCCCATTAATTTTAGAAATTGGAAATAAAAGACTCCTTAACCTTTAATGAACCCCATTAGATCCTTAAACAATTTTGAGTGTAGAAAAAGTATTGTATGAGTCTTCAAGTTCTCTAGAATTATAAATTAAGATTTTTGTGTATCGTTAATTATTTTTGAATGGTGTCTTTGATTATCAATGTGCTAGACTAAGGTTTGATTTCTCTATTATTATTATTCTTCTTTAATTATCTTGAAATTTCCTTTAATTCTTTCTTTATATATTAAATTATATTGTTGTACCCTATTAATTGGATAAATTATACTCATTGACCATCCAAATGAACTTCCATCAATATGCCAAGTACGAGTCAATGGTGTGGCTCGACCTTGACTCGTGGGGACCATCAAATAGAGTTTAGGGATTGGAATTGTCAGTGATTCGACCCTTAAACGTAGTCAAAGATGCCCGTAACTTCAGGAGCACCAAACACAGTATCTTTTGGCATCTGAGACTCCAGTTAGGGATCCAATTATCTGAAGAGGCCCTGAACCTGAGAGTGGACCATTTCTTAGGATTGGACCTTTGATATCCCCTTTAATTCGATTACTGTGAGTTTATTTCACTACTATCACTCTCATATCCTTGTTCTTGCTTAAACCTATTAATGTAAGTGGAAAATGGAGGACTTGAACCTAGGATTACTTAGGGGTGAACTGGTGATGTGATTGGTGATCAATAACCCGTGTCTGTGTCTAGGCGGGCCCTCATACGGCCTAAGTTGGGATTTATGATACCCTAGGTGAAGAGGTTTGATTAGGTTGGACTTGTGATTCATTATGGATGAGAATGGACTAACTGGTATTGGATTGAGATTTTGATCTCTCCCGGACTGTTTAGACTAAGGCCATGGCTTGATGGGCCTTAGTATAGATCCAATGATTGGACTTGGATTTGGACTGTATTCCATGGTATTGTACTTGGACCTCTTAGGGACTTGTTAGGACCTTGCTCGGGCAAGGCAAGCCTAGGCAGACACAGACCTGTATTTGATTCCCTGAGTCGGTACTAACATTCACTCAGTTGTTCTAAGCTCAGCCTGTTGACTGATCATCACTAGTAGGAGCTATTTGAGTGTTGAGTAATGAGCTATGTTTTAGATGGACGGTGCGATACCGATCCAGTCTCCCGAGTGATGAGTGTTTGAGATTGATGAGTGATTTGCGGGGTTAATTATCCCCAGCACTGGTGAGATTTCCCCACCGCGACTGTGTTCAGTATGGGAGGGTCGCTGCATAATATCCCGCGGTATACAGCTTGTGTGAATGTGCCATATTGTATAGATAGATTGGCTTATCTTATCTTCCTGATTCTAAATGTTTATCTTGCTCAATTGCTTAGTATTTGTACCTTGGATATTCTTATTGATCTTATTACTGTCTCTATTCCTTTGATGCATACATCTTATGTTATTTGTATACTGTAACTTGCCAGATCCTTGGATCTGACCCATTCTTGGTGCTTAGGTGATGACCCCGATTATGAGGACGACGCGCTCGTCGAGGCGCCCATAGCCCGAGACTATGGATGGGGACCAGCCGACCAGGGGGTCAAGCTGGAGGATGGAGCGCCGGTACCGGGGGATTGAGTGGTTATCTCATTTGGGTTGAGTGTTTTCTTATGTAGTGAGCAGGGAGTTAGACTGATATGTTTATAAATATTTTCTTAATTATACTTTGAGAATTAGGCTGGACTTCAGCCCTGCTACACTTGATATATCTCTATGATACCTTATGCTTCCGCTTTACGCATTACACTTCCACAAATTTAACCATTGATTATATGTCGGTCAAAAAGTTTTAAATTGGACCTCACTGCGGACCTACGATTTTGGAAGTTCCCGGATTTTTTCCGGGAAGTAGCGCACCAAATTCGAGTACCTTGACGGTTTTCTCGGTATTCGAAATTGGGGCGTTACACATGAGAGTCTAACCCATATAGCAATTTATCCTCTTGTTTCAGCTTTGTTCCTTGGGTCATTTGTTCAGTTTTGGCAAATAGAGACACAAGCACATATAAAACAATGATTAAAATTAATTTCAGATTGAGAGAGCACATGTACTGAAAAGAACCTTAAGATATTTCAATCATAACCATAACCATAAAATTTCAGCAAATATTTAGCATTCAAAATGAGGATTCTTTATGAGTATCATCATAGCCAAACCAGTGGATATGTTATGCTCTTTGTTCATACCATCATTTTTTTTGTGTGTGTGTGTGGCTCACCTGCCTAATGGTTTAGATGATGGATGGGATGGGGGTCTGTCTCAAAATGCAATGTAATCTGTCATTTATTGAATGATGTATTTATTGTTTTTATTGTGGGTTGCAGAAGGGGTTGTTGCAAGGCCAAGGCTGCAGTTCTTGCTACCATTGCAACCGCAATTCCAACGGTAAGAAAATTAAGTTTGAATTACAAAAGTATCCCAAAATTGTCTGATCAGAGGAAAGGCTTGACCTGTTGTTTTGGTATTATTCATATGGTCATTTTGGTAATTAAATTTATGCAAGTCATGGTCCACCTGCAGATTGCTAGTGTGTCTTCTACTGCCATGGGTAAGGACCTACCTTAATCATGCTGCTCAAGCCCTTATCATCTCATCTGGCGATCATCATCATAATCTACTGATGCTCCTATTAATATAACTATTATATGCACTTCTGTATCAATGTTATGGTGCTAATGGGCTGGATCGGCCCTGGCCCACATTGTGCATCATTTAGGCTATGCTTTTAGACTTGTGGGCTGTGCCTTGGCCTACTTTTAGACTTGATCATCAAACGGGCCCCACCTTGTCTTTTTATGCTTAAAATTAGCCTATTCCGACATATTTAGCACAAAAAGGTATACATTTTTGAAATGGGAAGGGTCATGGGTCACATATAAGGCTATGATGACGACGACGATGATAAAATATGAATTAGCTAGGCCTGTTCTATACTTATTATATAAATAAACGAGAAACAGGTTTTTGTTTTGATGGCAATTGCATTGCAGGCTAGAGGAATTAAGTAAAATGATAATGAGGATGATTCCAAAAACTTGTTTACATTTCAAAAGTATGCTCCTGTTTATGGGGACTAATCACCAGAATAAGGAGGTTTGGAGGATATGATGCTAATGAATGATTGGTCAAATTCCACTCTAGTTAGGGACACAACTCACTTGATTTATCCATCTTCTTTACTAGAATTTATGCAAGTTATGCTCTTGGGGTCTTCTAAGTCAGTTTTAGGGTCAGAATCAACAAGCATTTGGCTTTATTTGTATCAGGGAGGTGACTTACTGATTAACCTGTTCCTTATTTGGTTTGACCAAGTGTTTGCCTATTGCTGATTTGTTTCAACATGGTTTTTTTGGGTTTTTTTTTTTTTTTTTTTTTTTTTTTTTTTTTTGAGAGAGAGAGAGAGAGAGAGAGAGAGAGAGAGAGAAGACAACTGATTGACAAAACCTTGAAGTTTTTCTCTTCTCCTTGTCAAGAGATCAATTGAATTTGATTTGATCATATCTTTACAAATGAATATAGCAGGGATATATACAGATACCTTTAAGAAAATCCATTGATTGTATGCCCATCTAAGGTAAGTTAGAAAAATGTTGGTTGGGTTTGATTGCTGCAACATCTAGCTAGTGCATCGATCCTAATGCTCCCACTCGAGTTATAAAAAACACCAAACTTTCATTGAAGAAGGTAAAACTTATTTGCATAGAGACTTGCTAAAATGACAATACAGTTTGATATGTTTGGGAAAACCCAGATTGGATTTTATTTTCACAAACAAAATGACAATACAGTTTAATATGTTTGGAACTTGATTGTTTGGTGCACTGGTGGAAGATTTGGATTGGGAGTTATGTGAAGAATCCGTTGGTCATCAGTTATAACAGGTCAGTTTAATTGGTTGGGAATGTGAGATGCTACGTCTCCTTCATCATCTTCTTATTTGAGTGGTAACATGAACTGAACCTGCACTTCGTGGTGTGAATACGAGCTCCTTCCAATTGTGTATGTGAAATACCAAGATCTTGAAGTAGGTACCTTAGCCAAGTCAATTCAAAAGTAGCCAGGGCTATGGATTAAATTTGGCTTTGGTTGAATCGCTAGATACAATATTCTGATTCTCTCTTCCATGATATAAGATGTCACAAGAAGGGTGAACAAGTTAAAGGTTCAACAACGAGTCATGAGAGAGCTGGCCCAGTTCGAGTTTTGAATACTCCTGGGGTTGAAGCACATTGGTACAAGATGGTAGGAATTCTTGGCTGGGTCTTGAAAGCAAAGGACACCAAAAGAGGATCCAAAGATGTGTGGTGCCGGTGCCAGGCATGAATTGACTTAGGACATGAATAGAGAAAATGTCTGGGCATGTAATGGTCAAGTAAATTAATTGGTCAATCATAAAAAAACCTGTCACCTTGCTTGGAATACATTTTTCTCCATGGGAAAGGAAGTCGGTCAAGCTCCAAGAAGGTAATTCAGAAGAGCAACCTCCATTTTTAGAAAGATAATTCATAGGCTGAGATCTTTGATATGGAATTGATGGTGTAAAATAGCATCCATAGTGTGGATATTGACTGTATTATTTCTAGCGTCAAGTACGTTGTCATCATATACAGGAATCGCTATGAAGGAGGACCCAAGAGGCTGCCGTAAATAGAGTAATGTGCTATGATTGCCTAAGAAATGCATTAGTCTTCCCATGTTTGGAAAACATTAGTTGTGGACAGGTAGTTGGTTTATGAACCGGCTACGTACTGATGCAATGATGAGAAGACAAAGCATGCCAGTAGTTTGGCAACATGAGCAAAAAATTCTTATTGTAATCGAGACCCTAGATTTGAGTATAGCCACTAGCAACTAAGTAGTCTTTGTAACGTTCCATTGTGCCATTGGCTTTGAAGTTGAGTTTGTAGTTTGTACACCCACTTGCATCCAATAGGGTGTTTGGTTGGTGGTGTCTGCCCATGGCCTAATTTCTACAATCAATTAATTCAAGTTTTGAGGATTGTGTGTGCTTGGACAGTGATACATGATATAATCCCATCAAGTGATCAAGAGCATGGGGCACTTCTGCATGATCAGGGGCCCAGTGGGTCCCCACTAGGATGTTTTTATCTTATTAATTATTTTAGGCTCATGTTATTTCCTTTTCTAGTTTGAATTAGTTAGACACTTCCCCATGTAGGAAGGTTGTTAAGGCAGTAACAGTCTTGTTGTAGTGAGTAAGTTTGGTGGAAGTGGTAATCTGCTGAAGTGTTCTGTATTTATTTGGATCATCACTGATTTTTTTATTAACAGCTCTCCATTTGGTGCAATCTCCCATATGATATATTATCCTTTTTAAGCTTCTTCTTTGAGTAATGATTTATATATTTTCACTATGGCTCGAGTAATGCTAGAAGGTTCGTACCAGACAATGTATATAACTTGCAATGAAATATAAATGATTCTAAAGTAGGGTATGGCATGGTGGCGTCCATACACAAAATGTCTGCCCATCTTTTTGTGGAGATCAACCCAACAATCCTCAAGCCATTGCAAGATGAAAGATTTGTATGGCATGGTGGCAATGAATGTACATTACCAGATCAAAGAATGCAGGAAAGAAAAAACCATAATTCTTTATGAGGAATTGGAATCAAAACCATTGCCAAATCAAAGAATGTAGAAAAGAATAGATAACAAACACAAACAACAACAAATGTACATTAAAATTGCACACCAAAAATGCAAGAATGAAGACGGAGAAATATCAAATATCATACGTTAAAGAGCAAAGAGATGTCAGAGAAGAATACAACATGGAAGAAGGAAATGCATGTTTGGGTAATGTAAACCCACTTCCAGATTTTAATCAATAACCAAAGAAGCAGCAATGAATTGAATATGCATGTTCCAAAACAAGTAAACAAAAACCATTGTGGCTGATTCATTCTTTAAGAAAAACCCCAAACAGACATTGTATTTGAGATACTAATCAAATGTGCAAACGGTGTCAACGTTCCATACCTTAGAGGCGATGTGCGATATCGGAGCAAGGTTGATCCAAAGTGGGGAAGGAAGAATGCAAAAGGAGCAGCGGTGTCGACGTACTAGAGTAGAGGAAGGAAGGGGAGAGAAATGAATGGAAATGGAAAGGTTTGGGGTATAAATAAAAAGCCGAAGAACGACGCTAGCTTCACTAAAAAAAAAAAAAAAACTGAGTGACGCAATTCAAATTGGAAAAAAAAAAAACCAAATGGGTCTAACGGACCACGTTTGTGTGGTGCTAGTTTCGAGGCACTGACAAGTGCAACGGACAAATATTGGGTATTTTCCAGTAAAATCCTCTAAAGAAATCTATATTGTGGAAACTATTGAGGGTACTAATTAGTAAATATGATAAAAATTCTAGCTAAAAGGATAAAATTAATTCGGATGGTCAAAATTAATGGGTCAATATCAACAACTTTAATATGTATAAATTATTGGGTAGAGTGGTGATATTTTCAAGCAAATATATACATGTGGGACAAACTAATTAACACTTAATGAAGCAAAATAGTTCAATATGGCCCATTAAAAGCCGCAAATCTAGGTGATAACCATTCATGGGAGAGGAAGATATTAAACAAGCCAGTACATTTATTCTTGAGAACTGAGGCCCATGATCGCGATCAAAACCTCTTAAGTACCAAAATAGTATCTCATCACTCATCTTATCAATCAAGAGTTAGTACAAGCAATAACTAATTGGGGGCTTTGGTCAGAGGTCCCTCAACTATTGATTTTAATGCAAACAGTCCACAAAAAAAAGTCATGCAGTAAAAGGTCCCTCACACACATTTCCATACCTAAAATGTCCAATTTGCCCTTTCATTGATTCTCTCTTTATTCACATAATGCCAATGCAAACGATAACTATCAAATCTCAAAAGGTTTCGAATGTTCTAAAAGAAGAAGCCCCGAAGAAGAAGGCGACATTTCAGTTACTGTGATTGCATGCAACGAAGAACATCAGATTAGATAAAATTTTCAAAAACTTCCCATACATTAACTGTTTCATTGCAAGTTCGTTGCTACATCGAAGATAAAATTTTCAAAAACTTCGATTTCGAGGAGAGGAAATACAAGAAAGAATAGATTCAAACCCTAGTTGCATGCGCCAGTTTTTTAACTGCATAACCATTTCCAAAGGCATAAACGAAAGTTCAAACTACTGACTTTTACTGTGAGTTCAAAATTTCTTCCTCTTCTGGTTTCCGAACCCTAAGTTACTGTTAATCGCCATTTCGAAGGTTTCTGTACCATACCTTCTCATTCCCCTTCTAATAACGAGAACATATTCAGGAAATGGCGAGAACAAAGTCGTCCTTAGTTTTGGAACGACAGAATCAACAGCAACAAGGAGAATAAGGTATTTAAATAGTTTCTTCTTTTCCTTATACTCTCTGTAATTTTTGTAGAATGCTTTTGTATATATTCACAATGTTGAACCAAATGTCGAACATTAATTGCTACTTTGTCAATTTCAAGTAAAATTATCTTAGATATTTTAGATATTATTTTTCCACTCTTTGTCTTTTGATAAAACTACTGGATTATGAGTTATTATTGAATTTAAATCAATTTATGTTGACTTTATCTGAGAGTGCAACGTTGGAATGAAAATGTATCTGAGTTTGGCATGAAAATTGCTTGAAATTAGAATGAATCTATGTGTGCCTGAGATGCATTACTCTGTTCTTCATGAATTTGCCTTAATTTATCTCATTATTTAAGTGAGTTTGTGTTGCCTTTAAATTAAGTTTATTTGATTTTAATTGAATCATGTGAGTCAATCACACAAATATATGAGTTTATTATAGTTTGAAACTAGTTCCTAATATTTTTATCCGATTTGTATACAAAACTTATCAATCTTTTTTGTATCCATTTAACTGAGTTTATCTGTGTTTTGAGTAAACTTGAATCAATGTTTATTGACTTTATCTAAGATTAAGGCAAATGCATAGGATTTGGGAATAAAAATTCACTTGAAATATAATGTATTTATATGTGCCTGATTTGAATTTATCTGTTCTTGATATATTATGATGAACTTATGTCCATATTCAACCCAGTTTGTTTGGATTTCACTTAAGTGTATTAGATCTTAGTTGGATTTCTGAGGGAGTAACACAAATAAAATGTCTCTATCTCAATTTATAATCAGTACCTAATATGATTTTATTAATACTATACAAGCCTTATGTCTTCTAGTTTAATTTATCTGAGTTTCTATCAAATGTATCTACTTGTATATGCAAATTATCTGAGTTCTGTAACCAATTTATCTAAATAGATATTCAATTTATCTGTGTTCTGGCTGAACTTAGATCAATGTCTACTGACTTTATCTGGCATTAAAGCAAATGCATATGAGTTTGGAATGAAAATTCAGTGAAATTATATTGTATTTAAATGTGCGTGATGTGAAATTATATGTTATAAATAAATTTAGATGAATTAATGTCACTATCTAATAGAGTTTGTTTTGCTTTGAATTACCTTTATCTCATCTTATTCAAGTTTGGGAGTTACTAACAGAAATAAATAACTTTATTTGAGATTATAACCAGTTGCTATTATGTTTTTTTTGAGTTGTATACAAACTGTATGTCCTTTAGTTTAATTTATCTGAGTTTATATGAAATGTATCTATGTGTATATACAAATTATCTAACTTTATATCAACTTTATCTGAATTTATATTAAATTTATCTGTGACTTGTGTAATTTATCTGTCTTATGTTTACACTTATCTAAATTTTAGATGATATGAATCTCATTTATTTTACTCTATGCAGCAAGAAAACAGAACAAATGAAAGAGAGTACATGATAAACCATCAAAAAATACATGAGATAGAAAGGAGAAAAAGGCTAAGAAGACTACAACTCATTACCAGTTCAGATCTAACTTGGTGTCAACTGTGACACTAGTTCTGATGGACCCGAAAGAAATCTTCCGTCCTCTCCTTCCGCACCCCGGGGGCTGACCTGGGTCTCGGCAGAGGAGGGAAAATCACGGGCATCAACATTTTTGTACGGGTATGCCAGATTTACTTTCTACTTAGAATTTGGAATGGTGATAATCCGGAGATTCACCTTCACAAGTGGAAAGGAAATCAATCCTTTTTTCTAACTTTTCAAATTGCATAAATATTAAGAAAAGAGACAAGTTTTTAAAATGCCGTAAGAGGCGTTTTTGTTTGTTTGCCGTGAAAGGCGATTTTGCCGTGAAAGGCATTTTTACAAAACTCATCAAATATGAAAGACAAGAATTGTGATTTCTTTTTATCTCTTTAAGAAATACAAACTACAATAGAAAAGGAAGAAAAGGGATCTAACTTCTCAGGAGATTGTGGGGACACGTTGAGATCGACGGTCACAAGTCATGTATGGGCTTCGCCATCGTCCTTCAAATGAGAACATGTGATGCTTTGATTCTTTGGCTTGGCTCCTAACCTCAGTTTTTTAAAGGACAAGGACCAAGAGAAGGTCCTATATCCAATGAAAGACCAAGTAAACGGGCTGAAAAGCCGCGTTTAGGCCATGTTGGAGAAGGAGGTGACCTTGGGGGGTGGCCCCCCAAGGGACGTTGATCACCTTGTGGTGCTTCCGGGAGCAAAGTAGCAGGACTTCGTCTCTCTCTTGGATTTTCTGGATTTTCAGAGCCTGCACTTGGGATCTCTTTTCATCATGCTTTCTTCTTGGAATGGACCTCCTTTTATAGGCTTTTGGTAGCCATGAGGTGTTTATTGGCATTGATGACCATGATGAAAGAATTGATGAGGAGTTACAAGTTGATTTTGTAACTCCTTTTTCAAGGCTTGTGATTGGCCGATGAAGGTAGTGGGCATTTAATCACCTTTATGCTTCATGATGATGGGAGTTTCATGGGTTTAATGCCATGATTGCTTGGATTTGTAACTCCCAAATGCTTGGTTCTGATTGGGCCGTCCAAAATAATGAGTTAATGACTGCTTTAATGGGTCAATTAACGACATTAAGTGGTTGCCAAGGCATGTGAAGAGTCGCTGGCCGTGCTGCGCCTTTTGAGATTCTTCTTGCGATCATCACGGGTGGATCCACGCATTATTTGATATCGGATTGCGATGTAATTTCAGACATTGATTGACATTGGTGGGCCGGTGACATCTGTTTTGTCGAATTCACGATCGGTCGGACAGAAAGTGCACTTTCTTGGTGAGCCGGTTGGCGATCTTGAGGCAATCGGTGATGATTTCATGCTTTTGACGGCGGATCCGAGATGTCGACGAAGATCAGTGATTTTGAAGCACCAAACATTGGATTTTCAGAAAATCACAGAGGCCAGAACACCCGAAACGCGAAAAGAATTGGAAAACGGACGATTTGGCGCAAAATCCGGCGACCTGGATTTCCAGGGTCGCTGGGCGACCATGCACCCAGGGTCGCCGGTGACCCTGGGCCAGGGTCGCCTGGCGACCTTGGGCCAGGGTCGTCGGCGACCTTGGGCGAAGGTCGCCGGCGACCATAGGGCTTCGGCCCGTTTGGTCACCGAGCGTCGTTTTCGGCCGTTTTTTCATCTTTTTCGTTCCTTTTTTCTTCTGTATTTTTCTTGACATTTTTCCTCAATTATTCACTTGATTTTCTTGGAGAAATCTTGACGAGAACCCTCGCGAAATCGGAGCACAAAGTTTCCTATTTTTCGGGAAAGTCGAAGACTTTGTAGCCGATTTTCCGTCAAGCGTCGAAACTAGGTCAAACGATGTCGGAATGACCTGAAAATTGAAGTGAAGCTTCTTGAGCAGTGGATAGGACCAACCATGGGCTTTTATTTGAGTTTTGAAGCCGTTTGGGGTCCCATCGATGCTTCATTTGATTTTGCAGCGGGGAAAATGTCGAGCTTTGATATGTGGTCAAACGATGTCCGATTGACCTGAAATTTGACGGGGAACCAATTGGAGTCATTTTGAGACGTTCCATGGGCTCCGTTTTGGATGTCATGGTCCCGGGTTGCTCCGCCGCCGGTAGGCTTGATTTTCTCTTGGAGCATCGAAACCTGGTCAAACATTGTCGGAATGACCTGGAATTCGACGTGCAGCCTTTTGGAAGCATGTTGAAGCTACTCATGTGTTTTTTTTTATGAGTGATGGCTTCAGTGGTTCCCGCCGCCGGGAGGCTTGATTTTGCTGCTCGAGCATTGATGGAGGGTCAAACGTTGTCGGTTTGACTTGAAATTTGGTATGGAGCCCTTTGGAGACATTCTGGAGTCATCCGTAGGCTCTGATCAAAGTTTTGGTGTCTTTGATGATGTCACCTCCGGGAGCGCTTGTTTAGCTATCGGAGCAGTGAAGTTAGGCCAAACGCTGTCGAAATGGCCCGAAACCTCAGGTGTACCCCTCTTTTAGCTGTCTTGAAGGATCTCTCAGGTTCTGTCTGATTCTGAAAAGATCTGATGCTTGAAGTAGCCTTGCCTGTTTTGTAGCAGGATGCAGCTTCAGGAGGCTTCTTGATGTGGAGGAGACATAGTGACTTTTTTGGTGTCAACAAATGCCCCCTCGAGGTACAGCAATGAGTAGCTTTTTGGAGTCGATGTGCCTCGAAGGGAAACTTGGAGGAGAGATTCAAACTTGACCAAGAGTCTTGAGCTTTTTTTTTTTAATAGCCTTCTGAGTTTCCGGGGGAAATTTTATGGTAGTGAAAGGGATCACGTACCATCTCAAGGCAAAGTTTTGAAAATGACATGGGGTTTTTGGATTTTGGGTTTTGGATTTTGGTTTTTGACCTTGTGACCTAACAAGCTATATGTGGCAGGTTAGGGGGTCGGGGTTTGATTTTGATTTTGACCTTGTGACCCAACAAGCTGTATGTGGCAGGTTGGGGGGTCAGATTTGGTTTGTTGGTTTTGGATTTTGATTTTGGTTTTGGTCTTATGACCTAACAAGCTGTATGTGGCGAGCTAGGGGACCGGAATTTGGTTTTGTGAAATGTCAATTTCAAGATTTTGGCTCAATTTGGTTCATGAGATTGGATGGTTTTGTTTTTGGAAACTCATGAGACTTTCTTTTTTCTTTTTTTTTTTTTTTTTTTTTTTTGAATGGTCCCATCAACTCAAAAGAGGCATGGGACCTTTTTTTTGCTCTTTTTTTTTTGTTGCTCTTGGTAAGAGGAATATTTAGACTAAAAGCCACTTTTAGTGCCTAGGTGGTCAAACCTGGCTCATATGGGCTAACCCATGGGACCTTAGGCTTTGGAGATGGCCTAGATCTCATATAGTGTCATATTTGTAAAGAATATCCAAAAATATCTCTTTTGTGTAGAGAATATCTAAAAATATATTTACTTGGAGAGAATTTCTCAAGTTTTCTTTTTGTGGAAAGATTCTCTCAAAATATCTTTCTCTTTGGGAAAGTAGCTAAATTTTAGCACTTACCTCCTTTCTTTCTCTTTGTTTCCTCTTTTGGCTTGCTTTCTTCTATAAAAGCAAAGAGGGTTTGTGCTTTTGCTCCATTACTTTCTTTTTGCAAGAAATCTTCAAGAGTGCTCCCCAAGGCAAGAAGTGCTTTCTCTTCTTCAAGGATCTCCAAGCTTTTTTCTTCTTCTTCTCCATCAATGGCTTCAAGTAAGTTTTCTTCCTCGTCAAGAATCTCCATTGTAGAAGTAGTTTCTTCATCATTTTTTTTTTCTTTTTCTTTTCTTCTTCTTTCTTCTTTTCTTTTTTTTTTCTTTTCTTTTCTTGTCATGCACGTTTTTTCTTCCCTTTTTGTTTCGTGCTTCTCTTTTTTTTTCTTTTTTTTTTCTTCTTTTCACGATTTTCTCTTTTTTTTCGTGAACTCTTTTTTTTCTTTCTTTCTGTTTTTTTTCACGCTGATCTTTTTTTTTTTTCAGCGTTTTTCTCTTCTTTTCTTTTTTTTTTTTTCTCTTTCTTTTTCTTTTTCCTTGTTTGCTCACTATGATAATGAGGCTATGCAATTTCAATATGTATGCATTTTTTTGTTTGATGCATCAAGATAGAAGGCTAGAGTCTCTAGGTCAAGCCAACATGATTTTTGACTTGGACAAAGTTTGATTGGTTTTGACCAAATTGGGTTGGAATTGGTCAAACTTTGGTCAAGGTTTTCCTAGCATCTAATGCATGATGATATTTTTTTATGCATGATTTTTGTAAATGGATTTGGAAGTATGATGATGCATACCTAAAAATCTTTTGCAAGTATCGGGATTTTGAGCTCGTAACGATGTTGAGCTCTTTCTCGGTCTTGCTGGATTTTGAGGAAGTTTGCAACTTTTGGATTCTGAAGCTCGCAGCAATGTTGAGCTCTTTTCCAGATTTTGTGGAAGTTTGATGAGATTGGCTTGTTCTCGCAGCGATGTTGAGTTCAAGCCTTCTTTGAGAATTCTCCACTGACTATGAGCTCGCAGCGATGTTGAGCTCATCTTCTGGCTTCCTGTCTTTTTCGGAGTATGTTCCTTTTCGTTGGAATTGCCCCGGAACCATGTCAAAATTTTGCTAGAATTTTTGTAGCAGAATTCTGTCATTTTGATGTTGATTGATCTTTCTCTTCCATCTTTTGCAGGTAGTTCTTCTAGAACGAACAAGGGTAAAGGTCTTGTTACTGACACACCTCGTCGGTCTGCTAGATCTTCCAATGCGGCCGTTCAGCAGGCTTGGGAGAAGGAGGGAACTCTCATTCGCCAGGTTGAGGAAGCTGAAGGTAATGTCCGGAGGAAGACTCAGGAGCATGAGCAGTGGCAGGTCCTCTGGGAAGAACTTCCTCGTGCTGCAGATGGGTCACGGCATTCGGCCGCGTTTTATGGGGACATTTTGAAGGAGCGTGACCTAAAAACTTTGGAAGTTAAGGCCAAGGGTCTGCTTGAGGAGTTGAACCTTTGGTTGAAGACCATGTAGGATTGAGCTCTTGAGTTGTAACAAACTCTTTTTCCTTTTTCTTTCTTTTTTTTTTTTTTTGGGTACCTCCATGTATAACCAGTTTTGGTACAATATTTTTTGCATCCCCTTCCTTTCACTTAAATCATTTTTTGATGAAAACAATTTTGAACAAAAGATTGATGGGAATGTTTGTTTAAGAATTTGATCAAAAGATTGTTATTTTGTGGAAATCTTTTGTCAAAGGGTTGTTTTGGGCATGAAAGCCAATTTTGTGGCGGAAAGCCTTGTTTTTGATGGTTTGAAAACCAAAATTTGGATGGCGAGAAAGCCTAATTTTGTGGCGTAAGAGCCAAAATTTGTTTTGCGGCATGGGAGCCAAAATTTTTGGATGGCGTGAAAGCCGAATTTTAGAATGGCATGGAAGCCGAATTTTGTTTTGTTTGTCTTGGCATTTATAACCGAATTTTGGCATTTATAGCCAGATTTTGGCGTTTATAGCCGATTTTTTTTTGTTTTGTTTTGGCATTTATAGCCGAATTTTGGAATGGCATGAGAGCCAAAAATTTTGTTTGTGGCATGAGAGCCGATTTTGAGATGGCATGAAAGCCGATTTTGGCGTTTATAGCCGAAAAATTTTGTTTTTGGCATTTATAGCCGAATTTTGGCATTTATAACCGGATTCTGGCATTTATAGCCGGATTTGGCGTTTATAGCCGAGTTTTGGGGTTTATAGCCAGATTTTGGCGTTTATAGCCGAGTTTTTTGAAAACCAAGTTTTGTTTTATTGGCATGAAAGCCGATTTTGGCGTTTATAGCCGAAAAATTTTTGTTTTGGCATTTATAGCCGAATTTTGGCGTTTATAGCCGGATTTTGGCGTTTACAGCAGAGTTTTGGTTTTCAAAATGCAGGTATCGACTAAATGTCGCCTCCCCGCTGAATGGTCTTGCAAGTATCGATGGAATGTCGCTTCCTTGCTCATTCGGTTTTGCGAGTATTGATGGAATGTCACTTCCTCACGGGCTGGGTTTTGCGAGTATCGATGGAATGTTGCTTCCTCGCGAATTGGGGTGCAAATATCGACTAAGCGTCGCTTCCCTGCTTTTCCCAAAACTTTTGGTTTTGCGGGTACTGACTTGATGTCGTTTCTCCGCGATTTTTGAAATTTGAGGTTTTCTCGAACCATTTGAAATTTGGGTTGTGGATAGCAATTGGTATGTTGTATCTCCACGATTTTTGAAATTTGGGTTGTGGATATCAACTAGTTTGTTGCTTCTCCACGATTTTTGAAACTTGGGTTGTGGATATCAACTGGTCTGTTGCTTCTCCACGAGTTTTGAAAATTGCAAGTATCGAATGGGGTTCGTTTCCTTGCGATTTTTGGGTTTTGGAAGTATCGAATGGGGTTCGCATCCTTCCGATTTTTGGGTTTTGTGAGTATCGACTGAATGTCGCTTCCCCGCGGTTTCAGAATTTTTGTTTAAAGACACGAAGGTCATAAATTTTGACTTAAAACCATTTTGGTTGTAAAAGCCGAGGCGGTCTAGGGTGAAAATTCCTAAGTCCCGATTTTTGTTTCAAACCATGAA
This sequence comes from Umbellularia californica, assembly GCA_028538565.1. Lineage (NCBI taxonomy): Eukaryota > Viridiplantae > Streptophyta > Magnoliopsida > Laurales > Lauraceae > Umbellularia > Umbellularia californica. The sequence goes on along the minus strand of JAPQWN010000010.1, from coordinate 10,869,126 downwards.
TTTTGGGTTCAAGGATCGAAATTTTGGTCAAGTCTGGGAAGAGGCTCCTAAACTTGGATTTTTGGATTTGATTTTTCTTTTGAACAATGAAACGATGAAAGTAAGCATTGTTTTGAGAGATAGTTTTTTTTTTTTGAAAACTTCAACATAAAGATGAAAATTTCAAAAGGGGTGGGTTTGATGAGCAAGTACCTTGGAAATACGCTTTAGCAATGTAGATATTGCTCTGACCCGTTTGAGGAAGTCTTCAAGGGTAGTACCGCTTCAAGAACTTGCCGTTGATGGGTAGCATACATCTGTCTCCTTCCATGTTTAGAAGAGCGTATGCACCGTTGGAGAAGACTTTGTCGATGACGAAGGGTCCCTCCCATTTTGGTTCGAATTTGCCTTTGGATTTGTGGGCAAAAACTATGGGTCTTTTTACTGCAAGAACCATGTCACCCTTTTTGTAGGCGCGTTGCCTGACCTTTTTGTAGAAAGATCCTGCCATGCGTGCTTAGTACAACTCAATGCTTTGTAGAGCTTCGAGTCGTCTTTCATCGAGATTATCCAGCTCTTGGAGTCTCAGTTTGACATTGTTTTCTAGCGTCATGTCATTTTGCAAAGATACCCTTAAGGAAGGAATTTGTACTTCCAAAGGGACAACGGCTTCGCATCCATAGACCAAAGAGAATGGTGTGCTATGGGTTGGTCCTCGAACGGTGGTTCGATAGGCCCACAAAGCTTCTAGTAGTTTGTCGCCCCAGTCTCTTTTGTGACTAGAGACCATTTTCTTGAGAATTTTGCAGAGTGTCTTGTTGAAGGCTTCTGCTAGTCCGTTCGCTGCTGGATTATATGGAGTCGAAGGACAACTTTGGATTTTGTACTTGTCGCAGAACCTGTAGAATCTGTGATCCCGGAATTGTGGTCCGTTATCATGGACGAATCTTTTAGGTATGCCGAAGCGACAAATAATGTTGGTACGCAAGAACTGAAGGACTGATGAAGTCTTCATTTCGCTGAGCGCAAATGCTTCTGACCACTTGGAGAAATAATCCGTAGCGGTGAAGATGAAGCGATGACCTTTGCTTGATGGGGGAGAAATAGGACCTATGATGTCCATTCCCCAGGCTTCGAAAGGCCATGAGATTGATGTTGGATGTAGCCATTCTGGAGGTATGTGGACATAATCTCCGTGAATCTGGCATTTTTGGCAGCGCTTGGCAAATTACATTGTATCAGCTACCATGGTAGGCCAATAGTAACCTAGCCTTTTTATCTGGTTGTAGAGGTTAGGGCCAGCCTGATGGGCTCCACAAAGACCAGCATGTACTTCTTCGAGAGTTTCCTCAGCCTCTTGTTGTGATAAGCAGCGTAGGAGTACTCCGTTGAAGGATTTTCTGTAAAGTGCTTTTGAAGGTATATCCAAATGAAAGTTTGGGGCTCGTCTTTGGATGCTTACCCGTTCTTTTGGATCTTCAGGTAGGATTCCGAACATGATGTAATCAATGAACGGATCTCTCCAGTCGCCCATCGGAGGTTTGAGGATGGATATCCGACTTCCAACCACTTGGTGGCATTCAGCAACTGCTTGGTGTGTGTTGAGAGGATGTTATCTCAGTGGAAGTCACCTGAGAGGATGTAGCTCCAGAAGATACGCTACCGGTTGGGGAGTAGTGTCTTCGGAAACTTCAGAGGCACTGTCGTCCTGAGCTATTGCATTGCAGGTTATCCTGACAGGAGATGCCCCCAGTGTAGACTGTTGGGAATCAGACTCATCCTCGGATGTGAGAGGATCATCGATCCAACTGTTTTCTCCATTTTCAGGAGTTAAGGAAGAAAGTTCCCGCTGATTTTCAGGGACTTCCGGTTCTGGGTCATGACAAAGATTGATGCGATCCTGCTCCTGCTCTATGGCAAGATGTTACAAGATTCTTGCATATTCTTCAAGATCAGGCATGGGAGCCAAATCTTCTTCGTCAATTGCTCCTTGTGGTTCGCCCATGTTGGGTTCCACTGAAGCATTTGCTGGTGCTGGATTGACAGCATTTTCTTGAACAGGGTCCTGGTCTTCTTCATCATCATCAGATTACTGGCATAAGATGAGACTCGGGAATCCATTCCTCGTCGGAGAGGTATTCTCCTGTTTCAAAGGATTCTTCCCACTTATCTATATCACTGGCAGTATCACTGGACTTGTATCCATTCATGGAGAATCCAACTACCGAATTGCAAGAGTATGATGTCCCCTGCACATTTAGATTTTTGTATAGAGGTGGCATGAAATCATCAAGAGTGATTTTTCTTACCGCCTTGGAGGTTTTGGGAAAAGATTCTTTCGTCGTCCCTAGTGAAGCATTGGAAGAAGTTTCTGCTCTTTCAAGGACTTCTTGTTTTGGTTAAGACTTCTGCTGCTGTTTGAGCTTGCGGATGATGGAACGCGCTCCGAGGCGCCGTGGGGCGGCTACCGGGGTCGGCGGAACGTGGGAGTCCGTCGGGTCCGGCCCTTTCGCGCTCTGGCGGGCCCTGAAGCGTGCATCAACATTTTTTTTGTGTGGGTGTGCCAGATTTTCTATTTTACTTGGAATTGCAAGTGGTCATCCGGAGATCAACCTTCGCAAGTAAAAAGGAAATCAACTTCTTTCAAGTTTTCCATTGCACAAATATTTAAGAAAAGAGACATTTTCTTGGTTTGCCGTGAAAGGCGATTTTGTTTGGCATTTATAGCCGATTTTGGCGTTTATAGCCGATTTACAATTCTCATCAATAATGAAAGACAAGAGTTGTGATTTTTGTCTCTTTTAGAAAAATACAAACTACAATGAAAAGCAAGAAAAGGAAGATCTAACTTTTCAGGAGATTGTGGGGGACTCGTTCAGATTGACGGTCGCAAGCCATGTATGGGCTTCGCCATCATCCATGCAGATGAGAACAGAAGATGCTCTTGATTCGCTTGGCTTGGCTATAACCTCAGGTTTTTAGAGGACAAAGACCAAGAGAAGGTCCTATGTCCAATAAAAAGCTAAGTAGACGGGCTGAAAAGCCACGTCTAAGCCATTGGAGGCAGCAGGAGAAGGCAAGGACCTTGGGGGGGGGGTGCCCCCCAAGGGACTTTTGTCACCTTGTAGTGGTGGCCGGTGCAGAACTTCAGCAGAGTTTTTCTCTCTTTTTCTTTCTCTCAGATCTCTTTCTGATCTTTTTTTTCTGATCCTCTGATTTTCTCCTCTTTTTTCTGATCCCTTTTTTTTTTCGATCTCCATTTCAATGGAATGCTCTCCTATTTATAGGCCTTTGGTAGCCATTTAGGAGGGTTTATGAGCCTTAATGGCTTTAATGGGAGGAGTTACAAGATTTATTTCTTGATTTTGTAACTCCTTTTTCCTTGAATCTGATTGGCCGATGGAGATTAAGGGCTTTTAATCACCTTAATTACCATAATGGGAGGAGTTTCATGGTTTAAATGCCATGAATCAATTGACTTGTAACTCCCAAATGCTTGCTTCTGATTGGGTCGTCCAAAGAAATGAATTAATGACTGCAATAAAGCTAGTCAATTAACCACATTAATTGGTCGCCGAGCAGTCGAAGAGTCGCGGGCCATGCCGTGTCTTCTGGAATTCTTCTGGCGATGATCATCGATGGATCTTCATACTGATCGACATCGGATGAACATGTAACTTCAGACATTGATAGCTAAGAGTGGGCCGGTGACATCTGTCTTGTCGATTTCTCGATCGGTCGGACAGAAAGTGCACTTTCTTGGTCGACCGGTTGGCGATCTTGGAGCGATCAATGATGATTTTATGCTTTTGACGGCGGATCCGAGATGTCGTCGGATATGAGTCAATTTAAAGCACTAAAAATCACATTTTCAGGAAACCACAGGGGCCAAAGTGCGCGAAAAGCGAAAAAAGACGGAAAAACGGGTCACCGGCGGAAAATCCGGTGACCCGGACCTCCATGGTCGCCGGCGACCATGGACCGGCGACCATGGGCCATGGTCGCAGGGGCCTGCGACCATGGGCCATGGTCGCAGGGGTCTGCGACCCTGGGGGATTTTTCCCCTTCGGAGCCTGTTTTGAGGTCGTTTTGAGGTCTTTTTCGTCGCCGTTTTCTTCTGTATTTTTCTTGACATTTCTTCTCATTTATTGGCTTGATTTCCCTGTAGAAAACTTGATGAGAATCCTTGCATTTTTAGAGTGCAAAGTTTCCAATTTTCCGGGAAAGCCGAAGACTTTGTCGCGTAGAGCTGCTGATTTTCCGCCAGAAGCTGAAACTTGGTCAAACGATGTCGGAATGACCTGAAATTTGAGGTGAAGCCTCCTGAGCAATAAATAAGACCAACCATAGGCTTTTGTTTGAGTTTTGAAGCCGTTTGGGGTCCCGTCGATGCTTCACTTGATTTTGCTACGGGGAAAATGCCGAGCTTTGATATGTGGCCAAACGATGTCCGATTGACCTGAAATTTGACGGGGAGCCTATTGGAGTCATTTTGAGACGTTCCATGGGCTCCGTTTTGGATGTCATGGTCCCGGATTGCTCCGCCGCCGGTAGGCTTGATTTTCTCTCGGAGCATCGAAACCTGGTCAAACGTTGTCAGAATGACCTGAAATTTGACGTGCAGCCTTTTGGAAGCATGTTGAAGCCACTCATGCACTTGGTTTGATGAGCGAAGGCTTCGGTGGTTCCCGCCGCCGGGAGGCTTGATTTTGCTGCTCGAGCATTGATGGAGGGTCAAACGTTGTCGGTTTGACTTGAAATTTGGCATAGAGCCCTTTTGAGACATGCTGGAGTCATCTGTAGGCTTTGATCGAAGTTTTGACGTCTCCGATGATGTCGCCGCCGGGAGCTCCCGTTTAGCTGTCGGAGCAGTGAAGTTAGGCCAAATGTTGTCGAAATGGCCCGAAACTTCATGTGTACTCTTCTCTTGGCTATCTTGAAGGATCTTGCAGTTTTTGTTTGATTCTGACAAGATTTGAATTTTTGGAGAAATTGCATTGCCTATTTATGGCAGGTTGCGACTTCATGCAGCTTTCTTGATGTTGAAGAGGCAAAGTGACATTTTTGGTGTCAACAAATGCCCCCTCGAGGTACAGCGACGAGTTGCTTGACTTTTGTAGTCGATGTGCCTCGAAGAGAGTTTTGAAGGAGAGCTTGTGTCTTGACCAAGAGTCTTTGAGCAATCTTTCCTTTGGTATAGTAGCCTTTGAGCTTCCAGGGGAATTTTATGGTAGTGAAAGGAATCGCACACCATCTCGAGGCAAAGTTTTGAAGATGACATCAGGGATGTGGATTTGGGTTTCTGTTTTTGATCTTGTGACCTAACCAGCTATATATGGCAGGTTAGGGGATCGGGTTTTGGTTTTGACCTTGTGACCCAACAAGCTGTATGTGGCAAGTTGGGGGATCAGGATTTGGTTTTTGGTTTTGGTCTTGTGACCTAACAAGCTGTATGTGGCAAGTTAGGGGACCAGGATTTGGTTTTTGGTCACTCTTTGGGACTGTGTGGGTCCATTGGAGTGGTTTGGATATTTGTGGAATGTCAATTTCAAGATTTTGGCTCAATTTGGTATATGAGGCTGGATGGTTTGATTTTTGGAAGCTCATGGGGCTTGGGATTTTTTTGCATGGTTCAATCAACTCAAAAGAGGCATGGAACCATTTTTGTATGCTCTTGGTAAGAGGGATTTTTTTCTGACTAAAAGCCCTTTTTTTTTTTTTTTTTTTTTTTTTTTTTTTAGTGCCTAGGTGGTCAAACCTGGCTCATATGGGCTAGCCCATGGGACCTTAAGCTTTTTAGGATGGCTTAGATCTCATGTGGGGTCATTTTTGTAAAGAATATCTAAAGATATCTCATTTGGATAGAGAATATCTAAAAATATCTTTATGGGAGAGAATCTCTCATATTCCCTTAATTTGGGAGAGAATATCTCAAGGTATCTTTCTTTTTGGGAAGAAATCTCCAATATCCTTTTTTGTTGGAGAGAATCTCTCATTTGATTGATTTTGGGAGGAAATCTCTCAAAGACATCTTTCTTTTTGGGAAAGAATCTTTCTAATTCCTTCTCTTTTGGTAAGGTTACTAATTAGTAACACTTACCTTTCTTCTTTGTTTCCTTCTTTGATTTGCTCTCTCCTATAAAAGCAAAGGAACGTAGGATCTCTTGCCCTTGTTGCTTTCTTTTGCAACAATCTCAAGAGAGCTCCAAGGCCAAGAGTTTTTCTTCTTCAAGGATCTTCAAGCTTTTTCCTTCTTCTTCTCCATCAATGGCTTCAAGTAAGTTTTCTCTCTTTTTCTTTCAAGAAAACTTTATGTAGAGAATAGGATGGTAAAAAAAGTTTCTCTTCTTTTTTTTTTTCTTTCTTCTTTTTTTTCTTTCTTTCTTTTCTTTCTATTCTTCTTCTTTTTTTTTTTCTCTTTTCCACGTGATTTCTTCTTTTGTTTTTTTTTTCTTTTTTTTTTTTCACATGTTTTTTTTTCTTCTTTTTTTTTTTGTGGGCCGTACGGACAGATCCGTACGGCCACGTGGCTTGTGGGCCACGGCCTGATGGGCCAGCCCCTGATTTTTTTTTTTTTTTTTTTTGCTGTTTTCTTTCTTCTCTTTTTTTTTTCTAGAAAGTTTCTTTCTCTTTTTTTGTTCTTTTCTTTCTCCCCCTTTTTTTTGAGAAAGTTTCTTCTTTTTTTTTTTTTTTTTTTTTTTTGCTCATCATGATAATGCGTTTTTATGCAAATCTAGATGTTCATGCATGTACTTTTTGTAAATTGAATTGAGTAGCATGATGTGATAGCATACCTGAAAATCTTTGCAATTTTGGGAATTTGGAGCTCGCAGCGATGTTGAGCCCTTCTTGATTTTGCGGAGATTTTGAGGTTTCGAAAGTTTGGAGTTTCGGAGCCCGCAACAATGTTGAGCCCATCTTCAAACTTTCTATTTCCGTCGGGGTATTTCCTTTTTCTTTGGAATTGCCCCGGAGTCATGCCAAAATTTCGCCAGATTTTTGGTGGGACAAAGTGACCCCTTTTTTTTTTTTAGCGAAATCCTGTCATTTTGATGACGATCTTTTTCTTTTCCAACCTTTGCAGGTGGTTCCTCCAGAGCGAACAAGGGTAAAGAGCCTGCTACAAGCGTACCTCGTCGATCTGCTAGATCTTCCAATGTGGCCGTTCAGCAGGCCTGGGAGAAGGTCCAGTTTGTTGAGAAGAACTTGGAAGAGTGTGATTCCCTCAATCGCGATGAGATGAGACAGCGATTGATCGCTCTCAAGAATGAGGAATTCTATAAGATCATGGTAAGCAACCGTCCTTGGGTTATGGACGATCTGAGGGTTTTACCCAAGCCTACCTTCTTCTTTGGAAATGCAGTCCCTGACGACTTGACATACCAAAGGAGATGTTTTCAGTTCTCTTACACAGCAGATGGTGAAGAGAACACTGTTTCTACCCGGTCGTCTTTTGATCGTACCATCTCGATCATGAGCCTTGCTTCCACGTGCTCTAAGAGGGAAGATCCTCCGAGCTGGGTGAAGAGGGCCAGTGTGATCAAGACCGGGGTTTTTGTTGGTGGACCCTCCGGATATGCGGAGAAGCCACCTGTCCGTATGGACATGTTGATGCCAGCCAGCGGCTACCAGGGCTCTGATTATCCGTCGGTCGATTTGAGACCGGTGGGCCTTGGCGTTTTCAGCGGTGACGGCAGTACTTGGGTGAAGCCTTTTCGACTTCGTGGCCGTTTCAATGTTGACTCCGATTGGAAGTCATGGACTGACCACACCTTGCTGATTGGGGGCGCCGTTTTGAAGGAAGCCGGGATTTTTGACGCGGTCCGCGCTTTTAGGGAGACCGTGACTTTTTCCGATGATGCCTTCATGGCTATGTTGGAGTCTTTCCTCCCTCAGACCAATACCTTCGTTGTCACGAACGGTGAGATTGGTTTTTCTCTGAAGGAGTTGAGTGCTATTACTGGACTGCCCATCCTTGGCAAACTCTACGAGGAGTTCATGCCGATTGACAGCGTCCTTGAGGAGCAGTCAGAGGAGTTCAGGCTCCTATACTTTCAGCTCGTCGCCTTCTATGATTTTTTGAAGGAGGGCTCGAAAGTCAGATCCAGCAGTTGGAAGAGTTATGGCTCTTCATTCTTCAACTTCTTTGACAGCAAAGAGTCTCCTGATAGCATGACCCGGGAAGACAGGAAGAAGACTTTGGCCATGCAGGAAGAGTTGAAGGGTTTCTTCGCGAGCACAGATGCCCTTTATTCTGACATTGCACTGCGGAGAGATCTTGCTGTTTACCTCACTTTTTGGCTAGGTGAGGCTATTTTTGCTGGTGGAGATGGGACGCACATCAGGCCGCATTGTATTTTTCCGGCTTGTCAGATGGCGTTTGGAGAGCGGCTTGCTTTGGTGCCCGCTCTTTACTCCTACCTGTGTACCGAACTGCAGGCTGCTGCTTTCTTGGTTCGGCTTGGGCTCCCTATGAATAGGGTATTTTCAGCCCATATCTTTTATTCGTGGTTTGTATACCACTGTCCTGGCTTCCACCAGCTGGGTGCTGCACAGGATGATGATCCTCTGATGATTCGATTGGCTAAGGGAAAAGCCGTATCCGAATCACTTTTGTTTGCCCGCATGAGGATCCGACGGTCAGGGACGTCGAGATGGGGCAGTCTTCAGTTAAGCTTTCTCCGGAGTTACGGAAGAAGGCTTTTGATTTTGGTGCCTCCCGAGACTCTACCAGAGCAGGGTCGGGAAGGCATTACTCTTTGACCAATGCAGAGAAGGAGTGTCTTTTCAGCATACGAGTCGGCAAGATGGTGTACCGTAGACATCTTTTCGTCGACATCCAGCCGTATGTACCTTCTCGCTTTGCGCTTCAGTTGGGCTTCTCTCAAGGCGTTGTTGGAGCGCCTTCGAGTATGGTGAAGCGTTTTGGGGGTTTGCAGGATGGCAGAAATGCATGGGCTTTCTATAGTGCTGAAGACACTACTGCCACGATTTCTTATCCTGAGCTGTCGACTTTCCGAACTGCCGGCTTCACGAAGTGGTTCGCGGAGAGCTTTTTGGCATATCGGGGGCTTTCCAAGAAGGAGCTTGATGTAAAGCTGTCTTCTGGAAAAGGCATTGGGAAGTCGGATGGCGTCCGGCGAGAGGAAGTTTGGGCCTTCCTTTCTGGAGAGAAGCACAAGATAGGCTTTCTCGGTGACCAGGGCGTCATTGGTTCTGAAGCTGCTCGGGAAGTACCTGATGAGGCTTTGGAGCAGCTAGAACAGGAGGAAGCTGAGCTCGAGCTTGGATGCAAGCGGCACAGAAACGAGCTTCCGTGGAGTCTACTGGCGAAAGCAGACCATCCAGTGAGGAGTCAAGTGAGAAACCTGACTCTGATAGTGAGGCGGGTTCTTCTAGGAAGCGAACCCGTAGAGGTAAGAAGAGGAGGAGTCATCATCGCAGCGAGGGGCCACATGAGGACTCTCCTGACATGGAAATCCCTCTTACCATCAACGAGGAGGTGCCAGAGGCTGTCGACGAGCCTCCAGAGAAGAGGAGTCGTGGGGAAGAGACCATTGGTGAAGGTATGATTCTTCCTTTTTCTTTTTCTACTTCTTTCATGGGGCTTTCCATGTTCTGATTTGTTTTCTCACCCTGCTGCTGCTCTCTTTTTTTTTTTTTTAGCAGAGGATGAAGACTTGCCGATGCCTGAGGTTCCGACCGATGAGGCGGTGATGGAGCCGGTTATGGCATCTGAAGAAGAACCGAGGGACTCTGGAATGACTCCGGAATCTCCAATTGGTATAACTTCTTTCGCTTTCTCTTTTTTTTTTTTTGCCTGCGACTTGATTTGCTAACAGTTTTTTCTTGTCAGCTGACTTGCCACAGGATTCCGATGACTTTGAACCATCAATGGACGCAAATGTCGATGATGCTTCTGATGAGTTCATGGAGGAAGAGAGTGTTCCGCCAGTCGTCGAAGAAGGTACTTTGTAGTGATGACCCTGATGATTTTTTTTTTTTTTTTTTTGAACAGGATCATATTCATACCTTTTTGTGTTTCATTTGCAGGTTTTGAAGTGACAGAAGAGAGTCCATCGCTTTCTTCAGAACCAGAGCAAGGGATGCCAGAGGTCGATCCGGAGGTAGAGACCAGTTCAGACATGATTGAGGAGATGCCTCGTGTTGAGATTCCCTCTCCAGTGGCTCCAAATGAAAAGAGTTCTTTTGTTACTCTTCCAATGGGACATGACATGAGCAGCCGATCAGCGGAGAAGGGTGAATCTTCATCCAGTTCGTCTCTTCAATTTGCGAAGAAGGTGCTGGCTCGGGTTTTGAGTTCTTGGGTCAAGACTCTCCTTTCTGGACACTTGGAGGCAGGATTTGGCATGATCCCACATGTACAGGAGATTCTGATCGACACCGAAGAGGTTGGTCTGGATGTCACAGGTGCCAGGGCGATCGTTGATAGGATCATTGCACTGGGTGACAAGTGGTTTGAGACCATGGGTTTCCCTGACGACCAATTCTTCAAGGAGATGTTCTTGGACCCTGCTGATAAGGCTAAGTCTGACCTGAATGAGGCTACACAAAGCAAGAAGCAGCTAGTTCGGGAGAAGAACAAGGAAGAGCTAGCCATCATCGGATTGAGGCATGACCTTAACGTCCTTGATAGGGAAGTTGAGGAGGCCAGGAAACGTCTTGAGCATTTGAAGGCACAAGTCGATGCGAAGTGGGCTGCTATAACAGAGGCTCGTGACAGGGAGAGTACTCTGATCCGCAGGGTTGCAGATGCCAGTCAAGTTCTCGAGAGGAGGACTCTAGAAAACGAACGATGGCAAACTGCTGGGGAAGAGCTTCCCGGTGTAAAAGAAGGGTTACGGCATTCGCTAGCATCTCATGGCAAGTTCCTGAAGAAGCGTGCCTTGGAAACTCTGACGGCTGAGGCCAAAAGTTTGCTTGAGGAGCTGAAGCTTTGGCTGGAGACCATTTTTGGCTGAGCTCCTGATTTTTTATAGCAGAAACCATTCTTCTTTTTTTTTGGTACCACATGTATTTTTTGGTACTCTTTTTTTTGTAGTGCTTGTGGACACTTTCTATTTTTTTTGGTACCACATGTATTTTTTTTGGTACTTTTTTTTTTTTTTTTTTTGTAGTGCTTGTGAACACTTTCTATTTTTTTTTTTTTTTTGCTTTGGTACTTTTCTCTTTTTTTTTGTTGTTCCCTACGCTTACTCAAATCTTTTTGTGATGAAAGCAATTGCTAAATGGGATTTGATCAAAAGCTTTGTCATTTTGTGAAAATCTTTTGTCAAATAATTGTTTTGGCATGGGAGCCTGATTTTGGTTGTGGCGTGAAAGCCGATTTTGAGATGGCATGGAAGCCGAAATTTTATGGCGTAAAAGCCAAAATTTGGGTTGGCATGGAAGCCGGTGTTTTTGTGGCATTTACAACCAGTTTGGTGGCATTGATAGCCAATTTGTGGCATTTATAGCCGGTTTTGTGGCATTGATAGCCATTTTTTGAAAGCCAAGTTTTGGTTTGTCGGCGTGAAAGCCAATTTTTCGTGGCATTGATAGCCGGTTTGTGGCATTTATAGCCGGATTTTGTGGCATTTACAGCCGAGTTTTTTGAAAACCGAGTTTTGTTTTATTGGCATGAAAGCCGATTTTGGCGTTTATAGCCGGAAATTTTTTGTTTTGGCATTTATAGCCGGATTTTGGCATTTTATAGCCGAGTTTTGGTTTTCAAAATGCAGGTATCGACTAAATGTCGCCTCCCCGCTGAATGGTCTTGCAAGTATCGATGGAATGTCGCTTCCTTGCTCATTTGGTTTTGCGAGTATTGATGGAATGTCACTTCCTCGCGAATTGGGGTGCAAATATCGACTAAGCGTCGCTTCCCTGCTTTTCCCAAGACTTTTGATTTTGCGGGTACTGACTTGATGTCGTTTCTCCGCGATTTTTGAAATTTGAGGTTTTCTCGAACCATTTGTAATTTTGGGTTGTGGATAGCAACTGGTATGTTGCATCTCCACGATTTTTGAAATTGGGCTGTGGATATCAACTGGTTTGTTGCTTCTCCACGATTTTAGGTTTTCTCGAACCTTTGAAATTTGGGTTGTGGATATCAACTGGTTTGTTGCTTCTCCACGGTTTTTGGATTTTACAAGTATCGACGAAATGTCGCTTCCCTGCGATTTTGGATGCAAGTATTGATGGAATGTCGCATCCTTGCTTTTTTTCAAAATTTTTGTTTTGCGGGTACTGACTTTGATGTCGTTTCCCCACGATTTTTGAAAAACCATTTTTTTTGTTTAAAGACACGAGGGTCGTAAATTTTGACTTAGAACCATTTGGCGGTAAAAGGTAAGGTGGACTAGGGTGGAAATCCCTGAATCCGGATTTTTGTATCAAACCATGAATTTTGGTTCAAGGATCGAAAGCTTTGGTCAAGTCAGGGAGAGGCTCCTAAACTTGGATTTTTTTTTTGTTTTTGAACAATGAAACGATGAAAGTAAGCATTGTTTTTGAATCTCTAGAAATTTTGACATTTGATATGAAAATTCTAAAGAGAGTGGGTTTGACGAGCGAGTACCTGAGAACAGGTTTTGGCCATACAGGCATTGCTCTTACCCAGTTGGGTAAGTCTTCAAGGGTAGTACCGCTTCAAGAACTTGCCGTTGATAGGCAGCATACATCTGTCGCCTTCCATGTTTAGGAGGGCATATGCGCCGTTGGAGAAGACCTTGTCGATGACGTAGGGTCCCTCCCATTTTGGTTCAAATTTGCCTTTTGATTTGTGTGCGAAGACCATTGGTCTTTTTACCGCAAGAACCAAGTCACCCTTTTTGTAGGCGCGTTGCCGGACCCTTTTGTCAAAAGATCCTGCCATGCGTGCTTGGTAAAGTTCAATGCTTTGTCGAGCTTCGAGCCGTCTCTCGTCGAGATTGTCCAGCTCATGGAGTCGCAATTTGACATTGCTTTCTTGAGTCATGTCATTTTGTAGAGATACCCTCAGAGAAGGAATTTGTACCTCTAGGGGCACGACAGCTTCGCATCCATAGACCAAGGAGAATGGTGTGCTATGGGTTGGTCCTCGAACGGTGGTTCGATAGGCCCACAAAGCTTCAGACAGTTTGTCGCTCCAGTCTCTTTTGTGACTAGAGACCATTTTCTTGAGGATTTTGCAGAGTGTCTTGTTGAAGGCTTCTGCTAATCCGTTTGCTGCCGGATTGTATGGAGTCGAAGGACAGCTTTGAATTTTGTATTTGCCGCAAAACCTGTAGAATCGATGATCCCGGAATTGTGGTCCGTTATCATGGACGAATCTCTTGGGTATGCCGAAACGACAAATGATGTTGGTGCGTAGGAATTGAAGAACTGATGAGGTCTTCATTTCGTTGAACGCAAATGCCTCTGACCACTTGGAGAAATAATCCGTTGCGGCGAAGATGAAGCGATGAACTTTGCTTGAAGGGGGAGAGATAGGACCTATGATGTCCATGCCCCATGCTTCAAAAGGCCATGAGATTGCTGTAGGATGCAACCATTCCGGAGGCATGTGAATGTAATCTCCGTGAACTTGGCATAGCTGGCAGCGTTTGGCAAATTGCATTGCATCAGCAACCATGGTAGGCCAATAGTAACCTAACCTTTTTATCTGATCATAGAGATTAGGACCTGCCTGATGGGCTCCACAAAGACCAGCATGAACTTCTTTAAGTGTTTCTTCGGCCTCTTGTTGTGACAAGCAGCGTAGAAGTACTCCGTTGAAGGATTTCCTGTAGAGGATTTTTGAAGGAATATCCAAATGAAAGTTTGGGGCTCGCCTTTGTATGCTTACCCGTTCTTTTGGATCTTCAGGTAGGATTCCGAACATAGTGTAATCAATGAACGGATCCCTCCAGTCGACGATTGAAGGTTGAAGGATAGAGATCCGACTTCCAACCACTCGGTGGCATTCGGCAACTGCTTGGTGTGTGTTAAGAGGAGGGAGGATCCTTCTCTCGCACACTGTAATTTGCATGTTTTCCCCTTCCTGGATCGCCATTGATGCGGCAAGTCCGGCCAGGGCATCTGCACGGATTTTTTCACCTCTACGAATGTGGGTGATGTTGCAGATGTCAAACTTTTGCAGAAGCGATTGTGCCTTGTTGTAATAAGGCAGCAGATCGGGCTTCCTGACTTCATATTTCTGATTCATCTGGTTGACGATCAGTTGAGAGTCTCCAAAGACTTCCAGCATAGTGATACCGGATTCGATGGCGAGTTCCAATCCTAGGATCAGAGCTTGGTATTCAGCTGCATTGTTTGTGCATGGTTCCAGTAGCGAGAAAGCGTGTGGAATCATGCATTTGTCGGGGCTAACAAAGAGGATGCCAACTCCCGAGATCAGCTTTCTGTTTTCATTTGTCCTGGTTGCACCGTCAAAGTACATGTCCCAGGAGGCATTTGGTGAGGAAGTCTCCATGTTGTAGACAGGTTCGTCTGGGAGATCATCTCTGAGTGGTGAATCTTTAGGCAATGGATGCTCTGCGAGGAAATCTACTAGAGCTTGGCCTTTGATTGCTTTTTGTGGTACATACCTAATATCAAATTGTGATAGAAGGATGGACCATTTTGCCAGTCGGGCATTAAGAGAACCTGCCTTTGTGACAAGGACCTTCAAGAGGTTGGTCCTTGAGACGAGGTAGACTGTGTTGGAAAGCAAGTAGTGACGTAGCTTTTGTACGGCGAACATCACTGCAAGGCATTCTTTTTCGACTGGAGAGTAGCGATGTTCTGCACCTACTAGCATGCGGCTGAGGTAGTATAGAGCAGCTTCTTTTCCCTCACCATTCTCTTGTGCAAGCAAAGCGCCTACAGAATGATCAAGAGCTCTTGTGTACAAGATGAATGGTTTTCCAGTGGCAGGGGCAGCTAACACTGGAGGTTTGGTCAGGTATGACTTGATATCTTGAAATGCGGCTTCGCAGTCGGCATCCCAGACAAAGTCTACACCTTTTTTCATCAATCGAGAGAATGGACGGCATTTCCCCGAAAGATTGGAGATGAACCGTCTGATGTAGGCCAATCTCCCTTGGAGCCCTTTTAGTTCTCTCAAGGTTCTTGGAGAGGGCATTTCTAGAATAGCCTTGACTTTTATGGGGTCAAGTTCTATTCCAGCTTTCCGAACAAGGAATCCGAGAAACTTACCCGACGAGACGCCGAAGAAGCATTTTAGAGGATTCATCCGCAGTTTGTGTTTGCGGAGTCGGAGGAAGACTTCCCGAAGATCTTCGAGATGGTCTTCTTTTCTTCTGCTTTTGACGGCGAGGTCATCAACGTAACATTCGACCGTCTTGTGCTGCATATCTTGGAATATTTTCATCATAGCCCTCTGATATGTGGCACCAGCATTTTTCAGACCAAATGGCATGACAGTGTAGCAATACACGCCAAATGGAGTCTGAAATGAAGTGTGTTTTTCATCCTCGAGATGCATCTTTATCTGATTGTAACCAGAGAAGCCATCCATGAATGTCATTCGCTCGAATCCGCAGGTATTGTCAATCATCACCTCCGGTATGGGGAGCGGGAATTCATCCTTAGGGCAAGCGCCATTCAAGTCTCTATAGTCAATACAGACTCTGATCTGCCCATTTTTCTTTGTTACGGGGACAATGTTGGCCAACCATTCTGGATGTTGTTCCTCACGGATGAAGCCAACGCTTTTGAGTTTTTGAACTTCTTGTTCAATTTTATCCATCACATCTGGACGGAATCTTCTTTGGCCTTGTTTGACAGGCTTGATGTCTTCTTGAAGATTGAGTTTGTGGACTGCTACTTTGGGGTCTAAACCAGGCATTTCAGCGTAGGACCATGCAAAGCAATCAATGAACTCACGAAGAAAAGCGATATACTCGGGTAACTCATCATCCTTTATATTCTTGCTTATGAATACAGGACGTGGGTTACCAGGTGTTCCCAAGTTTATCTTTTGAACAGGATCTTCTGTCGGAAGGTTCGAAGGTGGTTCCTCCACAATATTTTCGGAGGCTTCCAACTCAACGAAACCTTCTGGAGTTTCAACTGCATTACCAGACCAAGGCTCTGTTCCTTTCCATGGATTTTCTTGATTGGTGATCTCCTCAAGGCTTGCTATGAGATAGTCCCAATCGCCTGTTGAGTCTGGTATTTCTTTTGGAGACGAGGGTTCTTCTGGGTCAGGATGCCACAAGTCTGTATTATCGGACGATTCCTCTTTATCATCAGAGAAATCATACCAATTGGATGAGCTTCCTGGATCTTTGTCAGGTAACTCTTTAAAGAGATTTCCAGGGAGATCGATGTCTTCGTGGACTTTAGATGTTGAGGCTTGGTCGGTAAAACGACTTTTAAGCCTTTGTGTCAACTGTCTCAGAGGAGTGTCGGGATCATATCCTAACCCATATGAAGACTTTTCTACATGACCGTAGAGTCTCCAATCTTCCAGCTGGCTTTTGGTCAAGGCGGGCTCCAATGGCGTGAGAATACCGCGTCTTTCTCCCAAACCGACTGGGTTTTGAGCGTCATAGCCCATTTTCTTCATAATTGCTTGTGCCACAGGACTATATAGAGATAGCTGAGGCATACCTTCATTTTGGAAAGGTTCCAGCATGGAATTTGATGAAGAAGCGTCCGATCTATGGAAGAAGATCGGCCTTTGCTTTGGTGATGTTGCCGGAACAACAAAGGTAGCAGACGTAGGATCTTCTACATCAGCAGGTGTCTCCATCGGAGTGAGAGCAGGCTGAACTTGCTGAGTGTCAGCTTGGCTTGACGATGCATCGTCTACTGGCTCTGAGTCCGAGTCTGTGTCTTGCATGATAGACACGAGAGAAACAACAAATTTGCCCCCAGGCTTTTGTTTCGCCTTCTTCACTTTAGTCATGATGACCAAAGGTTTTGAATTCTTGAGGGAGATAACGAAGGGAGATTGACTACTCTCTTCTAATTTGCCGGAGGGTTTGTTTTCTTCCGGTGATTTTTGAGGAGCCTTGCCTTCATCTTTCTGGAGATTTTCAGCAGGGGGTGCTATTTCCTCTTCTTCTTCTTTTTCGCCTTCATACATTTGGGAGTCTGCGAAGTGGACTTCTTTACCTTTGAAGGGTTTTCTGTCCGCAAAGACTCGATGTACCATGCCGTCGTCGCCGACGAACTTGATGCATTGATGTAGAGTTGAAGGAACAACACCATTCTCGTGTATCCAAAGACGTCCGAGAAGGATGTTGTAGCATGAGGGGGTTTTTATTGCGTACACAGTGACCTCAGAGATAAGATCACCGATTTGCAATTTGAACCTGATTTTGCCGATAGGCCTTTGAGTGCTCCCATCGTATCCAAAGATAGATACAGATGTGTGGCTTAGCTTGCTGGGTGGGATGCCCAACTCTTCAAGAGCCGAAGTGGAGATAAGGTTGAGTGCAGAACCTGGGTCGATCTGAACTCTATGTATCGGCATTTCTTTGATGTACCCTGTGAAGTACAGGGGTCGGTTGTGCCTTGCTTCGCCAAGTAGGAGGTCTTCCTTAGTGAAGGCGATGGTTGCACTGGCTGCCTTTTGAACCGAGAGGCATTGGATGCATGATCCCTCAGTTTTCTTTTTTTCTTCTTTTAAGGAAGTTTCAGAGTTTTTGACCCGGTAGTCCATTTCAATTTGGAGGACTTGCGGGGCATCTTTGTCGACATCCTCATTCAGTTTTTGTAATTTTGAGATGAGATTATCACGAGTGCGTGGAGACATTCGTAATAAATCCAGGATGTGAAGACGTGCAGGTATGTGTTTGAAGTGCTCAACCAAGTCATACTTGAAAGCCTCCTTAGGGCCTGCATGTTCATCATTGTTGCCACTGGGGGCGCTTACAACATCTTTTCCCGAAGGATTTACATAAGTAAAGGAAGATTGGTTGTAATTTTTGTGGTAGTCCCGGCCCGAACGGGTGCCTCTACCAACTTCGAGAGCTTCTTGAGAAGCAATCTTCAGGATCAAGAGGATGTCGTTTTTCATCTACTGGGGATGTATCTGCAGCAGAGTTGCCATCCTCAGTGATTGTGTTGCACGGAGCATTTTCCGGGAGCAAGTCCTGAACAGCATCCAGCAGCTTTTCTTCTTCGTTGACCCATCCATCACCCCAAGTTGGGTTTTCTTCATGATGATGAGTCGGGAAGAATGTGTATCCTGAAGTCACAGTCTCAGGAGAAGAAACCTGAGAGGGTGTCATCTCTGTGAAAGTCACGTGAGACGAGGTAGCTCCAGAGGATACATTGCTAGGCGTCGTCGGAGTGTAGGTAATCTCATCAGACGACGCTTCAGAAGAGCTATAATCCTGATATATTACATTACAGGAAGCTCTGATAGAAGATGTTGCCTGCTCGGAGTCAGACTCATCCTCGGATGTAAGAGGATCGTCAATCCAGCAATGTTCTCCATTTTCAGGAGTTGAGGGAGGAGGTACCTGATGGGCTTCAGGGACTTCCGGCTCTGGATTGTGAGGAATCTCGTTGACGCGGTCTTACTCTTGTTCTAGAGCGAGACGCTGCAAGATCCTTGCATATTCTTCAAGATCAGGCATGGGAGCCAGATCTTCTTCTTCGTCTTCTCCGTGTGGCTCAACATAGTTGATTTCCACTGGAGCAATGACAGGTGCTGGGTTAACAGCATCTTCTTGTGCAGCCTCTTGGTCTTCTTCATCATCAGACCAGGATCCTTGTGGTTGCAAGGGGTTATACCAGATTACTGGCATAAGGTGAGTTTCAGGAACCCATTCTTCATCAGAGAGATATTCTCCTGTTTCAAGAGATTCCTCCCACTCATCGGTGTAGTTGGGCTCGAATCCATCGTCGGTGTCGCTGGACTCGTATCCATCAATGGAGAATCCAACTACCGAGTTACAAGAGTATGATGCCCCCTGCATGGCTTCTTTTTTGAATTGAGGTGGCATGAAATCACTGAGAGTGAAGTTTCTTACCGCCTTTGAAGTCTCTGGAAGGGACGTTTCTGTTGCCCCGAGTGAAGTGGTAGAGGAGGCCTCTGCCTTTTCATGGACTTCTTGTTTTGGCTGGGTCTTCTCTTGCCGTTTGAGCTTGAGGAGATGTTTCTTGGCTTGCCTTCGCTGCTGAGCGGTCGGCTTTGTTTTGACGATCTCCCAATTTTATCTTCCAGGAGATCGGGATGTACCCATATGGGTTGTCCGTCTGGTGTCGGGCAAGGAACCAACACTTCGGACGTTTGAATTCTTTTTATCACCTTGAAGGAAGTAGTGATCTTCTTCTTCGGTGATTTTGGTGTTTGTCCACGTGACACGATGTTGACGGAGGCGGGGCCATAATTTTTGTCAAAGGTGATGACTCCGTTTTTCCACATCTCGTTTATCTTCTCTCTCACAACAAAGCATTGATTGAGAGGATGCGAGACCATCTGGTGGTATGGACAGTACCGAGGATCATTGGTTTTGCCAACGTCTCCAGGTCTTTTGGGCTCTGGCAAAATGAGTTTGCCATTTGCTAGGAGAGCCTCAAAGATTTCTTCGACGTCTTCATCGAACGGATATTTCTTTTCTACTCGCTCTTTGAAGGCATCAGAGAGTTCAGGTCTCTTACCTGCAGCTCTATTTTCAGCTTTCTTTGGTTGCTGAGGAGCTGACTTGGTTTGCACATTAAGGACCTCTTTCTTCTTTGGTTTAGAGGTTGCAATGGCGGTTGGCTCTTTCTTTGATGATTTCTGACTGTTGAGGTCTTTGATCACCGTTTCAGCTTCCATGGAAGCTTCCAGGAGTTCCCCCAGGTTCTTTGATTTATTGCCGATGATCATGGAGCGGATTTTAGCTCTCATGTTGTTTCGGCAGATGTCGACTAGCGACGCTTGTGGCAGTACATCTTAGCATTTGTACGCCATTGCTTTCCACTTGTGAATGAAGTCATAAGTTGACTCATTCTCTCCCTGTTTTAGGCTGCAGAGCTGAGCCATAGTAACAGGATGATCCTCACCTTGGAAGTGGGTCAGGAAGCGTGTCTCCAGCATAGCCCAGTTCTGAATGGAGTTCTCCGGCAGAGTGGAGTACCAATCGAAGGCCGTACCTTTTAGGGTACTTGCAAAGAGGCGGATCTTGAGTGCATCTTGATCCGCGATAGCTCCCGTCAAGATCTTGAAGTGGATGACGTGCTGTCTGGCTGATCCTTTCCCCGTATATGTTTGGAGAGTAGGATGCTTGAATTTTGTGGGGAACGGGACCGAGTCCATCCATAAAGGATATGGTGGCTTGATCCCATGCTCTTTGAGTATATCCTCTTCTTTAGCTTTGGCGAGGATACTGTCTACGTCCTTTTTGGTAAGGGCGCGTGACTCATTTTCTTCTCCATTTTCCTCGTTATTGCCATGATTCGGAGGAGGCTCATTGTTCACCTGATTTTGGACAACGAGGAGAAGGTTTTCCATCAGAGTTTCAATCCTCTGCTGGCCTTGTTCCAACTGCTGGATGCGTGTGAGCGCATCATCTCGAGGTGGATTCTGAGGTGGCGGCTCAGAACTTGTAGCCAAGACGTTCATCCCTCGGGATTCGAACGAAGAAATCGTCCTGGTGACCGAGCTGGGGCTCATTCTTTTTTATGAAGAGCTTGATGAAGGATTACTCTCCCGTCCTTGGCTGGAAGGGGCAGGAGATTCTTCGGGATGTCTTTGTGTCCTGGTGATGCTACGGGTCACCGGACGTCGGACATGGATTTTTGATGCTGACCTTTGGCGTCTTCTGGTTTTTCCAACCATATGGACGGCAGCAACTTGGTCGGGTCTTTCTTTTTCGACCCATTTGCGGGAGACTTGAAGTGTAGGAGGCTGGGTCCTTTGCTTCTCTAGTCTCTTTTGTCGATATGACGCACGGCGGCGTGCTCGACGAGCGATTTGAGCTTTGGTCAGCTCCGGCTGGGCTCTGACGATGAAGGATGTGCTCCCTCGGGCGCAGCAGCCGAGCTTGTCTTCTTTGTGGTTGGGCAAGGACAGGATGCGGACCCGGTCCTTTGCCTGTTGCAGCGAAGCTTTAAACCTTTCGAGTTCGGCCCCTGTAGAGATGAAGGGTCGAACTGAAGGAGTGTAGGCCTTGGCAGGTGCTTGTAGAGGCCTGGTGATGCATGATCTAATTTTGGGCCTGTAGGAACAAGCCGGCTCATGCTGGGTTTACTTGGGAGTCAAGTTGGAGATGGGTCTCTCCTCTTTCATGTAGGCAAGAGGGTAGAACTGGTTTTCTTTGAGTGGGGCCAGGTATGCTGGCTTGGTGGAAATTTGAGACCTTCTTTGTTTTGGGGAAGGTCTTGGAGACCAAGTCTTGGGATAGACCTGGTTGTTTGTGGGTCGAGGCTTCGCGGGGGTGCCGCGGGCTTCAGGCTTTTGGGAGCTCGCCTTTGGTGTCACGGGAGTGACACGTTGAGAGGCGATCTTCTGCCTTTTGGCAGGCGCAGTTTGTTCTTCGGGAAGTGGGAATGGTCCCAGTGTCCCGAAGACGATGGTCCGGGGAGTCGAGGTCGACCCGGAGTTCAGAGAGTTGCCGAGGGAGTTGACGCTTCGGCAGCTGGCGGGGCGCTTGTAAGTGCGCTCGGTTTGCTTCTGTTGAAGCATGAGTTGGTGCTTGTTCTCATCGAAGATAATGGTTAAGGCTGCCATTGTTAGTTTCGAAAAAGTTCTGAAACAAGACCACATCCATTAGTAATCACAAGAATGTAATGATCATAAATGGGAATTTCTATGGTTGTCTTTTCAAATCGCTCAAGGGATATGACCCAAGCGACATAAAGAAGGCAAAAAGCCATAAATGATACAATTGTTCTGACAGCAAGTATGGTGAGCCCAGAATGAGCGTTCCAGTGACTGCTAGAAGCAATTGTAAACCTAAATTCGACTTATCGAGAAGCAGGGCTTGCTCGAGATAAGAAGAATATAAGGTAGGAGTTACAAATGTGCCGGTCACAGATACAGTAGACCCTGAAAGGGCGTACCAGTATTCCTATGCACAAATGTTGGAGATCGCATCCATGAGATGGGATTCTTTGTTTTGAAATGTCAGAAATGGATTCGTCAAAGAGAGCAGGTGACATTCCGATTCAAATACGGGCTCAACGATTTCCGCGAGCGCCAGTACTCAGAAGGGAAGAGACCACAATTTCTCGAATCTGAATCCAAAAAGTGACGAGTTTTTGGAGATTTTTTTTTTGAAATGATTTTTTTTTTATTTTATTTTTATTTTATTTTTTTTTTATTTTTTATTTATTTTTTTTTTAAATATTTTTTTTTATTTATTTTTTTATTTTATTTTTTTTTGAAAATTTTTTTTTTTTTTTTTTTTAAGATTTTTTTTTTGAAAATCTTTTTTTTTATTTTTATTTTTTTTTAATTTTTTAAGATTTAAAGACGAGAGAGTACACATAGGCCTCCTAACCCGGTCTTATGAAACCTCAATTGATAGAATTGCCCCCAGGTAAGGGTAGGATTACTTAATGAACCCGTTTGGAGGACCCTTGCCTAGAACAGTCAAGCTGTCTCCACACTCTGGACAAGGCTTTTCTTGAATCAATCGTGATCAAAGAACGCAATTGGTTTAACCTTAGTGGTCTATGTCCCTTTTTTTTTATAAAAATCCCAAATAGACTCATCGAAGAGAAACGATGGCCCAAAACCTTAGTCGAACGGGCTCAACATTTCTGCAAGCACCAAAGAACGATAGGATAGGAACAAAGTTTCTCAATTTTTCTCAATTTTGTCGCGTAGAGCTGCTGATTTTCCGCCAGAAGCTGAAACTTGGTCAAACGATGTCGGAATGACCTGAAATTTGAGGTGAAGCCTCCTGAGCAATAAATAAGACCAACCATAGGCTTTTGTTTGAGTTTTGAAGCCGTTTGGGGTCCCGTCGATGCTTCACTTGATTTTGCTACGGGGAAAATGCCGAGCTTTGATATGTGGCCAAACGATGTCCGATTGACCTGAAATTTGACGGGGAGCCTATTGGAGTCATTTTGAGACGTTCCATGGGCTCCGTTTTGGATGTCATGGTCCCGGATTGCTCCGCCGCCGGTAGGCTTGATTTTCTCTCGGAGCATCGAAACCTGGTCAAACGTTGTCAGAATGACCTGAAATTTGACGTGCAGCCTTTTGGAAGCATGTTGAAGCCACTCATGCACTTGGTTTGATGAGCGAAGGCTTCGGTGGTTCCCGCCGCCGGGAGGCTTGATTTTGCTGCTCGAGCATTGATGGAGGGTCAAACGTTGTCGGTTTGACTTGAAATTTGGCATAGAGCCCTTTTGAGACATGCTGGAGTCATCTGTAGGCTTTGATCGAAGTTTTGACGTCTCCGATGATGTCGCCGCCGGGAGCTCCCGTTTAGCTGTCGGAGCAGTGAAGTTAGGCCAAATGTTGTCGAAATGGCCCGAAACTTCATGTGTACTCTTCTCTTGGCTATCTTGAAGGATCTTGCAGTTTTTGTTTGATTCTGACAAGATTTGAATTTTTGGAGAAATTGCATTGCCTATTTATGGCAGGTTGCGACTTCATGCAGCTTTCTTGATGTTGAAGAGGCAAAGTGACATTTTTGGTGTCAACAGCGGAGCTGTCTCTTGGCTTGCCTTCGCTGCTGAGCGGTCGGCTTTATTTTGACGATCTCCCAATTTTCATCATCTAGGAGATCGGGATGCACCCATATAGGTTGTCCATCTGGTGTTGGATAGGGAACCAATTCTTGGGACGCTTGAGCCATTTTTATCACCTTGAATGAAGTAGTGATCTTCTCCTTCGGTGACTTTGAAGTTTGCCGACATGACACCATGTTGACAGAGGCGGGGCCATAGTTTTTATCAAAGGTTATGACTCCATTTTTCCACATCTCATTGATCTTCTCTCTCACAACGAAGCATTGATTGAGAGGATGTGAGATCATCTGATGGTATGGACAGTATCGGGGATCATTGGTTTTGCCAACATCTCCCGGTCTTTTGGGCTCTGGGAAAATGAGTTTGCCATTTGCTAGGAGAGCCTCAAAGATTTCTTCAACATCTTCATCGAACGGATATTTCTTTTCTACACGTTCTTTGAAGGCATCAGAGAGTTCAGGCCTTTTACCTGCAGTTTTGTTTTCAGGTTTCTTTGGCTGCTGAGGAGCTTACTTAGTCTGCACATTGAGAACCTCCTTTTTCTTTGGTTTTGAGGTTGTAACAGCAGGCGGCTCTTTCTTTGATGATTTCTGACTGTTGAGGTCTTTGATCACCATTTCAGCTTCCATGGAGGCTTCGAGGAGTTCCCCCAGGTTCTTTGATTTATTGCCGATAATCATGGAGCTGATTTTTGCTCTCATATTGTTACGGCAGATGTCGACCAGCGACGCTTGTAGCAGTACATCTGAGCATTTGTACGCCATTGCCTTCCATTTGTGAATGAAGTCGTATGTTGACTCATTCTCTCCCTGTTTTAGGCTACAGAGTTGAGCCATAGTAATAGGATGATCCTCACCTTGGAAGTGGGTCAGGAAGCGTGTCTCTAGTATAGCCCAGTTCTGGATGGAGTTCTCCGACAGAATGGAGTACCAATCAAAGGCTGTACCTTTTAGGATACTTGCAAAGAGGCGAATCTTGAGGGCATCTTGATCCGCAATAGCTCCCGTTAGGATCTTGAAATGGATGACATGTTGTCTGGCTGAACCTTTCCCAGTATATGTCTGGAGAGTAGGTTGTTTGAATTTTGCAGGGAACGGAACCGAGTCCATCCATAGAGGGTAGGGTGGCTTGATACCATGTTCCTTCAATGTATCCTCTTCTTTTGCTTTTGCAAGGATATCGTCCACGTCCTTTTTGGTAAGGGCGCGAGACTCATTGTTTTCTGCATTGCCCTCGTCATCTTCATGATTCGGAGGGATTTCATTGTTAGGTGGTGGACGCTGTAGAGTGAGAATCAAATTTTCCATCAGAGTCTCAATTCTCTGTTGTCCTTGCTCCAACTGCTGGATGCTTGCAGTTACGTCATCATGCGGTGGAGGCTGCTCAGAACTTGTAGCCAAGACGTTCATCCCTCGGGATTCGAACGAAGAAATCGTCCTGGTGACTGAGCTGGAGCTCATTCTTCTGGATGAAGAATCTGAGGAGTGGTTACTCCGATGTCCTTGGCTTGGAGGAGTGGAAGATTCCTCCAGATGTGTTTGTGTCCGAGAGACGCTGCGAGTCACTGGACGTCTAACACTGATTTTGGTTGCTGACTTCTGGCGTTTTCTGGTTTTGCCAACCATATGAATAGCAACGAATTGGTCGGGTCTTTCTTTTTCGACCCATTTGTTTGAGACGTGGAGAGTAGAACGCTGGGTTCTTTGTTTCTCGAGTCTCTTTTGTCGATATGCAGTGCGGCGACGCATACGACGAGTAATTTGAGCTTCAGTCAGCTCTGGCTGGGCTCTGGCGATGAAGGATGTAGTCCCTTGTGCGCAGCAGCCGAGTTTGTCTTCTTTGAAGTTTGGCAAGGACAGAATCTGGACGCAGTCCTTTGTCTGTCGCAATGAAGACTTGAATTTTGCGAGCTCGGCCCCTGTTGAGATGAAGGGTCGACTCGTGGGAATGCAGGCTTCAGCATGTTTTTGCATAGGCCTAACGATGCAGGATTTGATTTTGGGCTTGTAGGAGCAAGCCGGCTCATGATGATTTTGTTTATTTTTTGGGTGGAGGGTAAGTTTCTCCTCTTTCATGTAAGAGAGAGGGTAGAACTGATTCTCCTTGAGAGGGGCCAGGTATGCTGGCTTTGCAGATGTTTGGGACCTCCGTTGCTTTGGCGAAGATCTCAGGGACCAAGTTTTGGTGTAAACCTGGTTTCTTGTGGGTTGAGGCTTCGTGGGAACGCCACGGGCTTCAGGCTTCTTGGTGTTCGCCCTTGGTGCCATTTTAGTGACACATTGCGGGGCGGTTTTCTGCTTCTTGGCAGGTACAGTGTCTTCTGCAGGAAGTGGGAATGGTCCCAGCGATCTAAAGACGATGGTCTGGGGAGTTGAAGTTGACCCGGTGTTTGGAGAGTTGTCGAGGGAGATGACGCTTCGGCAACTGGCAGGGCGCTTATGCTTGTTTTGTTTGTCTTGCAACATAAGCTGGTACTTGTTCTCATCGAAAGTGATGGTCAATGAAGCTGCCATTGTTAGTTTTGGAAAACTTCTGAAACAAGACCAAATCCATTAGTAATCACAAGAATATGGTGATCGTAAATGGAGAACAACTATGGTTTTGTCTTTTCAAATCACTTGAGGGGACATGACCCAACCCAAGGACGATGAAGAAGGCAAAAAGCCATAGAGGACACAATTGTTCTAAAATGCAAGTATGGTAGGCTCAGAGTGAGCGTTCCAGTGACTGCTAGAAGCAATTGTAGACCTTAATTCAAATTACCGAGAAGCAATGCTCACTCGAGGTAAAATGATATAAGGTTGGAGATACAAATGTGTCGGTCGCGAATACAGTAGACCCGAAAGGGCGTACTAGCACCGCTAGGCACAAATGTTGCAAATCGCATCCTTGGGAAGGACACGAGATGGGATTTTTTTGAAAGGTCAAATTTGGATTCATAAAGGAGAGCAAATGGTATTCCAATCCGAACAAAGGCTCAACATTTCTGCGAGCGCTAAATTCAGAAGGGAATGAACCATAATTTCTCGGATGTGAATCCAGACATGACGGAAGTTTTTTTTTTTTTTGAAAGGTCAAGATTGAATTCATCGAAGAGAGCAAATGGTGTTCCATTCCGAACAAGGCTCAACATTTCTGCGAGCGCTAAATCCGAAATGCAAAGAACCAAGATTTCTCAACTATGAATTCAAAGTGACAGAAGTTTTTTTTTTTTAAAGGTCAAGATTGAATTCATCGAAGAGAGCAAATGGTGTTCCATTCCAAACGAGGCTCAACATTTCTGCGAGCGCTAAATCCGAAAGGGAAAGAACCAAGATTTCTCAACTCTGAATTCAAAGTGACAGAAGTTTTTTTTTTAAGGATTTTTTTTTTTAGAGATTTTTTTTTGAAAGGTGCACATAGATTTCCAATTCGATTTTATGAAACCTTAGTAGATAGATCAGCCCCCAGGTAAGGGTATGATTACTTAATGAACCCGTTTGGAGGACCCTTGCCTCAAACAGTCTAGCTGTCTCCACACTCTGGACAAGGCTTTTCTTACATCTACTTTGGTCAAAGAACGCAACTGGTGGAACCTTAGTGTTTTTTTTTTTTAAATCCCTTTTTTTTTGAAAGGTTTTTTATAAACTCATCAAAGAGAGCGAATGGTGTTCCAATCCAAACAAAGGCTCAACATTTCTGCGAGCGCTAAATCCGAAAGGGAAGGAACCAAGGTTTCTCAAATTTGAATTCA
The DNA here is from genome assembly GCA_028538565.1 of Umbellularia californica. Taxonomy (NCBI): domain Eukaryota; kingdom Viridiplantae; phylum Streptophyta; class Magnoliopsida; order Laurales; family Lauraceae; genus Umbellularia; species Umbellularia californica. The sequence continues at coordinate 10,841,780 of JAPQWN010000010.1, read as the reverse complement.
AAAGAGAGAAAACTAAATTTTTTTTTGAAATTATAAAAAAAAATTTTGAAATCCCGATTGGACTCATCAAAGAGAAAAGATGGCCCAATCCCCGATACGAACGATAGCTGCGAACATTTCTGTGAGCTATCAAGTTCGAAGAGGAGAGGATCAAAATTTCTCAAAGTTGAATCTTGAGAAAGAGAGATCATTTTTTTTAAAAAGAATTTGAAATGAAGTTTTTTTTTTTTGAAATCCCAATTGAACTCATCAAAGAGAAAAGATGGCCCAATCCCTGATATGAACGATAGCTGCGAATATTTCTGTGAGCTATCAAGTTTGGAGAGGGAAGGATCAAAGTTTCTCAAAACTGAGTTTTTAAGAAAAAGAGATCAAATTTTTTTTAAAGTGAGAAAGAACAATTGAAATCCCATCTCATGTTTTTTTTTTTAGATGCAAGATGCAACATAGGCCACCAACTAGAAAAGAGCTAAGGGATCAAAGCATCACGTTCTCAAGTCAACGTGTCCCACCGGGTGTGCCAACTTGATGGACCCGAAAGAAATCTTCCGTCCTCTCCTTCCGCACCCCGGGGGCTGACCTGGGTCTCGGCGGAGGAGGGAAAATCTCGGGCATCAACATTTTTGTACGGGTATGCCAGATTTACTTTCTACTTGGAATTTGGAATGGTGATAATCCGGAGATTCACCTTCACAAGTAGAAAGGAAATCAATCCTTTTTTCTAACTTTTCAAATTGCATAAATATTAAGAAAAGAGACAAGTTTTTAGAATGCCGTAAGAGGCGTTTTTGTTTGTTTGCCGTGAAAGGCGATTTTGCCGTGAAAGGCGTTTTTACAAAACTCATCAAATATGAAAGACAAGAATTGTGATTTCTTTTTGTCTCTTTAAGAAATACAAACTGCAATAGAAAAGGAAGAAAAGGGATCTAACTTCTCAGGAGATTGTGGGGACACGTTGAGATCGACGGTCGCAAGTCATGTATGGGCTTCGCCATCGTCCTTCAAATGAGAACATGTGATGCTTTGATTCTTTGGCTTCTAACCTCAGTTTTTTAAAGGACAAGGACCAAGAGAAGGTCCTATATCCAATGAAAGACCAAGTAAACGGGCTGAAAAGCCGCGTTTAGGCCATGTTGGAGAAGGAGGTGACCTTGGGGGGGTGGCCCCCCAAGGGACGTTGATCACCTTGTGGTGCTTTCGGGAGCAAAGTAGCAGCACTTCGTCTCTCTCTTGGATTTTCTGGATTTTCAGAGCCTGCACTTGGGATCTCTTTTCATCATGCTTTCTTCTTGGAATGGACCTCCTTTTATAGGATTTTGGTAGCCATGAGGTGTTTATTGGCATTGATGGCCATGATGAAAGAATTGATGAGGAGTTACAAGTTGATTTTGTAACTCCTTTTTCAAGGCTTGTGATTGGCCGATGAAGGTAGTGGGCATTTTAATCACCTTTATGCTTCATGATGATGGGAGTTTCATGGGTTTAATGCCATGATTGCTTGGATTTGTAACTCCTAAATGCTTGGTTCTGATTGGGCCGTCCAAAATAATGAGTTAATGACTGCTTTAATGGGTCAATTAACGACATTAAGTGGTTGCCAAGGCATGTGAAGAGTCGCGGGCCGTGCTGCGCCTTTTGAGATTCTTCTTGCGATCATCACGGGTGGATCCACGCATTATTTGATGTCGGATTGCGATGCAATTTCCGACATTGATTGACGTTGGTGGGCCGGTGACATCTGTCTTGTCGATTTCACAATCGGTCGGACAGAAAGTGCACTTTCTTGGTCAGCCGGTTGGCGATCTTGAGGCGATCGGTGATGATTTCATGCTTTTGACAGCGGATCCGAGATGTCGACGAAGATCAGTGGTTTTGAAGCACCAAACATTGGATTTTCAGAAAATCACAGAGGCCAGAACACCCGAAACGCGAAAAGAATCTGAAAACAGACGATTTGGTGCAAAATCCGGCGACCCGGATTTCCAGGGTCGCCGGGCGACCATAGGGCTTCGGCCCGTTTGGTCGCCGAGCGTCGTTTTCGGCTGTTTTTTCGTCTTTTTCGTTCCGTTTTTCTTCTGTATTTTTCTTGAAATTTTTCCTCAATTATTGACTTGATTTTCTTGGAGTCTTGACGAGAACCCTCGCGAAATCGGAGCACAAAGTTTCCTATTTTTCGGGAAAGTCGAAGACTTTGTAGCCGATTTTCCGTCAAGCGTCGAAACTAGGTCAAACGATGTCGGAATTACCTGAAAATTGAGGTGAAGCTTCTTGAGCAGTGGATAGGACCAACCATGGGCTTTTATTTGAGTTTTGAAGCCGTTTGGAGTCCCATCGATGCTTCATGGGGAAAATGTCGAGCTTTGATATGTGGTCAAACGATGTCCGATTAATCTGAAATTTGACGGGGAGCCTATTGGAGTCATTTTGAGACGTTCCATGGGCTCCGTTTTGGATGTCATGGTCCCGGGTTGCTCCGCCGCCGGTAGGCTTTATTTTCTCTCGGAGCATCGAAACCTGGTCAAACATTGTCGGAATGACCTGGAATTCGACGTGCAGCCTTTTGGAAGCATGTTGAAGCTACTCATGTATTTTTTTTTATGAGTGATGGCTTCGGTGGTTCCCGCCGCCGGGAGGCTTGATTTTGCTGCTCGAGCATTGATGGAGGGTCAAACGTTGTCGGTTTGACTTGAAATTTGGTATGGAGCCCTTTGGAGACATTCTGGAGTCATCCGTAGGCTCTGATCAAAGTTTTGGTGTCTTTGATGATGTTGCCGCCGGGAGCGCTTGTTTAGTGTCGGAGCAGTGAAGTTAGGCCAAACGCTGTCGGAATGGCCTGAAACCTCAGGTGTACCCCTCTTTTAGCTGTCTTGAAGGATCTCTCAGGTTCTGTCTGATTCTGAAAAGATCTGATGCTTGAAGTAGCCTTGCCTGTTTTGTAGCAGGATGCAGCTTCAGGAGGCTTCTTGATGTGGAGGAGACATAGTGACTTTTTTGGTGTCAACAAGTTCAGAGCATAAAGCCATTAGTAACCGAACTGCACAGAGTTGAATTAAGGAAGACTCCCTTCTGGAGCTTTATAGAGTGCTTGTTGGACACAAAAATCTCAGAACAGATGTGCAGAAAGTATGACAATGACATAATGTTGATCCTTGATACATACAACCACCAAAGACGGCAGTTCATATTGGGGAGGTCCTATGTTCCATTCACTGCAAATGACATATCTCACATTTTTGGAATACCAAATGGAACAAGACCACTTGATCTGAAGTATTCCAAGAGGAAAACATCTAACTTCATATCTAGGAGATTCCAAAGCAATTCAAGGGTGTCAGCTCCACAAATAAAAGCACAGCTCCATCTAGCATTGAATAGAGATTCAGAAACTGACATTGCCAATGTTGCTAGGCTACTGTGCCTCTATATCCTTGTCGTAATCTTCTTTGTAACCCACGGAAACACAATAGAATGGTTATATGTGGGCTATGTTGAAAACTACATGGAAATGAAGCACTATGCTTGGCCAGAAGAGATTTCAAAATTTTTGATGGAGTCGGTACACAATAGGAACCGTGGTTCTGATAGAGTCATTGGGTGCCTTATTGCATTACCAGTACGATATACAACTACCAATTTACACATTTGAATTCGAATCTACAAATAATAATTGAAATACATATGTCTTTTGTAATTATGTAATAGTACTGGTTGTGTGAGCACACGACAATTATCACCCCAAATGATTCTCTGCATTTCTCAAGGATACTAAAGTGGAATCTAAAGGCAGTCAGTATGGCACTTAAGAAAAGGCCCCTTCATTCATTACTAGCTACTGAGGTATTTTTCTCAATTTTTACTATCCAATTTTATCTAAGTTTTTAACCTGGCATCATCAACGTAACACTCTTAACTAATGCAGGTCCTTGGGGACAATTTAGATAGCACGTTGTTTGAAGTGCAGCGATTCCAGTCCTTGTTGGACAGTGGCAGTGGTGACAAGGGAGACATAATGGAGATAAAAGATAAGCAAGAAGACACACAGAAAGATAACAGTGAAGGAGAAGAGATAATGGATGAATATGAACTTGACGATGTAGAAACAGATGAACAGCAAGGACATGAACGAGACATGGCAGTAGAGGTAGAAGGAGACAATGGGGATGAAGGAGAGAATCAAGAGGAAGGAAATGAAGAAAAAAAACATGAATTAGCAGAAGGAGAGCAGGGAACAGAAAACAAAAAAATTGAAGCAACCCAGTAGAATACAGACATAATGCCAGACGCATTGGTCATATCCGAGTTGGAAGAGCAGATACAAAATAGTAACAGTGAAAAAACAAATTTCACTGGAGTGGCAACAAAGTCTATATCATTTGGTGAACAGATGGCTGGTTATGAAGAGATGTCCCAACAAACAGATCTGCTGGTTACAAACATCTTAGCTGACATAATTGACAACACCAGCAACAAAGTATACCAGGATACATCTTAAGCACACTCTGAATCAGTACCAGCAGCTGTTGATACCGTGCCTTGTCCTAGACAGCAATCAGAATCCGCTGAAAACAGCGAGCTCAAGAATCTCACTGAGGAGCGTGACAGGGCAACTTCATTAGTCATCCAATTAACTAAGGAAAAGACAGAGTTACAAGCACAGATCAAAAGGATGGCTATTGAACTTGAACGGACGTCAACAGAAAACAACAACATCAAGAAGCAAAGGGTTGAAACTGAAATAAGGATCACCAGCTTGCTCAAAGAAAGGGACGAGACTCTATTGTTGGTTGAGCAGCTGACAAAGGAGAGGACTTCACTTGAAAGACATAATATCGACACCAATTAGGCTGTAGAGGACTCTTCTCGACTGGTCAGCTCCCTCAAAGAGCAGTTGAAACATACTATGAGTGTGTCAGATATGCAGTTCTTAAGAGCTGCAAGTGCAGAAAATGAGGTGAAGGGCATGAATTGAAAAGTTGATAAATCTGAAATCAAACAACTTAAAACTGCAACAGCTCTTGAAGGAAATGACAATTGATTATACAGAAAAGGGACTGGATTGGGTTGGAAAGAAACTAGATGATATCTTCGAGCCTCCAAGAAAAATCAATTCACAACAAAAAAGGATTAGAGTAGCAGAGAAAGCATCAGAAGAGGCTGCAGCTCATCAAAACGTTAAAGAAAAAGTACCTGAGGTAATTCATTTACACGTCCATGCGTGTTTTGATAATTATTGTTTTAATGCAATTCATGTTTTACCTGAGTATCTATCAAATTAATCTCACTTTCTGTATGAACTTGTAACAATTCTCATTAAATTTATCTGCATTATGTGTGAATTAACTGACTTTCAAACAAATTATCTGATGTTATATTAAATTTATCTGACTTCTGCAAGAACTTATAACAATTGTCATTAAATTTATCTGACTTCTGCAAGAACTTATAACAGTTGTCATTAAATTTATCTGACTTTTGCAAGAACTTATAACATTTGTCATTAAATTTATCTGACTTTTGTGTGATTTTAACTGACTTTAAACAAAGTTATCTGATGTTATATTGAATTTATCTGGCCTTCTATAAATTCCAATTTGTTTAATCTATATTTGTTTATTTGAAATGTTGATCAGATCATGACCTCTGACGCACCATTGAAGCCAACTAAGGAGATGAAACAATCCTTTATGGTAAAACGAATTAAAAAAAGAACAACGTCAAGGAAAATGCACCCAATAGCTGCCCCCTTCACACTACAAAAAAATGCCGTCACTAAGCTTATGAATGATTTTGATGTTGAAAAGTTAAAGCAAATTTATGAAGCTGAGGGCAATGCGTAAGTGACAGACCTATCCAACTAAACTACACAGTTGCCGATGTAAAATGACATTAATCTCAATGTAGACTAAATGAGAACTTTTTGCAATTGCATTTGCAGAGCACTCATTTGGGGAGGTGAGGGCATGCAGGCTATATCTTATGAGGACATAATTGCAGTTCTTAGCAGAGCAGAATTGTCAAGTACCGTAAGCATGACGACACAGAAACTTTGATAGAATATTGTTTCATTTTACACAAACATAAAATGGTTGTGTTCACATAAGATGCCTAATATTATGAGTTTCGAATTCAACAAATTATTGACTGCTACGCTAAGTTGCTATATAGAGAACAAGGAGAAATCCAACAGCAACTCACGACTATCCATCAGCTGCCTCAAGAAAGAGCATTCTTCATAACAAGTTTATGCTGGGTAAAAGACAATTACTGTGTTAACTGTGTCACCATTTACTTTATTTTAATATAGAATAACACTTACTAAAATCTTCTTAATGTAGAAACTGTTACTTCCACATCGTCGGAAATGAGGGACAAGATTCTGCACCCTCAAATCTCCCCAACCAGAACTGCAAACCACAGATTCGTGCTTTTTCCGATTAATTCAAATGGAAAAGGAAAGGATGCTGAGCCCTTCCACTGGACACCATTGGTGCTAGATCAGAAAGAAGGAGATTGAGTACATTACAACTCCTTATGACCAAGATCAGCTAAAACAGTCGATCATTACTTTGAGGATGCATGAATTCTGGTATGTCTCATTGGCTCAGTCATTACTTATATGATAGTCCCCGTAAGAATAAACAAATACCAACCCCAAAATACTGACCTTTTTTTATTCTACAGAAACAGTATGTGGAGAACTACAATTATATAAATGTGAAGGAGACACAACCATATGGAGCTCCATTGATTAGCATGGAAGACGCCCCACAACAGAAAATGGGCTCATAAGTATCATTGTGCATGTACAGTTGTGACCTTTGACTTGACAGTGACTTATTTCCAATCAACTAACAATGGCATGTCCTGTTTCATTGTTGATTGCGGCGTAATCGTTTGTTATCTTATGAAGCAACTTACTCATAAGCAAGTAATTGCTTCAAAGCTACCACAGCGCATCATTGATGGATTAAGGGCAGAGATAGTAAACAAGTTCCTAAATGACACACATCGCAGCTGGACTATTGAAAACTTCCACGCCAAGCAACAAAGTGCTGATGATGATTTCGAACTGTGATGACGAAACTACAGCCATGAGAGAAGCAAGTTGATTTGAATCAAGTTAATGTCATAGAGAAGATGAAACGTTTTTTTGTAAATCTCTATATATGAAAAGGACCAGTACAACAACCTTGTGAATGTATTTTTTTTTTTTTTTTTTTTTGCTCAAATGAATGTTGGAGAAATATTTGTCAATGTCATTTTCACATTTGTCAGAGACTGAATGAATTTCATTGTGACACTTGTGAATGAATGTATATGAAAACTTCTTGTCAATGTATTCGTACATGAGCGCTATGCAATGATTTTATCTGAATTTTGGTAAAATTTTAGCCGACTTCTGATTAAAATTATCTAAGTTCTAAATGAAATTATCTGAGTTCTGATTGAAATTATCTGAGTTCTGAATGAAATTATCTGAAATCTGAATGAAATTATCTGAATTCTGGCCAAGGTTATCTGAGTTCTGAATCAAATTATCTGAGTTCTGGGTAAAATTATCTGAGTTTTGAATGAAATTATCTAAGATCTGAATGAAATTATCTGAGTTCTGACCAAGGTTATCTGAGTTCTGAATCAAATTATCTGAGTTCTGGGTAATATTATCTGAGTTCTACTACATATTTAGCTAAGCCCTGTGATCGCTCTGTCTAGCTATTAATTCAACCTAATCTTAATTCTAATGCAATTTCTATGACAACTTTGAACACTGACTATATGAATTAGACACATTTGAAACTAATTACTTGTCAAAGTAACAACATATTAAAATGCAGTAAAAGTATTGTCAATTTGACTTATTATACACTGGTGAGATTTCATATTGCAATCTATATACACGCCAGGTATGGACAATATTAGATTTTAGCTAAAGTCAACATCTAATTCAATGAATTGTCAAAGAATAGGCTCCTTGCATGATTTCTTATTGTCACTCCCAATCCGACCACATTGCCCACATTTTATCTGCTGTGTGATCTCCCATCTTGACAAGATCTTCCTTTTTTTAGGCCTACCAGCTGGGCATTTAACCACTAGTGGGAGAATAACAGCTTCGGTAACTGTTGGCTCCGGCATTTCAACAATTGGTATTGGAAATATCAGCTCTTCGTATGAAGCCATATATATATATATATATATATATATATATGTGAGTGTGAAAATAGTGATCCACAAAAAGATTCAAGTCCTTTCCACTCTTTTGAATCGCAGCACACGGATGGGCGCACGGAAAACCATTGATCTGCCACTATTAACAAAAACATGTGATTAAAAATGTCAACAGTCACTGACGGGTAAGAGTGCACATCGTAAACAGTTTCACTCGAACGGCTGACAGTCCATGTCCTTCCAAGCCGGATAGCAGCATCCAGCCTCTTATCTATGTCTGGGCATATGACTGACTTCCATCTGCTAGAAACTTCCTTCCTATTAGCCATTTGCTCCATTATTTGAACCCTTAATGTGTCAACCACCTTTGTAATTGGAAGATGGCGAGCTTATCTAATCCATGAGTTGAAAGATTTAGCTGCATTCAAACACATCTCACCGTACCGCTGACACTTAAAATATGCATTGCTCCACCTTTCATGTGGCAGTCCACATAGAAATCTGTCTGTATTATAAGCACCTTCACGCCTCAATGACTGCAGCTTTGCATGAAAGAACGCAATGGTCGGCTCGTATGCACATTCCCGAAGCATCATTACCATTCTCTCTCTAAATTCATTAGTGTAACCACCAGACAACTTGTCCCTCAGATTTACCTTCAGGTGTTGAAGGCAATACGCATGATGGGCAAAATGAAATACCCTTGAAACAGCCTCTATCAGACCCGGATTTCTGTCGAAAATAAATGTAATATTGCAATCCGAAACAATAACTTTCCTTAAGTTCTGCAGAAACCATGTCCAATTGTCCTCCGTCTCTGAGTCCACCACCGCGAAAGCAATGGGAAACAAACATGTGGCATGAATAAACAAATTTTTATATTTAAGATACTATTCAAAATATCAAAACATGCTGGTCATTAATTAAAGAGAATGTGTCAATAATATCAGAAAAAACGGCATCAAAACTTACCTTGATTCTCATTCTTCCCAATTGCTGCCAACAGGTTTCCCTTGTATCTCCCTTTCAAAAAAGTACCATCCAGAAATAACAAAGGACGAATATGATTAAAACCATCAATTGAGTATAGAACCACACAAAGAGACGCTTGAAACACATAGTTGATTGGTCAAAATCTAGCACAAAGAGACTTCCTGAATTTACCTCCTCCGCCACCTTGATATACCAAAGAAGATGGTCAAAAGACAGCGACGAATCACCATACAACTTATTTCTAGCCCTTTCCACGCCCCACCATGCATGATGATATATAATGGTAAGCCCATAATTCACCTTAAAGTGGTACACGATATCAATCGGTCTGGTGAGTGGCTTCTCACGAATATGATCGATTATTAAATCTGCAACTGTCGTAGAATTCATACGGCTGTTCTTTGACGTTTGAACTACCGCACCACATGTATGCTCATTGTTTAATGTCCTAATACAAAAATGGCCAGTCGACTTTTCAATAGATGCATGAACACACCATTTGCAGCCCATCGAATGACTGCGAGAGCATTCAGCTGTCACCCTCACCTTATCATTTTTCACATATATGAATTCAAACCCAACCTCAATCAAATATCTGCACAGCACACTTCTAAACTCAGCAACACCTCCCTCAAACCTCTGGCCCACATCTCTAATACCACTTGTCCAGCCCGAAGACAGCAAAATCTTCTCTTTGTGTGTACAAAACTGTGGAAGAAAATCTGTCTCTATATCTGTACCCTCACACCCCCTAATGCCAGGGCATTTTCAGCTAAATCATCACCATTTCCCTCTTCTTCATCGTCCTCTAAATCCTACAATTCTGAAACAAATACATCCATTGTTCCCAATCCCATTGACGACGCCAACATGGACAAGATCATTAGATCCGAATCGCTATCCAACAAGCACTTTGAGTGGCCAGGCAATGCGTCGGTCAAAGAGACCATGTTCACTGAAAGATTCTTCCACTTATTACAAACTTGACAAATCAAACCATCATAACTCATGCTCCGACTCAAATGAATAACGGCAGTAAACATGCCATACTTACAAAGAAGCAATAGCAGCTGTGACATCTATAAAACTACAAATTTCAAAGAATATAAAGGGTCATCAACATTGCAAAACATATGCAGAATGCAAAACAGTCACATGATCTATACAAATCTATCTGAGTTTGTGCCAAATTTGTGTAAAATTATCTGAATTTTCTCAATTGAACTTAGATAGATTCAATACAGAATTCAGATAATTTGTACAAAACTCAGATAATTTCTATATAGGGTCATCAACATTGCAAAACATATGCAGAATGCAAAACACTCACATAATTTGCACAAATCTATCTGAGTTTGTGCCAAATTTGTGTAAAATCATCTGAATTTTCTCAATTGAACTCAGATAAATTCAATACAAAACTCAAATAATTTGTACAAGAACTAAGATAAAGTTGCATAAACTAAGATATGTCTGTATGACAATCAGATAAATTTCATGGTACAGTCACATATCTTTGTTTTCATGACTTCTTCCACATTGCAGCTCTCAACAAAATTTATTACTGTTAAAGGAAATGATAAAAAACAAACTAACATAGAATAACTTGCATATAAATCAGCCTCTAACTAGTCTAAATACATGAACAACTAGAACTAAATATTCCAAATATAAAAAGCAAATTTAGATCAACTGAACTCATACAAATTGATTTGTTAATGAATAACAAAACTAATGAAACCTACCTATAAAAAGAAGAAAAAAAATCTAAAAATCTGCATATACATATCACACATCCATACAATATGAATCCACACAGATCAAACTGACCAGTTGAATTCATACAAATTGAATTGTTCATAAATAACAAAACTAATCTAATCTACCTATAAAAAAAGAAAAAAAAAAAAACTAAAAAACTGCACATACATATCAGTTCATCCATACAATATGAATCCATATATATCAAACTCACCAAAAGTATCAAATATATATAGATCTACATATTTAAATAAGAAAGATTGCAAACTCTCTGCTGAGAATGGATGAACTTGCTTACATAAAAAAAAATGGAGATCCTTCCCAGACTTTGGATCTGAAATCAACTTCCCAGGCGATCAATCTACGAAACTATATGACAGATCAGAAGAAAACTGCTTCACAAACATTCGATCTGCAATCTGCTTCGCAAACAAATAATCTACCAAACTATGAGCCACTGAAAAGATGTATCTTTTCCCTCGTAAATTATCTACATTCAGTTTCAGAGATCTTAATCGATTGCAATTGCAAATTCGAAAAACGAGATTTGCGCTGAATTACAGGGGCATATCAGTAATAACTGATCACTTATGCTCTTAATTCAGGGCTAAATAATCGTGACATGTTGGGGACCACTTTATCACGTGCTGTGACAGTTATAGGGGCAAATTAGTCCTAAAAAATGAAACCATGTAGATATAGGGAGCTCTCGCTGCAAACATTTTAGTTGCATGGACCAGAGCACTTAAAAAGAATTTGGTTGGACTGGAGGTTGGATAGATCCAATTCTAAGGACCTTTCGCTAATTATCTCTAACTAATTCGATGTGTAATTATAATAATCTTTGTGAAATCGAAAACTTAGATGTAGATTTATCAATCAAGGGAAGAGCATATCATTACAAAATACACATATGATTAAGTGGAACTGAAGGTTTGAATGAGTAACTATGGATAGTTTTCTCTACCTAAGGATGCATTTGTCTAATGAGAGGATTCCGCGATCCAGCAAAACACAATTTTGATTTTTCATATAGCTCATTGTTTTATGGTTTGACCTGACACATGTTCCTCATTGAGATTAAAAAACTTATCTAACTTTCAGTGAATGAGAATTTTGATTTTCTACGAGGGCCATGAATGCAAAATTCCTCTTTCCCATGAAACATAAATCCAACGGATAACGAAATCCTCTCATTGAACAAACAAATCATAAGCTCTCCCTTTATCTAGAACCATCAATTTGGATTCTCGAAATGTCCCTTAGAATCTAGAGAGCTCCTATAAGAACGTGACCCCGACAAATAATTTAAATAATCATTTCATCACTTTAATAAATATTTGTCATTTAAAAATAGAGTTTGACTAAAACTCAATCGTACAAGTGGGTTCGACTTAGAACACTGCAAAACCCTGAAAATTCAAATATTTTAGAAATTCATGAAACTCTTAGAATAATTAATCTAAGTTTAATGATAATGAGCGGCGAACGGATTTCTCAAAAATTCAATCCATAGAATGTTTGGCAAAACTCTCAAGTTTTGGGAAATTCAGACAACGCAATAAAATTAAATTAATTGAAAATAAATTATGTGGACCCAAAGGGGGTCCCACACGTATTATAGGGACCACATTGCCTTAAGATGACCTGGTCAACTTGACTAGAGCACCAAACAGTCATCTAAATCATGAGTCCATCAGGCACACCCACCGGGTTTCAACCAAAACTAGTCCCACCAAACAGTCATCCATTATGTAACCAAGTTGAGTCGACTCAGCCAGGTTCCTAGTCAACCCACCAGTTTGGAAAACTATGATTCTCATTCCATCGTCTAAATATGAATAGAAATGTAGCAAGAATCGAGAGTACAGCAGAAAAGAAATGTTTTAAGTGAAAGGGTTCCTCCAGGAAAGATGCAAAAGTAAATAGATTACATAAGATGGATTAAATGGAAATACCCAGCCAACACACTCACTGTTGATTGGTGACGGCACCTTAGTTTCACACACATGTCCAGGGATCGATCCCTGGGTTGTCGAGTTAAAATATTGTTCTTCAACCAAGAGGCCAAATGTAGCCAAAAGGGCCTGTTTGTTTGCAATATGTACTAATTGAAAATATGGAATTTGTGCAATAAGTGGTTAAAAATGAATACCAAAGGTGAATAAAAAAAAAGGCCATCAAATAACCTCCCTATTAATTTAAAATTGAATCAAGGGAAGATAGGAAATGTATAACCCAACCACCATCCTAGTAATTCAAATCCTAAGAAAGCGGGGGTTGCATCTACATTGGGGGCTTAAATCTTTAATCACTCAACAGATATCCTTCACCCCTCTCTTTAATAATAATTCCGTGGAGCTCATTTGAACATGAATTCCTATGAAATTGATTCTAGCATACCATCATGTTAGATGAGTGGACAGAACATCATAAAGCCTTATCTAAATGCTCATATTTGATTCTAGTTGGGTAACAAAATAGCGGATATAGTTTAAGGAGAGAGTCGACTCACTAAGGTGTCCCCAAATAGAAGGAAAAAAGGATTTAATGATGATGAAAACAATGCGATACAACAACAACAACAATAATAATAAGAAGAAGAAGAATAATAATAATAATAATAATTTACAGGCAAGCCACTCTGCAAACAAGCCTGATCTCTTCACTTGTGCATTATGTCCCCATTTTAATCCTGCGAGATATCCCCAAAGCATACATTCAGCATTGATGGAATATCTCTTAATCTCATTTTTCTTTTTGTCGGCAAACCACATATCTCATTTAATTCCTAGGAAACCAATCCTCCATGTAGCTTTTGGATACTAGTCATCCATTTTTTTTCATGAGCTTTTTTCTCTATATGCATTGTTCCTTTTTTTTCATTAATTCTTGTCTAATTTTATGAACGTCAGCGTAAAGCAAAGAAAATGAAATAATAAGAACACTACAGAAGTAGAAAAACCAAAACCCATAACATTTTTTGCTACTCACCAACATCACCAACAACAACAACAATAGCAACAAGAAAGCCTTATCACACCAATCGGAATCATGGAGATAAAAGAATATAAAACAGAAAAAAAAAAAAAAAAAAAAAAAAAAAAAAAAAAGGGGCATTCAGTAATGAGAGATGAACTGAAGCAGCAGCCACGCGGCGGGCAAACAAAGAGGAGGAAGAAGAAAAAGCAGAAGAGATGGAATGACAGATCTTGGGTTAGCTAGTGTTTTTCCTTTTCTATTTCCCTCTTCCCCCAACCCTATTCGTCGTTCCCTCTCTTTTTTCTTTTTCTTTTTTTTTTTAAATCAGAACTAAAAACAATAAATGCTGGAACCATTTTATGATATAGAAATGGAAAACCATCCCTTAAGATGCCCCATCATTTTGTACATTACATTGGCACACTTGGACATATCATGTTCTTAGGCATTAAGGCACCACCTATTCTAGTACAAACAACATATACAAGGCACAAATGCACCTATTATAGCTTTGATGACAAATATTACTATGTATCAGATCTAATCGGCCTACCGCTTGTTCTACATATTTGTATAATCATTTACAAATTTTGGCTTGAGAATGACATTCACATTATATGCTGTAGTTCGTATAGCATCTGTAAAATTAGTTCAGAGTGTATCATTCTATCGAAAGTTCTCTTTCTAATATGCACGATTTGAACTTTTGTTTGCCATCTAACACAATCACAAAGAAGCACGAACAATTCGCATATACATTCAAAGGTCCAATTAGTAATGATAACTTCATCATTGTTGAGTACAACTTGGAAACCATGGTGGTAGAGCAAGTACAATAAATAAGGCACTTTCAAAGTGGCAACATGAACATTATAAGTGTTAGACGAGTGCAGTGGCGGACCCAGGATTATCATTTGAGGGGGGCTGATAATGGTCAGTTAAAAAAGTCAATCATTACTTTGTTGTACTTTTTTCACATTAACAATTGCAAAATAAAAAATGAATTGCATTTAAATAGATATAAAATATTTAACAACACCAACTAACATTCTCTCATCAAAAGTAAAATCTCGATCCATGCATCAGCCCATTGATCTGAATTGTGCAAGATTGGCTCCCCAATATGTAGTTTATGACCTCAAAATTGCAATCAAACTAGATGTTACCATCTCATCCGTGCTCCACTTCTTTCTTGGATGGGCAAAAGATATGGATACACTCCACAAAAAAGGGACTTGTTAAATGATTAGGATCATTCAATAATTAATCTAATATGTGGGTTATTTTAAATGGTTTCATGCAACAAAATGGGGAGGGAGGGAGGAGGAAGGGAGGGTGTGATGGGAAGGGGGGACTACTAGATTTTTTTAATGGGGGCTGAGCCAGACAGACTACATAGCTTTTTCCCAAGACTTGGGGGGGTTGAAGCCCCCAACACCTTCAACGTGGGTCCGCCACTGAACGAGTGTCATTCGTTGCATATAAATGTTGAAAAGAGTGTTTAACATTGCATTTCAATCACAAACACAATCATCCTTGTAGCACTTAAATAGAACCAATTTGTGCCCACCATTTGATGTATTGCAACACATTATGTTGATCCAACTAGATATGGAACATATAGGACATGGTGACCTTTTGTGTGGCCAACATTAACTAGAACTTCATTTACTACCATCTAAACTTGGTGCTTTCAAAACAATTGAGTTTCACCAAATCGGTTGGCACATATTTGGATGCACCAAATCCAATTAGGAAGTGTTCATTGCTTTCAGATTGGTGGTGCAAAATTCTATGGAAAATGATGGGAAAAAAAACTGAAAATCAGAAGATGAAGGATATGGAGCATGGCACACCACTTAAGATATTGTCTTAAAGACAATGACTTTGCCATACAATGCACTGAATGGAAAACCAATCTCCAGGATACAATGGCCGCTACGGTTTTTATGTTCTACAACCTCAAAAATAGAAAACCAAAATACCTCAAAAAGAAAATAAAAAAAGTTGAAGTTGATGAGAACTAGTTGCTGCAGGTTCAAATTTGCATGGAACCCCTTCATTCATAGAACATGAAGGGACACACACGTCTTGAGTTTTCCATTAATCGGAAATATTTTGCATCAAGCATAACTCTTAATATATATGAAGTACAGTGAGGTAATCAAGATAATATATCGAGTACAGTGTACACTACCATACATATAGGGGGTGTTAGTTCTGAATGCTAGAACAGATTTGAGATGCATGTGTGTATATTCAGGTTTGGCGAACGACGTACAGATCAGGCACTAAGGAAAGATGGGATGAGCATAATTTTGCTGAAGGTCAATTGAAATCTGGTGACTGGTCAGAAACAGGCTGGGTTTTTGCAAACTGTATGTTGCATGACTGTCGGGAATAGTGTCTAGCTACTAATGAGATCGGTATTCTGTGAAACAGATGGCATAAGAATACAGTGGGTTCAATTGTTGTAAAGTCCCTGAGCTCTAGGTTTGTAATTAAAGGGTGAAAGGTCCTCCAATATAAGGTTCAAAGGTCCCATTTAAGTCGTGCAATCCTAAGGAAAAGAATCATATTTCAATTTTCAAACAGAATCTAACTCTGTTCTACAGTTAGCTGTACGGCTGACCATAGAACAAATCCAACGTCACCAAGTTACTGTCTGTCAGTAAGACAGAACAATTGAGGCTCTGTCTGGAAGTTACGGCTAGCCGTAGTTTCCCAGAATCACAGGTATGGAGCTCTGTTTTGAGCTCTAGATTTAGGGATTCAAATCCCTTTTCTTTTGCACACCTGATACTCATAAAACATAGGGCCAAGCCCTTTCCGTTCATCATTAACCTCCTCCAACATATCCATCCATCAAACCCATTAATTCAATTTAACCAAATCTATCATATCTATAATCAAATTCATCGAATGAGTTCAAAATAACCAATTAAGTAAATCAAAGCTGTAATTTCAATTAAACCGTGCATATCAATTTCAATCCAATCCCAGTATATCCACTTGCCTTTGCTTGGGTAGAAGCTCCAAATCTCAAACCCCATCTCAAAATTCCCAAAACCTAAGAATAGAACCAAAACCACTCAATTAACTAAACAAATCACAAGAATAGAAGCAAATCTACTCAACTAACACCAATTCTAAGAATAAACCCAAATACCCAAACCTTAATTAAGAAAAGAACTCAACTAAAGGAGGTAGAGATGGAGAAAATGCAAGAAAAAGTATGGGAATGATCCTTGGCCTCTTGTGATGAAGATGATGGTGGTGGATGCTGATGAGAATGGCTTGGATGATCACTTCGCAACATGATGTGATGAAGAGAAATGAAAAAGACAGAAAGAAAAGAAAAACAGAGAGATGAAGAAATGAGAGACAGTTTGCAGAGAAAGTGAGAAAAAAAGTGAAGATAAAGAGTAAAACTTCTGAGTCGATTTGTTTAAAGGTGACATGTTTGGAAAATTTGCATATAAACCCATTTTGAATAAAATGATCTTCGGATCAATATTTGAAGGTCTTCGAGGGTCCGGTTCAAGGTGATGCAGAAGGAAGAAGTTTAAAATTATGAAAAAGCCCCCTGAACTTTCCGAAAATTGCTAACTATCCCCTACTATACTCAAAATGAACTCGGACTTGGACCAAACTTCGCACACTCAAACCTAACTGTAAACTAATCATGTTTGGCCTCTAAACGAGCTTAATTAATTAATAATACAATTAACTACACTAATTACACATCTAGAGTTCAGGGACTTAACATATTTTGGAATGTAAACTCCCTGAACTCTAGGTGTGTAATTAGTGTAGTTAATTGCAATGTTAGTTAATTAAGCTCGTTTATAGGCTAAACAGGACCGATTAATTATTAAGAACATGTGTGCGAAGTCGTGTCTAGGTCCAAGTTCATTTGGGTATATTAGGGAGTAGTTTGCAATTTATGGAAAGTTCATAGGGCTTTTTAGTAATTTCAACTTTTAGAGGGTTTGGTACTGTGGGGTATATGTTTTTATTTCTTTACCTTTGTCCTTCTACACTATCTTGATCCGGACCCTCGAAGACCATCAAAGATGGACCCAAAGATCAATCAACTCAAATTGGACATAAATGTAAATTTTCCCAAAATATCACCTTTTTCTATAACTTTCTTTTCGTGGTCCTTTTCATTTTCTTTCTTTCCTTCGCTTCCAACACACCACCTTGTTGCCAAATGGATCATCAAGCCATCATCTTCATAATCCAACACCACCATCACCATCACAAGAGATCAAGCTTCATTGTCATAGAATTCTCTTGGGATTTCCCCATCTCCATCATCCTAGGTAAGCTCACCTTTTGAAGCAGCACAAGGAACGAAGGAGGTAGCCAACGGGCTATTCTCCAAGCCAGAAGGCTTCTAGTAGTTGTCTAGGTCTCACACCAAAGACAGAGAGAATCACATGTTGAAAGAGAACTCAATTTTCATTAATTTTCTATATATCCCATGAGAAGGGATTACATCCTATATATAATAGAGTGATAATCACAACTTTAGTAATCAATCTCTACTAAGAACTTCTAATTCTAATAATCTTTGAATTTAGAAACTTCATATTCAAAACAATTAAAGAGTTCTACTAATTCTAGAATTCTACTAAAATTTGGAAACTGCCGAATCAATTCTTCTTTACTGCCGGGCCTTGTGGGCCTTGGGCCTTCTGGAATATACTTTCAATCGGGGCCCAGTAGTCTGGCCTGCATCAGCTCTCCCTGGCTTGGAGAAACTCGACTCCGACGAGTTATCAGCTTGGTACCTCTCGTACAAGTCGCTGAAAATCTGTGGCGGGATCCATGTAGCTTCAGAAAATGGCTTTCCTTTCCACTTGACCAAAAACTTGTGATATCCGCCAGTCTTTGTAGACACTATCTGATCATCATAGACATCTTCAATTTCTTCGCAAGGAACCGGAGCTATGGGAAGCCGGATATCTTGCTCTTCAAACAACTCATCCTGATAATGCCCATGATAAATTGTGAGATCTTCGACATTAAATGTAGAATTGATATTCATGTCCGTCGGAAGATTGAGCACATAAGCATTGGAGCTGATTTTCTTCAAAATCTGAAACGGACCTGCACTTCTGGGATAGAGCTTTTTATAAGTGCCTGTGGGAAACCGTTCGGGTGTGATTCGCACCATGACCATGTCTCCTTCTTGAAATGCAACATGGCGCCTGCGAGTGTCCGCGTGCTGTTTGTAAGTGTCATTGCTTTTGGCAATCTGCTGACGGACCTCATCATGAACTTGCTTCATGTGTTGGGCAAATTGTTCAACTTCTAGGTTAGGCCTGGCTTCAGCTGGTAAAGGACTGAGGTCAATCAGAAGAAGTGGCTGAATGCCGGTGATAACTTCAAATGGTGATCTTCCAGGTGATATGTTTACGGAGTTATTATAGGCAAACTCCGCCATGGGTAAAATAAGATCCCATGAGGCAATGTATTCTCCGACAAGACATCGAAGAAGATTACCCAAGCTGTGACTGACGACCTCAGTCTAACCATCAGTCTGAGGATGGTAGGCACTGGAATACTGTAGCTTTGTCTTCATCATATGCCATAAAGTTTTCCAGAAGAAGCTCATGAACTTAGTATCTCTGTCGGATACTATAATCTTTGGTAGGCTGATAAGTGGTTAATTGTTTGTAATTAGAGCCATAATATTTGATTTATCTTATGCTAGTCATAGCTATTTTATTTGATTTTTTACATATTCTTTGTTGATTTTTATGCAAAGGTAAAAATGAGCAAAAAAGAGAAGAATTAATGAAGAGAAGTGGGCTGTGAATCACAAAGTAGGGCCAAGGGGGGTCCACATCCACTGCTAAAGATAGAATTTCATAATTTAGGAAGTCCTATTCAAGTTAAAAGAGGAATTCAAGAATGGAGAAAAACAAGGAGAAAAAGAAGGAAAGTTAAAGGAAGATTTCAAGCCAAGATAGAAGTCCAAAAAAGAGGGGCCCCACATTCGTGTTGCACGCACCATATGGGCCCACTTTTACTCTCAAGTTTCAGATTTAATTCCTTGCAATTAAAATTCAGATCGGTAGGCCACATGTGAGGAACTTTCTATAAAATACAAATAGGATCAAATTTAGAAAGTGTTGCTAATTAAGAAAGAAGACTCCTATTCTATTCTAATTAGGAAGCATACTTATAAAGAAAGATGCAGATCTAATCACACAAGGAGAGAAGCCTAAAAAAGAGGAGATTCTTCATAAAAGAGGGTTGTTGCAAGACTTATAAAAGGGAGATGAACAGTTAACGTCCAGCAAAAAAGGAGCCATCATCCAGCCACAAAAAAAGGCATAAAAACCAGTTCTTATCATCCCATAAACCCTATTTCCCATACAGCCACCTTTGGAGCATTCTTTGGAGCATCTTGGAGGGCTTTTGGGGCGAGAAAAAGCGGAAAAAGCTGCTGGCAGAATTCTTCTTCTTCTTCAATATTCAGAGTTCTTCTTATGGCTCTATTTTCTATTTTTTTTTTTTTTTCAATTCCAAACATGAGTAGCTAATTTTTTTAGGGCTGAGGTGTAGTTGAAACCCTAGCCTAATCTATGTAGTCTCTTTTGGCATCTTTTAATTCAGATTCTAGTTTTATTAGTTGAGATTCTAAACCATGTTTTTAATTGATGAGTTGTGTATATGCCATGCCAACCATGTGATGTTCAATTAATTTTAAGAGTAGCTAACTTAATTTTGATTGATCTTGATGTTAAGCATCTAGGGTTTAGAACCATGAATAATCTAAGTATATGCCATGCTTAGACTCATGCATTTATCATTCCCATTGTTTTTATGCATTATGTGTGTTTTGACTAGGACATATGCCATGGTTAGTTTTTGCATCATAATAAATAATTCATGTCGTATGCCACTCATGAATTGGGTTTAGGGGAATAGTAATCTAGACGCATATGCCATGGTCTAGGTTGATAGATGTCACTAATAAAATCTGATTTTTGATTAAAAGATAATAATGGACGTGCATAGGATTGGTTAGGAGAGTAGATGAAACCCTAGTTCATTCATTATCATTGTTTTCAATTCTAATATTAGTTTGTGTGTTTTAGATTAATTTCCATTTAGCTTTTGATAGTTTAATTTACTGTTTTTAGTAGTTTAATTCAACCTTTCATCATTCAATTGTTTCTTTTAATATTCTGATTTTTAGTTGCTTTTGACATTGTTTTATCACAAGTCTTCGTGGGATCGACCTCGTACTTACAATTCACTACACTACATAGTGATCTTGTGTGCTTGCGAGTTTTAATTGTGTGCATACTTGTAACTTATTTCTAGGTTACTTGGTGCATACCAAGTTTTTGGCGCCGTTGCCGAGGACTTGTTTGCATAGAATAGTGTCAAATCTTGAGTTTAGTATAGTGTCACAGTCTAGTTTAGTCCTTAGTTCAGTTGCTTGAAGTTTTAAAGTGCTGTTATTTATTGTTTTATCATAGTATTCTTTTAGTTCAACTATTTTATTTTCAGTTTTCTATCTTTTTTTACTTTTAGCACATTGCTTATTTAGTAGGTGTTTTCTTGCAGCCATAAAGCCTGTATATGCAAGGTAGGCGATCTCAGGAATTAGTGATCATTGTCTACGATCCAGAAATCGAACGAACATTTAGACGACAGCGAAGGCAAGCTCAGAAGGCAACATCCAATACTCAGCCCTCATCTGACTCCGAACTTGAAGAAATAAGTGTTAACGGAGATCAAAGTCCTGAAAACAAGATGGCTGACGGAGAAGACAATCAAAATAAACCAATGAAGGAGTCTTTCATTCCCTTGCACACCGAACAGCTGTCCACCATTCTTTATCCACCTAATACGGTTGGCAATTTTACCCTTACTGCACAACTGCTGAATATGGTGCCACACTATCAGGGTTACCTAATGAAGATCCTTATCTTCATATTAAGGAATTTTTTGAGCTGTGTGCGATACAACAAATACAAGGAGTTACCTCAGAGGGCATCAGGCTACGTCTATTTCCTTTTTCTCTTAAGGATAAAGCTAAAATATGGTTAAACTCCTTGGATGCTGGTTCTATCACCTCATGGCAGCAACTAGCTAGTAAGTTCCTAAAGAAATTTTTCCCTGCTCAAAAGACAAGGCAGTTGAGAAGAGAGATCCAAACATTTCAGCAAAAAGATGGGGATCAGTTCTGGGAAGCATGGGAGCATTTTAAAGATTTATTATTGAAGTGCCCGCATCACAGCCTTTCCAAAGATGATCAGGTTCAAGCTTTCTATGGAGGATTGAATGAGTTGAATAAGGGAATAGTCGACTCTGCATGTGGAGGAGCCTTGATGGAGAAACATAGTGAAGAAGCTTATGAACTTTTTGAAACTCTTAGTGAAAACTCACAACAATTCTCTTATAGGACCAAACAAATGGGTAAGAAGCAAGGAGTATATGAGGTCCAGTCTCAAGGGAATGTAACTGCCCAAATGGCAGCCATGGATAAAAAGATAGACATGATCATAAAAGCAATGGCTTCCAATAGCATGTTCGGACAACCATCAAAAGAAGTATGTGCTATATGTTCACACACTAACCATACTACTGAATGCTGTCCCATTTCATCTTTTACAGATCAGGAGCATGCCAATTATGTTGGTAACACATTCCCTAAGCAAAACAATCCCTACAGCAATACTTACAATCCTAGATGGAGGAACCATCCAAACTTTTCTTGGGGAGGCAATCAAAACAATCAAGGTAATCAGCAGCAGTATCAAGGACAGCAGAGGAGCTACCAACACCCCCAGAATAATTTTTCTCAGAACAGTGCACAAAAGCCATCAGAAGATGAGTTCAAAAGTTTGGTGACTCAGTTTATTCAGTCATCTCAAGCTAATTTCCAGCAGCATAGTCAAGCAATTACAAACACTCAACAGAGTTTGGCAAAGCTGGAAGCACAGGTGGGTCAGATAGCTAATGCCTTGAGCAAGAGGGAGGACGGTAAGTTTCCAAGTCAGACTGAAATAAACCCTAAAAATCATGAGCATTTGAAGGCCATAACTACCCTCACCAAGGAGCCAGAAAAGGTTTACAAGAGAATGAGGCAGCATGGTACAATCATAGATACCAGCGTGAATGGGCCGCATGAAAATCCGAAAACTGTAGAAATAGAGCCATAGAACAGTGCTAGGCAAAATGAGACCGATGTGAACCAGAAGAGTGTCAAGAAGAGCACAGACACTGTAGGCACTCCTATTTAGGTCACAACTTCTATAGAACCAGAGAGAGTGTATAAACCAGTTCCACTTTACCCTCAGAGGCTGAGACAAGAAAAGAAGAGTCATTTCACACATGACATCTTTGAGACACTGGGATAAGTAGAGATTAACATCCCACTGATTAATGCTATCAAGCAGATACCCTCTTATGCAAAGTTTATCAAGGAATTATGTACAAACAAGAGGAGATTCAAAGATCATGAAGAGGTTAAGTTAACCGAGGAAGTCAGTGCCGTTCTGTCGAGAAAGCTTCCTCCCAAACTTCAGGATCCTGGGAGCTTTACTATACCTTGCAAGATAGGAGATCATATGTTTGAGAGAGCCCTACTGGATTTAGGTTCTAGTATCAATTTGCTGCCATTTTCAGTCTATGCGTATCTAGATTTAGGAGAGCTCAAACCAACTTCAATTACATTGCAATTGGCGGACAGGAGTGTGAAACACCCAAGGGGAATTCTAGAGGACATTTTAGTGAAAGTATGAGAATTCATATTACCTGCTGACTTTGTGGTACTAGACATGGAGAGTGTATCAATGCCACACCACCTTTCTATTATACTTGGCCGACCTTTCATGGCCACTGCGGGTTCAAAGATAGATGTACAGAAAGGCACAATTGAAATGAAGGTCAATGGGCAACAGATTCAGTTCAAAGTGTTCGAAGCTATGAAAATGCCGAGAGATGAAGATTGCTTTCAGATTGAGGTGATTGAGCAGGCTATAGAAGAGGTGTTTCCAAGAGCACATGGGTGCAAGGAGGAGTTGGACACATGCATTCAACAAGGCCTTATCAAATCTGAAATCGTGCAAAATAGCGATGAACTAGAGGCAACACTTATGGGGATTGTAAATCAACTAGAAGTACTCCCCTCCATCCCAAGCAAATATTCAAATTCTTATGCAATTCTTAGTTCTTCCACAAAACAACCCGTTCCTTCTGTCATAAAAGCACTAGAGTTAGAATTGAAGCCATTACCTGCATATCTCAAGTATGCCTTTTTGGGAGAGCATGAGACCTTGCCATGTATCATAGCCAGTGATTTGAGTTCTGATGAGGAAAGCAAGTTGTTAAAAGTGTTAAAGGGTCACAAGACGGCATTGGGGTGGAGCATTGCAAATATTAAAGGTATAAGCCCAACCATGTGTATGCACCGAATCTTGTTGGAAAAAGAGTCTAAACCTACAAGGGAAGCACAGAGGAGACTCAACCCTCATATGAAAGAGGTTGTCAAAGCAGAAATTCTTAAGCTACTAGACGTTGGGATCATCTACCCAATCTCAGATAGCAAGTGGGTCAGCCCAATGCAAGTTGTTCCCAAGAAGAGTGGTATGACAGTGGTAAAGAACGAACATGATGAACTGATTCCTACCAGAGTTACCACTGGATGGAGGGTATGTATAGACTACCGGAAGCTTAACACAGCCACCAGAAAGGATCACTTCCCACTACCATTCATTGACCAGATGTTAGAAAGGCTAGCTGGGCATTCACATTATTGTTTTCTAGATGGGTACAATGGGTACAATCAGATTCCTATTGCTCCAGAGGACCAAGAGAAGACCACTTTTACTTATCCATTTGGGACATTCGCCTACAGGAGGATGCCTTTCGGACTATGTAATGCACCAGCAACTTTCCAGAGATGCATGATGAATATATTCTCCGATATGATGGAGCGCTTTATAGAGGTATTCATGGACGACTTCTCTGTCTTTGGATCATCATTTGATAACTGTTTGTATCATTTGGAATTTGTGCTAAAGAGATGTGTGGAGTGTAATTTGGTATTGAATTGGGAAAAAATGTCACTTCATGGTTAAACACGGCATTGTACTTTGACATGTGGTGACAAGCAAGGGAATATAGGTGGATAAAGCTAAGATAAACTTAATCAGCAAGCTTCCCCCACCTACATCAGTGAAAGGAGTACGGAGTTTCCTGGGGCATGCAGGATTTTATCGCAGATTCATTAAGGACTTCTCCAAGATTGCACGCCCACTATGTGCTTTGTTACAAAAAGATGTGGAATTTGTCTTTGATGAGGATTGCTTACGAGCATTTGAGCTGCTGAAAAAGCACATCAACCCCTATTATCATGGCACCTGATTGGAGTTTGCCCTTTGAGCTCATGTGTGATGCCAATGACTATGCTCTAGGGGTTGTGCTTGGCCAAAGAGTAGGGAAGCTTCCACACGTGATTTACTGCGCATCCAGGACTCTAAATGATACACAGCTGAACTATTCTACCACTGGGAAGGAACTTTTTGCTGTAATTTTTGCATTAGAAAAATTCAGATCTTACCTTGTTGGGTCTAAGGTTATCGTTTACACCGATCATGCAGCACTGAAGTATCTCTTAAGCAAGAAGGATGCAAAGCCAAGGCTAATTAGATGGGTATTGTTGCTACTGAATTTGACCTTGAGATCAGAGATAAGAAAGGCAGTGAGAATGTGTGGCAGATCACTTATCCAGATTACTAAATAAGGAAGCAAGCAGGGGGGACGAAATTCCACTCAATGAATCTTTTCCAGATGAGCAGTTATTTCATATTACAAAGCTTCAGTGGTTTGCAGACTTGGTGAATTACAAGGTTTGTGGTGAGTTCCCCATGCATTTTACTAATCAGGACAAGAAGTGGTTGGTGCACATGGCACGTTTCTATTACTGGGATGACCCATATTTGTTCAAGTACTACTCAGATCAGATCATCAGAAGATGTGTACCAGAAGAAGAAGTTCAGAGCATCTTAGCACATTGCCACAGCAAGGCGTGTGGAGGACACTTTGGAGGGAAGAAGACAGCTGCTAAGGTACTTCAATCTGGTTTCTTTTGGCCCTCTATATTTAAAGATGCACATGTTTTTTGTGCCAGTTGTGATAGGTGCCAGAGAATGGGGAACATTTCCCAAAGAATCAAATGCCACTAAAAGGCATACAAGAGGTGGAGCTATTCAACGTGTGGGGGATTGATTTTATGAGACCT
Source organism: Umbellularia californica (assembly GCA_028538565.1). Lineage (NCBI taxonomy): Eukaryota > Viridiplantae > Streptophyta > Magnoliopsida > Laurales > Lauraceae > Umbellularia > Umbellularia californica. The sequence continues at coordinate 10,815,598 of JAPQWN010000010.1, read as the reverse complement.
TTCCCATCATCCTATGGTTATCTCTACATTCTGGTAGGAGTCGACTATGTATCCAAGTGGGTGGAGGCTATCCCAAGTAAGACAAATGACCACAAGGTGGTTTTGGAATTTCTGAAGAACATGATATTTGCCCGATTTGGGACACCTAGAGCAATCATCAGTGATGGTGGCAGTCACTTCAAGATTAGATCCTTTGAAGCATTAATGAAGAAATATGAGATAACTCACAAGATATCAACTCCGTACCATCCTTAGACAAGTGGCCAGGTTGAAGTGAGTAATAGAGAGATCAAGCAAATATTAGAGAAGACAGTGCAGTCCAACAGGAAGGATTGGTATTTAAGGCTGAATGATGCACTTTGGGCATATAGGACAGCCTACAAGACTCCTATAGGCATGTCTCCTTATTGGTTGGTCTATGGGAAAGCATGTCATCTGCCGGTGGAATTAGAGAACAGGGCATTCTGGGCGATCATTTTGGTATAAAAGAGGCAGGTGAGAAGAGGACGTTACAGCTTAATGAGCTTGAAGAGCTACGATATGACGCATATGAGAATGCCAAGTTGTATAAAGAGAGGACTAAAGTGTTCCATGATAAGAAGTTAGTGAGGAAGACATTTGCGGTAGGACAGAAGGTATTACTCTTCGATTCAAGACTCAAATTATTTCTAGGGAAGCTGAAGTCCAGATGGTGTGGCCCGTATGAAGTCACTTAGGTTTTTGAGCATGGAGCTATTGAGATCTATAATCTCAAGAATGGTAACAAGTTCAAAGTCAATGGACATCAACTCAAACTCTATTGGGAGCAGAATTTTGACAATGATGTGGATGTGATTACATTCACAGATTCCTTTTCCACTTGATAGAGAAGCACAGTCTGGCTAAAGACTATAAAGCAAGCACTGCTGGGAGGTAGCCCAGATCTTTGCAAGGAAACGTTAAGGATGGCAATACAGAGCAGGCGATGTACTCCATATCCAGCTGAGTTCTTTTACCCTTTTCCTTGTCTTCCTATTTACTTTTCTGTTATGTTTTTAGTGTTTCTTTCTTACTTTATTTTAAAACATTGCGGACAATGTTTAGTTTTAGTTTGAGGGAAGAGTCTTAGTTAGGATAGAGTCAAAAAAATCACAAAAATATTTGTTTGTTTCTCTGAGTCATAGTTCCTTCCTACCACAATGATGAGAAATGATGATTTGTTTTGCATGGTTCATTGAACTTAATTATGCTGGTTCTTTATATTATTCAATTGCCGCAAATCTCATTTAAGCATGTTTGAGCTATCACTGTGTGGATTACAATGCTGATATGGTTGAGGTTGAAAGCTCTTGCATAATTGAATGATTAGATGCTTTTGATGGAAACTTGTATAACCTAATGAGCTTTGAGCCTAAATGCTCATTCTTGAGAGGGTTATATGCTGAGTGATTTGATCTTTCATTTCTTGATCTATTTGATGCAGTTGATTTCATTATCGTTCTTTGATCACATGTTCTGAATTTATATGGAATAACATGCTAGAACTCTCATTTTTTATCCGATCGAGGCATAGTTCGACTATACGAACCATAGGATATGATTTTAGGCCATGTTTGACTAGTTTGTGCTTTTCTATCCATTCCCTTGGATGTTTATCACTAGTTATCCATGTTGAGCCTTAATTAAGCCAATTCTTGCCCCCATACCAACTCCTAAGTTTGGGGGAGTTACCTTACCGTATGTATAACCTTACCCTGGCTAAGGAAGTAAAAAGATGAATTCAAGGTTCACTACAAAATATGTGCAAGGCTCGAGAAAAAGAAAATAAAAGAAAGGTTGCCGTTACCCTACCACTCCATAGTTTAAGTTATGTTTTCAAAAAAAAAAAAAAAAGGAAAAAAAATAGAAAAGATAAAGAAAAAGAAAAATAAAAAAAAACACAAGAAAAAAATAATAATAATACAATAAGGAGGGTATATGCGTGACTCAAGGTGGAAATTCAAAATGCAAGCCTTAGCCGCTAAAATCAGAAGTGTATAAAGGAACCAGAAGTTTTTTTTATTCTATGCAAATTCCTTAGATCTTGTTATCCATTTCCTCTCATTCTTAAACCTTCACCCTAGCCCCATGATAACCCATGTGTAAAAGTCCTAATTGATCCTAGGTGAAGTGTAGTCTCAGTGTGGAGATGAGATGAAATGGGAGCCTATGGTGTAGGATTTCATTTCAAGCATGTGGTATTTTCATGGGAGCATTGTCTGTTCATTCTTAGACAATTATTGAGTGTTTTATTGTGAGTGTATCTATGGTGAGGATTGAAGTTAAAATAATATGCAAATGATTGTTTGGTTGTGTGAAAGCCTAAACTGGAAGTTATGTTGGTATTGTTTTACACACGACCCTTTGAACATGTGGATGTGAGCTAACTTATAAATTGGGTAATCTTTAGAACTGGTTGACTCTTTTTTCTTTGAATCATGTATTGATCAGACATCTCTGAGACTAATGGTGGAAGGATAGGATTCATACTTTAGTGTTTCAAATGTTTTTACTTGTTTATTTTTTTTATTGTTTTGCTTGAGGACTAACAAAAGGTAAGTTTAGGGGGAATTTGTCAATTACTTCCTAGGAGATCACATTCATCTCGCTTCCTCCATCTATGACTAGATTGCACAATCTGTCACGACATTTTGCCATAGAGCGAAATATGGTAGTTCGCCTCCAATCTTCAACTTCTTCCTCAGTGGTAATGAAGAGACGACGAATGAACAATGTTCGTCCTTCGGTTTCAGCTTAATAGAAGGAATGATCCCCTTGTTTGGGTGGAGGTTCCTGCTCTTCATATGGTGATTCAACTTTTATTTCTTCATCAACAGGCTCAGAATCATAGGCATCTTCTTTATTATGTGCATAGTGAAGATTCTTTGATCCTGGACATTCAGAAGCATAGTGTCCTTTGCCTTTGCATCGAAAGCAATCGATGTCCTTCTTTGAGCGTGAAGGATTGACAACATTCTTTCCTTTGTTCGCAAAATCTGCAGGCCTTGATTGAGTCTGAGGAGGTGCTTGCCTGTTAGAATTTTGTGTAAGAGGTTGTCAAGTTAAGTGTTGCGCTGGAGCAACCCGCTGAAAAGTTGTATCGGATGTCCTCCTTTGTAGAGGCTCACCAAAACGCCTTGAATATGGATAGCGCAACTGTTCTTCGACATGGAGTGCCAAGCGATGAACTTCTTCAATGCTGTAAAAGGTGTGAGTAGTCAATTCCCTTTGGATCTCTTGATGCAGTCCTTTCTTGTATCTAGTGAAAGCATGTCGATCAGTTTCAGGCACCTTGCATCGCACCATGAGGTCATGAAACCGTTCTGTGAAATCATCTACGGTCGAGGATCCTTGTCTACAATCAACAAGTTGATCATAGAGGAAATCAAGATAGTCAACTGGTAGATATTTATCCTCAAGTTTCTGTTTCATCTCCTCCCATGTGCTGATTGGACGTCTCCCATAATTAGTATTCCTGTCATCAATACTCCGCGACCAAACGCGTGATGCACCCTTCATCTTCATCTTGACAAAGGAAATGCGTTTGTCTTCATCCATATTGTACCATTCAAAATAATCTTCAATGGTTGTAATCCAGTCGGTGAAGACTTTCACATCCATGCATCCAAAGAAATCAGGAACATCAACACGTACCTTCTTGGTGATGTCATCTCGTCGGCCATGACGGTCTTCATAGTCAGTTTCCTCCATAATACGCTCCATAAATTGCCGACAAGTTTCTTGCGGTTCATTGTTGACAGAAATCTCTACATCTGCATGTTGGTTGCTTCCCCCTGGTGCCTTACTGCCATCTTTGTTGGTGGAAGGTCCTGGGTTGCCATTGTTTCGGTTGCCCGGAAGGGGCGTTCTGAAGACGTTCTTCAACCCTGTCCATTCTGTCCATTAATTCCATGGTGTAGGTATCACGCTGGCAGTCTGTGAATTTGCCTCTGAATGTAGCTCCGGTGCGGGTAGACATGCTGATTTGCTGCTCTTTTTTTTTTTTTTTTTTTTGCTACTTGTTGCTGGCGGGCCGGACTCGACTCGAACTAAGGCCCGTAAGGAGAAGAGGGCCTATGGGCCGATAGCTGACTTAAAGAGATGCATGCCTCATGGTCCACGCACAGAAGAAGAGAAAAGGGCTGGGTTGGTCTCCTTTCGTTGCTGCTGGAACATGGAGGAGAGTGCGCAGGCAACTTTGGTGGAGCGGTCTGGCGATGGCAACGAGGATGACGGCGCAGGGGATCGACGAAGGCGCAGGTAAGTTTTTTTTTTTTTTTTTTTTTTTTTTTTGCGCGATGTGCAATCTTCTCTCTTCTCTGTCGCTCTCCTCTTCTTCATCCTTTTTTTTAATGCTAGGTGGGAAGGACGATTGGGGATTCTGGGTGTCTAATGTCTGATTGGAGTTTGGTAGCGGGAGAGGGTACCAAAGGGGTGGGGATGTGGGGTCTAGGGTTCTGGATTTGAGGAAATTGGAAAATTAGGGTATTGATAGGTGGATTAGGGATGGGTCTAGGAACAGGGAGTTGGATTCTAGGAGTGGTTTGGTAGTTGGGCAGGGGCTGCAGAGGTTTTCTGGGAAGGGATGTTGATGGGAGCGGGTTTTGGTGGATTGGGTTTCGGTTAAGGGGATGGACGGGGTCTTGGGGTCTTGGGGTGATGGGTTCAGGGACTATGGGATTTGGAATCGATGATGGTTGTAGGGCTTTGGTGGGAATGGAGACGATGGTTGCTGTGGGAATTAGGGTTGGATGTGATAATCAATGAGGAGGAGGATGACAGGGAACGGTGGATATCGGATTACCTCGATCGGCGATCGGAACCGGCGATCTGGAACGGATCTCCACTCTGATACCAATTGAAGCAGAGCAGGGAACGAAAGAGGTAGCCAACAGGCTATGCTCCGAGCCAGAAGGCTTCTAGTAGTTGTCTAGGTCTCACACCAAAGACAGAGAGAATCATACGTTGAGAGAGAACTCAATTTTCATTAATTTTCTGTATATCCCAAGAGAAGGGATTACATCCTATATATAATAGAGTGATAATCACAACTTTAGTAATCAATCTCTACTAAGAACTTCTAATTCTAATAATCTTTGACATTAGAAACTTCCTATTCAAAACAATAAAAGAGTTCTACTAATTCTAGAATTCTACTAAAATTTGGAAACTGCCGAATCAATTCTTGTTTATTGCTGGGCCTTGTGGGCCTTGGGCCTTCTGGAATATACTTTCAATCGGGGCCCAGTAGTCTGGCCTGCATCACCTTTGGGTTTAGGTTAGGGTATTTGGGTGTTTTCTTAGAATTGTTATAGATGGGTTTACTAGCTTTTATTCTTTGTATTTGAGTAGTTAATTGAGTTATATGTGGTTCTTTTCATAGGTTTTGGGAAAATTGAGTTAGGGTTTGAGATTTTGAGCTTCCACCTAAACCAAGGCAAGTGGAAATGATTAAATTGATACTGATATGCATGTCTTCTTTATGAATTTCATATGATTTATCTATTGGATTAAACGGAATTAATGGAATGGATTTGATTAAATGATAGATGAGAGGAGGTTTTAATGTATATGGAGGGGGCTTGGCCCTATATGTTGATATTAGGTGTGCAGGAGAATAGGGAATGGAATTCCCCAACAGAGTTTTGGGATGTGAATTCTAGGAAGCTACGGCTAACCGTAGGTCCCTTACGGCTAGCCATCCATAACCCCCCAGACAACTGTCCGACTGCTGGAATGTAATAAGGCAATTTTGGATCTATTCTATGGTCAGATGTACGCCTACCGTAGAACAAGGATAGGTTCTGTTTGAATTGAACCGGGACTTAAACCCTGATAGGAAATTCTATTATTGACTTACGGTCAACTCAAGTGACCTTACAGCTAGCCATGAGCCACCGTAGTATAAACCTACAGCTAGTCGTAAGGCTAGTTGTAGAGATTCTGTTTTTCAATTGAAATATGATTCTCTTTCTTAGGATTATGTGACTTAGATGGGACTTTTGAGCACTAGCCGTAAAGATTCTGTTTTTCAATTGAAATATGATTCTCTTCCTTAGGATTATGTGACTTAGATGGGACCTTTGAACCCTATATTGGAGGATAGTTCATATCTATAAATAGAACTATTATTCTCCATTTGATTTCGAACTTATTGTATTGATTTCATCGAATTGATTGTTGAGACTTGGTGGCCTTGATCTATGGCTTCGAGAAGATTATTGTTTCGGTTTAGAAATTGAGATAGATTATGAATTATGAAATTTTGAGCCATAGTCTTCCTATTCGTTTTACGAACCTGTTCACATAGGCTAAACCAAGTCCTTCACTTTCTGTTTATGATTTCGAATCTTTGATTGGGCACCACTGAGCTATTTACTTTTCAATGCTTATGAATATGGATGACTGCGCAGATCGGTTATTAATGTGAATATGAAACGGTTGATCACCGTCTTATGGTGTGGACGGAGACTGATTATCCTTATGATATGAACTATGAAGTATGAACAGACTAATCACCTGATGAATTATGAACAATTATGGATAGGGTTAAATACTCGAAGTACCTTGACTTTTGTCTTGGTAGTAGCCCAAGTGGATAGCCATTACTGTTAGGGGTTGTGGCAAGACTCTTAACTCTATTGATCATTTCTTTACCATATTTTATTTCTTTTATACTGTTCTGTAATCAATATCCATTGCATATCTGTCACTGTTTATGTATATCTACCTCCCAGCTACTTGTAGTTGATGATGCTATGCTTGGTAAATAGGTACTGAGCTTGTCTATACCCAGGAGGAGGAGGAGCAGGAAGAGGAGGTTGCTTCAGGCTGCTCGGCCTGATGAGAATGAGTGTTGTGCCGAAGACATTATCTCAGTCGTCGTGACCAGCACACGAGTGTCTTCATATATTCTGGATAGTTTGTATTTATTCTTTTGTTGACATAGATAGGTTTTTGTTAGAAGCCATTTAATTAAACTACTTTTGTTATCTTTCAATAAACTTTAACTATAATAGCGATAGATGTACCTATTCTAAAATGTTATTTCGTACCTTCTGTATTTATACGGAGTTTCCGCTGGTAATTGGTTAACTGAGGAAATATTTGCACTTCACCACGGACTTCGATCTGTGGGACAATGATTGGGGGCTATGTTGTGTGGTTTATTACGAAGATTTTAATTGGCCCCTAATCTCACATTTAACCCTGTAGTTATTACGAAGATTTTAATTGGCCCCTAATCTCACATTTAACCCTGTAGTTTAATAACGAGGGCATGACAATCGCTGCCAGTGCAGATGCAATGATGGCAGGTGACTTAATGGGATATCAAATGGAGAGTGAAGATAATTGAGGGGCAGAGGTTAAGAGGTCCGTCAACTATGAACTTAAGCAACACTCAGGAATCAAGATCAATGATGGGGCTTTGATAGCATGTGAACTTTAGGATATATTTTGCATTAATCTGATATATTTTGCATGAGCGTAGCAGACTGAATGGAGCCCCTTTGTTGAGAGGGTGTGATCCAAGGGTTATGAGTCCCTTCATCTTCTATAAATGAAGGGTTTTGCTCGGAGTTGATTACAAAAACATTTCCTCTCTTAACTCTCCTTTCACTAGGCATATTGGGCATTCTAAGTTCGTTGTGTTCCGGTTTATAGATAAAACAAAATAATGAGCATTGTATCCTGGGGACATGCTTTCCATTGAATCCACCTACGTATAGCGTGGAAATCACTATCTTTAAGAAAGCATCTTAATTGGTATGCCTTGCACCGCATCCTTTTATTTCGATCTTTTATTCCCTGTTATTTTCACATTTGCCCATCAACACATGATCCAACAATTTAAATACAATGTCTACTTCCCAATGGCATATGGTGGATCCAACTCTGTGCCAAACAATGAGAAACTCTAAGCTCTGAAAGGAATAACTTCAGGCAACAGGAAATCAAAGGATATTTAATATTGGTGATTCAATGGGGTTGCCTATGTTCTACATGTTTCATATCTGACAGGATCGATCTCATATGACTGCAATGCATTGGGGATTGTGGGTACAATCTGGATCAATCTCATATGACTACATGTTTCATTATTTACTATTGTGGTAGAAGCTTTAAGTACTCTCTTTCAGGAGGCCAAGCAGTGTGGTCTCATTGAAGGCATTGAGTTGGGTAAAGGGGAGATTTTTACCACCCATCTTCATTTTGTGGATGACACCATTCTTTTTGGCTCTATTAGGTGGGAGGAGTTGGTGGTGTTTAAGAGAATTCTCAGATATTCTGAGCTTATTTCTGGGCTAAAAATTAATTTAGCTAACAGTTTTTTAGTGGGTGTTGGGTGAGTTATTTTTCTTTTAGCTAAGAAGCTTCATTGCAAGATGAGGAAGTTGTCATTTCTCTATTTGGGTTTACCCATTAGGGCTAATACTAGATCAAAAGATGTTTGGGCGCCAGTCGTTGAAAATTTTCATAGGCCCAATCTAATTTGCCAATGTATTATATGTCTCTCTTCAAGATGCCGGTGGCAATGAAGGAGAAACTAGACCTTATTAGAAGAGACTTTCTGTGGGAGGGTCATAGTCATAAGAAGAAATTGCATTGGATGGGATGGTGCGGCGTTATCAAGCCTAAAGCAGGTGGAGGGCTTGGGTTGGGCAGTTTGGATGTTAAAAGTTGGGCTTTGTTAACCGAATGGTGGTGGTGTGGGATGGAGAGAGAAGCTTTATGGAGAAAGGTTATTATTGGTATATATGGTGAGGATGATGCAAGGTGGGTTCCTAAGTCTGTCCCTAAGCATCATAAATCAGGTGTGTGGGGAAATATTTTACGTTTCAAAGTGGGGGAGGGAAGTAGAGCCCATTTTTTGAGGGATGATTGGTTGGGTTCGGGTCCTTTGTGTGTGTCTTTTCCTAGTTTGTTTAGAGTGGCGGTGAATAAGTTTGTGTCATGAAGGGCGAGTTCTGTGGGGGATAGAAAATCTTTAGGCTGGGATGTGGCCTTTAGAAAAGTCTTGCTTTGTTCTGAGGTGGTAGAGCTTGAGTCCTTGTTGAGTCTGCCTTCTAATGTGTTTTTATGTAGGAGAAAGATTGATTCTCAGATCTGGAAGCCTTGTCCTTCAGGTGGTTTCTCCTCGAGCGCTTTATCTCGAGCTTTAGACAAGGTGCCTAATGACAAGCCTGTATGTTCGCTCGTTGGCTGGGTTCGGCCCCTCCCAGAGTGGAGGGCTTTTTGTTGGCTTGCAATAGGAGGGAAGGTGCCTACAGCGGATGTACTTAGGAGGAGAGGATTTATGTCAGAGGCGGTTTCTAATAGTTGTGTGCTTTGCGGTATCATGAGGTGATGCAGTGTAGACCTCATGGCCACATGTGTTGGGCCCACATAGATTTAGAAGTTTATTTTCATGTCATTAGTTTCTTTAAATATTGTTATTAGGATTAGATTTCCTATATTATTTAGTTTCCTAGTTTTATTAGGTTTCTTAAGGCTTAAGTTTACTTTTACTATTTATATGGCATTGTAGAGAATTATTTCTCAGAGTTGTTGATTAATGAAATTGGGTTTTCCCATTGAGGTGCGTCTTCGTTTATTCTCTCTGCGGAGATTTATTGTGTCTTCGGACACGTGCTTCGGCACCCATTGTGCTTTTTAACACTTCCCACGCAAGCTCTAACCCTAGGGCCTGCATCATGAGGGAATCTATAGGTCACTTATTTCTCCACTGAAAGTACTCTTCATTTCTTTAGTATCCATGGATGAAAATAGCGGCCGCTACGCTACATCGGCCGTAGCAGCCACTACCGCTATGCTACAGCCAATTTATCGGCCGTCGCACCCGTAGCGGCCGCTATGTCCGCTATGGGGCCACTACAGGGTGAGAAAATTCCTACTTTCCAAATTTTTTTAAAATGCATAATAAAACTTATTTCTTTTCTTCTTCTCTCCAAATAATATTTCTACACAACTCTTCTATCCTTTTATGTTTAAAAGAACACCAAAAAGCACATGATCTCGCCGAATTACAGTCGATACAAAGAGTTCTTCTCAATGATTCTTCTCTAAGTACATCATATTAAACACCCCCTTTGGTAGATGCATTTTTTTCTCTAGGTACTCTTAAGTCTTGACTTCATGACATAGTTTTTTCTTTTATAAGCCTTTCATTAGTTTCTAAGTTAGCATAACTAAGCAACATGAACACATGTGAAAAAAAATGATCATTACTATTATTTTCTATTTATACAGCGATACAGGACCTCATACAATGAGGGGACCGCTACACCCCCTTACCTTAGTTACTTTTGCATAAAAAATACATTTTCTCTCATTTTCCAATATTCTAGATTTTCTAGAATTTTTTCATATTTTTTTGATGATTTTTCCAAATCGCACCGCTACGTAGCGTTTTGGCGGTAGGCCGCTACACCCGCCGCTACCGCTATTTTCATCCTTGTTAGTATCAGGTCCTTGTGAGGTGTGGTGTTGCTTGGTGTCTTCTTTCTTTGCCGGGTTTGGTGGAGGCATGGCAGGTGTCTCTGTTTTCAGGTTACGGATATTCTTTGGAGGTTTATTCCTTTCGCCATTTTATGATCAATTTGGAAGGAGAGGAATGATTACATTTTCAGGAGCTCTTTGATGCCAGCAAAGGATCTTTTGCGTTTGGTGTTTGTTTGAATAGATAAATGGGTTTCTTCAAGGAGAGTTCGACGGTTTCAGATTAGATGATATCATTTTTAATTGGGAGGCATCTCTTCATTGTAATCACTATAAGGTGAGGAAGGTAGTTAGTTGGTCCCCTCCTTTAGTTAGCTCGTTGAAATTTAATGTTGATGGGGCCGCAAGGTGTAAGCCGGGGGAAGCTGGTATTGGTAGGGTTCTGTGAAACTCTCAAGGTGTTGTGGTGATGTTCTCTAAGCAGGTTGGCAACTTGGAGTTCGATGAGGCGGAGGGTTTGGTGGTGTTAGAGGAACTTCAGCTCTTTGTGCTTTCCTTCCATGATATTTTGGTTGTGGAAAGCGATTCTTTGAATATTGTTTCTTGGATTTCTTCCTCTGCAGTTCTCCCTTGGAGATTTCAGTACTACTTTAATGACATTCAATTTCTCTCATCTGTAATTCAAGTAGAGTTCAAGCATGTTGGGCGTTCAACAAATGGCTATGGAAATTCTCTAGCCAAGCAAGGTGTCGATAGAATTTCTCCTTTTGTTTCTTTTACATTATAGTTTTATTTCCTTATGGATCTAATGCTTTTATAGCCCTCACATTTTGTTGGTGGTCTTTAATTTGTTTTTCATCCTTAATATATTTTTTTATGTTACCAATAAATAAATAAAAAAAAGTGGTATGAATATGGTTGTTTTAATAGAATTAAATTCAAAATGCAATGTCAAACACTCGTTTCAACTTCTTCTACATGTGTGAAATGGCTCTTGTATTGTGGAATGCTCTTCAAGCAAGGAATGTCACTGAAGATTCTGGAAAAAGGTCTAATTTGACAAATTGTGATATGTTGAAGACCATCTATCTGGTGGATGATAGAATATCTGTGATCAAGTTCATGAAATGAAACAAATTAATCATGGAAACACTAGGGGAAAATTCTAAAGCAAGAACAAAGAGCTCGATCTATGAAAGTTACTCCAAAAGTTTTGGGATTGAGGAACAAGCTCACCACAGTGATGAGATTGAAGAAAATGAAATTAATAAAATGAAAAATATGCATGAGGAAGTTTGTATGGTAGAATTAAAGAGGAAAAGGACAAAAGGAGAAAAGGAAAATTTAAGATAATAGGAATAAGCATGGGAATGAAGAGGAGGAGGAGGAGGGGGAGATTTCAGGTCCCAAACAAATCAAATGGAGGGATGACTTCAAAAAGAAAAGGGAACTGTGCCGTGTGGGGAAGATAGAGTGAATGGCCAAGGTGTATGCATGGCCAAGTTTTGTTGACCAAAAGGCTAAAAAACAGGAGGCATTGCGGTTTCGCCCCCAATTGTTGCCCAGCTGGTTAGGAACATAAGTACGTGAGTGAAAGTAGATGAGTTGGATCCCCAAAGTTGCGGGAAAAAAAATCACTATTGGATTTCACAATGTATTTGATAATAAACAAGGTAATTTTACTAAACAGGACCTTCATAGGAAAGAGTTATTGCCAAGGACAAGATGTATCCATTATCTGAGATGAATAATAGTGTTAGTGCTTATTCTTATGGGCTGTTTATTAGGCATAAAGATGAAGCATACAATAAATTTATCTCAGGATTTAGCTCAGGATAGATTGGAAAGGAGAAACAAAATTCATATAGCCAACCCCAACATAGTTGGGACAATGTTTTGATGGTGGTGGTGGTGGTGGTGGCAGCAGCGATGGTGATGGTGATGATGACAATGATGATGATCAAGCATACAATAAATTCAAAAAAATTGTGTCCAAAATAGAAAAAAAATCAACTAGTAAGAAAATTTTTGAATATATAAGGGTATAGAATCAAAGTTTCTGTGAAACTCATAGAATAGTACATAATGTAACTGCCCCATATACCACCATAATGGGATGGATTAGCAGAACAAAAAAATTGAACACTTATGGAAATGGTCAGAGCTATGTCAACAAACTCTAACTTACCTATAAATTTTCGGAGCAAAGCTTTATATAATGCATGTTATATAGGCAATGGAATACTATACAAATGATATGATAAAACTTCTTATGGATTATCGAAAATTTAAAAACCAAACATATCTATGTCAGAGTATAGTGATGCATTGCATATGTTCTTGATCTCTCTTTCTAAAAAAAAAAGAACAAAGTTTGGTACTAAAGAATACAATCTATATTTCTAGGTTCTATTCAAAATTCTATTATAGCTTATTGATTGTTTAATTTGTAAGGATAAATCTAAAGAAGTGCAACCTATCCATGGATTTGGCCTAGGATAGAGAGGAAATTTTTTTTCAAAGATTAGTAATTCTTTCATTAACAATAAAGCACTAATATAATAGCAGGATAGAGAGGAATGGCGAAACCTATCCAAGGATTTGGCCCAAGATAGAGAGGAATGACTAAACAGAATTCAGGTAGCCGACCTCAACATGGGACAAGGCTTTGATGATGATGATGATGAAAGATTTTTAAATCTAAAAACTAATATTATCCTAGAAAGTGCTAGTGCTGAATTCTTTGAACATTTGATGATTAAATATGTCAACAATCTAATACTAGAATAGGATTTAAATTGAAATTTAAACATATTATACAACAAGAGGATGATCCAATTTACCATTCAAAAAAAAAAAAAAAGAGGATGATTCAATTTCTTTAGACAATTGTCAATATACAAACTCTTATGATCAGAAAAGAGTAGAAATCCAATAGTACCTAAACTAAGTAAATTAGCTATGGATGATGAAACGAAAACTATTAAATATAAGAATACATGGAGTCTCGCCAATGTTCCCCAAATTCTGCCAAACTCGGGAAGTAGATGGGTATTAGGTTATAGATTACTATATAAAGGATACAATAGAACTTCTTATTGATTATTGAAAAGTAGAAAACCAACCATAGCCATCTCAAAGTATAGGGATGCATTACATATGCTCTTGATCTCTCCTAAAAAATTAAAGCAATAATATCATTTCTAGGTTCTGTTAAAGATTTTCTAGCTTATAGATTTTAAATCTAAAAAGTAATTCTATCCTAGAAAGTACTACTGCAGAATCATTTGAACATTTGATGAGATACAATTCTTGACATAAGGAGTAAAAGGACTATAATTGAGAAAGACGCAGGACCAGAATTATTATATTTAATGTGGAAGAACCTAGGAACTACAAAGGAGAGATGTCTCTTCCTAATGCACCATTATCATCATATAATCAAAGCCTCATCCCAACTATGCTCGGATCAGCTACATGAATTTTGTTTCTCCATTCCGATCCATCCTAAGCCAAATCCTCAGATTGGTTGCACTTATTTAGATCTATTGTTACTACTCTCATCCATGTCCTCTTCTACCTACGGCCTGCCCCTTCACCTTGGTGGGCCATCGACCTACATAGCATAACTATTCCTCATTAGCGCCTTTGTTAACCTACATTGGATATGCTCAAAATATCTTAAATGGATTTCTCTTATTTCATCATCTACTGGTGCTACAGCTAAATGATCTTGAAAGCATTCAATTCTTATTTTATCCTTCCTAGTTTTACCATACGTCCACCCCAACATTCTCATCTCTACTATACTCATTTTGTGCATGTGTTGCTTCTTAATTGGCCAACATTCTGCTCCATAGGTCATAGTTGGTCTAATCATTTTCTTATAAACTTTCTCTTCAATCTTGTTCACATGCGCCAATTACAAAGCACTCTAGAAGCAAGTCTTTACTTCAACGATCATGCTTCTGTCCTATGTTCAACATCTTCCTCAATCACTCTATCCTTACTAATTATCAAGCCAAGGTATCGGAAAGAATCTTTTTGTAGTACCTCTTAAGGTTCAATTCTCAAAGTAGTTTCAGCTCTTTAAATATGCCTACTGAAGTTTCAATTCATATGTTTGTAAGACTTATTTTAAACCTTCCTCCATCTCTCAAGTTTTGCATTCACACCATCTTTTGATACAGGCACCAACACTTTATCATCTGCAAATAATATGCATCAAGGTACCTCCTCTTAAATATGATCAATTAACTCATCCATAATCAGTGTAAAGAAATAAGGGCTTAAGGTTGACCCCTAATTCAAACCTATAGTCATTGGAAATTCGCTTGTTCCTCCACAAGTAGTTCTCACACTCGTTATTGCACCATCATACATATCTTTAATAGTTTCAATATAACCTCTTAGAAGTTAGAACACCCTTTATTTAAAATCCACCAAATTAAATCTCTAGGCACCTTGTCGTAAGCTTTTTCTAGATAAATGAAGATCATTGGCAGATTTTTCCTCCACTCGATATTTTTCCATTAATTATCTAAGTGAGAAGATAGCTTCCATCGTTGAACTTCTTGGCATGAAACCAATTTGATTTTCAAATATCTTGGTCTTTTGTCTAAGTCTTTGCTCCATTACTCTCTATGATAGTTTCATAATTTGATTTATAAGTTTAGTTCCATGATAGTCGGTATGGTTTTTTCTATCTCCTTTGTTCTTGTATATAGGTACTACAACACTTCTCTACTTCTTCTCCCTTATATTTTATTTGTTCTTGAATCCTAAACTCTTCCTGATGCAAAATAAATGGAAATTCGCAATGCATGATGAAACTAAGACTACTAAAGATAATAATAGACTCTCACCGATCTTCCCCTAATACTTCCACAGTTGGGAATTCAATGGGTATTGGAAAAAAACTAAAACAAAATGGTAGCATAAATAAATGTAAGGGAAGATTAGTAGCAAAAGGAAGGAATAGATTCTCTAGGACTACTTTCCCTACTACAAAATTAACTTCATTTAGAATTATGATGCCTTTAGAATCTGTTTAAAACTTAGATATACATCAAATGGATGCTAAAACAACCTTTTTGAAAAATGACCTAAATAGAAAAATATGCATCGATCAAGTGACAACCCAAGCAAGTACGGATGCAAAGTAAACAACTAGCCACTAGTAAGATAAATCCCCAAATATAGTGATGTGAGTTTCTTTCAAATCCTTTAATGGTTTAAGATCCAGGTTTGCTCTCTTGGTTACTGAAATTGTTAAGTCATATTCAACCTTAAATTCAAGGATTATCCACCTGTGGGTTTGTACAAGATCTTAATCTGGTATATTGTGCATGGTTTGCTGCCGATCAATTTCTCACTGGATGGCTAAATGCCACATCGACTAAATAATTCTCTCCCAAGTGTTGGGTGTGACGCTAAAGATCTGTGGGACACTCTCCACATCCAATTCTCTCAGGTCATCAAATCTAAAGTTATGCAACTTCAACAGGAACTTGCTAAAAGTGGAATCGTCGATCTTCTCCTTTTGTTCTCCCTTTCCCTTTCTTCTCTATGGAGTAGAAAAGGGATGTGGGAGGCTTTTCTAAGGCAATGTGGCCAAATCAACCAGAAAATCACTCAAAAAACAAAAATGAACAAAAATGGGTTGCCACTTGCCACACTCTCCCGTTCAAAAGCATTTGAAAGTCATCTAATTAGAAATCCTCGATAAGGAGTATGAGGTACAGATATAGAGTCCGAGCAAGAAGCTCGTTGGGTAACCATAGAAATCCTATCATTCATCTCTAATTATAGTCAGCAGTGTGAGATGCTGTGATGAGATCAGAGGAAGAAGAAGATGACAATATTGGCGAGAAAACTCTATGATCAATGGATCATCGATAGTTCTGTTTTATAATAAATTGTTACCTTAATCAAGGCACTAAGTATGTTAAGAATACAACTTAGAATAAATGAAAGAATGGAAAGAATCAATCATAATCAATCCTAGTCGATACAAGGAAATCATAAAGAGAGAAAACAGCTAATCAATGAGAGATATTAGCTTTACAGGGATTGACTAAATCCTACATGAGAAAGGCTGTAATGGGCCTCTGTTGGGATGGGCCTAGGGCCAGTAAGCAAACATCCTTGTTATCTTTTACACTCCCCCTCAAATTGATGTGGTAAGGCAAAAAACAGCAATTTGCTAGTGAGATCATGATGATGCGTTTTGGGGAGAGCTTTTGTAAAGATATCCGCCAATTGGTTAAGAGTAGAGACATGAGGCAGAGTGATCTTCTCAGTAACAACATGATAACGAATGAAGTGACAATCGATCTCAATGTGCTTCGTTATTTCATGAAAGACCGGATTGTTGGCAATTCTGGTAACACTTGTGTTGTCCCTATGAAGAGGTGTAGAACTACCAACAATGACACCAAATTCACAGAGAAGACGGCGTAGCCAGATGATTTCAGAACTAGCAGACGACATCGCCCGGTATTAAGCCTCAGCAGAAGACTTTGAAACAGTGGTTTGTTTTTTGCACTTCCACGATATCAGAGAGTCCCCAAGAAACGTACACCAGCCAGTTGTAGACCGCCGAGAATATGGGCAACCGGCCCAATCAGCATCCGCATAAGCTGATAAGTGCAGAGAAACGCCCGAAGAGTAGAAGAGGCCATGATTAAGGGTGTCTTTGACATAGTGGAGTATACTCAGGGCAGCAGCAATGTGAGGTTTGTGAGGATTGCTCACAAACTGGCTAACCGTATGAACGGCATGAGAAATATCCGGTCGAGTCATAGTTAAGTAGAGCAAACTACCAACTATCCGCCGGAAAATAGAGGGATCATCCAGGGGAGGGCCATCATCCACACTGATCTTGCTGTTTAACTCTACAGGTGTATCAAAAGTGTGAGCATCATCGAGTCTTGCCGAAGTGATTAAATCTGTAGCATATTTCCGCTGACGAACCCGAATTCCAGATTTGCTACGCAAGAACTCCAGCCCCAGAAAGTAGGTGAGAGGACCAAGATCCTTCATTCTGAAGTGGCGAGTGAGATGATGTTTGAGATCCGTAATGCTAACACTATCATTGCCACTGATAATCATATCATCAACATAGACTAAAAGGAAAGTGTAGCCCTTCGATGTCCATCTAAGAAATAGTGAGCTATCCGAATGACTCTGACGAAATCCAGCTTGAAGAATTACAGCCCGAAACTTATCGAACCAAGCCCTGAGAGGCTGCTTAAGTCCATACAAAGATTTCCGCAACTTACAAACATGCTTAGGAGGACAGGCATATCCTGGAGGAGGCTTTAAGTAAACAGTTTCTCGCAAATCCCCATGAAGAAATGCATTTTTGACATCCATTTGCTACAGAGGCTAGTTGCGGGCTGCAGCGACACAGAGGAGAGTACGGACGGTAGTCATTTTAGCCACTAGTGCAAATGTCTCCTCATAGTCAATTCCATACTCCTGTTTATATCCCTGCGCAACCAATCGGGCTTTGTAGCTATCAAGACTCCCATTGGAGTAAACTTTTATGGAGTAGATCCATTTACTGCTAATCACAGAGGCTCCTTCAGGAGCCGGTACCAAGTCCCATGTCTGATTTGCTTCGAGAGCGAGCAATTCTTCATTCATAGCATCCTGCCAGTAAGCAATCTTCGAGGCCTGTGAATATGAGGTGGGTATAGGAGCACTATCTAAGGATGAAAAGAGAGCAGGAAAGCCATAGCGGTTAGGGGCAATGGAAAGACGATTAGATCGTCGCAGAGAGAGGATATTATCAGAAGAAGCATGGTTACCTGTAGAAGCAGTAGGCGGCATTGGGAGATGATCAGGAGAAGGAGGCACCATAAGAGGAACCTTGTTACGCCGGACATAGACCTTGAGAGCAGGTGAGGCAGAAGCAGACTCCGGGAATTGTGGCAAATAAGACATAATAATAGGATGATGATATAAACGCAATGAAAAGAAAGGAATTTGTTCCAAGAAGATCACGTTTCGAGAGATTCGCATGCGTTTTTCAAACTGGTCATAACACAAGAACCCTTTGTGTTCAGAACTGTGGCCAAGAAAAATGCATTTTGCAGCCTGTGGAGATAGCTTAGTGCGTTCAGTCGGTGGAAGATGAACAAAACACAAACAACCAAACACACATAAGTGAGAGTATGAAGAAGGATGTTCAAAGAGAACTCCGTAAGGAGTAGTCTTACCTAGAACAGTACTAGGAAGACGATTGATTAGATATACCGCAGTCTGTGCAGCATCACACCAAAATTCAGGAGCAACTAAGGATGCAAGTAAAAGGGTGCGAACAGTTTCAAGAATATGTCTGTTCTTTCTTTCCGCAATTCCATTCTGCTGCGGAGTGTGCGGACAAGATTTTTTATGAAGAATTCCTTTATCAGAGAGGAAAGTAGAGAATTCATGAGACATGTATTCTCCGCCAGAATCAGATCTAAGGACCTTGATATCTTTCTTAAATTGGGTGTGGACCATGTTATAGAATCTTTGAAAAATAGAAAACACTTCAGATTTTAAACGCATGAAATAAATCCAAGTATAATGGGAATGATCATCAATAAATGTCACATAGTACTTAAATCCTGCCCTACTCAAGGTAGGAGCAATGCCCCAAACATCAGTGTGAATGATGTCAAATGATTCTAATGCACGAGAATTATGAACAGAAAATGGCAAAATATAACTCTTACTTAAACAACAAGCTTCACATTGTGATTGAGATAAAGAAGACATCATTTTATTATCAATTGTAGAGTCCAAACAACCAAGTTTAAACAAAGAAATTAAATAGGCATTGTTCACATGATCAAGACGTTTATGCCAAACCGTCCAAAAGTTTTTGAAAGTAATAAAAGAAGAAGCAAAGAATGAATGATGTCCAATGTCCAGCAAAAACAAGCGACCATGTTTACTCCCCGTCGCGATCACCTTCCTAGTTTGTTGCCCCTGTATGACACAACCAAAGGAAGAAAAGTGAACAAGATAGCCATCATCAATGAGTTGTCCTACAGAAAGTAAATCGGCTGATAATTTTGGAACAAAGTAGACATTGGAAAGGGTGATGGACTGGCCAGTGACACTAGATAAAGTAATGGTACCAACTCTGGAAATAGGTAGTTGATCACCATTGGCAGTGGTAATTTTTTTTTTTCCAAGGTAAGGGTGGGAATATGTAAAGCTATGTTCTACAAATGTCATATGATTTGAGGCTCCTGAATCTAAAAACCATGTGGAAGAGGTGATAGAAGAAGACAGAGATGCAGAAGAATGAAAGGCAGGAGATGCTATATGAGAATGAGGTTGATACCGACCACCAGAGAAGCACATAGACGCATATGCAGAGGTGATTGTGCTCTAGATCAGTTTTTGGATCTGAGCAGGAGTCATAGACATAGCCCCGGAGGAAGTGCTACCTATATCTGATACGGGGGCTTGAGCCTGAAATGCGAATGGAACATTCTGTCTTGGCATATTGGAGGGAGGCTTCTTAGGCTGTGTCTCATTCCATCGCTGTAGGCTTCGACAGTCATCAATCACATGACCGGTCCGTTTGCAATATCTGCAAACCAATTTCTTGCGACAATTTTAGGCAATATGTTCGAAGCCTTTGCATTCATAACATTGAGTTGGCTTTGGAGTGGCCAGAAGAACCGAGTCAGCAGGTAAAGGGGCAAGGAAGGCTGTGGGTGCTTCGGGTGCTTCCAGAATAGTGCGCTGTGAAGTGAGACAAAGTTCTTCACGAAGTACTTCTTGGAAGCAAGTATCAAGATTAGCAGTATTGTCCCTATTCATGAGGGCAGACAGAACAGATTCAAATTCAGATCGTAGATTCATAAGAAACTGGCTAATGTGAGTTTCTTCTTGTAACTGGAGAGCCTCAGACAAAATTCCAAAAGAGACCGTTTGGATTAACATGGAATCCCTTTCAGTCCACAAGGTGAAGAAACCATTAAAGTATTCATGCACTGTTTTATCCCCTGGCTATATTTGGCAATTTCACTATCCAAATGAAATTTCCTGGCTTTATTGGTTTGATGGTAGACTTTCTTCAGATGAGTCCACATATCAGCTGCAGTAGTGTAGGCTTGAAGAGCCACTGTAAGAGAAGGATCAATAGAGTTAAGGATCCAAGTTACGACCTTATCATTTTCTTTGGACCAAGTGGCTAGGCCTTTGGAGTCGGTAGTACTTGTAATCTGAGGCTAGGTATCGATCCATCAAGATAACCAAAAAGTCCCTGTCCTTCTACGAAATTCTTCAGATGGAAGGACCAGGCCATATAATTTTGCCCATTAAACTTAACAGGAATAATATCATACGTTTCCATGTTCTCAAAAATAAGTCAAATGTGGCACAGAGAAGATGTTCAACCAAATAACCCTTTGACAGAGAGAGATAGAGGAGACTAAACGGAATTAGTCAGCAATAACCAGCAAGAGAGGCCGAATGACTGGTTCAGATAGGTTACTGGAGCAAAAAGATGAACTCCAAACCAAAAAAACAACCCAACAGAGAGAAAACAGTGCCAGACGACCACTATTTTGGTGCTTGGAATTGTCACGTGGGGCCCACAATGAGATTAGACCTCTGATCAGAGAAAACAGTCTTTTGTGGGAGACCTTTTATTAACTTCCAGATCAGGTTGCAAGGCAAACTAATGAAAATCCGCAAAATTGAATGGATCTGACGAAATCTATCTTGTAAAAATGTGAAAACACAGGTGGCAGTAGATGGCCTACCTCGGATGGGCTAAAAATCCTGAAAAAATGCCCATAAATCTTAGAGAAGAGGGGTGACCATTGTGGTGGTGGTGGTATGTGCTATCTTGATGATATGATGATGGCCCACCTTGATCTCCACGCTGCAGATTGTCGACACAGTGAAGAATGACGACAAAGAGAAAGATGCTCTTTCTAGATCCTTGAGAAAGGATTGTAACTGAGAGATGGAGAGATCCCACAGAGCTCTGATACCATGTGAGATGCTGTGATGAGATGAGAGGAAGAAGAAGATGACAATATTGGCGAGAAAACTCTATGATCAATGGATCATCGATAGTTCTGTTTTATACTAAATTGTTACCTTAATCAAGGCACTAAGTATGTTAAGATTACAACTTAGAATAAATGAAAGAATGGAAAGAATCAATCCTAATCAATCCTAGTCTATATAAGGAAATCATAGAGAGAACAACTAATCAATGAGAGATATTAGCTTTACAGGGATTGACTAAATCCCATGTGAGAAAGGCTATAATGGGCCTCTGTTGGGTTGGGCCTAGGGCCTGTAAGCAAACGGCCTTGTTATCTTTTACAAGCAAATCCTTCCTGGATTCCCTCTGAATCAAGTTCTCATGGGATGCTTGGAGCTCATCCAATTGGACGTGGAGCTTCCACCTTGCATATGCCAACTTCGTGGAAAATTTGGTCATCTTGTTGTTCGATGTTCAATTCGCTATTGTTTTAAATCTTTTTTAAAATAATGAGGGATTAGTAATTATCTAAAACACCTTAAAATGATGACGTTAAAAAAAAAAAAAAAGGCATCAAAGGTGTTTTGAGTTCCACATAGATTGAGGTACAAGAAGTAGTGTAATGAAGGACCTATAAATAACTCCTCACCACATCATCCTTTGCAAGTCTCTGAGCATTGAGAGTTGGATATCTTGCCATGAAAAAGATGGGTTTTTTAGATTAAGCATTATAATATAATATATGTTAGAAAGAAGAAGAGGGACACGAAAGTAAAGTTTGTAACATAAACAAAACCCTATGCATACTCAAACAGGCCCACAGGCATAGACAAAGGTCAAAGAAGTTCCAAGAAAAAATTGAAAGAAGTTCCAAGAAAAAATTAAGAAACATTGTTGTACATAGAAAATAAGAAAGTAAAATTTTGTGTGGCCTAGGGATACTGGAAGTGATAAGTGTAATTATTACTCTTTACGTAGGTGCTTATTGATTTTTGTTCTAACATAGATTGAATAGATGGAACCAAAAAATGTATCACAAACATTTAAAATTTAGGAGATAGAACATGTTGATGTAATCTTACGCATAAACGTGGAAAAAAGGGGGAGGGAAAATCATTTTCACATTTTATTGAGAAAATAAATCAAATTTCAACTATTCAAATTGTATGCAAAGCACTGCTCCTTTAGATCCAAGAAGAAGTTAATTCATAATGAAGGATTTCATGTGACTTAAAACAAGTATGCTAGTATAATAGATAGTTTGATGTTTATAATGAATTTCGCAAGGCATGATATGCTGCAACCACAAGCTTGCAAGCTCAAGTCTTTTTATTCTTTTTTTCATTTCAGTTAAATGGTGTTGCAAGCTGACGTGATGTTACCTTAAAAAAAAAAAAAAAAAAAAGCTTTAAAAAAAAAGGCATTATGTTACGGTCCTAAATGTTTATAAGACTTAATTTGACGCGTTCCATCAGTCCCGTGGCTTTTGGCGTATTGGTTAAGTACATAACAAATTAGTATTTTACAGAATAATACTTCCCAAATTTTGAGTCATTGATCGGATCCCCATTGTTTCCACCACATTTCACCAATCGACACAGGCCAACCATCATTGTTTAATAGGTCAATAGTTCTCTTTGACAGAAGGCAAGTGGTGCCAATTGCTGATGGCTTAATGACTTTATTCTTGGATTTCAATAAATCATGGATCTCTAGTAAGTTCTATAATAATCAGGGATATGCATTTTCATATATCCCTGGTTTAACAACGCACAAAAACAGCAAAGAAGCAAACCACATGGTCAGTGCACAATGCTCTAACCCTATACCAAACATGCCCAAAGAGTTGAATCTACCATAGCTTGGAAATGGAATTGCTTATTTCCCATGCAACAAAAGATATAGTGTGACATTGCTTAAAGCCAGGAAATGCTGCATGGGGAACTGGAAAAACTTAATCAGGCACTCAGAAACTCAAAATACGGACAGATGTTGGGTGGACTTAAGTCAAGGTTTATAAAACAAACAAGAGACAACGAAGTCAGAGGTTGAGTGTATAGGGTTTGATCATGGCCACATTACAGAGCTCCTCAACATATATCTGTGCTTTCTTCTATTTACAAACAAACAAACAAAAAAAATTTACACAAATGAGATTCAGATTATCACAAAAAAAAAATAATAATAATAATAACAAAAGTCACTACAAGAAAAAGACAAGCAACTTCCTTATATTCTCTTCCTTGTTTTTTCATGGATTGCATTCTCTTATAGTCCAACAGACACGGAATATATAACATAAGAGTCCTACAATTCAACAAACTATTGCCAAATTGTACACTGTTACATTCATCTGATGAACATTGCCATTAAACTCAGGTAAAACAGGGGACCAACCAACATCATACAATTCATCAAGAATCGAAAGAAGCTGGATAAAGATGCAAGAACATAATTAAAATGAAACTAAAGCAATGTGTCATTACCAATCAATCGTGCCGCATGGATAATTAGATCTCATCTTGAACAAGAACTTGAATATCAACTCCTCAATTTACAAGTAACAGCCAGGGCGGCGACAAATATATCAAAATTCAGGCTGAAAGAGCTCAATAAGAGTCCCATGCTCATTGCCTCATGCATTGGAACCCTTTGCAGATTATCAGCCAGACGCCCAACAAAGCACAGCAAAATACAATGTCTAAAAACAGTATCATCCACACCTGTTGCCACCACATTCTTTGAGCCTCATGCAATTCATCATCATCATCAACAGAGAACGCATTTTTCTTCAGCGTTATACATCGGTCGCTAAACGAATTCTCCCCTGAAACTTCCCTAATCTCCTCACCATTCAAAACATCCTTCTTCCCATTCCCAATCAAAGGGACTTCCGCCCCTTGAGAATTCTTTCCCACGCTCACATCCGGACTCTGAAATTCATCTCCCTCTTCTGACAAATGCATCAAAAACCGAAAAACAGGACTCAATTCCTCCTGGAAACATCGATAACTCAACTGATCCGTGCTCGCGGTCGATTGCCTCTTCAAGAAGGATTCGAACGAGGCCTTGAGGCGATCGAGGAACCGGAAACCCTGAGCTTTCCCAAATCCTTCGTCGAGGATCGCGAAGTAGACGAAGGGATCGTCCATGGAGAAGCAGTAGATCCGTCTCCTAATTGTATGCGAGAATTGGAGGTGGAATTGAGGCGTTTTTTGCAGGCATTCCTGCGCGAGGCCTTCGAGCTCGCTATCTCCGTAGCTGAAATCGGAGATGACTGTCGTTTCTCTCGAAATGCATCCGTAGAAGATCTGATTCGAGTTCGGAATCATGGATCTGTTTGGAATAGATGAAATGGGAGAAATGGGAGAGATTCTTTGGAAATCAATCAAATCATGTGTCATTCCATCTACGATCTGTTGGATGGAGAGAAGAAATGAGCGAGAAATTGAGATGAAGTGGCATGGGAAGAAGATGCATTTGGGTTTTTATTTTGGCTTTGGTCTAAGAGAAGGGAAATGTGGGTCGATCGAGAGAGGAGAAAGTAAGGAATATGGAGATTGGTGGCACCATCTATGATTGTATTATTTTATCTGCTATCTGGTTCAATTTGACGGAAAGAGCGATTTCTTTGTCTGATTTTGTGGAATGAGTTTTCCGGGAAATCTAGGGTTTGGATAGAGATTCTCAATCTAATAGAGAGATTATATGTTTTTTCTTCTTTTTTTTTTTCTCCTTTTTTTTTTTTTTTTTCCCTTTGTGTTGGGAGAGTTTTTTTTTTCTTTTTTTTTTTTTTTTTTTTTTTTGGCGTGTTGGGAGTGATTTCAGTCTTGGACTGAGATCTCTATTCTAAAGATTCGAGGAAGGCGTGGTCGCGAGAGACCTCATGTGGAGTTTTCAGGTGTTCAAGGTTAGAGAAACCAGAGATTCTATTTGCGCCTCCATGTTTTGCTTTTGCTGAGGGGCTTGTTATTGGCACACGGAAAACGTCATTTTCCCACACAGTTTCTCTCCGCACACGTCACAATATTTTAAAATTTATATTTTTTCTTTCCCCACACACCAAATATCCCAATTTTACCCCCTCTCCATCGTACTCTTTCTTCTTCCCACACACATATCATTCTCTTTCTCTCCACACACAAAATCAATCGAACTCTCTCTCCTTCTCTGGCGTCTCTGTTCCTCCGGCATTCCTCCGGCGTTCCCAATCATCTACACCATCTCCTCTTCTAAAGGTTAATCTCTATCTCCATAATTTTCATTTCATTTTGCTTCACCATTTATTCTTTACCATTGTATCCATCTTAGATGACTTTTTTTTTTCATGCAAACTTGTTATGGGGATAGATTCTTATTTAATGTAGGATTTTAGAAACAATGGTATAGTTTTTTGATGCATTGGGTCGGTTCCCATCCATCGTCTTCTTCCTTTTGTCGTTCCCAGAAATCGCAATGTTCGGATCTGAAGATCCGAACAAATTTGTTTTGTTTGGAGGTCCGAACAAAATAATCTTGTTCGGATGTTCAGGTCCGAACAAAACAAATTTGTTCTGATTATGGAAGTTTGGAAAAGAATACTACAAAACCTATATGAATTCTCTTACAATGTTTGTATTTTTATTTCAGATATGGACCAACCGAGCTCTTCTAGGGTGCGACCTACCGCTTCAAATAGAAGGCGTCGCCACCAAGTGGAAGAGGTTGCAGAAGAACCTCTTCTTAGTGAGGAGGGCCTTGAAGAACAACCTGAGATGGATGTGGAACCAGGTCCGAGGCCACAAGACAGGTCCTTATTGACCAGCTTTGATACACATATAGCTGGGTATATTTGGAGTGGACAGGTGTGTTTCGTTTGTTCCATATCAAGATTGATTGATTGATTTATTGGGGAATATCTTCGATAATGTATCAATTGTTGAATGCAGGATCGAGGAGCATTGAAGTATCTAAGTCATGGTCAAAAAGTGACATTGTGGCAATGGCAATTGAATGGGTCTGATAGGTTTAGGCATTGGATGTCCAGATCCAGATTGGCTCCCTTAGTGACTGCATCATACCACAGTGTCAATAAGATTATTGTATCGAGTTTTGTGGAGAGGTGGTAACCCGAGACTAACACCTTTCACATGCCATTTGGTGAGATGACCATCACTTTAAATGATGTTGCATCCATCTTAGGCATCCCAGTGACGGGGTGGACTGTCTCGTATAATGATAGAATGGCATATGAGGAAGCTCAAGCACTCCTTATTGATGCACTGGGAGTAGAGCCCATAGAGGCACATGATAAGCTGATCCAGGTGCGGGGCCAATCTGTTAGATTGGAGTGGTTACGGGAAAGGTTTGGCGGAATGTCTGACGAAGATGGGGAGGAGATGATTGACTGTGCAGTCAGAACTTACCTTCTGTACTTATTGGGATGTACATTGTTCAAAGACAAGAGTTGCACACGGGTGCCTATCATATTTCTTATACATCTGGTCGATTTGGACAACGTACATTCATATACATGAGGTACTATTGCATTGGCATACTTATATAGGTATATGGGGCTAGCAACCTGGCATGAAGTTAAACAAATGGCCGGTTACCTGACTCTATTGGAAGCTTGGGTCTACGAGCACTTCGAGTATTTGGCTCCAACTCCAAACATTCACTATCAGCCAGATCATCCCCGAGTCCATCGATGGTCCCTCGTAGGGAGTCTGCTTCTTTACAAGCACTACGAGAGAGACTTGATTCAATGAGCACTGACTTGGTACTTACGCATACTTTCATACTCATTTTCTATCACCCGAAGTTATTATTATGTATTATGTATCTTCATATCTTATGCTTTGATTCAATATTTTCATGTCACTTGGAACCCATATCGTGATGTTAGGCGCTATTACCCTTTCAATGAGGTTTCATACTACTGTGGATGCATCAAGTGCATGGACGTGATTGAGCCTTATCATCCGGATAGGGTGCTCAGACAGTTTGGGAGAGTACAAACTATTCCTTTACCGCCATTAGCCCCTATTCGCACTACGCGAGGTCCGACAGCCCGTGACTACCATATCGCGTAACAATACATGAATCAAGTTTGGGAGGGATGGCCTAATCACCTACTCTCTGCATTGAACCGTAGTCAACCCGTAAGGCGTCCTGCAGATTGCGTACCCGGTTATATGGATTGGTATAAACGAGTCTCGTGGAGGATATTACAAAACTCAAACTCTCACTATAATTTTGTTCCCCGTCTCGAAGAAGCACAGTCTAGCAATATGGTGGACTATGAGCAGCGTAATTCGGATGCACTGTTCATTCTTGATGAAGTGATGGGAAGGGGTGAGGACCATTGGGTTGAAGACCCACGGGGACTATATACTCATATGAATTAGGTTACCCATGTCTTGTGGGGAATGTCAATAGCCGATGCTCAACGAACCATTCGACATCTGGCCATGAGTTCACAAAGCTACAGCCGCAGCAGGTCAACACGGGGAAAGAACAATTGAAGAAATTTGAAGAAATTTGAAAATTTGTATTTCAATCAAGTTGTTGGACTTTTGA
Source organism: Umbellularia californica (assembly GCA_028538565.1). Classification (NCBI taxonomy): domain Eukaryota; kingdom Viridiplantae; phylum Streptophyta; class Magnoliopsida; order Laurales; family Lauraceae; genus Umbellularia; species Umbellularia californica. The sequence goes on along the minus strand of JAPQWN010000010.1, from coordinate 10,787,571 downwards.
TGGTTGTACTTAGGAAACTTTTCTATTGAATGAATTACTTTGAATGAATTACTTTGGATGCTTGGATTCCAATCAAGTTTTTCTACTTTTGGAAACTGTTATCTTTTTATTATTTTGGACTATTTAATGAATTGTTACAGATGTAGATGTACAGGGTGAAATATCAAATGTATTGTTACAGATGTAGTGTTTGGATACACAGTTCCAAACAAAATCATCTGTTCAGACACACAGGTCCGAACAAGTCCTGTTTGTTCGGACATACAGGTCCGAACAAGTCCTGTTTGTTCGGATACACAGGTCCGAACATTTCAAATGTGTATGGAGTTGTACGAACACACCGATAAACTGAATTTTGAACTTAATGACAACAGTAAAAAATGAGTGCAATTCATGCAACCTTGTTAAATGCATAATTGTTATATTCAAACTGTTTACATTCAAACTTCGAATATCCAATAAAAACTTGTTACAAATTGTTACATTCAATCCAAATCTATTGTCTCACATGTGGAGACGTCTGGATTTACAAGCTCTTTGAATCGTTTGATCCGATCACCGTACGATAACTCCCAACCATCCGCACAGGAATGGTGAAACTGTATCAACTTATTTGCAATAGGCGGAATTGGATGTCCCGGTTCTAAGAAAATTGAACAAAAAAACTTTGATTAACAAAACCTATTGTTTTCTCATTCCGAGAAGGCATAGGAACTAGCACAAACCGCAGTGGGAGGAAAGTCAGACACTGTTCTAAACTCAAGTGGTATAAAACCAAATGGATACATTTATCTATCCATGCAGAGACAAATCTTTCCTTGTAAGTGTCCAACCAAGTACCTTTCACGTAATTTAGTGCACCGGGATACATACTGAATTCTTGATTTAGCTTACAGAGTTGTTCACCAAACTCCTCTTCTGTGGATGAAGACAACAACATATTCCAGCTCATAATAAACATATCCCATTTTTCTTTCGTTTCGAACAATTTCTTGCATCTCGCCAATACGATTATATTAATGTGCCATTTGCATAATAAATGAGTAGCACCAGGGAATACTGTGCTAATGGCTTTCATAAGTGCTAATTCTTTGTCCGTCACAATCACACCGGGAAGAATACCATCACCAATACTTGAACGTAGTACACCCAGTGCTCATGCATAATTCTCTTCACGTTCCGCCTGAAGGTATGCAAAGCATACAGAAAAGGTCATGTCTGTGGATGTGACTCCAACAATCTCCAACAGAGGCATGAGATAACGATTGGTCTTATAGGTACAATCCATTATTAAAACATGTGGAAATGTACGCAATAAATCTAAACTGCTTGGGTGTGTCCAAATCAAGTCAGTTACAGTCTCGTTATTCTCACAATTCTTATGCCATTCTATGTAATTGTGCTCTGCCAACTTCCCCAGCAGTTGATGCATTTGACTTCTTCCACCCCGCTCATTAACTTTATATCTGTAACGTGCATTGTATATTGTCTTCATTGTGGTTACGTTTAATTCACTTCTTTGTTTCAACGTAACCAAAATTTCTTTTGGTCTAACCATACTATTGGACATATCAACCAACAACTTTGTTTCCTCCTCTGACAATCTGCCTGCAAATGAATGCCCCTCTAAATGTTCCGCGGCCGAGTGATTATGCACGCCACATACAACCTCCAACATCCAATTATCATTTGAGTCTAACTTTTTGCCCCTTAATGCGAAAGGGCATCCACATTTTTTAGAACCTGTTTGTTTGATCCTTTTTGGCTTTTGGCCATGTTCATGCTTATATTGTCCGCTTCTTTCGCATGCAAGGAGTACTCTAGCTTTGACGCCTACCTGAGCAGCATTTGAAACTTTATGACAATGACAAAATCATTTTTCCTTCCTACAGCACGAGCCCAACTAATCAACGAATCCCGACTGTGAAATATCTACAATAAACAAATTTATTACGAACTTAGTAACGAACAATTGTAATTTGAGTAATAAATCCACAGTACGTCTTACCTCTTGAGTTATAAATTCACTGGTATAATCCATGACAAATTCAGATCCAACTTGACTTTCCTGTGTAGAGACCTGCAGAAGAAATGTTCGGAGTCAAACTGTTCGGATACACAGATCCGAACTGTCCAATAATGTTCAGACTTTTATGTCCGAACAAAGTCATTTTGTTCGGACATAAAAGTCCGAAAAAACTGAGTTTGTTCGGATCTTACAATCCATACATATCGGGGAGTCTGCAATTTCGCAGTGGAGAAAAATTTCCCTAAAATGGCAAAAAATACGAACAAATCACATTGAAACAGACCTTTCCACTACTGCTCTAATTGAGAGGCACAATTTCATTGTTCTTTTCATCCTTCATTGCACTAGATAGATCTAATGAAAAAAGTTAACTACAAGAAGAAGGAAAGACGAAGGAGATGGAGGAAAATGAGTTGGCTAAGAACACAAAATGGAGGAAGATGAGATGCCAAAACAACAATGAAGTGGAGAATGAGAAGTGGAGAATGAGATGTGGAGACTGAGATGTGGAGAAGATGAGTTCTATGTGGGAGTACAGGGAGGGAAGAAGAGGATCAACTCTGTGTGTGAAAATAACAGAGTTTTTGAGTTTTGGAGGGAGACTGAATATTTTGGTCATTTCATAAAGGGGTAAAAATGTAATTAAAAAATATTTAGATTCCTTGTGTGGGAAGAGAATTATTTTGTGTGCCAATAGCAAGCCTCTTTACTGAGCCCACCCACCCACTTTTCTAATAATGTCCAAAGCACCCTATTTTCTCCTATTCTCTTCTCTTTCCCTCTCACTTGCTGTGATCGACGGCCGCCCCATCACCGGCAACCATCTCTCCCTCCAACGAGCTCCCCTCTCTGCCCCACAATCACTTGCAAGCCCCCCTCTCTTCTCCCTCTAGTAAGCTAAGTGATTTCTTCCCCTCTTTTCTTCCCCTCCCACCTGCTGCGACTAAACCCCGAGGGCCGCCCCATCACCGATGAGCTCCCCTCTCTGTCCCACCATCACAGGCGACCATCTTATCCTCTTTCTTCATGTGTATCGCTCGCTAGTGGGGTGCACGGAGTTTCAGGGCCGTGCCATAAAGGGGTGCACGGCTGTGAAAGCCCGTGCATATATCATGTGTACGGCGTTTTACACCCGTGTACATGAGATATGCACGGAACTTATGGGTATTTTGGTCCTAGGAATTTTGTTAATAAGTTTTTTTTTTTTTTTTGAAAAGTGGGTGTGCTCAGTTTTTTTTGTGGTGCAAATAGAATTTCTCTAGAGAAAGACAAACAGCCTCCAAGCCGATTGAACCAAGCCGATTGAGATTACAAAATGACTACCTGTTTACTATAATTTCTTCTAAGAATTTGGGGCCTTTTTTTTTTTTTTTTAGAATTCAGGAATTTTGATATTCTCAAAGATGGTGGAATTCTTGAAATGCTTCTTTGTACTTTTTTATTTTTTATGAAAATGTTTTTTTTTTTTGTACTTTAACATTCAGAAAATCCAAAAAAAAGTAAAGAATTTCAAAACTTCCGAAGGTCATTTGAGAACCTTTAGGTGGCTGAGATTTTAGAATTTTAGTGAAAAAAATAACATTTACAAATGTCATGGGACAAGCCTTCACTTCAAGTAATGAGTTATCCAACAAACCAAATTCTTGTCAGAAACCCTAGTGAAGAAACAAGCCCTAACGCAGGAATGATAATACAGTATCATGTACTAGTTCCAAAAAATTTAAGTCATTCGCAAATAATAATTTAGAGTCACTTGTGAATAATAATTTTAAATCATTCTCTAATAATATATATAGTTATTTTAAAACCTGACACCTAATTATAATATCTAAAAGAGGCATTCAAATTTGACTTGACGTTTAATTGATGGGGCGATTATTAAGGGCGTGTTTCTTTAGAGGTATTTATAACAAGAATTTCTAATGTTGGGGATCTCTAACATTTATATAATAGTAGTCCCCTTGAAATTTCAAATACTATATTTCATAGTTGGAATTTTGAATTCCAACTCACATGAAAAGCAACAAATAGTCTTTAGAATTCTTAAAATTCCAGCATTTCAAATGTTACATTGGGCATCATGATTTGAGATTTTATGTGGAGGCAGCATTTGGGGAATTTCAAATTCTCCATACAAGAATTCTCAAAACTCTTGTAGAAGAATAGGCAATTCCCACATTCCACTAAACAAAGCATTTTATCATGAAGAGCCAGCCAACGTTATCTTCTTCACATTCTTCATTTTAGTCTCTTACTCTCCTCCCACTATATAGGTCTCTTCTTCTTCTGTCCTTTCCCCTCTCTCTACATAGTACATGAAAGAACTAGCTAGTCCCAGATGGGTGTCGGAACTAAACTCGCCGAGAACCTTATGTGTTCCAGTGTGGATTAGACCTACGAACTGGCTGCGAATGCTCTCAGATCTACTGAATGATCAACCAAGGGTTCCCATCTCCCTTATATAGAGCAATTCCTAGGAGTTACAACTCTATCCGGACTCTACCCCTCTTGGAATCTCACATCTCCTGATCAGCGTGGGAATTCTACCAACCGAGAGTCTGAACCTGATCCAAACTCTACCACCAAGAGTTTGATCCTTATATGACTCAACTAGATCAAGACTTGTTCGGAGTTCATCTGAGGCACACCGCTAGGCTCAATCTGGCGTGGTCCCAATGGCAGTCGGGCCACACAATTTTCCTAACAATCTTCCACTTGGCACTAATGCTATGTAAATCAAACGTGCCAATGTACATCAACAAATACTCTAGTCCCTACATACATCTTTAACCTAGTAAAGGCTTAATGAAGGAATACACGTCAATTCCACCAGTGGGATCCTTGAGATTTAAATCTTAAGTTTCTCTCCCACATTTTAGATATACAGATATCACAATTTAATATCATGAGGGATTGTGGAATTGTGGTTCCATTCATCGATGTAATGGTAAACTCATAACATTTGCACTAGCTTATCGGTTCTTACCAACTTCAAATATCCATGAAGAGATCTAACCTAATGGCCACTTGGTTTACTGCATCGCAGGTTGTATCACAGCTTCTATTGGCAATAGAGCTACCATGTCTGTTTTCTTTATACTAGAAAATCAAGACCTTTGCCAATGGGTTAAAATATAACCAAACATGGACTCCTTTTAGTCCAAGTCATCATCCCAAAAGGCAACCATACAACCATGCAGTTTCAAGACAACAACTGTACCACAAGAACAGTGTAGCAAATGTTTTTTGATATACCCAGATTCCTCTTATTCACTTGCCATAATAGGTACACCCAGATAACTTAGGAATCTGATTATGAGACCAACGACGATCCATTTCCGGTCTCACAAATCCAGAATTACAGCATTATATGCACGATGAGGATGCCATGCATTATGCACTTCCCACTATCCTTGAATAAGGCCTGTCTCCGGTAATAAGCATGTCCTTCTCACTAATAGGATCCCGATTGTTGAACAATTTCATACACATGTAGATGGGAGTGTCGATTGGCTTGTACATCTCCATATCCAACTGTTTTAACATAGCGCCCTACTCGGAGCCATGTGACAAAGTTCGTACCAAATTCGGCTTACATGGTTGCTGCATATACTGAATACATCATGCTTCAACCCATGTTTTCCATCTCAAAACAATACTAAAATTGTTGCTTGGGCATTGCTTCCATTTCGCCACTAACAATCAATATGTCATTCAATGACAAATAGATAACTACTACTACTGCTTTCACCTAAATGCATATCTAATATGCCAGGGATAAACTAATTTCACGTATGGCCTCGTGAAATTTCCTTGTTAAAATAATTTGTACACATTTATCCTCATGATCTTTCCTCCACCAAATTCGTAGATTACATGTAAAGCTTTTCCTACTTTTCACCGTTTAGGAACTCAGCCTTTACATCCACCAGGTGCAATAACAGATTCTCACAAACAACCATTGCCCTTAGGATTCACATGAATAAGAATTTACGCTCGGAGAAATAATCTCCACGTAACCAAATCCTTTCATTTTTAAATCCTTGTGCCACCCATCGTGCTTATCTACTAATCTATCATTAACATTTTATTGCTAAGAACCTGTGGATCGACTAATTGTTATGCCCGGTTCTTATTTTATATTCACCTTTATAGTGTACAGTCAATCACCATATTGCGTAGATTGACAACAAATGACAGATTAAGATCTTGCACGAATTTTGCCAAATAATTGTACCAATCATCCAACCACGTCGAATGTTATCAATCATACAGGACTCCCAATAACCCGGGTTGTTCATTGTCAAGTGGCCCCTGGCCAGGACTTATACTTCCAACGCTACAAACGTTGAAAATCCCACTTTCCACAATACCCTCCATCCTCAAAGATGTTGTGGTGCATCTCTAGGATTTGTATGGGATCCACAAAGAAGCATACATTTCAACATGTGGTTATAATCCGATATTTGTGATTGATCACATAATATCCCTTTGAACGATTAAAATTTTTTAACGAAATAATGATTTTCTTCATTTCCATTTGCAGTTGGTATTATAATTGTGGCCCGTAATAGTTTGTGTACAACACATCCCTACAATGTCATAGGTCAAGTTTTAGGTTTGGCACCAGTCTATAACTCAAAAATGGGTCTTTGGACTAAATTTTAAAAGGTGTTCAACTCAATATATATTGTGCACTTACTTAATAATATCCCCCCTCTTATAGTAAACAACGGAAGATACGTGTGGTTAATATATAAAATGATTTTAAAGTTTCCAACCACACCATTTTAGCTGTGGGGTGTACAAAATCAAATATACAAGTATCATCCTATCCAAGCACAATATTCTTGAATCGCTCAAAGGTATACTCCCACTTAACGGATCTCATCCATTAATTTCTCAGCCCTATTGGTCCATGACTCAGCATCATACCACTCAAAGCATTTTTATAGTGTCTCAAGTTTATATCATAACAGATAAATTTAAATGTATTTGCTAAAGTCACCAATCGGAGTAGCAAATCGCTCACCCATTTAAATTTGGACAAATAAAACGGTCAGCATATTATAGAGTGTATGATATCACTCAACCACACTTCTAGTTATTTCGGAAAAGAGTACGTACAGTCATTTTCCACCCAGACATGGTTCCAATGTACCAAGGTCAGGTAAAGGTATCATCCCAACCAATCTATTTATTCTGTCTCTGTCGATATGTCATATTTTCAATGTCATAAGTGTGCCAAACCACACATCCAACACATACAAAATAACTAAAACTAGAAGATTTATATATTACAAGCTATATTGAGCAAGTAAATATCATCTCAGAAATCTAAAATTACAACAATCTCCCATGCATGTAAATCACAATGTTGACACCAAAAGAGTCACTATGTCTCCTTAACATCAAGAAGCCTCGTGAAGCTGCATCCTGCTAAAAATAGGCAAGGCTACTTCAAGCATTAGATTTTGTCAGAATCAGACAGAGACTGAAGGATCCTTCAAGGCAGCCAAAAGAGGGGTACACCTGAGGTTTCGGGCTATTCCGACATCGTTTGGCCCAACTTTACTGCTCCGATAGCTAAACAAGCGCTCCCGGCGGCGACATCATCAAAGACGCCAAAACTTTGATCAGAGCCTACAGATGACTCCAGAATGTCTCCAAAGGGCTCCATGCCAAATTTCAAGTCAAACCGACAACGTTTGACCCTCCATCAATGCTCGAGCAGCAAAATCAAGCCTCATGGCGGCGGGAACCACCGAAGCCATCAGTCATCAAACAAAGTACATGAGTGGCTTCAACATGCTTCCAAAAGGCTGCACGTCGAATTTCAGGTCATTCCGACAACGTTTGACCAGGTTTCGATGCTCCGAGAGAAAATCAAGCCTACCGGCGGCGGAGCAACCCGGGACCATGACATCCAAAACAGAGCCCATGGAACGTCTCAAAATGACTCCAATAGGCTCCTCGTCGAATTTCACATCAATCGGACATCGTTTGACCACATATCAAAGCTCGGCATTTTTCCCGCAGCAAAATCAAGTGAAGCATCGATGGGGCCCTAAACGGCTCCAAAACTCAAATAAAATCCCATGGTTGGTCCTATCCACTGCCCAAGAAGCTTCACCTCAATTTTCAGGTCATTCCGACATCGTTTGACCTAGTTTCGACTCTTGGCGGAAAATCGGCTACAAAGTCTTCGGCTTTCCCGAAAAATGGGAAACTCTGTGCTCCGATTTCGTGCGGGTTCTCATCAAGTTTTCTCTAAGAAAATAAAGTCAATAATTGAGGAAAAATGTCAAGAAAAATACAGAAGAAAAAAGGAACGAAAAAGACGGAAAATCGGTCGAAAACGGAGCTCGGCGACCAAAGGGCAAAAAACCCTAAGGTCGCCGGCGACCCTGGGTGCATGGTCGCCCGGCGACCCTGGAAATCCGGGTCGCCGGATTTTGCACCAAATCGTCCGTTTTCCGATTCTTTTCGCGTTTCGGGTGTTCTGGCCTTTGTGATTTTCGGAAAATGCAACGTTTGATGCTTGAAAACGACTGATCTTCGTCGACATCTCGGATCCGCCGTAAAAAACATGAAATCATCACCGATCGCCTCAAGATCACCAACCGGCTGACCAAGAAAGTGCACTTTCTGTCCGACCGATCGTGAAATCGACAAGACAGATGTCACCGGCCCGCCAACATCAATCAATGTCTGAAATTGCATCGCAATCCGACATCAAACAATGCGTGGATCCACCTGTGATGATCGCAAGAAGAATCTCAAAAGGCACAGCATGGCCCGCGACTCTTCACATGCCCTGGCAACCACTTAATGACGTTAATTGATTCATTTATGACAACTTAATGCGGTCATTAACTTATTATTTTGGACGGCCCAATCAGATTCAAGCATTTGGGAGTTACAAATCCAAGCAATCATGGCATTAAACCCATGAAACTCCCATCATCATGAAGCATAAAGATGATTAAATGCCCACTACCTTCATCGACCAATCACAAGCCTTGAAAAAGGAGTTACAAAATCAACTTGTAACTCCTCATCAATTCTTTCATCATGGCCATCAATGCCAATAAACACCTCATGGCTACCAAAAGCCTATAAAAGGAGGTCCATTCCAAGAAGAAAGCATGATGAAAATAGATCCTAAGTGCAAGCTCTGAAAATCCAGAAAATTCCAAGAGAGAGACGAAGTCCTGCTACTTTGCTCCCGGAAGCACCACAAGGTGATCAACGTCCCTTGGGCCCCCCCCCCCCCCCCCCCCCAAAGTCACCTCCTTCTCCAACATGGCCTAAACGCGGCTTTTCAGCCCATTTACAAGGTTTTTCATTGGATATAGGACCTTCTCTTGGTCCTTGTCCTTTAAAAAACTGAGGTTAGGAGCCAAGCAAAAGAATCAAAGCATCACATGTTCTCATTTGAAGGACGATGGCGAAGTCCATACATGACTTGCGACCGTCGATCTCAACGTGTCCCCACAATCTCCTGAGAAGTTAGATCCCTTTTCTTACTTTTCTATTGTAGTTTGTATTTCTTAAAGAGACAAAAAGAAATCACAATTCTTGTCTTTCATATTTGATGAGTTTTGTAAAATCGCCTTTCACGGCAAAATCGCCTTTTACAGTAAACAAACAAAAATGCCTCTTACGGCATTCTAAAAACTTGTCTCTTTTCTTAATATTAATGCAATTTGAAAAGTTAGAAAAATGATTGATTTCCTTTCCACTTGTGAAGGTGAATCTCCGGATTATCACCATTCCAAATTCCAAGTAGAAAGTAAATCTGGCATACCCGTACAAAAATGTTGATGCCCGAGATCTTCCCTCCTCTGCCGAGACCCAGGTCAGCCCCCGGGGTGTGGAGGGAGAGGACGGAAGATTCCCCCTCTTTTCGGGTCCATCACACAACTATATTGCCACATAATAGATTTCCTTAATCTATTCTATCACCAGTTGATCAACGAATTTTACTCATCACAGAGTAGTAATTAGTAAAGTATCTGGTTGAGCCACGAACCACGAATCTGGTTTCAGTAAATCTGAATCCCACCAAAACATCAGTCTCAATGACACGTCTCTCATTTGTCAGATTTGTAACAAATCTCAGCACGGCTCACTCAAGTGTCGACAATGCCATAATTATTCCTAGAAACCTAATGATCTTACTGCCGCCTTTTCAGTGATGAACTTTCCCACTGAAGTTGATGATTCCACTTGGTTTTCAGATATAGGCGCCACCAATCATATGACTATAGATGCTTCGTCGATATCAAAACACAAAGAATACAACGATTCTAAACAAATCACCGTTGCAAATGGTAACACTGCCTATTTTAAATATTGAATACTCGCATTTTTCTACATCTTATGCTACCTCTTTATTGAAGGATATTCACATGTACTAAGTCTTAAAGCTAATCTATTATCTGTTTCTCGTCTTGTTACTAATCATGATTCTATTTTTGTATTTGATCGCAATGGTTTTTGCATCGAGAATCGTTGCACGAAGACACTTCTGTGTTGCAGACTACTTAAAGGGTCTCTCTTTCCCCTTCATGCCCGTGTCCATCGTGACTCCTCTCCTACTACTTTCACTAGTATGGCGTAGAAGACATCCACTTTAGAAGTTTAGTACAAGCGTCTTAGGTACCCTAGTTCTCGTATTTTTCATCATTTAGTTAAGAATAAAGGTTTTCCAATTGTTGGCAAATCAATAATACCAAACTGTGTGGATTGCTCTTTAAATAAACGTAGTCGTTTACAATTTTGTACTTCTGTCACACATTCTCCTGCACCATTATATCTCATTCATTTAGATTTATGGGGACTCACACCTGAGTTGTCTTATGGTTGGTATCATTATTATCTTATTTTTGTGGATGATCATTCTAGATATACTTGGTTATTTCCAGTAGTTAACAAGTCAGAAACATTTGACTGCTTTTGCAAATTTAGAAATTCAATTGAGAATCAATTTGGCACAAATATAAAATTCCTTCAATCTGATGGTGGGTCAGAATATGTGAATAAGACATTTACATCTTTCCTTACATCTCATGGTATTCAACGTCGTATCTCATGTTTGCATACGCCTCAATAAAATGGCATCGCAGAAAGAAAGCATTTATATATATTATCAAAACAGGCCTCTCTCTACTTTGTCAGTCTTTTATGCCTCGTTGTTTTTGGATAAAAGCTTTCTCTACAGCGATATTTTTAATTAATAGATTAGCCACTCCTCTTTTGGGTCTCAAATCACCTTATGAGATGTTATTTACACAATCACCTGGTTATACTATTTTGCAGAGCTTTGGTTGCCAATGGTTTCCCTTCTTGGGTGCTACTAAACATGATAAGATTTCTCTGTAATCAGTTCTTGCAATCTTTTTCGGGTTATGGCAGAAACTATAAAGGCTATAGATGCCTTGACCTAGTGACAGGCATGTACGCTTTAATGAAGATTATTTTCCTTTTGTCACTCAACTCTTTGTTGGACCACTAAAATTGGCTTACTCTATTGATCAGTGGGTTTCTCCATCTATACATGTTGATTCACTCATCATTTAGCCATTGCCTTTAATCCTCTTGCCAAACCCAACTCTACATACCGCAAGCCTCAACTGTTTCAAATATGGGCAACATTGGACCTACTATTACTGCACTACCCACTGCACCCACTGCAACATGTCTAACCAACAAAGACACACCTGCTTGTGCTACAAATGTTCATGGTTCGATTCCAAATGCTAGTAGTCACTTCCATAGTGTCCCAGATGCCACTATTGCAAGCAGCCATGTTGCCACCACTCAAAATGATGCTCCCTCATAAGCTCATAGAAGTGATGCTGATCTTCAACGAGTGGCAACCATCACATGGTCACTTAGTTGCAAGATGGGACTCGTTGTGTGAAAACTCCCTATGTTGGTTTTGCTACCTAACATCCGCTACCGTTGTGCCTTCAAGCACTTCTCACTGATAGCAATGATGTCACGACCCGGGCCCGAGACCGGACTAATCGGGGCCTAACCCGGGTCGCGAAGCCTTCATACTTACTCCCGTAAATCTTGAATTAACTGAAGTTAAGACAAGACTCACAAGGGATCTATCATACAAACCTGTCAAATGTACATCTTTGCGGAAATATATATACATTGACAATATTCGACTTTACATTACAAGTAAAGTTCACATATGCAAAATTACAGACCAATAAAGTCCACCACTGCATATTCAAAATTCAATACAGGGGACATCTAATTACATCTCAAAATGATTTACAAAAAGTGTCTATCAAAATAATTTCCAAAAATAATTCCAAAATATTCAAAACCAACGCCCTCCAAACTATGCCTGTTAGTGCCACATTCCAGTGAGCCCTTGTGTTGTATTGTCAATTCCGTGTCAATTAGTCCAAGTCCCTGCCTCTCGAAGGTTCTCAAGGAAGATCAAGTTTGAAGGCAGAAGATCAAGTCTTGGAAGGCTTGGGTTCATCCGGGAAGAACTCCTTGTGTATGCACACCATCCCCTTCAGGTAGTTCAATCCAGGACCAACCTATAAATCCTTTGGACAAACCCTGTTAATCATCTGCTACATTCCATCCTTATTTTCAGGGTTTCGGTGACCTTACGGTCACCTTGCGGCTAACCGCAGAAGCCCTTTGCGGCTAACCGCCAGGTAACCGTAAAACCTACGGTCACCTTTCCAGAAGGCTGTTTCTCTTCGGTCAGCCCCGCGGTCACCTTGCGGCTAACCGCGGAGTCCCTTTGCGGCTAACCGCCAGGTAACCGTAAGTCTTGCGGTCTGCTTTCCCGAGAGCTGTTTTCTCACGGTTACCTTTACGGTTACCTCACGGCTAACCGCCAGGGACACTCGCGGCTAACCGTGAGCTGACCGCTTTCAAAATTATAGCCGTTGCTTCAGTGCATTTCAAAAGGGGCTAGCCGCCAGTTTTAGAGGCTAACCGTAGAAAGTATCCGTTGGGAGTTTTCTATAAAACTGTAGCCTGTTTCACTGTGCATTTCATGGACCTTAGGGTATAGCCTTGCTTGCTACCTTCTTCCCATCCATTGTAGGCTTCCAAATCACTTCCAAAAACACTCATGTGCTTGACCTAGGTAAACCCTAGAGCTCCATTAGCTCTTAGATGAGTGTCTTGATAGGAAGTTCATCCTCTAGGATAGTTTACACCATGAGAGACTCATTTGTGTAACCCTAGGAACCAAATCCTCTTAACCCTGGTTGTGCAACACATTGGAGGCTTTCTACTCAACACCAAGAGGTCAACAAGAGGTGCAAGCTTCGACTGCGGTCAGAGCTCCACAGAACACTTCAACCATCATCAAGGCAAGTGTTCACCCTTCTTCAAATTTTCAACAATATGTGTATAATGTGGTAGGTGTGTAGATCTGTGTGATTAAACTCACCACATTGCTGTAAGGAGGAGTAGATCTGTGTGATTGAACCTCTGTATCAAATATGAGGTAGAATCAGAACGTGTGTAGTTTGATTCTTGATAGTGGAACCAAGGGTCTGTGTGACCCTTGAGAGTGGATGTAGGTCTGTGTGACCGAACCACTATAAATCTCTGTGTCCATATCTCTTTTGAATGTTCTACAGGTTCTGTTTCAGTTATACTTTTGCTATGCTTGTTCTGTTCTTTATTCTGTTTTGATTAAAAACAGGATTAGTAAATTAAAATTGGCAATTGTTTAACCTCAGTCCTATTCACCCCCCCTCTAGGACTTAGTCATTGGCTCTAGACTGAACTTTCAATGCCCATTCGACTAAACCTCTTGGAGGTATCGGATGGGCCTCCTCTGCTGGCGGCGCGGCCTCTGCAAGGCCGGGACGGGCAACTGGGCCTGTAATGCCATCAATAACACTATGAACACGACGGTTCAGCAATGTATAAACAATTCTATGATAAACCATGCTAAATTATCCATTTCTCACGTAACAACTCTAGATAATTAAATCTAGAACAGTATAATGTCCTGAACAGTGTAGTCAAATAATAAGCAATGACTAAATTACAATTTCAATAGCATTATTCTCATTCATTTCAGTTTCTTCCCAAAGGAAGCAGTTAGTCAGTTCATTTCATTCGCTTCATGTCATTCATTAGTTACATTGAGTATTTATTAGATGGCTTATGGGACACTTTTAGTCCAAGTTACTTTTCATTCAGTAAGTATTTTTATTACATGGCTTATACATGGATTTTCAGTGACTTTTCAGTCTATATGTGTGTGGGATCTACCAGTGTCATGATCAGAGATCACTAGCATCACCATGGAGCTCCGGAACACCCCAATCATCTGCTGCAGCAAGATTATTTATTAATTCATTGCATTTATTCATTGTTCAATGGTTCATTGTATCTATTCATTGTTAAATGGTTCATTGCATCTATTCATTGTTCAATGGTTCATTGCATTCAGTCATTATAGTCCTACCGGTCTCTATCTCAAATCTAGTCAACTACTAGGTGAAATCATTGGTTACTAAATGCAAGTGTTGTCTTCGATGGACATCACATTTATACATTTAATGTGTGCATTTAGTCCCCAAAATTTTCACCCACAATATCAAACGGTCCGATCGATTGGCCAAATTTTCACTTACATTAACTACCTGGCCTATACTCATGTTCGCTCGAACGGACCTAGCACAGAACGTTGGTCGCACTAGCGACCAACATGACCTGTCGAGCGATGTCAGACAGAACCTTGTTCTACGTGTGCTCGAGCGGACACTTACAGAAGAAATTCGCGTCAGACAGTAACTAGTTCGCTCGAGCGGACCCATGGTTCGCTCGAGCGAACTGTTTAGAATTCCAATCCGGAATTTCTGAACATTCACTCCTTCACTCCCATTTCAATCCACAACCTGTATACACATATAAGGACCTCCTGTCCTCTCCTCATTCATCATTTAAACACAAAATAACACTTCTATTCCCTCATTCCATCCATCATCTTCTCCATTACATCAATCATATACTCATACAAATCACATCTCAAGCATAGATTTGGAACTAAAACCATAACAAACTCAAAAAGGACCATATGTATTAGCATATAACCATAATTCACTATTTATACTTGCCTCGTGGAGTCTATTAGCAATAAATCCTTTATTCAGCTTGACTTGAGACAAAAAAAACCCCAATTCGAACCCTAATTCCATGAAAACACAAAAACACTAGTCTATAAGTTATTTGTGCTAGAATTCATGCCTAATCACTCATTACAACTTGGAAACCCACTAAAATGATCAACTACTTACTTGTAGTTTCAAGAGAAGGGATTCTTGAGCTTCTTTTCCAAGCTTGACACCTCAAAAATGGGAACAAGATGAGGAAGAAGATGAAGCTTCTTCAAACCCACTTGGAAACACTCCAAATCTCCCTCTTTGATGAAGAAAAATGAAAGAAAGAAGGAGGAATGGTGCCTAGGGTTTCTCTCTTCAATGGAATGAAGAAAAATGAACCCAAAGGGTTTCATTCCTTTTATATAAACTTCCTTTTTCATTTAAGTCCACCCCATTAATGTTATTTACATCTTGAGTCAAATGGAAGGTCATTTGACCAAATTCTTGTCAAACGACTTCGAGTCTATTACAAAAGTTAACGTACTCGTCGAGATACACACGTTGGTATCAAGAGTTTCCATATTCGATAAAATACGCGTAAACCCGTATTTACAAAAAAGGTCTTGTTTTCTGAGTTTGAGTCTAAACCCTCACTCAATCCATTTAATTTCCTTTATTATCATCTCATTAAGCTTAAATCAATCCTTTGAGATTAATCTCATCCAATTTGATCATTAGCCATCATTAATCTAGTTAAACATGATTAATTAGCATTAATTTCAATTAATTAGAGTTAATCTTGATTAACTCGGGACGGGGCCTTACAAATGAAGAACCCACATTTGCTATAACGCTGCTTCAAAACTTCTTCATTGGAAAAATGTTATGCTAGATGAGTTCAAAACTTAAATTAAGTAAAGGATATGGTCCCTTGTTCCTGCATCCATTGTAACTAATGTTGTGAGTTGCAAATGAGTTTTTAAAACTAAACATAGAGATGATGGTATGGTTGAACGTCACAAAACTCGCTTAGTTGCAAAAGGGTATAATCAGCGGTTTGGACTTGATTTCGTTTAAACATTCAGTCCAGCGGTTAAGCCACCAACAATTCAATTGGTCCTATCAATTGCTATAAATCGAAATTGGCCAGTTCAACAATTAGATGTCAAAAATGTTTTTCTCCATGGTGTTCTCAAAGAAGTTTGTTTATATGAAACATCCACCAGAATTCATAGATCCAGACTTCCCAAATCATGTGTGCCACTTACATAAATCTATGGGCTTCGTCAAGCCCCATGCACTTGGTTTGATGGATTTAGTGATGCATTGCTTGATATTGGCTTTATTCGCAACACTTGTGAACCATCTATGTTCCTACATCGAGCTTCTCATGGTCTCACTATAATATTCTTATATGTTGATGACATCAGTGTCACTAGTGCCAATTATTCCTTCATCAACAAACTCCTCGAATATCTACGTGCAAAGTTTGAAATCAATGACCTAGGGCCGCTTCATCATTTCTCGGGTATTGAGGTCCAAATGGAATATTCCTATGTCAAACAAAATATGCATTGGATCTTTTAGAAAAGGCCAACATGCTTCAATCAAATCCAAACTATTCTCCAGTCACTAAGGCTCTAAACTTTCCAAGGTGGATGGAGATCCCTTGACAAATGCTACATTTTATCGCCGTTTAGTAGGTGCTTTGCAATACCTAACTATGACCCACTCTGACATTACTTATGCGGTTAATCAAGTATGCCGGTTTATGCACCAACCAAATCAATTACATCTAATGGCAACAAAGCGCATTCTCCGCTATGTCAAGGTTACCCCAAACTTTGGTCTTTGTCATGTTAAATCAAATAATAAACATCTCCATGGATTTTCTGATGATGATTGGGCGGGTTGCCCTAATGATAGACAATCCACTATTAGGCTTTGTATCTACTTTGGACCAAACCTCCTGACTTGGGCCTCTAAAAAGCAACCCACAGTCTCTCGTTCGAACACGAGGCTGAATATGTACTTTGGCATACACAACGGAAGATTTACAATGGATACTTTATCTGCTTCAAGAGTTGGGCATCTCTCTTCAACAGCCTCCAACTTTACATTGTGATAATGTTAGTGCTACATATTTAGCCTCTAATCCAGTGTTGCATGCCCGTACCAAATACATTAAAGTGGACTATCACTTTCTATGAGAAAGGGTATTACGAGAAGATCTTCGCATTATGTTTTTATCCGCAGAAGATCAAATTGCTGACATTTTGACAAAAGGATTAAGCTTTCTTCGTTTCAAATTCCTTTGTGACAAATTGATGGCCTTCCTTTCTAACCCATCAATTTAAAAGGGAGTACTAAGCAATAGATGATAAGTCATCATGATAAGGCTCATTGACAAAATCTCATTCAATAGAATCGATGGATATCTCAAATCCTGTCTTCAAGGATCTTGTCTTGTATATACAACAATACTTGCAAGAGAACATTACGTTGACTTGCCATTTGTCAAAGATATTCTTGCAATGATGTAAAGAGCTTTAATCTATAAATGTCAATATCAATACGCAATACAATATATTTGATTCTCGTATCACTTTGTCTTTTACAGAAACAAGTCTATAGTCTTAGGCAATCATCAAGGATAGGGTGGTCAAGATGTGAGAGAGTACTAAGGTGATCTCTGCTATACCACCGAAAAACCAAAGTGCACACCCTAGTCAACTAAGATGAAGAATCTTTTTTTCGTACCCTAGTCAAGGGGCTGGGACCCAAGAGAGAGCCCGTATACACACCGGATAGTAGCCCGCTCAAGTGGGAAGGACGCCAGTACAAGCGGAAAAAGATAACATACCCGGGGTTCGAACCACGGGAATCCATGTAAGAGCTAACGCTCTTTACCACTCGGGTAAAGAGCCGTTCTTAACTAAGATGAGGAATTGAAGAGACAACTCAAAAAAGGAGAATCGGCTAAGATGCATGAGCAACTCACAAAGAATAAAGGGTTGCACAAGCCAAAGAGGAAATCCTATTCACTAACAAAAAATGAAAACCCTACTCTCAAGGTTAAGGACGGCAACAAAAAGAAAGAGGCACGAAAACCTAAACCTAAAACCTTATTGTCTCTGATACAATGACAAATGTGAGAGTTGCATAAAATCTATCATACCCTCTTAGAGGAAATCCCTTATATTTATCTTAATAATCACAAAGTATAATTACATGAATAGCCTTAGGAAATGGTTTAAACAAAGACTGAATACAAGAGGAATCTGGGAATGCTTAATTTACATGTAGTTTTCTAGAGGGACTCAGATTTAAGATATCATGTTCCATAGGTGTGCTGTACTCTCTTCCCAAAGGAATGTCTTGAAGACTACTGTATCTACACTGGCAAAACTTAACATGCTCAAAAACCTTCTTAAATTGGTCGTGACTGTCCCTTGGGAGGTTTCAATGCTCATGCCACCAACATTATCATACTGCTTCATTGCTACTAGCCAAAATCCTACACAAAATGTAGAAAGATCTCACTGCATCACCATGATGGAAGCTGGTAATGGTAGAAAGGGTCTCCATATCTCTATGGCAATGCCTTGTATGGAAGTAACTTGATTTCTGTTTAATTCCTTTAAAATTGGTTGTCTTCTATGTCACTTGTGTTATGCAATGATTTTTCTTCTCGTTTTTCTTTTTTATTTTTAATGAAGAAAGTTGTGTTCTTGTGTTACAGTTTACAAAAACTCAGTTGGGTTTTATTTGATATTTTCAAACGGGTACTTAAGTAGCCCTTTCTTTTCACCTGTGTAAAATCAATTTTCAAACAACTTTTCTTTTCACCTGTGTAAAAGCAATTTTGATCACTAGATATTAAGTACAACTAAATAAGATCAAAACTTTCATATTTGCAAATGTATGCTTATTTTTTTTATAAAATATTAAGTACAACTAAATAAGATCAAAACTTCCATATTTGCAAATGTATGCTTATTTTTTTATAAAAAAGATTCTTAAACTTTTAAACTACCATTCCATCAATAGAATTTGCAAATATAAGATGTCTTTTGACGAACCAGCTATTTCAATCTTTTATTTACATCTATGGAAGTAATAATTTCTCCCTTTCCTATCTATAATATAATAGAAACTTCGAAACAAAAGCTTCTCCCTTTTTAGAAACTCGAAAACTTATAAACTTACAGCTGACTTATTTATTGTCTTTCATAGTTTTTTGTTTGTTGATGTTATAATGTTTTCCTTATTTCTAAATAGTTGTCTTATAAAATAACAGAAAATCAAAGCATTCTGTTCATTAGTTTTAATTTGTGTGACATAATTATAGAAAAATGGAATAAAGTTTGACTCTTTCCAATAAATAAAGGTTTTTAATAAATCAACAAAAATCTATGCTGCTATATCTAGTTTGTTAGAATTTCTATGATGCCAAAATCTCATTGGATACAAACAAATAACACTTAATGTAATTAAAACCATACCTGATTCCATGGCTGTGGGGCTAAATTGAGGAGGGATTTACAACTTCTTTGAATCCTTTTCTTTTCTCTCTCGCAAATTGATGGAAGCAAAGAAAATTCACCGTAGGCAAGCAAGTAACCCAAGAGATTCTTTTATAGAATGAGGATCCTCCCATCAAGGTAAGTAATCTAAAATCTCTCCAATCATATTTCCCTAATTGAGCAACTTACAAAAGCAAGTTTTTAAATCCTATGACCATGGAGAAAATACCCTTTATTGGATGTTTTAGAAAGAAGTGAGCCCATTCGGTCAAGTGGGCCACACTCCCTTATTCCAACATTCTCCCACTTCGTCCAATGACCACATAAAATAAAATAATTAATATATATATTTATTTATTTATTTTGAAATTTGTTTAAAAAAAAGGACTCTGACTAGTGCGCACCATTTTTCAAAACACTTGCCATGTTAACTTTTAAGCTCAATCTTTAACCACTGATTAAGTTAGCTTGTTGGTGAAAACTATGGCAGTTATACGTCTTAAATGACATGCTCCCTTCCATAATTATTGCGTCTCCATATTCACTTAACCAAGTCTTTAATAAGGGTAAAATAGAATACCTTTCATGACAACCCTATTTAATGGGTTCATTAATGTCATTCACCTTACTATTCTCACTTTACAAATCTTTAAACACATGTGAACATAAATAAAGCAAGAATATACGAAATCACAAAACTATAATGTATACAATCAAGATGTGTCATTACAAGTCCTAATAGAACAATTCATTTAAGCCCATATTTCTAACATGCTCTTGAAAGGACTTTGGCGCCATTGCCTTCGTTAAAGGATCTGCTAACATCATTCTTGTTAGAGTTCCAATTATAGACAACAACTGATTTCGTACCTTTTCTTTTAACACACGGTAATTTACTTCCCAACCTTGTCATTATATGCAAATCTTCTAGCTGCATCGTTGTCACAATAAATCTTCAATGGTTTGGAAATTGTATCCATAATGTGCAACCCTGAAATAAAATCACGCATCTATAAAGCATGACCTGTAACTTCAAAGCATGCTACATATTCTACATCGAATGTGGATGGGGTAACTAGGATTTGTTTCGCACTTTTCCATGAAATCGCCCCGTTAGCTAACAGAAAAATATATCCTGAAGTCGACTTTTTAGAATCGAGGCATCTTGTGAAGCCTGCATCTGAATATCCGATCACTTCTAAACGATCGGATCGCCTGTAAGAGAGCATATAATTCCTAGTCCCGCTTAGATATCTCAAGACCATCTTAACTCCCACCCAATGGAACATACTTTGATCACTCTAATATCTACTAAACATACCAACTGTAAAGCTTATATCGGGTCTAGTGCATGTTTGTACATATATTAGACTACCGATTACGGCGGCATACCGAAATTTATCCATTTCTATTCTTTTGATCTCATTTCTTGAACACTGATCCTTGTTAAACTTATCACCTTTGATCATAAGTGTATTTTGAACTTTACATTCTTCCATACGAAATCTTATCAAAATACTTTTGATATAGGCTTCTTGTGATAACCCAAGTAATCATTGAGATCTATCACGATAAATCTCGATTCCTATTACGAAAGTTGCTTCACCCATATCTTTCATATCAAAATTGTTCCTTAGATACTCTTTGGTTTCAAGAATCATACCAAGGTCATTGCTAGCCTGTAAAATGTAGTCAACATACAACACCAAGATAATAAACTTGCTCCCATTAATCTTCAGATAGATGCAATGATTAACCACATTTTCGGCAAATCCGAATGCTGTAATAACACATTTGAATTTAAGGTACCATTATCGGGAAGCTTATTTAAGGCCATGAATCAACTTCTTTAATATACAAACTAATTTCTTTTCACTTTGTTTGACAAATCCTTAAGGCTGTTCCATGTACACCTCTTCTTCTAGATTTCCATTTAACAATGTTGTTTTGACATCCATTTGATGTAACTCAAGATTAAAGTGAGCTACTGAGCCATAATTACTTTGAATAAATCCTTTTTAGACACCGGAGAGTAAGTTTCCTTGTAATCAATCCCTTCTCTCTAAGTAAAACCTTTGGCCACGAGTCTGGCTTTGAAACGTTCAACCTTTCCCTTTGAATCCCTTTTGGTCCCATTTACAACCAATGATCTTGGAATTCTTAGGTAGTTCAATGATGTCCCAAACATCATTAGTGGCCATTGGCTCTAGCTTATCTTTCATTGCATCTAACCATTTATCAGGATTCTTACATTCTACGACTTCTTTGAATGTCCTAGGATCATCTTTTACCCCAATATCAGCTTCTTCTAAGTATACAACATAATCATCCGAGATAGCGGGTCTTCTCGTACGAGTTGACCTCCTTAAAATTTCAGGATCTAAATCATTATTCTGTTATGGAAGTGATTCAATAATGGGCAATTGGGTTTCCTGTGCTTCTTGTTCATTTTGTGCTTGATGTTCCTCTTGATTGTCATTAAGCACGATATCAAGTGGGACATCAAACTCACTCCTTCTATTAGGTACGTCAACATCTACCCTAATTTCTTCATAGGTTATATTTTTATTTTGACCACTCCCACTATTTAAATGATCCTCCAAAACTTTAGCATTTCCCGATTCAACAATCCTAATTGTATGGTTAGGACAATAAAATCTATACCCTTTGGACCAATCCTAATATCCAATAAAATATCCGCTAATTATTTTAGGGTCCAATTTTTGTTCATGTGGGTTGAAATTTCTTACTTCAAATGGACATCGCAATACTCGAAACTGATTTAAAATGGGTTTCCTATCAGTCCATAACTCGAAAGGAGTTTTTGGAACTGCCTTTGTAGGAACCCCGATTTAAGATGTACATTGACATCTTTAATGCCTCACCCCACATGGACTCTGGTAAATTACTGATACTGACCATCTCAATAAGCATCTTGTTTCTTCTTTCAGCTACACCATTCTGCCGAGGTATACCAGGTATTTTGTATTGGGCAACAACTCCTTCCTCTTGTAAAAATCTAGCAAATGGGCCCATGTTACGACCCGATTCGGTGTATCTGTCGTAATACTCACCACCTCTATTTGATCTCATGGCCATGATTTTTCTATTTAATTGCTTTCTACCTCTGCCTTAAATATTTTGAAGGCATTTAAAGCATCGGATTTTTCTTTGATTAAATAGACATAACCAAAACGTGAAAAAACATCGATAAAAGTAATAAAGTATTCCTCACCGGTAAAACAAGGTATGTGGATTTTTCCACAGATATCTATTTGGATTATTTCTAATAGACCTAAACTTCTTGCGGCTCCTTTCTTACTTGTATTGGGTTTGCTTTCCTTTAATGCAATCAACACAAACTATAAAGTCAACAAAATTTAGATTAGGTAACAATCCGTCTTTCACCAATTTTGCCATTCTTTCTTTTGAAATATGGCCTAACCTTTTATGCCACAACATAGATGAATTCTCATTAATGGCCATTCTTTTAACTCCCATGTTCAAGCCACAATTAATGTGTTGTGTGTGAAGAGATTGTTCATATATAGAATTTAACTTTAATTTATACAATCCGTTACATAAATAACCATTTCCAACTACTTTATTATTTCTAAGAACGTTCATACATCCATCACCAAAACCAAATTTAAAACCATCATAATCAAGTTTTGAAACAGAAATAAGATTTCTAGAAATATCCAGGACGAAGAAAGTATTGTGGAGATTCAAAATGAATCCAGTGTCCAACACCAGCCTATACGTGCCTATAGCTTCAACTCTTGACTCCTTTCGATTCCCCATGGTGATGGTCATTTCCCCATCATTTGGACTCCAACTTGAAAGGAATCCCTGCATACAACCAAAAACATGAATGGTTGCGCTAGAGTCAATCCACCAAGTATCAGATGGAACATTTGTTAAACTGGTTTCGAAACAAACAAGAGTTTGACTTTTACCTTTACTTTCAAACCAATTCTTTTGTTTCAGGCAATCTTTTTTGTAGCATTTCTTCATTATCCCTTTGTCCCTCTTTTCTGGTTTTGTGGCTTGAGCATTTGCACCTTTCTTGCCTTTACCCTTGCTCTTAGACTTAGTTCGAGTGACAAAATTAACCATCATTTGTCCCTTTGCCTTCAACCTTCTTTCTTCTCGATCGGCTCTAGCGATCCATTCATTTATGTCCAATGTCGTTGGGCTTTGGTTATAAGCTACCTTAAAAGCTCCAAAAGCGGGAGGAAGAGAATTGAAAATGAATTGGACTATATATTGATTAGACACGCTCATGTCCACCTCTTTCATCTTCGACGCTATGTGAGTGTGGCCCACCTGTCCACTTGGGCTCACTTCTTTCTAGAACATCTAATAAAGGATATTTTCCCCATGGTCAAAGGATTTAAAAACTTGCCTTTATAAGTTGCTCAGTTAGGATGATATGATTGGAGAGATTTTAGATTACTTACCTTGATGGGACAATCCTCTCTCTATAAAATAATCTCTTGCGTTACTTCCTTGCCTATGGTTAATTTTCTTGTCTTCAATCAATTTGCGAGAGAGAAAAGAAAACGGTTCAAGGAAGTTATAAATCCCTCCTCAATTTAACCCCACGACTATGGAATCAGGTATGGTTTTAATTACATTAAGTGTTATTTGTTTGTATCCAATGAGATCTTAGCATCATAGAAATTCTGACATTTGGTATCATAGCTCATCTTTCAGGTATAACAAATAATCATTTACATTTTATGTATTATTTTGGGGCTTCCAGGTTTCTCTAGGAATTATACCCAAATTCCTAGAGCAAAGAGATTTTGGGTATTTGATAAATGATATTCAAGTTATTGAATAAAACTCCTCAGAAATGAGGATTACAGTGCCCAACCCAATCTGAAAGAGATGGGAATGAAAGATTTATTTCATGTTCATTATAAATTTATTGGTTTAAGAAATTACAAAGAAGTCTGAACCTCCCTAAGGTGGAAAGTGCGGCTAATGATCTGGTTACTGTAAGAAACAATAAATAGTTAAGATCCTGCAACTAGAACAAAGCAATGGGTACATTAATGTAAATCTACTTTTGGGTGGATAAACAACATGTGAAATATTGCTTTCCATAATTAATCTGTCCACGCTAACAAATGTGATGTAAATGAAGAAGATCATACCTTTGGGCCGGTGTAAATCATTCAAAATTTATATCAGATTCATAAACATGTCAAATTCCGATTTCTAACCGTTCAGATGATCTCACCTTTGGGTGAACCTCCCTTAATGAAATCGCAATCTTAAGTGATATCATAATCACTCAAATGAGAGGTGATTCCTTAAACTCAATTCAAGAAATTATACAGTTTCATAGCTAGTGTCGCTTTGTTGGCTAACAAGTTAATCAAAAGCTAATTTCCAAATGATATATATATATATATGATAACACATAATTTATTATTTGATTGTCAAATAAAAGCATGACAAACTGATTAGGAAAAAATCTTAATCACACCAAATTAGTGTCATAAAAAAATTCATTAGACATTCAAAGATTGTGTCCATCATGATCTAATAGTTAAGTTTATAATGGTTAAAATGTCCTTAATATGGCCAAAATTAAACCAAATTTAATCAATGAATCTATAAACTATTATTAGTTTTGCTCAAAAAATAACATTACATGCAAAAAACAATGACACAATAAACAATTATAATATCAAACTTGATGCAGAAATACATTTTAAGAATCTAATTTACATGTTCAAGAAATGTGCCAAAATATTATAGAGGTCTTATAATGGATCCAAACCGTTTAGATTAAAGATCCAATCCATACAAACCCATAGAAGAAAACACAACTCAATTCTGAGCCCGTATGAGTCCAATATGATTAAAATATGTTCTGGACCATCCATTTTTGGTCATCATGATGAACTCAGATTTTGATCAATGACATCCAGAAATTATTATAATGCCGATGAATGACTTTAACGATTCTGATCTAATCAATTAAATAGTGCCTCAGATTAATTTAACATTTACTTGATCAATTTAAACCCCTTGATTTGATTAGATCAGGGACCTATTCATGTTACTGGTACTTAATTTACACTTAGACATATCTTGTTACATCTTACATGGACTACAGATATATCTAGAATAATCATGCCAACAAGTCACACTGAAGCTTCAGTAAGTACCAGTATGTACAGAAATCTAGTTTAGGTGTCATTTTCTGAGATTTAATTGGGTCAGATCTAGACCTCTTTTGTGCCAATTGATTGTACAAACAGGCACTATCTAACAAGCCGGTCAATTTGAAAAGTTTTACCGAAAACTGAAAACGGGCTTAGTGGGCCCCTAATGGGCCAGTCCGGGCCAGTCCACCCCTAATGAACCCATTCTTAACCCAGTCCAAGACTAGACCTGATCCAGCCCTTGAGTGGGCCAGACCAGGTCAGATCTGGCTGATCCGACCCATGGCCCGGTCCTGGCCAACGGGCTGGGCAATTGCAGGTCGGGCTGGCCCAAACTTCCGGCCCGGCCCGGCCCACTAGCCCAAGCTGGGGTTTGCTTCTGTCCGGCTCTCTGTACATTGTACCTTACTCATTCGCTGCTCTATTATTATTATTATTATTATTATTATTATTATTACTAGAGGATTTTACCGGAAAATGCACCATATTTGCATGTTGCACGAGAAAATGCAGGCTATTACTTGCTGAACGAGATCATTCAACCCGCCCATTTTTTATTTTTATTTTTTGATTTTTTTGCACTAACGATGCTAGCGTGGCTATTCGCTATATATAGCCCCTGCCCCACGTTGCGCTTTTCCTCTTTCGTTTTCGCTTGTCCCTTTCCAGGCCTCCTTCTCTCTTGGAAAACTCCACCACCTACCTTTTCTTACACATACATCCAACGTTTATTGCTCATTTAGATCCATTTCAGAGGTTGTTTGCCTTCATTAAAGAGGTTAGTTGCCTTCTCCAAACTACTTGTTTCTTTACATTAAAGGCAGGGATTAATGCCAATTTTTTTATGTGTATTCCTCCTTCTTTCCAGTAGATAATTTCCACATGCATATATGCACGTCAGTTGCATCTTATTCCTCATTTGTTTATGTAGCTTAAGGACTGTACACATATTTCAATTGTTTATTGTCTCCAACTAACCCTAGGCTTTTGTTTATATGTTTTTTTGGATACTAAAAAATACATTTTCATGATTAGGATGTCGGGCGGTAATTTAATAGTAATATTCCACTTTGATGGGGATTTCGAGTTTGATATTATTCGACCGCTTTACAAAGGTAGAAAACAGAAGATGAGGTTCATTCAGAGGGATATAACATTCAATTCTCTGGTAAACATAGCTCTTGAAGCATCAAATTCGGAGGAAATTCCTAATAACATAAGCATGGATTATCTCCATCACAATGGTCATGTATTCTCATTGGTGGCAATAGAAGATGATAATGATATAAGGTGCATGCTGTCACTCTCACGAGATGATACAAATGGGATTTATTTATACATAAGAAAGAGGATACTAGTTCGTTCAGATGAATGCTTGGAAAAGCAAGGTATTTATCACGAACGCAAATCATTAATGCAAACCAAATTAAGTCTTTTGACTAATATTATAAATTCATATCTGGTCGAGTAACTAACATAGCTTTTTGATTCATTGTTTTTGTTGAAAGTCGCATTGTACGGAGAAGCGCTTGATAAGAGATAATGAACTTACTAGAACAGAAAGCAGGCGTAATGTTAAGGGCAAAGTAATTCATGAAGGCGATGCTATGCATCCCACCGTAAACCTTGGCGAAGACAACGATGTTCATTTCTCCTCTAGACCTATCATTGACAGTGATGAAGTGAGTGAAAACTCAGGTGGGGTTCTACAGGATAGCTTTGATGCGGCAAAAGCGGATGAGGACATATCGGTCGTCGATATCAATGCATCCCATAGAGTAACTGGGCTTTATATGGATGGTGTTGATGTGGCAGAAACGGATATAGTATTTGCATGTCCGGTCAGAAGTTTCGATGTCAGTGCATCCCATAGAGTAACTGGGCTTCAAACGGATGGTATTGATGCAGTAGAAACAGATGTAGAATTTGCAAGTCCTGACAAAAGTGTTGATGTCAATGCATCCCATAGAGTTATTGGGCTTCAAAGAACGCTTAATGTCGGGGAAGGTTCCATTCATCGTTCCGAAGTCAATTTCAAGGACAATATGGCACCGGAGGAGTTCATTACAGACGTTGATCTGAATAGCCCTCGGGAGTTTTGGCTAGGTTGTGAATTTCCGAATCGCGAGGATTTTAAAAGGTCTCTGGCAAAGTTTGCAATATATACCAACTTCACTCTCGAGCACATACGAACAAGCTAGGTGATGGTAACTGCACGCTGCAAGGATCGGGTTTGTCCATGGCGCATCCATGCGTCTATGATTGACAGTGGCCCCCGCTTTAAAGTTCGAAAATATAATCCAGTTCATAAATGTTCAAAGCCTTTGATGGGTACGGCACATCCGCAAGCATCGTCCAACCTAATTGCAGAGTATATTTTGGATAAAGTCCGCTTAAATAATAGCATTAAACCGAAAGAGATAATAAATGATTTTTAGATGGAGTTTGGAGTTACCATATCATATAGGAAGGCACACATCGCCAAAGACATTGCACTTCGCATCGTTCGAGGCTCGTATGAAGATTCATTCAAGATGTTCCTTTTATACTGTGCCAAGTTGACAATGACAAATCCAGGCACCGTGACGAACATCTGCACTACGGGTGATGACAGATTCAAAAGGTTTTTTTGGGCATTTGGGCAATGCATACAATCCTTCACTTCAAGTCTTAGGCCAATGGTTGCAGTGGATGCAACACATCTCACCAGAAAATACCCAGGTGTCCTACTGGTGGCTGTAACACTTGATGGAAACAACAAACTTTTGCCCATTGCATTTGCAATCGCAGAGGCCGAAAGACCCGACAGTTGGGAGTGGTTCCTTGCGAACCTTTCGATATCACTTGGACAGTTGACAAATCTGACAATCATTTCTGATCGACAAAAGGGGCTTGTACCTGCGCTTGCAAACATTATTCCGAGTGCAACTCATTGCTATTGTTGCCATCATCTAGCAGAAAACATAAAGTTAAACTTCTGTGACTCCGCAATACAGTTCAAATTTTGGTGCACAACCAAGGCTTATAGGGCTTGTGAGCACAAAGCGTTCATGGAAGATATTAAGATGGTGAACGTTGAAGCTTATAATTATATAAATGCATTTGGTAAGCACCATTTGGGCGAATGCATTCATAGGAGGCAGGCGTTATGATATGCTAACAAGAAATGCCGTTGAAGTAACCAACAGCATGTTGAAAGACATTCGAGTCCTTCCAATTGTCAAGTAAGTGGAGGAGATAAGGGCAAAGTTGATGGATTTCTTCCAAAAACGACATTTGGCATCTCTAGATATGAATAGTCGTTTGACTCCTTACGCCGAGAAACATTTGACACAAGAAACAGAAGACGCCCATAGGCTACAAGTTCGGGTGGCAGGATTGAACGAGTTCCAAGTTCAGTCAGCCAATTATGTCGATGTTGTTCGTTTAGATGCTTGTACTTGCACATGTCGTAAATGGGATGTGCTAGGAATTCCATGCTCGCATGCCATCACGTCGATGAGAGTGAGAAACTACAATCCGTATGATTTTTGAGAGAACTGGTTTCTAACGGCTGTCTACCGATCCACTTATGATGGGGTTATTCATGCCACTCGTGATAGCAAACAGTGGGAGCACATCACCACTGAAAAGGTCTTGCCTCTGATTGCCTCCAAGCAGCCAGGGAGACCGAAGAAAAACGGACGTTGTACTGAGGATCGTAACAGACAACGTAGGGTAATGACATGCTCTCACTGTAGGCAAAGAGGACACAATCACCAAAGTTGTCAAAATCCTCCTCCCCAGTGAACTTGATGCGTTGTGTTGCAATGACTTCTACCCTTTTGGTTTTGACTTTTTGATGTTTTTTGTCTTACATCAGTTACGACTTGTCATATCGAAAAATTGATCTTGTTTAGGTATCCATGGCATTCACCTGGTGGAGGTGGACAACAGCCTTTTTAAAAAAAAAAATTCCTGCAACTAGCGATGCTAGCGTCACTCACAGCTTACCAGTTAATCTGACAGAGCGACGCTAGCGTCGTTCATGGCATTACTGATATGCGACGCTAGCGTCGCTCCCTGCATATTTTTTTAACAAATGCTGCTTCTAAAGTAGCCTACTTCCAATGGGCTACAATCCTCGTTCCTCATCCATATAGTTCCTTTACAAAAAAAAAAAAAAAACTTTAAAGTAGTGTAGACCTACCAATAATACTTAGTTTTTCTTGACAAACATATTAACAAAAAATACAAGAACTACCACCAAATCATTCATGAAGATATCAATGGGTCAATGGGCAGTTAGTGGCTATTAATCTTCCAACTTTTGTTATATATGTCCACGATAATCTTTGCCCTCCAATACGGTATATCAACTTGGGTGAAATTGATTGGCCGTTTAGATGCAACGTGGTTTACGAATGCCAATGCAAATACACCGCAATCATTCCCGTTCTCTTGGTAAGGTATCTTCGTTTTGACGAGGAGAGGCCAGACGTGAGTGTCATACCATCTGTAGTTCGAGAACTGCTTACCCAGAAAATCAATCCGCACGCAAATAAGAGTACACTTGGGTATAATAAGTTGCTTTCAATAGATAAGAACAAACATAGGTAGTGGGACCACTTACAAATTCTTTGCAAGCCGATAACGATGAATGGTCACTTTTCATGCTATTGTAAAAGTCCCATCGCCTCTCTTGTGTATCGCCAACCAAGAGCGTGAAGTGAGCTTCATGCCATAGAATGAAAACCAATAACTTCTTTTCTTTAGCCTCCCACACTTTGATGCCATCTTTCCCCCATATGTTTTCTTCCAATGCTTTGATGTTGTTCTCTCGCCACCAACTCTGAGGTGGACAGAAGGAGTTAATCGTGATTGTGAGCTTAAACATAGTGAGTTTGGCATTTTTAAAACTTACACAGACACTAGGGTCGTAGAAGAACACATCAAGGTACCGATCCTTCAAAATGAAGAACCACCAATACATCAGATTTGTGTCAAACCAAGTATAGAGCTCCAGTGCATTCTTCAGGACCTTCGGTGATATCATCGTGCAGTAGATCTCCAGCTCATCTAGCCTGTGAGATGGAAACATTTATGATAGAAAAATAGAAGCATAGAAAAATCATTGAAGTGTGTGTGTGTGTGGGGGGGGGGGGGGGGGGAATTATTTGTTCCATACCTTGTCCTGTCGAATTCAAGGAAACCATCTAGAAGAGTGATTTCCCACTCGGTCAGAACATACTCCGATTGCACTAAAGGATGCGTATATTCCTCAAAATATTTAGAAATTTTCCTCTCCCTATGCAATTGTTTTATCCGCCAAATCAGTGTGTTGATGTCCGACAATGGCGTTTGGACTACGATCGACATCTCGGGCGGTGCATTAACTGGAGTGCTGAATACATCGGCAACGAATGGAGAGACTGGATATGCAACTGCAGCATCTGGAGTGGGAGAGGTTGTTTCAGAATCCACTAGGATGGGCTCGTCCGAGTAGTCAATCTTCTTGGCAGTAGGCTTAAATTTCTTGCTATGCCTTCCCTTTTCCACAGCACGTTTTCGATGGTTGGAAGGCGTATCCTGCATAGGATTGTACCATTAGCACATAACTGAATAACATAAGGGAACCTTGCTATAACTAGGCTTTAACATTTTGTTACCTCCTTACTCTCAACATCTTCATGCGAAGTAGAGCAAGATTCCATCCCAACATGTTCCAATGCAGAGACAAACGAATCTCTGAAATCTTTAATCTTCTTACGCAGCCATGTGGTAAAATCCTCCAACTTTATCTTCTTCCTTTCTGCTCGGATGGATGATCGATCAATGTGGTCCAACAATGCATTTACCTATACAAGTAAATAAAATTTATCAAAATCAACAGCAAGTTAACCCCAAGGAAACCATTTTATCTGACAACATCCATTTAACAATAAAAGAGGGCCTTCACCTGTATGGAAGTACCGGATGACTCATCAGTCTGAGTACCAACTCTAATACCTATTACGGTGGTGGGTTTCTTTTTACCCTTCCCTTTAGATGTTGTTGGTTGGGTCATCTCAGTTGTTTAAGCTCCTTCACCACGTCTGCCGCAAACAATTTCCCGGATTGAGTTAAATGAATACCATAAGAAATACTCTTCTCCATGCTTTTTTGAGTTGTCTTTTGTACCGCGTAGGAGAGTCTCCCTCCTTTTATCCCAAAGTCTCATGACCTCTTCATTATATTGACTATAATCCATCTCGAATCTCTCTAAGCGTTCTACTCTCGTAAATGGCAGATAAAATGGCGGTGGGACAACTTGTTTGATGCCAAATTGTTTTGAAACACATTTTGGACAGTGCCTTTCTACTACCCAGTAATGAAGGAGTACAAACAATAAACTAAATAAGTCCTGGTCATGCTTTGGGACTTGTTGGAAAAGCTTCTTAGGCATCTTAGCATAGGGCTGCCAGTCGAACTGCAAGATTGAAACCAAACATATCAATACAAGTTATGTATACATCCAACAAACTAATTGTGAGACGCTTTATTACCCCATCCTCAGGCAAGTTGTTGATTTGGTGCCAAATTTCTTTCATATTTGTAACCTTCTTACTCTCAAGCAGTCTCGGTTCCCATGTCTTGAAAAGTGGGAACTGCAGATCCTTCTTCCAACTGGGATCAGGTTTTGGACATCTTCCAATAGCCATTCTCGAATATGCCCATATCTGCAAAGAGAATAAGTGAAATCCATTTACAACACAATAAACGAAGATATTTCAGATCCAATACAAAAGTAAAAATATTAAATCACCTATAGCAACTGGAGGGGCCCTGTTAGAGTTTTCAATTTTGTAATCTTCGAACTTGATCCTTTTTCTCCCCCCTCAACCTCTTCCTCTTCCTCCTCACTTTTTAACAAGGTTGTGGTCCTTGTAAGCATCCGGTAAAGGCTAGCAAGGCACGCTGGACCCCATGCATAGCTCTTGAATTCCCTAAAGAGCTCCAGTTGCCAAGCTGGGCCTCTGGCACCGGACGAGTTAGAAAATAGTTACCCAGAAACCAAGAAAAACAAGTAAGCCCTGGTCTTGTAGATCTCATTCTTTTTCTTCGAAGGCTTAAAATTATCTTCTAACCACTTGAACTTTATTGTAATGCCAATGGTATCCTTGCCAGCACGTGGAGCCATACCAAGCAGCTCCATGCAAACTTCTGTGACGTTGGCATTTGGAAATGTCCTTCCCGTTACCGGTGGACCATCGATAGGCAGTCCATAAATGTATGCGACGTCTTCCAACGTGACTGTCGCTTCGCTGGTTGGCAAATGAAATGTGTTGGTTTCTAGCCTCCAATGTTCCACCAGCCCCGTAAGGAGGGCATGGTCAATTCTCATGTAGTCTATCTCTAAAAGATGAGATAGACCAACCTCCCTCACGATGTCTTTCTGCTTATCCGTTAGAACCCATATTTTCTTATCCGTGTTCGTATTAATGCATCGATAAGCGCCGGGTTCAACACCATCCAATATGGCTTTAGAGACATGTGAGTCTTGCTCATAGCACAATTCTCCTCCTTCATCATTTCTGTGTCCTTTAGCCATCTGCTCAATTTGGAAAATATTACAAGCATATAGGACGTATATTGAGAAAATCAATGCAATGTAACACATGCAAATAACTCTAGTGAGGCAAAAAGGTGTGCAAAGGTACATGGTCTTCTTCAGGAAACATACTAAGACAAAACATTATGTCCCAACTACTGTAGTCAAATTTAGAGTAACTATATGCACCTTGGCATAGGAAATCTTGCAAGGAAATATACAAGGAGGTAGGGAAGGGTCATCAAACTAATCTAGGTCCATCTGATTTAGTTTTCGGCCAAAAAATAGGTTCAGGGGCCTAGGACCAGGATTTAGTGTATCCTCACTTGTACATCAATAAGGTGGGATGCCCTGAATTTCACGGCTCCTGCCGTGAAGAAATCACCCATTCGTATGTGGGAACATCCGTAGGAGAAAATGCCCCTGGGCTTTGATGTTTCCCAAACTCTTTGTTTGACAATTAACACATGAGATTTCTATCTTTAATGGAATTTTATCCCTCGACTCTATGATTAGGAGTGTAGGGAGTTTACTATGTCAAAACAATGTTTTAAACGAAATCTATATCTTTTTAGGAATCCTTGTCCAGTTACATTTGGCACTCAGGCCTTTGATATTATTAATCAGGTGAATAAAAAAGATACCACAGAATGTGGGTTAGGATTGGGTAGTATTTATTGGGTTAGGATTGGGTTAGGATTTCTATCAAAGTGAAATTCCAAGGTCTAAATCATTTTAAGTGCTAGGGCCCTACTTAAGAGGGAGAAAAAAGGTTAGGTCTATGGAAAATCACTTAATGAGTTTGATTAGATAATCACAACCATTTCATTATCAGCACATAAAACAGAAGTCATGAAAATGGACAGACCATCCATCAGATGTGATTTCATTAGTCAGCCCAAGTGAAGTATAGGGCAGTTGGACACTCAGCCTCATATATACAAACAAATTGTCGAGGCCCGATTCAATTGAATTCGACATGTTGCACAAAAATGTCAAATGGCCTATAAAGCATTATAATGAACACTTGACATACAGATTTCATTTCAGCATGTTAATACAATACACAACGGCTTAGAGCACAATACAAATCGAAATACATTTTGAACCCATCCAATGTTAATACAGTACATAACTTAAACTCATTGTTCATAGATATAGCTAGATGAACGTCAATGCAGAGAGAGAGAGTAACAGAGAGAGCCAAATGCCACCAGCCATTTGCACCAAGCCTAGATATAGCAAGATGAACGTCATTAATCATAGAAAACCAAATGCCACCAGCCATTTGCACCAAACAATTGATTTGAAGCCATTAAGCCAAAAATACACACAACCAAACAGCAAATCAAACGAAAAAATGGTGATGGAACTCCAAACAAATGGTACATTTGAACATACCTACTTCGAGTGGATGAGCGATATCGGAATGAGGGTGGTAGAGAAGGGAGGAGAGAGCACATGGGGCAGGGGGCAGCGGCGTTGTCGCAGGATGAGAGAACGGAAGGAGAAAAGGGAAAAAATGAGAGCGAATGAGCGAGGCTAGGGTTAAATGGGGTTTGACGAAGAGCGACGCTAGCGTTGTATATCAATATGCCTAAGTGACGCTAGCGTCGCTTCTTCCTAAATTAAAAAAAAAAAAAAAAAAAAACCGAAACAATGCATAACGGACCACGTTTTTGCATAAAATAATAGTTTACATTTTCTCGTGCAACGTGCAAATATTGTGCATTTTCCGGTAAAATCCTCTTATTACTAATACTACTACTATTATTATTATTATTATTGTTATTCATTTAATATAATAATAATAATAATAATAAGTCACTAATATTGCTAGTATTTTATTCTTTCATATCTAAAACCAAACAACAATGATCCAAAGAGGTTCAAACTTCACTGTAATTTCTTAAAGCAATAAATTTATAATGAAGATGAAATAAATCTTCCATTCCCATCTCTTTTAGATTAGGTTGGGCACTGTAATCCTCATTTTCTGAGGATTTTAATTCAATAAATTGAATATCATTTATCAAATACCCAAAATCCCTTTACTCTGAGTATTTGGATTTAATTCCCGAAGAAACTAGGAAGCCCAAAAATCATACATAAAATGTAAATGATTATTTGTTATATACCCAAAATCATGCTCTGATACCAAATGTTAGAATTTCTATGATGCCAAGATTTCATTGTATACAAACAAATAAGGAATTTACAGTGCTTCAAATGGTGCCATTTCAATGCTGGAGTGATAGCTGTTATTGTACGTAAGTTTGTACAATGCTAAATGGTCATCCCAATCACTCTCGAAATCGATCACACTGGCACGGAGTAAATCTTCGAGAGTCTGTATAGTCATTTCTGATTGTCCATCTATCTGTGGATGATAGGCAGTACTAAACTGAAGTTTAGTGCCCATGGATTTCTGAAATGACTACCAGAATGCGGATACAAACCTACTATCCCAAACGGAGACAATCGAGACCAGTGTTCCATGCAATCGAATCACTTCTTTGGTAAACAATTTGGACATATCACTGAAACCTATATCCTTTCTGATCAGAAGGAAATGCGCGGACTTCGTAAAACGATCAACGATCACTCATATGGCATCGTGTTGCTTTCTCGTCCTCGGTAAACCAGATACAAAGTCCATTGTAATGTGCTCCCATTTCCATTTAGGGATTTTCAGTGGATGAAGCAATTCCGGTGGTTTCCGGTGCTCAACTTTTACACGCTGGCAAGTCAAGCAGGAAGACACATAACCTGCTATCTCTCACTTCATGTTATTCCACCAGAATCTGTCCTTGAGATTCCTATACATCTTAGTACTTTCAGGATGCATAGAATACCGTGTGTGATAAGCTTTAAATATTATTGCCTGTTCTAAATCCTCTTGTGCTGGCACACACAATCTGTCTCTGAAATATAGAACTCCTTCCACTAACACAAAATCCGGTCTAGTGGAAAGGTTGTCCTTGATCTTTGCCAATTCGAGGTCCTGAAATTGTCTATCCTTGATTTCCTTGATAAGCATTGGTTCAAAGACGGACATTGCTGCAATCATCACTTTATCGTCCACCATTTCAATGGCCACATCTAAATCTTTGAATTCTTCAATTAAATTCCATTCACACACCAATGATGCCAAGGCAGCTGATTTCCGACTCAAAGCATCAGCCACGGCATTACCCTTTCCAGGTACATATTTGAATGGAAAGTCGTAATCCTTGATCAGCTCTAACCAACGGCGTTGCCTCGAATTAATATCTTTCTGAGTGAATAGATACTGAAGGCTCTTATGATCGCAATGGACTTCAAAAGTCTCTCCATACAGATAATGCCTCCATTGCTTCAATGCGAATACAACCGCCGCGAGCTCTAAGTCATGCGTGGCATAGTTCTTCTCATGTTCCTTCAACTGATGCGAACCGTAGGCAATTACCCTACCATTCTGCATCAAACACATCCCAATCCAATACCCGAGGCATCTGAGTAAATCTCGAATCCTCCTCTTCCATCGGGTTAGGACAAGATTGGGGCTGAAATCAATTTCTTCTTCAAGGTTTGAAAACTAGACTCACATGCATCATTCCATTCAAAGGAAGTGCTCTTCCAAGTCAGTTTCGTTAACGGCGATGCTATCTTTGCGAAGTCCTTGACGAACCTTCTATAATAGCCTGCCAATCCTAAGAAACTTCATACTTCTGGCACATTTTTCGGACTCTGCCAATTGGTAACTGCTTCAATTTTAGCTGGGTCAACCGCTAATCCTTCTCCGGAAATGATATGACCCAAAAATGCAACTTGCTGCAACCAAAAGTTACACTTTTCGAATTTTGCATACAACTGATTCTCTCTCAATGTCTGCAAGGCTGTCCTCAAATGACGAGTCCTGAATGCCGTCTTTTGCACATCTTGATCAAAAGGCATGACTAAAAACTCGTAGTGACCGTAACGAGTCCTGAATGCCGTCTTTTGCACATCTTGATCCTTGACCCGAATCTGATGATAACCAGATCAGAGATCAATCTTGGAGAAATATGATGCACCCTCGAGTTGATCAAACAACTCATCAATCCTAGGCAGTGGGTACTTGTTCTTGATAGTCACTTGATTTATCTGCCTATAATAGATGCACATCCGTAGGGTGCCATCCTTCTTCTTTACGAATAGTACAGGTGCTCCCATGGTGAGACACTAGGTTTGATAAAACCTTTGTCAAGCAATTCCTGTATCTGCTTTTTCAACTCATACAACTCCGATGGTGCCATTCGATATGGTGCCTTTGATATTGGTGCAGTACCGGGCATAAGTTCAATTGTAAAGTCCACTTCTCTAGTAGGAGGTAGACCTAGCACTTCATCTGGGAACACGTCTGGAAATTCACAGACTACAGGAATGTTTCGTAATTCCTGTACAGGCTTCTTCTCTGAGACGAAGGCAATATATCCTTCGCAACCATTACGCATCATTCGTTCAGCCTTAAGCGCCGAAACAAGCATGGTGTCATACTTCTTTTGAACTCCCTCAAAGAGTACACTAGCATTGGCTTCATTAACCCTGAAGGTGATGACCTTGCGGAAACAGTCTAAACAAGCCCTGTACTTCGCAAGCCAATCCATGTCGAAAATCACATCGAAGTCATTCATTGCTAGTATTACCAGATCAGCTGGCATTGATACATCTCCAATTCTAACAGTACACTGAGGGATATACAATTCACATACTACTTTTCTCCCTAAAGGAGTAGACACAGTAAAATCATACAACAATTGCATGATCCGGTTTTGCATGCTATAAGCAAATGCAGGTGCTACAAATGAATGCGTGGAACCGGGATCAAACAATGCAATAGCAGGTCTGTTATCTATAAGAATTGTACCTTCAACCACATTTGCTGCAACATCAGCTTGTTCTCTATTGACCGCATAAGCCATCCCGGCCATCTGTGGCCTGTTCGGTTGCTGCTACTGTGGTCTCGGTTGCTGCCTTTGCCATTGACGTTGCTGGCCTTGACGTTGTGGTTGTTGTTGCTGCTGTTGTGGCCTAGGAGGAGCTGGTAAGGCTAGTCTCTGTGGGGGAGCAAGAAGTACTGCTTGTCCTTGAGCAGGTTGCTGGTATGGAATTCTATCATCCCTCCTTGCCCTCGGACATCGTGCCATTCTGTGTTCTAATGAACCACAGACTAAGCATGCTCCAGTAGACCTCCAACATAGCTCAGTCCTGTGACCTTTGCCACAAGTATCACAGACTGGCTGATCTCATTCCTCTCTCCCCTAGGAATGAACTTCTGTTTCTACTTCTTATTCTTGTATTGTCCTCCTTTCTTAAACCATGAATCACCACTTCTCTTGGTGTTCACAGCCTCTCTATCCTTCTCTCTCTGGATTTCCTCAGCTGTATATGCCTTGTCCACGGCATCATCAAAAGTTGTAGGCTTTTGTCCAACCAATACAACTGCCTTGTACTCCGGGTTTAGTCCAATGAGGAACCTCTTCACTTTCTTTTCCTCAATATCCACCAAGTCGGTAGCATACTTGGACAATTGTAAGAAGGTGTGAACATAAGCAGCTACGGTCAGTTGACCTTGCTTCAAGTGTAGGAATTCTGATTCATTCTGCTGCTGCACATGCTCTGGAATAAACTTCCTCTGAAACTGCTTCTTGAAAGTCTCCCAAATGTCTGGTGTGGTCATAGCCTTGAACGTGTCCTTGACACTCTTCCACCAAGTGTTCGCTCCCCCTCTAAACATGGTAGAGGTGAGCAACACTCTTTGCTTGTGAGTGCAGACAACCGTTTCAAATACATCTTCAATATGTTCCAGCCACTCATCAGCCTGTATCACGTTCTCAGTTTTGTGAAACTCCGTGGCTCCCCTCTTACGAAACCGCTCATAGATAGCATGAGGGTCCGTATCTTTGTGCTGCAATACTACTTGGGTCCCAACATGAGGTGGTTGGACCGGTTGTACAGGTGGGACTTGCATTTGAGCCTGTATCTGACTCTGTACTTGCAACATAGAAGCCATTTAGGTTTGCACACCCATTTGAGCTTCATGACTCTTAGCGATCTGCTCGTTGCTTTTGGCTAATTGCTCTAGAATAGCAGCAAATCGAGCATCAGTATCCGATGCTGAGGGAGGAGGTGTAGTACCATCATTGACGATGATTTCAACAAAGTCATCACTCCCCGATCCAAATGCCATGCTGTAAACAATACGGAATGTAAGATTACATCTCAACACTTCCATGACATCTATATCACATTTAGTGAAAGCAATAAACACAAATCAAAAGTTGGATTTGTTCTACTTGTAACGTTCCTCACTTCGTTCTTAGTATTTCTAAGTAATTTCAAAGTTGCTTTAACCTAGCTTCATAACTAGGCTCTGATACCATACAATAAGTATGTCACGACCCGGGCCCGAGATCGGGGCTAATCCGGATCGCGATGTCTTCATACTTACTCCCGTAAATCCTGAATCAACCGAAGTTAAGACAAGACTTACAAGGGATCTAACCTGCATACCTGTCAAATGTACATTTTTGCGGAATACATGTATACATTGACAACAAGTAACTTTACATTAAAAGTAAAGTTCACATATACAAAATTATAGTCCAATAAAGTCCACCGCTGCATATTCACAATACAATGCAGGGGACATTTAATTACATCTCAAAAATGATTTACAAAAGTATCTATCAAAATAATTCCCAAAACAAATCCAAAATATTCAAAACCAACGCCCTCCGAACTATGCCCACTCCGCTAATCTTCCTGGAGGAATCGGATGGGCCTCCTCCACAGGCAGCGCGGCCTCTGCAAGGCCGGCACGGGCAATTGGGCCTGTAATGCCATCAATAACACTATGAACACGACGGTTCAGCAATGTATAAACAATCTATGATAAATCATGCGAAATCAGTTCATTTATCAATGCAATAACTCTAGACAATTAAATCTAGAACAACACTAAGTTCTGTACCGTATAGTCAATTAATAATCAATGACTAATTTTAACTATAATGGTAGTATTATCATTCAATTCAGTTTCTTCCCAAAGGAAGTGTCAGTCATTTCATTTCATTCAGTATTCATTTCTTTCATTCATTTCGTTCATTCCATTCATTTCATTCATTAAGTGGCTTATGGGACTCTTCAGTCCAATGTATTTCACTTTTCATTACATGGCTCATCAATTTATTGACTTTGCAGTCTAATATGTGGGATCTACCAGTGTCTTGATCAGATATCACTGGCATCACCACGGAGCTCCGGAACACCCCAATCATCTGCTGCAGCAGGATTAATCATTAGTTCATTGCGTTTATTCATTACATTGTTACCTTTAGTAACTGTTCATTGTATCATTAATCAGTACATTGTTACTTTTAGTAACTGTTCATTATTTCATTGTATCATTACATCGTATGTAGTCAATGTTATTCCATACGAGTTAGAATTCCCTATCTATTTCCGTTTCTACTCAACTTTCTTTCACTTCTAGACAATTAAGTA
Organism: Umbellularia californica; assembly: GCA_028538565.1. Taxonomy (NCBI): domain Eukaryota; kingdom Viridiplantae; phylum Streptophyta; class Magnoliopsida; order Laurales; family Lauraceae; genus Umbellularia; species Umbellularia californica. The sequence goes on along the minus strand of JAPQWN010000010.1, from coordinate 10,746,622 downwards.
GGTGGAAATATTGATTACCAAATGCACGTGTTATTCTCGATGGACATCACATTTATATGCTTAATGTGTGCGTTTGGTTCCCAAAATTTTCACCCACAATTTCAAAATCCACCGATCGATTGGCCAAATTTTCACTCACAATTAATATTTGGCCAGTATCAGGTCCACTGGTGGTTAGCCGGAACTTGGCCGGCGGCTAGCCGAAATGCAGTCGGCAGCTAGCCGAAATTTCAATTTCGGTTAACCGCCATTTCGCGGTTAGCTTACGGTCAGCTTTCCAAAAGCTGGCATTTTTTTACAGAAATTCTAACTAGATTTCGGTTACCTCGCAGCTAGCCAAAATTCAAATTTCGGCTGACCAAAAATTGGCTGTTAGCTTTCCAAAAGCTCGCCCATTTTACAGACTTTGACGGTTGGCTTCGCGGTTAGCCTTACGGCTAGCCGAAATTCGCCCAGAATGTCATTTTGGAGCTTCAGAACTTCTGAAGCAAGTTTTTGAAATTGAGTTTCTCAAACTCAAACTTCTTCAATAACTTAAAGAACCCAAGAAAACTCTCATTTAGAGTGGCCATTAGTCATTCCATTCTATAACAAAGAATGGGTTTGAGAACCCATCTCTCACAATCTAAGCAAACTTATAAACTAGCATTTGAATCATAGATATGTATTTATACTTGCCTTTTGAAGTCTTTTGGCTAGCAATCCTTACTTAGCTTGAACTTGAGATGAGAAACCCCCAAACTCCAAGCCTTGTAGCTCCAAGAAGGAATTCTTGAGTTCTTTCCTGAGTTTTGACACTCCAAGGAAGGAAACAAGATGAGGAAGAAGATGGAGAAGGAAGAAGCTTCACTCCAATTACTTGTCAAGCCTCCAATCTTCACTCTAGATGGAGAGAAATGGAGGGAGAAAGTAGAAAAGAAGAGAAGAAGTAGCCTAGGGTTTGCTGGAGGGAGAAATGAGTGAATGAACTCATTTTAGTTCACTCAAGTCTTATAAGTCCCTCACTTTTGCATAAAGGGCCACTTCAACAAGGTCACTTACATTTTGAGTCAAATGGAGGGTCATTTGACTGGATTCTCGTCAAACGACTTCGAGCTTATTACGAAAGTTGACGTACTTGTCGAGATACGCGTGTTGGTATCAAGAGTTTTCGTATTCGACAAAAGACGCGTATATCTGTATTTACGAAAAAGGTCTTATTCTCTTAGTTCAAGCCTAACTCTCATTCAATTTATTCAATCTCTTCATTATCACTTCATTAAGTTCATTTGTGACTAGTCTCATTGAGCTTAGTCATTAATTACCATTAACCTAGTTAAACATGATTAATTAGCATTAACTTCAATTAATTAGAGTTAATCTTGATTAACTCGGGACGGGACCTTACAAAAAATTAGATCCTTTCAATGGGGTCTTTTATGTGGGTTTTTTGGAGGGTATTGATAGGATTTTTTTTACGACTCAAAATCTGGGACCTTCAAATTTAGTGCCATGATATATATTTTTTTTCATTTAAAGAAGCATAAGTCAAATTATAGAAACATTGTAGTTTTATCTACCACAGGTATCCTAGTAAACAAAGCTTGCTAAGATCTTTATTAATTAAAGAAAGTCAAACTAAAAAACATGCTAAGATATGCAGATCATCAACAACAATTCACAAAAATATGCTCGTCAGAATAAAACTTTGACCAAGCACGTGCACTTGCAAGAATCTAGACTTGATCGAGTACAAATATGATTCTTTTTATGATTCATACGTAACTGATATGAAGCTAGCATCACCTAATGGAATTAAGTCCATCCCAATAACGTAACTCGAATCACAATACAAAAGGGGCTACAGAGTAGTAATATCACACAAAGGGGCTTCCTATCCTAATGTCATTCCAAAAAGCAGAGAAAACCGTATTTTAGTATCCCCATGTTGGGTTGCCCATGCATAAGATAATGCCTTACAAGTCAATTGAAACATACACTACAATGTGAGTTTTGACGTGTGGATTTCATAACTCAAAGCGCGATTGGTAACATAAATATAATCACAGAATTCTCATCCTATCATCCACACGATTCAAAACATGATAAACAAATCAAATCACATAAATCCTAAGTTCTAGCAAGGTTTTAGGTTGATCAAATCACAATGGGCCACAAAAGGTCATGATATAACAATCAAGGCACATGCAGAAAGTTCTGCAATTTTCCAACGCATGACAGTCGAATTAGAAAATACACCATAAATCCGACACTATGTAAAAAAGCCTCGCTAGGTCTGTCTTTTATTTTGTAATCGCTTTTAAAAAACAACAGTTAATAAATGTCGATAATTGTAAAATAGACAATGGTGTTTGCATTTCGCTAATATTTAAATTAACGATGGGTAGTAAACATCGTGTCATGCGATCATTACCGACACATTTAAGCCAATATGCCGACAGCTAAAAGCCGGATAAAATGACGGTTTCCATATGTCGTTTTATTTAAAATGAATGAAAATTAAAAAACATAATATAATATAAAACGACGGCTTTTAGCAGTCGTTTTATTTATTTTCTAGTAAAAAAAATAATTGTAAAAATAAATATAAAAAGAATTCAACATGTTGAAATCAAATAATAATCACCACACATGTACATCATCTACTCTTATTCATCCAAATACCAATATACAACCATTAACCTTTCAAACATCCATTGAAACACCATATATATATATATATATATATATATATATATCAATATTCACTTGCAATAACGCTAAAAGTGAACATCCATACAATATTTTGGAATTTAAAAAGTTGTCCATGAAGCAAAGCTCCATACAAATATCCATCCATCCAAAACAACTAAACAATCATCCCATCATCAAAATCCAAGTAATATAGAAAAGAAAAAACTAGCAAGGGAAAGTCCTAAATATTGCAAGCGAATCAATAATGTTTGCAAGCATAATATCTTCCATCTTTCTAACTCCGTTCAACTCGATGTCACCATCCACGATCTCATCTATAACAATTCTATAATAATCTAAATTGTCTGGTGATACCTCCATCAAACTCCCATAGGCTACAACTGTGCTCTTCCTTAAATGCATCAACTTGTATGTTCCTGTGAGTGTTGCTCTCGAGCTTGCCTGTGTCTATTGATGTGTGGATGGCGGTCTCACCTACATTATTATCAAGAAACACATAATGTAAGCATTTTATGATACTCAATAATCTAAATAAGTTTATGAATCTACATTTTATATGTAAAGTTGTGTCTTACTCGAGAGGAACTCTCGTGATTGGTTGAAGACCGCATTTGCGTCCCACTTTGAGAAAGGGAAGCAACAATCTTCTCCATGTTCTCCATTCGAGATTTCAACCCATCGACCTCAATCTCAAGGGCCACATGCTATTTGTGCTCTTCTTCATAAGCTCTCTTATAAGGATTTGAATTATGCACGGTTGACATTGAGACACCCAACCCCAAGCCCCTGACATGTCCACGAGTATTGGTACCAAAAACCTATTTCAAAAATTAAAAGTTCAATATCTGCTCTTGATATATATTCATTGTTAATTAAGTATTAATTAAAATCAAGTTGATATCTAAATATAAATATAAGATAACCCGCATACCTTTGCAACCCCATCATTGTCGATATCATTATGTGCAATGGAGGGGCCATCGTCACACATTCTACTAAGCCTTCCATGTAAAACAAATTGTTAAATAAAACACAGTAGGAAATAACAATATCATAACTACCATGACAAGTTTTTGGGCCAATCATGGACCCATGGACCCAATAGCAACAATTGATCTCAAAAGCCATATTGACCCAATTAGATGAAGCGCAATCTAAGTTGATGTTTACATTAACAACAGAATGAGCCAATCTCTACTATAGTTGAAACAAAACTGATCCCTTTCTTCTAGTGTTGACACAATTGAGGATTATTGGTATGAGTTGTAAAGAGTATAATGAAAGGAGGAAACAAATTTTATATGAGCACTACACATGTAATCCTATCTCTTATCTATAGTAACTTTAATCTTCTGTAAAGGATATGAAACAACATATAATATAGCAAAGGAACCAACGTTGAAAGGATGAAAACAGATTTAGATTTGTGATGAGACATTTTATCAACAATGTTAACATATGAAATGAAAATTTTATTTCTCTATTGTATATAAGAGAAGAAGAGACCACTTTCAAACACTCTAAACATGAAAAAGAAAATACTAAAAGTTGAAAGATGATTAGTCCATTAAACGGATCAACTACTTCAGAAAATGTGTAGAGATTTCCCAACCATTCATGTCTTGGAATATTAATCCATTGAACAACCTTCAACTTTTCAATGTAACATGAGAATGAGAACTTCCACTATGGGACACTTTTAAATGTACGTTTCTACATTTAACATTTGCAATCTACAAGACAATTTTCAATTGAATTAAAGTAGGATTCTCACAATATTGCTGAGTTAAAGTTGATCCTTTTGTATAGATGACTGTTTGTATGCTAAGATGATTGTATCAATCTTAGCATCGAGGAATATATCTTTTTTAGCAATGAAACAAAATCAGTCATCTAAAATATGCATCTTAAATAAGTTGATGTCCCTTTACCACATGGTGACTTGTAGCAATGCCATCCTTCTTGTAATGTGTCTTGATAAAGATCTCACACTTAAACCTCAGAACCACTTTTCTTAATGAGTCTGGATAGTTTCCATTTTTCTTAATACCTTAGAACTACTTAAACGCTTGGGATTCTTTCCATGCTCTTCTTTTCCATTAAATTGTGATTTTTGACTCCTAAATGGATGCTTCATATTTATTAGGAATTTCCTGTGCCCCATGTAAGCAAGCTTCCTACTATATTTTAACAGCACTGACTCAATCCCTTCACTACACATAAGACAACCATACTTTCCAGCAGTCCTACAACCCGACAAATGGCCATAAGTAGGAAAGTTATGTATAGCCCATAAAAAATTGCTTTCATTGAGAACCTACTTTTACTGTAAGAGTTATATGTTATGGCTTCGGTTGACCACAATTCATTCAATTCATCCACCAACGGCTGCAAGTATACATCAATGTCATGTCCTAAACATTTCTTCCCTGGAATCAATAATATTAGCATAGTAAACTCTTTGCTCGTGCACAAAGATGGAGGAAGCTGTATGGAACAATCATAACAGGCCAATACCTATATGAGTTATTATTGTTTCCAAAAGGATTAAATTCATCTGTTGCAAGTCCTAGACGAACATTATGTGCCTCTGATGCGAAGTTAGCCCATTTACGATCTATGTTTTTCCAACACAACAAATCAATTGGATGGCACATAATTGATTCGTTCCGTACTAAGCTCGCATTAGCTCTCTGCAACCATGGTGTTAATGAAAAGTATTTTAGCTTTTTCCATGGCTTAGGTTTGCTTCTTGGCTTTGATACATTCTCTGGTTTCCACCTGCATTCACCATACGTAGGACAATCAACCCTATTTTTGTGCTCTTTCCAATAAAGTGTGCAATCATTTTTGCATGCATGGATAATCTTGCACTCCATACGTAAAGAATTGATCATCTTCTTGGCTGCATAGGTGTAATAAGGTAAGTTGTTCTCTTCTGGTAGAACATTTATGAACATCTGTAACAACTCTGCTAAACATTCATTAGCCCACTTATGTCGAGCCTTCATGCTCAATAAATCAACCATCACCGACAACTTTGATGTTCAACTCGACACGAGGGATATAATGGTTGTATTGCATCCTCCATCAACTTCTTGTACCAAATATTCTCCGTCGAATCATCCTAAGCTTAAGGAAATTCTTCATTATTAGCTTCATCAGAATAGGAACAAACCCCCACTTGAGCTTCAACGGCATTCTCGTCATGCTCATGTCGAAATAAGTCATTCACCATATCAACTATTCTTGGGAATGCATCTTCATTACCGCTACCATTCCCTACATTGACACGACTATGAGGATGTATTTCTCCAGAGTGGAACCATGTTTTGTAAGTTGCATCTATACCATCACATATTAAATGTGTATGAATGTCTCTTAATGTCTTCTTCCGTCCTTTCAAATTACGGCACTTGACACAAGGGCGGCAATACCAGTCATCACTTCCTAATTTATGTTTATTAGCTCTTATAAAATCAAAGAATGATTCAATGCCTTCTAAGCATTCATTAGAAAGCCTTGGTGCTGTCACACACAGACCAAGACCCTACTCTGTATTCTCTTTTTCTTCACACTCCGTTGGTATGACCTTGATTTTTTCTCTTTTTTATTGAAAAGCTATTTACTTTTCTTCTCATCTTTGTTCTCTTATTCTTCTGCCAAAGATGCATGTGTTCTTTTACATGGTAGGATTTTGTGATTCTTCCTTAGTTGCTGATTATTTCATCTAAAAGGTACTGATATGGGTTCTTACATTATCATTGATGAATTGTTTTATATGTTTTTTTTTCTTTCCATCTTTTTTTTTTTTTTTTTGGAGATTGGACAAAGATAAGAGTGACATCCTAATTTATTGTGATTTAGTGGGCCCGTCATCTAAAAGAGGCTTCATAAGTTAGTTGTAAGTGACTTGGGACGAAGAGCATTGAGCATGCACATTGTATGAATAGTTTAAACCTAAGTACCAAGACTAGATCACTCTGTTAAAGATTAATTGCACTAATGATAATATCATGTGGGAATTGAGTCGTATATTCGTATTTAACCATTTTATGTACCTTATTCCATAGATTTATTTTTTCAGAACATGGCCCCAAGCAATGAGTGGGGAGAGGTTCATGAAAAACACGAATAGTTTCAACCAAGCGAATAAAAATCATTTAATCATGAATAAAATCAACCATAAAATCAATTACAAAACTAGGATCCTATCACAGATTACTTCAATCACACACACATTTGTTCATTTAGGAACATCAACCCATTCTAACACAAAAGATTTTATTACCGAAATAAGAAATTAGAGTTATCCTAGTTGTTTGTAAGATAATATAAACATTCATTCACAACTGACTATTAAAATAACCTGTATATATGGATGCATGATTGAATAACATTTTTGTATGGAAAAAAATTACATCTGCAACATGTCCCCAGTCTACACCAATAAACAAGAGGGGTGTTAGTGAAGTGAACTTACCACAATGACAACAAGGATGTTAGTAAAGTGGACTTACCACAATGACAACAAGAATACAAGTTACTTTTCCTTGACCCTCAGAGAAAAGCAATTGAGTTGCAAGAAGAGAAGGTATATCATGAGCAAACACGAGGAAAAATTAACAATAAAAATAATTAAATTTCCCAGTGCTAAATATGCATCATAATGGGCATATATGATGTCCATGTTGGCTAATTCCAAGTCAACTCTAAATTAAATTATTAGAGGAAGCTAGAATATCATGATAATCAGAGTGATGTAAGGCTAGGCAGGCTATCCAACAATTGGGTTGCATGATAAAAAAACCAAAGACAAAAAGAATTTAATAATGCCACTGTTAAAGAGGTTCACAAAGCAGGGTCAATTAGGATATGGGTTTGTAGACTTCGAAAATTTAAATTCAATGAGTACAATGGGTGTAAGTGAATGTAATAAACCTCATTTATGCATACTCAATTTTTGAAAATCTCAAAGGGCCCAAAAGTTATTGCGTGTATCAGGAAAGAGAAACAAAATGTAATTATCTTTCTTGTTAATTACTAAATTAAATCTAGTAGAAAAGCATATGCATCTACCAATTTCATAATAATAGCCAACTGTATCACCACCTTATCGACATAGTACCAACTGCCCATATTGATTTGGGTTAAGAGGTCTCACAAAACAGGGTCATAGTGATTCCAACATCAGTTTAATTATTCTAACCAAACAACAACAGCACTTAGACCTACTATATTATATGAAGTTGAATCCTAGGAAATGAAGAAACAAGAAGTGAAAGAAAATGTTGCAAAGATATGCATACCAAGAGGGATGTATGGAGTTATAAGAGAGTAAATAATTATGAATAAGTGCATAAGTAAAAAACTTACAAGTAGCTTCAAATAAAAGAGAAAATCAAGGAATGCCACTTGAAATGGTATGAATGCATACATGTAAAACTCAAAACAGAGGACAACCAGCTGTCTAGGCACATACATGGCTAGGCCTGAGGCCCAATGCTTGCCCAGCTCAGAGTGGACAACCAGCTCTCCTATATCTCTTTAATTGTGTTTGGGTTGGACGGAGAGAAAAATGGAATGGTTGACCTTGAAGATTTTTCAGTCACTTATTAAGAAGAAATCTATCAAGACATGCTTATAAAATGTAGTTGTGCAATTCTTAATGGTATGATTCAAGCTTTTGGAAACTATTAATATATACACAAAACTCTGCATGGGCATTGAGTCATAGTACGCATATCAAATCTTCAAATAGGAAGCTGATTACAGAAGAAAAACAAATTTAAACACTTTAGACCACACTACTCAATAAGAAAAAAAGGATCATCAACACACAGAACATCAACAACTGTTTTGACCTATCAAACATGGTCGAGTTAAATTTTTGGCGATTGGAATTACTTTACCACTTGCAAAACAAACATTAGATTAGGCTGCATTTGACTTGGGGGAACAATTATATACATGATACATCCCTTGACCAGCAAGCACTAACATTACTACCATATGAAATGAGATTAGGAATCTCAGGTGGCTGCTGCACAAAGCTACAACAATTATCACTTCAACCAGTATCACCTCATCATCTCTGGAGCACCTCAAACTACAACATTTAGTTAGACTAGACACTCTCTTCTTTAGAGAAAGAGAGAAGTACATCTTAGTGTGAGTGAAATAATCTACTATGGCTAGAAAAGCATCAGGTCCAATAATAAGCTAATAAATTTTATAAAACATAGTAGTGAATCCATGGGGACCAGAGCCTTTTAAAGGGTACATATGTTTCACGGCTAGCTTAACTTCCTCAATAGTGATATCCTCACTAATAAAATCAATCTGCTGAGAGGAAAGCTTATTAATAACCTTGGTATTTTAAAGATCAGTAACCATATCATCCATAGAGGGGCAACAGTCAAAATAAACTGGGCATTTGATTTGAAAAACTGTCACCAAAATCCCATCACCAAGCAAACCCTTGCCAAATCCAACTAAATAAACCACATTTAGCTCAGCCCCAACCCCCACCCCCACCCCCACCGTCCCTAACCACACAGGCCCCCATTAAAGTTCCACACCCATAGTCAAACCCTACACCTATTCCCAAGACCTTTTCTAGCCCAAAACCCATTCTCCATCAACCAAACCCCAAACACGTAAAAGAGGTTTGGAAAAACCTCAAACTTCTACACCAACAAAACCCCATGACATCAAAAACGTAAAAGAGGTTTGGAAAAAAAAAAAAAAAAAGAAAGAAAAGACAGAAAATGGAATGAGAAAGAGGCGATGGGGAATGGAAAAACCAGAGGAGAGAAGATGAAGAAATAGAAATAAAGGAAATAAAAGAAGAAGATGAGAAGAGGAAGAGAACCTGTAGGGAGATTGATGTTGGAGTCAACGCAAGAAAATGCCGGAAGGGAGTAGTCTAAGTGTCTTCACAAGAGATTCAAGCGGGCAGGGAGAGATGCACAGGTTATAATATTAGGGCGCGAAATGAAATAGGGTAGTGGAACGGGCGCACACGGGGGAGAGAGAAACTTATTAGGAGGCGATGGTCTTTATTAATCAATAATTTTAACGTGGATATGACATTAAATTTGCTATCGTTCTGGCAAAAGCGATGGGGTAATTTCGTCATATTAACCTATGGTTTTTAGATGTTGGTAATCCCGTAAGTTACCGTCGAGGATCAAGCATTTTGAGGTAGTGCGATACAGGTTTGATCGAGGTGATTCTAGGTTCATTAGAAAGGTAGAAGTCTAGTACTTTATTGAAAAAATCTAAGTTAGATTCCACTGGTAAACTGGTTTTAATATATACTGAAGTAAAGTAAAATTCGGATCCATGCAGTTGGATAGATTTGCCCTTGTAATTTGTATAGTTTATATCAGTCATCTGACCTCCAAATCATGCAACCTACTCATCGATTTCGTAGTACCTGATGACACGAAAGTATAGTTGAGTCACAATTTCTAGATAATTTGATTGACGAAAAAGGGCTTACTGGATTCTATCTAACTACACAAGCCCCAAATCTCATCTATAACATAACATCCACATTTAACTTAGACGAAATACATCATGGAATCACTTTCTTTTTCTACATCAAAAGGGTTATAGGGCAACATAAAAAAAAATAATAATAATAAAGTAGGAAAAGAAAGAGACACAAAAACAAAGATTGACAAAGAACAAATCAACCTACAAAAAACACCATGGAACTACAAGCACTCCACTTGGCCAGCCTTGCGAGGACGGATGTTGAAATCAGACCTATTGACTTCCACATTTTCTTCAAGTTCTATACTTCTAACAGCAACACTTCTTTTTTCTTTCTTGTACCACTCATTTCCTATTGACAGAAGGAAGGAGGGAAAAGTTGTTAAAGTTGGCCAATTCAACTTGGACAAGTAGTTAGCTACTTCATTTCAGGGACCTCCTACCAAAAATTTATTTCCCGAGTATCAAAGGCTTTACGGAAGTTAAGGAGCTTTTTCTAAGTAAACATGAAATCCCAAGGAAGATTCTTTTGTTTTTTCAAATTGTACACCAGAATGAGGCAATCTCCTTCTAGTATAACTCATTTAATCTCATTCTTATGACAAATTAAAACTCTTTTATAGAGGGCCCTTAATTCGGCTTCAAGTGGGTACATTATTCCTATTGCTCCAAAATATGCAACCATCATCTCTCCCTCATGATTCCTTACAATGCGGCAATGCCCCCTAAACGTGTTGTTTCGTTACCAAGGTTGACAACCCCACCATGGAATAACTTCGTCCCTCACAAATACAGTGAATTTTAGGGTGGGGGGGGGGGGGGGGGGGGGGATGGATTATGGGGATTATTAAAAGAAACGAGGTGTAAAAACAGTCTAGGAATATAGAGACCACGTATATATGGGACATCAAATCTAACATAAATGTGATCATAAGACTCAAGAGAAATAACAATGGTTGATAAATAATAATCTTACATGATCTAATCTATTTATAACATAGATCAGAGACTCTAAACTAGGCCTGCCAATTTGGCCCTAAGAAAGGGGGCCCGGCCCGGCCCTAAAAAGCCCTTAAAATGAGGGCTTTTTTTCTAACGAAAAGCCCTAGGGCCAGGCTTGGACAGTACTAGCCCTGCCCGGCCCGGCCCTAGCCCTGACCTTGGCCTTCTTACTTTTATTTATTTTATATATAATATATACATATATGTAAATATATATTAAAATGCCCTTATCATAGTCACTTTGTAGTAATATGGGGGGATATGAAGGCAATTTCATACCCACTTACCCATTAATAAATGTCCAAAAAATCCATACATAATTTCATACTTTGTTCATTTCATCTATATTTAATTATTTAAGTTATGTATTATACTTAATACATAATCAATAAGTGTTGCACAGTGCTTCTAATCCCTTTCTTTTAGTCTTATTGCTTCTTATTTAGGTATTTATATTATTTTTATAAATCATGGTTAGTGCAAAAGGGGGTGTACTCATTTCTATTAATAATGATACACTTTTTCCTCTATAGAATTGCTTGGGATGTCAACCAATTCATAGAATTAATTTATATATATGTGCATGGAACTTTAAAGATATAGGGTGATCCAAACATCTTTTTAATTAGATAATTATAAATCTCAATTCTTAAAATTTTTAACTAATAGTATTTTTTAAGTGCATTTGTTTTTGTAACTGAAATCCAAGAATGTGTAATAGTCAGATCAGTGTTTAATTAAAAATAATGCCAATCGATAAAAGGTATGTGAGTGTAAATGGTTTAAAACTCTCAAAGATAAGACGCTGGTGGAATGATTTCATATGTGGAAATTCATATGAAAGTCATATTAAAGGTGTGAAATAGATCATACTCTTTAACCATTTTCCTTCTTTGTCAAAATAAATAAAATCATATGTCTAGAACCCAACCCAAGTCCAAAGCATGCATGACTTTATCCCATTACAAGAAAGTTTTTAGAGATGACTTATATTCTCCCGATGTTTTATTAATGGTTTGTTTGCAATTGAGATCAAACAAGATAACGGATATTTTCTTAATGGTTTCTTTGCAATTAAGGCTAGACAAGATAACGCTCTATCACACTCAGATTTTGGTAACAATGTTAAAAAAAATAGTTTTCTTGTTTTGAAGCCCTCAGCCTTGCCCTGGCCCTCGAGGGTAGGGTAAGGGCCTAGATAGTGAAGGCACTCTGAGGGCTTTGGCCCGCTCAAGCCCGGCCCTGCATATATTGAGGGTAGGCTTGGACAACCCCAGGCCCAGCCTAGCCCGGCCCTTTGACAACCCTACTCTAGACATACTAAGGGTCTGTTTGGATGCACTAGAAAACACAGGAAAAATAATATTTTATAAAATATATACTCTTTTATTTTTTTAAAGAAGAAAATCTTGTGCATTTGGTAATCAAAAAAAACTTGAAGAAATTTTTTTTTTCTTTCAAAAAGCTCAATATTTTCTCCTACAGCTCCTCCCTTATAGAAAACTTTCTACAATATAAGAATCTTTCAAAATGACGATTACAACGTGGTAGAGTAAAGTAAAGACTTTAGTTCACTAAATCCATCATGATGTGTTTGTTTACATATATGGTAAAGTAAAGCAAAAGTAAATGTCACAACACGGTAAAGGTGGGGTAAAGTAAAGGTGGGATAAAGTATATGGTGAAGTAAAGGAAGAAGGAATGCTAAAGTAGTTTTTTTTTTACTTTACTTTATCACATTTTATCATAGTTTTATTTGGTAAATAAAAAGTGACCTATTTACATATATGGCAAAGTAAAATAAATATTGTGTCATATCATGGTAAAAGGTGAGATAAAGTAAGGTGAAATGAAGTACGTAGTAACACAAAGTGGGAGCAAGATAGAGTTGTAAAGTAGTTGTTTTTTGTATTGGCTTTACTTTACTATACTTTACCATGATTTTATATGACAAAAGAAAAGTAACTTATGATAATAAATAAATAAAAAAAAATGGCAGTTTAACTTTATTTTACCACACAACTTTTTTATCCATACATGGTAAATTACATATAAATTAAAACATTTAATAAAAAATATTTTAATAATATAATTCACTTTAATCATAGTACCTTCCAAACAGCCCAATTTAAAATCTGTAATATCTTCAAAAATTGTCAAACAACAAAAAGACTATAATATCGCATTATTCTATTCTATACTATTTTATTCTTGTAATAATTAAAATTTTAAATATTATATTCTGTAAACATCCAAACGGGCCCTAAAATGTTAGGATTATTAAACTCTTAGGTAAGCATCATTGAATAGATTACAAAGCACACTAAACAAACACATAACTAGGTGAATAATAACAGAGTTTTCAGAATTTGACACATGGTTGGTTCAAAAAATCTTTTTTCTTTAAAAAAATCAAAATCAATGGATTCCCACTTGTTGATGAAAGGTTACTTGAAATAAAATTTCATAATTTCTTTTCAGATCTAATAGAGATAGATAAATATTTTTCACAGATTTTCAAATATAGTACAGGTTTATAAAAAAACAGTTTTTACATAAAACAATTTGACAACTGAATATAGCAAGTTCATAGGATATTCTAAAAAAACTCAGAAAAATATGATTCTACTTGCGTTGGTTTGGCGACTCAAAGATCTATAATTTTTAGAGGATTTTACCGGTAAAATCCTGAAATACACCCATATATCCCAATGGGTCCTCGCCACATTTGCAACACCAATGTGGTCTTCCCGCCACTTTTTTAGTTTTTTTTCATTTTTTATTTCGAGTGACAATAGCGTCACTCAAAGTAATACTAAGTGACGCTATCGTCACCATCGTCTTCTCTTTCATACTCTTCCCGTAGCGGCTGTGCCCATCATCCCCATCCTCTGCGTCCTCATGGTTCCCCTTCTTCTCCTTCCTACTCTTACTACGTCCATCATCTTCATCATCCCAATACCCATGCCTTTTCCTCCTCCTGTCTATCCTCTTCCCATCTCTTTCATCTTCAACACCGGAATCATCACTCATCCTCTTCACACTTCTCATTTTCATAGATCTTTCTCTTTTCTTCATCCCATCTCTTTCATATTCACCATTGGAATCATCACCAACCCTCTTCGTACTTTTCCTTTTTGTTGATCTTTCTCTTTTCCTCTTCTTCCCATCTCTTTCATCTTCACCATCAGAATCATCACCCACCCTCTTGGCACTTCTCCTTTTCTTCGTTCTTTCCCTCTTCCTCCTCTCTCCAGAATCTGACCCATCATCCTCCAATGCCCGCTTCCTGCTTGCCGAGGACTTCGCCTTACCGCCGCCACCCTTCTTCCTGTTCCGAGCTGCGATAATTCTCTCAATCTCCGAATCCACATCAGAGTCTGAGCTATCATTCTCATCATCAAATTCAGAGCTTTCCTCCGGGCTCTCATCAGCGTCCTTTCGATCAGCTCCATTTGCTGCCTTTGATTTATCCACCACCACCCTGAAGGGCAATGGGATCATTCTCCTTGTCATCGATGGCACTGAGGAAATTCCTGCACTGGAAGGTGAGGTGACCGACTTGGCCGCACTTCTTGCAGGCACCATGCTGATGGAACGCGCTCCGAGGCGCCGTGGGGCGGCTACCGGGGTCGGCGGAACGTGGGAGTCCGTCGGGTCCGGCCCTTTCGCTCCCTGGCGGGCCTGAAGCGTGCATCAACATTTCTTTTATGTGGGTGTGCCAGATTTTCTATTTTACTTGGAATTGCAAGTGGTAATCCGGAGATCAACCTTCGCAAGTAAAAAGGAAATCAACTTCTTTCAAGTTTTCCATTGCACAAATATTTAAGAAAAGAGACATTTTCTTAATTTGCCGTGAAAGGCGATTTGTTTGGCATTTATAGCCGATTTTGGCGTTTATAACCGATTTACAATTCTTATCAATAATGAAAGACAAGAGTTGTGATTTTTGTCTCTTTAGAAAAATACAAACTACAATGAAAAGCAAGAAAAGGAAGATCTAACTTTTCAGGAGATTGTGGGGGACTCGTTCAGATTGACGGTCGCAAGCCATGTATGGGCTTCGCCATCATCCATGCAGATGAGAACAGAAGATGCTCTTGATTCGCTTGGCTTGGCTATAACCTCAGGTTTTTAGAGGACAAAGACCAAGAGAAGGTCCTATGTCCAATAAAAAGCTAAGTAGACGGGCTGAAAAGCCACGTCTAAGCCATTAGAGGCAGCGGGAGAAGGCAAGGACCTTGGGGGGGGGGGTGCCCCCCAAGGGACTTTTGTCACCTTGTAGTGGTGGCCGGTGCAGAACTTCAGCAGAGTTTTTCTCTCTTTTTCTTTCTCTCAGATCTCTTTCTGATCCTTTTTTTTCTGATCCGAATTTCAATGGAATGCTCTCCTATTTATAGGCTTTTGGTAGCCATTTAGGAGAGTTTATGAGCTTTAATTGCTTTAATGAGAGGAGTTACAAGATTTATTTCTTGATTTTGTAACTCCTTTTTCCTTGAATCTGATTGGCCGATGGAGATTAAGGGCTTTTAATCACCTTAATTACCATAATGGGAGGAGTTTCATGGGTTTAAATGCCATGAATCAATTGACTTGTAACTCCCAAATGCTTGCTTCTGATTGGGCCGTCCAAAGAAATGAATTAATGACTGCAATAAAGCTAGTCAATTAACCACATTAATTGGTCGCCGAGCAGTCGAAGAGTCGCGGGCCGTGCCGTGTCTTCTGGAATTCTTCTGGCGATGATCATCGATGGATCTTCATGCTGATCGACATCGGATGAACATATAACTTCAGACAGTGATAGCTAAGAGCGGGCCGGTGACATCTGTCTTGTCGATTTCACGATCGGTCGGACAGAAAGTGCACTTTCTTGGTCAGCCGGTTGACGATCTTGGAGCGATCAATGATGATTTTATGCTTTTGGAGGTTGACCCGTGATTTTGACGGATGTCGTCGGATATGAGTCAATTTCAAGCACTAAAAATCACATTTTCAGGAAACCACAGGGGCCAAAGTGCGCGAAACGCGAAAAAAGACGGAAAAACGGGTCACCGGCGAAAAATCCGGTGACCCGGACTTCCATGGTCGCCGGCGACCATGGGCCGGCGACCATGGGCCATGGTCGCAGGGGCCTGCGACCCTGGGGGAATTTTCCCCTTCGGAGACCGTTTTGCGGTCGTTTTGAGGTATTTTTCGTCGCCGTTTTCTTCTGTATTTTTCCTGACATTTCTTCTCATTTATTGGCTTGATTTCCCTGTAGAAAACCTGATGAGAATCCTTGCATTTTTAGAGTGCAAAGTTTCCAATTTTCCGGGAAAGCCGAAGACTTTGTCGCGTAAAGCTGCTGATTTTCCGCCAGAAGCTGAAACTTGGTCAAACGATGTCGGAATGACCTGAAATTTGAGGTGAAGCCTCCTGAGCAATAAATAAGACCAACCATAGGCTTTTGTTTGAGTTTTGAAGCCGTTTGGGGTCCCGTCGATGCTTCACTTGATTTTACTGCGGGGAAAATGCCGAGCTTTGATATGTGGCCAAACGATGTCCGATTGACCTGAAATTTGACGGGGAGCCTATTGGAGTCATGTTGAAGCCACTCATGCACTTGGTTTGATGAGCGAAGGCTTCGGTGGTTCCCGCCGCCGGGAGGCTTGATTTTGCTGCTCGAGCATTGATGGAGGGTCAAACGTTGTCGGTTTGACTTGAAATTTGGCATGGAGCCCTTTTGAGACATGCTGGAGTCATCTGTAGGCTCTGATCGAAGTTTTGACGTCTCCGATGATGTCGCCGCCGAGAGCTCCTGTTTAGCTGTCGGAGAAGTGAAGTTAGGCCAAATGTTGTCGAAATGGCCCGAAACTTCATGTGTACTCTTCTCTTGGCTATCTTGAAGGATCTTGCAGTTTTTGTTTGATTCTGACAAGATTTGATTTTTTGGAGAAATTGCATTGCCTATTTATGGCAGGTTGCGACTTCATGCAGCTTTCTTGATGTTGAAGAGGCAAAGTGACATTTTTGGTGTCAACAAATGCCCCCTCGAGGTACAGCGACGAGTTGCTTGACTTTTGTAGTCGATGTGCTTCGAAGAGATTTTTGAAGGAGAGCTTGTGTCTTGACCAAGAGTCTTTGAGCAATCTTTCCTTTGGTAGAGTAGCCTTTGAGCTTCCAGGGGAATTTTATGGTAATGAAAGGAATCAAATACCATCTCGAGGCAAAGTTTTGAAGATGACATCAGGGATGTGGATTTGGGTTTTTGTTTTTGACCTTGTGACCTAACAAGTTGTATGTGGCATGTTAGGGGGTCGGGTTTTGGTTTTGACCTTGCGACCCAACAAGCTGTATGTGGCAAGTTGGGAGATCATGATTTGGTTTTTTGTTTTGGTCTTGTGACCTAACAAGCTGTATGTGGCCAGTTAGGGGACCAGGATTTGGTTTTTGGTCACTCTTTGGGACTGTGTGGGTCCATTGGAGTGGTTTGGATTTTTTTTTTTTTTGTGGAATGTCAATTTCAAGATTTTGGCTCAATTTGGTTTATGAGGCTGGATGGTTTGATTTTTGGAAGCTCATGGGGCTTGGAATTTTTTGTATGGTTCAATCAACTCAAAAGAGGCATGGAACCATTTTTGTATGCTCTTGGTAAGAGGGATTTTTTTCTGACTAAAAGCCCTTTTTTTTTTTTTTTTTTTTTAGTGCCTAGGTGGTCAAACCTGGCTCATATGGGCTAGCCCATGGGACCTTAAGCTTTTTAGGATGGCTTAGATCTCATGTGGGGCCATTTTTGTAAAGAATATCTAAACATATCTCATTTGGATAGAGAATATCTAAAAATATCTTTAATTGGAGAGAATCTCTCATATTCCCTTAATTTGGGAGAGAATATCTCAAGGTATCTTTCTTTTTGGGAAAGAATCTTCAATATCCTATTTTGTTGGAGAGAATCTCTCATTTGATTGATTTTGGGAGGAAATCTCTCAAAGACATCTTTCTTTTTGGGAAAGAATCTTTCTAATTCCTTTTCTTTTGGTAAGGTTACTAATTAGTAACACTTACCTTTCTTCTTTGTTTCCTTCTTTGATTTGCTCTCTCCTATAAAAGCAAAGGAAGGTAGGATCTCTTGCTCTTATTGCTTTCTTTTGCAACAATCTCAAGAGAGCTCCAAGACCAAGAGTTCTTCTTCTTCAAGGATCTTCAAGCTTTTTCCTTCTTCTTCTCCATCAATGGCTTCAAGTAAGTTTTCTCTCTTTTTCTTTCAAGAAAACTCCATGTAGAGAATAGGATGGAAAAAAAAAAAAGTGTCTTCTCTTTTTTTTTTTCCTTTCTTCTTTTTTTTCTTTTTTTTTTTCTTCTTTCTATTCTTCTTCTCTTTTTTTTTTTTCACGTGATTTCTGTTTTTTTTTTTTTCACGTGTGTCTCTTTTTTTTTTTTTTTTTTTTTTTTTTGGGCCGTACGGATCTGGTCCGTACGGCCAAGTGGCCTGATTTTTTTTTTTTTTTTTCTTTTTTTTTTTGAGAAAGTTTCTTTTTTTTTTCTTTTCTTTCTCCCCCCTTTTTTTTTTGAGAAAGTTTCTTCTTTCTTTTTTTTTTTTTTTTTTTTTTGCTCATCATGATAATGCGTTTTTATGCAAATCTAGATGTTCATGCATGTACTTTTTGTAAATTGAATTTGAGAGCATGATAACATACCTGAAAATCTTTGCAAATTTGGGAATTTGGAGCTCGCAGCGATGTTGAGCCCTTCTTGATTTTGCGAAGATTTTGAGGTTTCGAAAGTTTGGAGTTTCGGAGCCCGAAGCAATGTTGAGCCCATCTTCAAACTTTCTATTTCCGTCGGGGTATTTCCTTTTTCTTTGGAATTGCCCCGGAGTCATGCCAAAATTTCGCCAGATTTTTGGTGGGACAAAGTGACCCCCTTTTTTTTTTTAGCAAAATCCTGTCATTTTGATGACGATCTTTTTCTTTTCCAACCTTTGCAGGTGGTTCCTCCAGAGCGAACAAGGGTAAAGAGCCTGCTACAAGCGTACCTCGTCGATCTGCTAGATCTTCCAATGTGGCCGTTCAGCAAGCCTGGGAGAAGGTCCAGTTTGTTGAGAAGAACTTGGAAGAGTGTGATTCCCTCAATCGCGATGAGATGAGACAGCGATTGATCGCTCTCAAGGATGAGGAGTTCTATAAGATCATGGTAAGCAACCGTCCTTGGGTTATGGACGATCTGAGGGTTTTACCCAAGCCTACCTTCTTCTTTGGAGATGCAGTCCCTGACGACTTGACATACCAAAGGAGATGTTTTCAGTTCTCTTACACAGCAAATGGTGAGGAGAGAACTATTTCTACCCGGTCGTCTTTTGATCGGACCATCTCGATCCTGAGCCTTTCTCCCACGTGCCCTAAGAGGGAAGATCCTCCGAGCTGGGTGAAGAGGACCAGTGTGATCAAGACCGGGGTTTTTGTTGGTGGACCTTCCGGTTTTGCAGAGAAGCCACCTGTCCGTATGGACATGTTGATGCCAGCCAGCGGCTACCAGGGCTCTGATTATCTGTCGGTCGATTTGAGACCGGTGGGCCTTGGCGTTTTCAGCGGTGACGGCAGTACTTGGGTGAAGCCTTTTCGACTTCATGGCCGTTTCAATGTTGACTCCGATTGGAAGTCATGGACTGACCACACCTTGCTGATTGGGGGCGCCGTTTTGAAGGAAGCCGGGATTTTTTACGCGGTCCGCGCTTTTAGGGAGACCGTGACTTTTTCCGATGATGCCTTCATGGCTATGTTGGAGTCTTTCCTCCCTCAGACCAATACCTTCGTTGTCACGAATGGTGAGGTTGGTTTTTCTCTGAAGGAGTTGAGTGCTATTACTGGATTGCCCATCCTTGGCAAACTCTACGAGGAGTTCATGCCGATTGACAGCGTCCTTGAGGAGCAGTCAGAGGAGTTCAGGCTCCTATACTTTCAGCTCGTCGCCTTCTATGATTTTTTGAAGGAGGGCTCGAAAGTGAGATCCAGCAGTTGGAAGAGTTATGGCTCTTCATTCTTCAACTTCTTTGACAGCAAAGAGCCTTCTGATAGCATGACCCGGGAAGACAGGAAGAAGACTTCGGTCATGCAGGAAGAGTTGAAGGGTTTCTTCGCGAGCACAGATGCCATTTGTTCTGACATAGCATTGCGGAGAGATCTTGCTTTTTACCTCACTTTTTGGCTAGGTGAGGCTATTTTTGCTGGTGGAGATGGGACACACATCAGGCCGCATTGTATTTTTCCGGCTTGTCAGATGGCGTTTGGAGAGCGGCTTGCTTTGGTGCCCGCTCTTTACTCCTACCTGTGTACCGAACTGCAGGCTGCTGCTTTCTTGGTTCTGCTTGGGCTCCCTATGAATAGGGTATTTTCAGCCCATATCTTTTATTCGTGGTTTGTATACCACTGTCCTGGCTTCCACCAGCTGGGTGCTGCACAGGATGATGATCCTCTGATGATTCGATTGGCTAAGGGAAAAGCCGTATCCGAATCACTTTTGTTTGCCCGCATGAGGATCCGACGATTCAGGGACGTCGAGATGGGGCAGTCTTCAGTTAAGCTTTCTCCGGAGTTGCGAAAGAAGGCTTTTGATTTTGGTGCCTCCCGAGACTCTACCAGAGCAGGGTCGGGAAGGCATTACTCTTTGACAAATGCAGAGAAGGAGTGGCTTTTCAGCATACGGGTCGGCACGATGGTGTACCGCAGACATCTTTTCGTCGACATCCAGCCGTATGTACCTTCTCGCTTTGCGCTTCAGTTGGGCTTCTCTCAAGGCGTTGTTGGAGCGCCTTCGAGTATGGTGAAGCGTTTTGGGGGTTTACAGGATGGCAGAAATGCATGGGCTTTTTATAGTGCTGAAGACACTACTGCCACGATCTCTTATCCTGAGCTGTCGACTTTCCGAACTGCCGGCTTCACGAAGTGGTTCGCGGAGAGCTTTTTGGCATATCGGGGGCTTTCCAAGAAGGAGCTTGATGTAAAGCTGTCTTCGGGGAAAGGTACTGGAAAGTCGGATGGCGTCCGGCGAGAGGAAGTTTGGGCCTTCCTTTCTGGAGAGAAGCAGAAGATAGGCTTTCTCGGTGACCAGGGCGTCATTGATTCTGAAGCTGTTCGGGAAGTACCTGATGAGGCTTTGGAGCAGCTAGAACAGGAGGAAGCTGAACTCGACGCTTGGATGCAAGCGGCACAGAGACGAGCTTCCGTGGAGTCTACTGGCAAGAGCAGACCATCCAGTGAGGAGTCAAGTGAGAAACCTGACTCTGATAGTGGGGCGGGTTCTTCTAGGAAGCGAACCCGTAGAGGTAGGAAGAGGAGGAGGAGTCAGCGTCACACGGGGCGGGACGAAGACTCTCCTAATGTGGAAGTCCCTCTCACTGTCAATGAGGAGGTGCCAGGGGAAGCTGACGAACCTCCGGAGAAGAGGATTCGGGAAGAAGAGACCATCGGTGAAGGTATGATTCCTCCTTTTCCTTTTTCTGCTTCTTTCATGGGGCTTTCCATGTTCTGATTTGTTTTCTCACCCTGCTGCTGCTTTTTTTTTTTAGCAGAGGATGAAGACTTGCCGATGCCTGAGGTTCCGACCGATGAGGCGGTGATGGAGCCGGTTATGGCATCTGAAGAAGAACCGAGGGACTCTGGAATGATTCCAGAATCTCCAATTGGTAT
This sequence comes from Umbellularia californica, assembly GCA_028538565.1. Taxonomy (NCBI): domain Eukaryota; kingdom Viridiplantae; phylum Streptophyta; class Magnoliopsida; order Laurales; family Lauraceae; genus Umbellularia; species Umbellularia californica. The sequence goes on along the minus strand of JAPQWN010000010.1, from coordinate 10,724,756 downwards.
AACTTCTTTCGCTTTCTCTTTTTTTTTTTTTTTTTTGCCTGCGACTTGATTTGCTAACATTTTTCTTGTCAGCTGACTTGCCACAGGATTCCGATGACTTTGAACCATCAATGGACGCAAATGTTGATGATGCTTCTGATGAGTTCATGGAGGAAGAGAGTGTCCCGCCAGTCGTCGAAGAAGGTACTTTGTAGTGATGACCCTGATGATTTTTTTTTTGAACAGGATCATATTCATACCTTTTTGTGTTTCATTTGCAGGTTTTGAAGTGACAGAAGAGAGTCCATCGCTTTCTTCAGAACCAGAGCAAGGGATGCCAGAGGTCGATCCGGAGGTAGAGACCAGTTCTGACATGATTGAGGAGATGCCTCGTGTTGAGATTCCCTCTCCAGTGGCTCTAAGTGAAAAGAGTTCTTTTGTTACTCTTCCAATGGGACATGACATGAGCAGCCGATCAGCGGAGAAGGGTGAATCTTCATCCAGTTCGTCTCTTCAATTTGCGAAGAAGGTGCTGGCTCGGGTTTTGAGTTCTTGGGTCAAGACTCTCCTTTCTGGACACTTGGAGGCAGGATTTGGCATGATCCCACATGTACAGGAGATTCTGACCGACACCGAAGAGGTTGGTCTGGATGTCACAGGTGCCAGGGCGATCGTTGATAGGATCATTGCACTGGGTGACAAGTGGTTTGAGACCATGGGTTTCCCTGACGACCAATTCTTCAAGGAGATGTTCTTGGACCCTGCTGATAAGGCTAAGTCTGACCTGAATGAGGCTACACAAAGCAAGAAGCAGCTAGTTCAGGAGAAGAACAAGGAAGAGCTAGCCATCATCGGATTGAGGCATGACCTTAACGTCCTTGATAGGGAAGTTGAGGAGGCCAGGAAACGTCTTGAGCATTTGAAGGCACAAGTCGATGCGAAGTGGGCTGCTATAACAGAGGCTCGTGACAGGGAGAGTACTCTGATTCGCAGGGTTGCAGATGCCGGTCAAGTTCTCGAGAGGAGGACTCTAGAAAACGAACGATGGGAAACTGCTGGGGAAGAGCTTCCCGGTGTAAAAGAAGGGTTACGGCATTCGCCAGCATCTCATGGCAAGTTCCTGAAGAAGCGTGCCTTGGAAACTCTGACGGCTGATGCCAAAAGTTTGCTTGAGGAGCTGAAGCTTTGGCTGGAGACCATTTTTGGCTAAGCTCCTGATTTTTTTTGTAGCAGAAACTATTCTTCTTTTTTTTTGGTACCACATGTATTTTTTGGTACTTTTTTTTTTTGTAGTGCTTATGAACACTTTCTTCTTTTTTTTTGGTACCACATGTATTTTTTGGTACTTTTCTTTTTTTTTTTTTTTTTTTAGTGCTTGTGAACACTTTCTATTTTTTTTTTTGGTACCACATGTATTTTTGGTACTTCTTTTTTTTTGTTTTCCCTACGCTCACTCAAATCTTTTTGTGATGAAAGCAATTGTTAAATGGGATTTGATCAAAAGCTTTGTCATTTTGTGAAAATCTTTTGTCAAATAATTGTTTTGGCATGGGAGCCTGATTTTGGTTGTGGCGTGAAAGCCGCTTTTGAGATGGCATGGAAGCCGAAATTTTATGGCGTAAAAGCCAAAATTTGGGTTGGCATGGAAGCCGGTGTTTTTGTGGCATTTACAGCCAGTTTGGTGGCATTGATAGCCAATTTGTGGCATTTATAGCCGGTTTTGTGGCATTGATAGCCGGGTTTTTTTTTTTGAAAGCCAAGTTTTGGTTTGTTGGCGTGAAAGCCAATTTTTTGTGGCATTGATAGCCGGTTTGTGGCATTTATAGCCAGTTTGACATGAGAGTCAGGTTTTTTTTTTTGTGTGGCATTTATAGCCGATTTTTTTTTGAAAACCAAGTTTTGTTTTATTGGCATGAAAGCCGGTTTTGGCGTTTATAGCCGGAAATTTTTGTTTTGGCATTTATAGCCGGATTTTGGCATTTATAGCCGAGTTTTGGTTTTCAAAATGCAGGTATCGACTAAATGTCGCCTCCCCGCTGAATGGTCTTGCAAGTATCGATGGAATGTCGCTTCCTTGCTCATTCGGTTTTGCGAGTATTGATGGAATGTCACTTCCTCGCGGGTTAGGTTTTACAAGTATCGATGGAATGTCGCTTCCTCGCGAATTGGGGTGCAAATATCGACTAAGCGTCGCTTCCCTGCTTTTCCCAAAACTTTTGGTTTTGCGGGTACTGACTTGATGCCGTTTCTCCGCGATTTTTGAAATTTGAGGTTTTCTCGAACCATTTGTAATTTTGGGTTGTGGATAGCAACTGGTATGTTACATCTCTACGATTTTTGGAAATTGGGTTGTGGATATCAACTGGTTTGTTGCTTCTCCACGATTTTAGGTTTTCTCGAACCTTTGAAATTTGGGTTGTGGATATCAACTGAAATGTTGTGTCTCCACGATTTTTGAAATTGGGTTGTGGATATCAACTGGTTTGTTGCTTCTCCACGGTTTTTGGATTTTGCAAGTATCGACGAAATGTTGCTTCCCTGCGATTTTAGGTGCAAGTATCGATGGAATGTCGCATCCTTGCTTTTTTTCAAAATTTTTGTTTTGCGGGTACTGACTTTGATGTCGTTTCCCCACGATTTTTGAAAAACCATTTTTTTTGTTTAAAGACACGAGGGTCGTAAATTTTGACCTAGAACCATTTGGCGGTAAAAGGTAAGGTGGACTAGGGTGGAAATCCCTGAATCCGGATTTTTGTTTCAAACCACGAATTTTGGTTCAAGGATCGAAAGCTTTGGTCAAGTCAGGGAGAGGCTCCTAAACTTGGATTTTTTTTTGTTTTTGAACAATGAAACGATGAAAGTAAGCATTGTTTTTGAATCTCTAGAAATTTTGACATTTGATATGAAAATTCTAAAGAGAGTGGGTTTGACGAGCGAGTACCTGAGAACAGGTTTTGGCCATACAGGCATTGCTCTTACCCAGTTGGGTAAGTCTTCAAGGGTAGTACCGCTTCAAGAACTTGCCGTTGATAGGCAGCATACATCTGTCGCCTTCCATGTTTAGGAGGGCATATGCGCCGTTGGAGAAGACCTTGTCGATGACGTAGGGTCCCTCCCATTTTGGTTCAAACTTGCCTTTGGACTTGTGAGCGAAGACCATTGGTCTTTTTACCGCAAGAACCAAGTCACCCTTTTTGTAGGCGCGTTGCCTGACCTTTTTGTCAAAAGATCCTGCCATGCGTGCTTGGGAAAATTCAATGCTTTGTCGAGCTTCGAGCCGTCTCTCGTCGAGATTGTCCAGCTCATGGAGTCGCAATTTGACATTGCTTTCTTGAGTCATGTCATTTTGTAGAGATATCCTCAGAGAAGGAATTTGTACCTCTAGGGGCATGACAGCTTCGCATCCATAGACCAAGGAGAATGGTGTGCTATGGGTTGGTCCTCGAACGGTGGTTCGATAGGCCCACAAAGCTTCAGACAGTTTGTCGCTCCAGTCTCTTTTGTGACTAGAGACCATTTTCTTGAGGATTTTGCAGAGTGTCTTGTTGAAGGCTAATCCGTTTGCTGCCGGATTGTATGGAGTCGAAGGACAGCTTTGAATTTTGTATTTGTCGCAAAACCTGTAGAATCGATGATCCCAGAATTGTGGTCCGTTATCATGGACGAATCTCTTGGGTATGCCGAAACGACAAATGATGTTGGTGCGCAGGAACTGAAGAACTGATGAGGTCTTCATTTCGTTGAACGCAAATGCTTCTGACCACTTGGAGAAATAATCCGTAGCGGCGAAGATGAAGCGATGACCTTTACTTGAAGGGGGAGAGATAGGACCTATGATGTCCATGCCCCATGCTTCAAAAGGCCATGAGATTGCTGTAGGATGCAGCCATTCCGGAGGCATGTGAATGTAATCTCCGTGAACTTGGCATAGCTGGCAGCGTTTGGCAAATTGCATTGCATCAGCAACCATGGTAGGCCAATAGTAACCTAACCTTTTTATCTGATCATAGAGCTTAGGACCTGCCTGATGGGCTCCACAAAGACCAGCATGAACTTCTTTAAGTGTTTCTTCGGCCTCTTGTTGTGACAAGCAGCGTAGAAGTACTCCGTTGAATGATTTCCTGTAAAGGATCTTTGAAGGGATATCCAAATGAAAGTTTGGGGCTCGCCTTTGAATGCTTACCCGTTCTTTTGGATCTTCAGGTAGGATTCCGAACATAGTGTAATCAATGAACGGATCCCTCCAGTCGCCGATTGAAGGTTGAAGGATAAAGATCCGACTTCCAATCACTCGGTGGCATTCAGCAACTGCTTGGTGTGTGTTAAGAGGAGGGAGGATCCTTCTCTCGTACACTGTAATTTGCATGTTTTCCCCTTCCTGGATCGCCATTGATGCGGCAAGTCCGGCCAGGGCATCTGCACGGATGTTTTCACCTCTACGAATGTGGGTGATGTTGCAGATGTCAAACTTTTGCAGAAGCGATTGTGCCTTGTTGTAATAAGGCAGCAGATCGGGCTTCCTGACTACATATTTCTGATTCATCTGGTTGACGATCAGTTGAGAGTCTCCAAAGACTTCCAGCATGGTGATACCGGATTCAATGGCGAGTTCCAATCCTAGGATCAGAGCTTGGTATTCAGCTGCATTGTTTGTGCATGGTTCCAGTAGCGAGAAAGCGTGTGGAATCATGTATTTGTCGGGGCTAACAAAGAGGATGCCAACTCCTGAGATCAGCTTTCTTTTTTCATTTGTCCTGGTTGCACCGTCAAAGTACATGTCCCAGGAGGCATTTGGTGAGGAAGTCTCCACGTTGTAGACAGGTTCATCTGGGAGATCATCTCTGAGTGGTGAATCTTTAGGCAATGGATGCTCTGCGAGGAAATCTGCTAGAGCTTGGCCTTTGATTGCTTTTTGTGGCACATACCTAATACCAAATTGTGACAAGAGGATGGACCATTTTGCCAGTCGGGCATTGAGAGAACCGGCCTTCGTGACAAGGACCTTCAAGAGGTTGATCCTCGAGACCAGGTAGACTGTGTTGGAAAGCAAGTAGTGACGTAGCTTTTGTACGGCGAACATCACTGCAAGGCATTCTTTTTCGACTGGGGAGTAGCGATGCTCTGCACCTACTAGCATGCAGCTGAGGTAGTATAGAGCAGCTTCTTTTCTTTCATCATTTTCTTGTGCAAGCAGAGCACCCAGAGAGTGATCAAGGGCTCTTGTGTACAAGATGAATGGTTTTCCAGTGGCAGGGGCAGCTAACACTGGAGGTTTGGTCAGGTATGACTTGATATCTTGAAATGCGGCTTCGCAGTCGGCATCCCAGACAAAGTCTACACCTTTTTTCATCAATCGAGAGAATGGACGGCATTTCCCCGAAAGATTGGAGATGAACCGTCTGATGTAGGCCAATCTCCCTTGAATCCCTTTTAATTCTCTCAAGGTTCTTGGAGAGGGCATTTCTAGAATAGCCTTGACTTTTATGGGGTCAAGTTCTATTCCAGCTTTCCGAACAAGGAATCCGAGAAACTTACCAGACGAGATGCCGAAGAAGCATTTTAGAGGATTCATCCGCAGTTTGTGTTTGCGGAGTCGGAGGAAGACTTCCCAAAGATCTTTGAGATGGTCTTCTTTTCTTCTGCTTTTGACGGCGATGTCATCAACGTAACATTCGACCGTCTTGTGCTGCATATCTTGGAATATTTTCATCATAGCCCTCTGATATGTGGCACCAGCATTTTTCAGACCAAATGGCATGACAGTGTAGCAATACACGCCAAATGGAGTCCGAAATGAAGTGTGTTTTTCATCCTCGGGATGCATCTTTATCTGATTGTAACCAGAGAAGCCATCCATGAATGTCATTCGCTCGAATCCACAGGTATTGTCAATCATCACCTCCGGTATGGGGAGCGGGAATTCATCTTTAGGGCAAGCGCCATTCAGGTCTCTATAGTCAATACAGACCCTGATCTGCCCATTTTTCTTTGTCACGGGGACAATGTTGGCCAACCATTCTGGATGTTGTTCCTCACGGATGAAGCCGACGTTTTTGAGCTTTTGAACTTCTTGTTCAATTTTATCCATCACATCTGGACGGAATCTTCTTTGGCCTTGTTTGACAGGCTTGACGTCTTCTTGAAGATTGAGTTTGTGGACTGCTACTTTGGGGTCTAAACCAGGCATTTCAGCATAGGACCATGCAAAGCAATCAACGAACTCACGAAGAAAAGCGATATACTCGGGTAACTCATCATCCTTTATATTCTTACTTATGAATACAGGACGTGGGTTATCAGGTGTTCCCAAGTTTATCTTTTGAACAGGATCTTCTGTCGGAAGGTTCGAAGGTGGTTCCTCCACAATATTTTCGGAGGCTTCCAACTCAACGAAACCTTCTGGAGTTTCAACTGCATTACCAGACCAAGGCTCTGTTCCTTTCCATGGATTTTCTTGATTGGTGATCTCCTCAAGGCTTGCTATGAGATAGTCCCAATCGCCTGTTGAGTCTGGTATTTCTTTTGGAGACGAGGGTTCTTCTGGGTCAGGATGCCACAAGTCTGTATTATCGGACGATTCCTCTTTATCATCAGAGAAATCATACCAATTGGATGAGCTTCCTGGATCTTTGTCAGGTAACTCTTTAAAGAGATTTCCAGGGAGATCGATGTCTTCGTGGACTTGAGATGTTGAGGCTTGGTCGGTAAAACGACTTTTAAGCTTTTGTGTCAACTGTCTCAGAGGAGTATCAGGATCATATCCTAACCCATATGAAGACTTTTCTACATGACCGTAGAGTCTCCAATCTTCCAGCTGGCTTTTGGTCAAGGCGGGCTCCAATAGCGTGAGAATACCCCGTCTTTCTCCCAAACCGACTGGGTTTTGAGCGTCATAGCCCATTTTCTTCATAATTGCTTGTGCCACAGGACTATATAGAGATAGCTGAGGCATACCTTCATTTTGGAAAGGTTCCAGCATGGAGTTTGATGAAGAAGCGTCCGATCTATGGAAGAAGATCGGCCTTTGCTTTGGTGATGTTGCCGGAACAACAAAGGTAGCAGACGTAGGATCTTCTACATCAGCAGGTGTCTCCATCGGAGTGAGAGCAGGCTGAACTTGCTGAGTGTCAGCTTGGCTTGACGATGCATCGTCTTCTGGCTCTGAGTCCGAGTCTGTGTCTTGCATGATAGACACGAGAGAGACAACAAATTTGCCCCCAGGCTTTTGTTTCGCCTTCTTCACTTTAGTCGTGATGACCAAAGGTTTTGAATTCTTGAGGGAGATAACGAAGAGAGATTGACTACTCTCTTCTAATTTGCCGGAGGGTTTGTTTTCTTCCGGTGATTTTTGAGGAGCCTTGCCTTTATCTTTCTGGAGATTTTCAGCAGGGGGTGCTATTTCCTCTTCTTCTTCTTTTTCGCCTTCATACATTTGGGAGTCTGCGAAGTGGACTTCTTTACCTTTGAAGGGTTTCCTGTCCGCAAAGACTCGATGTACCATGCCGTCGTCGCCGACAAACTTGATGCATTGATGTAGAGTTGAAGGAACAACACCATTCTCGTGTATCCAAGGACGTCCGAGAAGGATGTTGTAGCATGAGGGGGTTTTTATTGCATACACAGTGACCTCAGAGATAAGATCACCGATTTGCAATTTGAACCTGATTTTGCCGATAGGCCTTTGAGTGCTCCCATCGTATCCAAAGATAGATACAGATGTGTGGCTTAGCTTGCTGGGTGGGATGCCCAACTCTTCAAGAGCCGAAGTGGAGATAAGGTTGAGTGCAGAACCTGGGTCGATCTGAACTCTATGTATCGGCATTTCTTTGATGTACCCTGTGAAGTACAGGGGTCGGTTGTGCCTTGCTTCGCCAAGTAGGAGGTCTTCCTTAGTGAAGGCGATGGTTGCATTGGCTGCCTTTTGAACCGAGAGGCATTGGATGCATGATCCCTCAGTTTTCTTTTCTCCCTTTGAGGAAGTTTCAGAGTTTTTGACCCGGTAGTCCATTTCAATTTGGAGGACTTGCGGGGCATGTTTGTCGACATCCTCATTCAGTTTTTGTAATTCTGAGATGAGATTATCACGAGTGCGTGGAGACATTCGTAATAAATTCAGGATGTGAAGACGTGCAGGTATGTGTTTGAAGTGCTCAACCAAGTCATACTTGAAAGCCTTTCATCATTGTTGCCACTGGGGGCGCTTACAACATCTTTTCCCGAAGGATTTACATAAGTAAAGGAAGATTGGTTGTAATTTTTGTGGTAGTCCCGGCCCGAACGGGTGCCTCTACCAACTTCGAGAGCTTCTTGAGAAGGATCTTCGTTTGGAAGATTGTCTTCAGGATCAAGAGGATGTCGTTTTTCATCTACTGGGGATGTATCTGCAGCAGAGTTGCCATCCTCAGTGATTGTGTTGCACGGAGCATTTTCCGGGAGCAAGTCCTGAACAGCATCCAGCAGCTTTTCTTCTTCGTTGACCCATCCATCACCCCAAGTTGGGTTTTCTTCATGATGATGAGTCGGGAAGAATGTGTATCCTGAAGTCACAGTCTCAGGAGAAGAAACCTGAGAGGGTGCCATCTCTGTGAAAGTCACGTGAGACGAGGTAGCTCCAGAGGATACATTGCTAGGCGTCGTCGGAGTGTAGGTAATCTCATCAGACGATGCTTCAGAAGAGCTATAGTCCTGATATATTACATTACAGGAAGCTCTGATAGAAGATGTTGCCTGCTCGGAGTCAGACTCATCCTCGGATGTAAGAGGATCGTCAATCCAGCAATATTCTCCATTTTCAGGAGTTAAGGGTGGATGTACCTGATTATCTTCAGGGACTTCCGGCTCTGGATTGTGAGGAATCTCGTTGACGCGGTCTTGCTCTTGTTCTAGAGCAAGACGCTGCAAGATCCTTGCATATTCTTCAAGATCAGGCATGGGAGCCGGATCCTCTTCTTCGTCTTCTCCGTGTGGCTCAACACAGTTGATTTCCACTGGAGCAATGACAGGTGCTGGGTTAACAGCATCTTCTTGTGCAGCCTCTTGGTCTTCTTCATCATCAGACCAGGATCCTTGTGGTTGCAAGGGGTTATACCAGATTACTGGCATAAGGTGAGTTTCAGGAACCCATTCTTCATCGGAGAGATATTCTCCTGTTTCAAGAGATTCCTCCCACTCTTCGGTGTAGTTGGGCTCGAATCCATCGTCGGTGTCGCTGGACTCGTATCCATCAATGGAGAATCCAACTACCGAGTTGCAAGAGTATGATGCCCCCTGCATGACTTCTTTTTTGAATTGAGGTGGCATGAAATCACTGAGAGTGAAGTTTCTTACCGCCTTTGAAGTCTCTGGAAGGGACGTTTCTGTTGCCCCGAGTGAAGTGGTAGAGGAGGCCTCTGCCTTTTCATGGACTTCTTGTTTTGGCTGGGTCTTCTCTTGCCGTTTGAGCCTGAGGAGATGTTTCCTAGCCTGCCTTCGCTGTTGAGCTGTCGGCTTTGTTTTTACGATCTCCCAGTTTTCATCTTCCAAGAGATCGGGATGTACCCATATGGGTTGTCCTTCTGGTGTCGGGTAAGGAACCAACACTTCGGACGTTTGAATTCTTTTTATCACCTTGAAGGAAGTAGTGATCTTCTTCTTCGGTGATTTTGGTGTTTGTCCACATGACACCATGTTGACGGAGGCAGGGCCATAATTTTTGTCAAAGGTGATGACTCCGTTTTTCCACATCTCGTTTATCTTCTCTCTCACAACAAAGCATTGATTGAGAGGATGCGAGACCATCTGGTGGTATGGACAGTACCGAGGATCATTGGTTTTGCCAATGTCTCCAGGTCTTTTGGGCTCTGGCAAAATGAGTTTGCCATTTGCTAGGAGAGCCTCAAAGATTTCTTCGACGTCTTCATCGAACGGATATTTCTTTTCTACTCGCTCTTTGAAGGCATCAGAGAGTTCAGGTCTCTTACCTGCAGCTCTATTTTCAGCTTTCTTTGGTTGCTGAGGAGCTGACTTGGTTTGTACATTAAGGACCTCTTTCTTCTTTGGTTTAGAGGTTGCAATGGAGGTTGGCTCTTTTCTTGATGACTTCTGACTGTTGAAGTCTTTAATCACCGTTTCAGCTTCCATAGAAGCTTCCAGGAGTTCTCCCAGGTTTTTTGATTTGTTGCCGATGATCATGGAGCGTATTTTTGCTCTCATATTGTTACGGCAGATGTCGACTAGCGACGCTTGTGGCAGTACATCTGAGCATTTGTACGCCATTGCTTTCCACTTGTGAATGAAGTCATAAGTTGACTCATTCTCTCCCTGTTGTAGGCTGCGAAGCTGAGCCATAGTAACAGGATGATCCTCACCTTGGAAGTGGGTCAGGAAGCGTGTCTCCAGCATAGCCCAGTTCTGAATGGAGTTCTCCGGCAGAGTGGAGTACCAATCGAAGGCCGTACCTTTTAGGGTACTTGCAAAGAGGCGAATCTTGAGTGCATCTTGATCCGCGATAGCTCCCGTCAAGATCTTGAAGTGGATGACGTGCTGTCTGGCCGATCCTTTCCCCGTATATGTTTGGAGAGTAGGATGTTTGAATTTTGTGGGGAACGGGACCGAGTCCATCCATAAAGGATATGGTGGCTTGATCCCATGCTCTTTGAGTATATCCTCTTCTTTAGCTTTGGCGAGGATACTGTCTACGTCCCTTTTGGTAAGGGCGCGTGACTCATTTTCTTCTCCATTTCCCTCGTTATTGCTATGATTCGGAGGAGGCTCATTGTTCACCTGATTTTGGACGACAAGGATAAGGTTTTCCATCAGATTTTCAATCCTCTGCTGGCCTTGTTCCAACTGCTGGATGCGTGTGAGCGCATCATCTCGAGGTGGATTCTGAGGTGGCGGCTCAGAACTTGTAGCTAAGACGTTCATCCCTAGGGATTCGAACGAAGAAATCGTCCTGGTGACCGAGCTGGGGCTCATTCTTTTTGATGAAGAGCTTGATGAAGGATTACTCTCCCGTCCTTGGCTGGAAGGGGCAGGAGATTCTTCGGGATGTCTTTGTGTCCTGGTGACGCTACGGGTCACCGGACGTCGGACATGGATTTTTGATGCTGACCTTTGGCGTCTTCTGGTTTTTCCAACCATATGGACGGCAGCAACTTGGTCGGGTCTTTCTTTTTCGACCCATTTGCGGGAGACTTGAAGTGTAGGAGGCTGGGTCCTTTGCTTCTCTAGTCTCTTTTGTCGATATGACGCACGGCGGCGTGCTCGACGAGCGATTTGAGCTTTGGTCAGCTCTGGCTGGGCTCTGACGATGAAGGATGTGCTCCCTCGGGCGCAGCAGCCGAGCCTGTCTTCTTTGTAGCTAGGCAAGGACAGGATCCGGACCCGGTCCTTTGCCTGTTGTAGCGAAGCTTTGAACCTTTCGAGTTCGGCCCCTGTAGAGATGAAGGGTCGAACTGAAGGAGTGTAGGCCTTAGCAGGTGCTTGTAGAGGCCTGGTGATGCATGATCTAATTTTGGGCCTGTAGGAACAAGCCGGCTCATGCTGGGTTGACTTGGGAGTCAGGTTGGAGATGGGTCTCTCCTCTTTCATGTAGGCAAGAGGGTAGAACTGGTTCTCCTTGAGTGGGGCCAGGTATGCTGGCTTGGTGGAGGTTTGAGACCTTCTTTGTTTTGGGGAAGGTCTTGGAGACCAAGTATTAGGGTAGACCTGGTTGGTTGTTGGTCGAGGCTTCGCGGGGGTGCCACGGGCTTCGGGCTTTTGGGCGCTCGCCTTTGGTGTCACGGGAATGACACGTTGAGAGGCGATATTCTGCTTTTTAGCAGGCGCAGCTTGTTCTTCGGGAAGTGGGAATGGTCCCAGTGTCCCAAAGAAGATAGTCCGGGGAGTCGAGGTCGACCCGGAGTTCAGAGAGTTGCTGAGGGAGTTAACGCTTCGACAGCTGACAGGGCGCTTATGAGTGCGCGCGCTTTGCTTCTGTTGAAGCATGAGTTGGTGCTTGTTCTCATCGAAGATAATGGTTAAGGCTGCCATTGTTAGTTTCGAAAAAGTTCTGAAACAAGACCACATCCATTAGTAATCACAAGAATATAATGATCATAAATGGGAATTTCTATGGTTGTCTTTTCAAATCGCTCAAGGGATATGACCCAAGCGACATGAAGAAGGCAAAAAGCCATAGATGGTACAATTGTTCTGACAGCGAGCATGGTAGGCTCGAAATGAGCGTTCCAATGACTGCTAGAAGCAATTGTATACCTAAATTCGACTTATCGAGAAGCGGAGCTTGCTCGAGATAAGAAGAATATAAGGTAGGAGTTACAAATGTGCCGGTCACAGATACAGTAGACCCTGAAAGGGCGTACCAGTACTGCTATGCACAAATGTTGGAGATCGCATCCATGAGATGGGATTCTTTGTTTTGAAATGTCAGAAATGGATTCGTCAAAGAGAGCAGGTGGCATTCCGATTCAAATACGGGCTCAACGATTTCCGCGAGCGCCAGTACTCAGAAGGGAAGAGACCACAATTTCTCGAATCTGAATCCAAAAGTGACGAGTTTTTGGAGATTTTTTTTGTTGAAATGATTTTTTTTATTTTATTACTTTTATTTTTTTATTATATTTTTTTTTTTTTAAAAAAATATATTTTTATTTATTTTTTTTTGAAAATTTTTGAAATCTCTAATGAACTCATCGAAGAGAAACGATGGTCCAAAACCTTAGTCGAACGGGCTCAACATTTCTGCAAGCACCAAAGAACGATAGGATAGGATCAAAGTTTCTCAATTTTGAATCCAAACTAAGAAAACTGATTTTTTTTTAATTTTTATTTTTATTTTTTTTTAATATTTTTTTTTTTTTGAAATCTCTAATGAACTCATCGAAGAGAAACGATGGTCCAAAACCTTAGTCGAACGGGCTCAACATTTCTGCAAGCACCAAAGAACGATAGGATAGGATCAAAGTTTCTCAATTTTGAATTCAAACTAAGAAAACTGATTTTTTTTTTTTGAAAAGAGAAAGAATGGAAACAAACTCAAAGAAATAGAAATTTCCAAAAAAAATCCCATCTCATGTTTTTTAGGATGCAAAATCCAACATAGGCTACCAGCTAGAAAGTAGCCAAGGAATCCGAAAAAGAAGTATAAGCATAGAGCAAAAAGTATGATATGCAAATATTTCATTTCCAAGCACCGTGTTCTCAAATGAACGAGTCCCACCGGGTGTGCCAGCTTGATGGAACGCGCTCCGAGGCGCCGTGGGGCGGCTACCGGGGTCGGCGGAACGTGGGAGTCCGTCGGGTCCGGCCCTTTCGCGCCCTGGCGGGCCTGAAGCGTGCATCAACATTTCTTCTATGTGGGTGTGCCAGATTTTCTATTTTACTTGGAATTGCAAGTGGTAATCCGGAGATCAACCTTCGCAAGTAAAAAGGAAATCAACTTCTTTCAAGTTTTCCATTGCACAAATATTTAAGAAAAGAGACATTTTCTTAATTTGCCGTGAAAGGCGATTTGTTTGGCATTTATAGCCGATTTTGGCGTTTATAGCCGATTTACAATTCTTATCAATAATGAAAGACAAGAGTTGTGATTTTTGTCTCTTTAGAAAAATACAAACTACAATGAAAAGCAAGAAAAGGAAGATCTAACTTTTCAGGAGATTGTGGGGGACTCGTTCAGATTGAAGGGTCGCAAGCCATGTATGGGCTTCGCCATCATCCATGCAGATGAGAACAGAAGATGCTCTTGATTCGCTTGGCTTGGCTATAACCTCAGGTTTTTAGAGGACAAAGACCAAGAGAAGGTCCTGTGTCCAATAAAAAGCTAAGTAGACGGGCTGAAAAGCCACGTCTAAGCCATTGGAGGCAGCGGGAGAAGGCAAGGACCTTGGGGGGGGGTGCCCCCCAAGGGACTTTTGTCACCTTGTAGTGGTGGCCGGTGCAGAACTTTAGCAGAGTTTTTCTCTCTTTTTCTTTCTCTCAGATCTCTTTCTGATCCTTTTTTTTCTGATCCGAATTTCAATGGAATGCTCTCCTATTTATAGGCTTTTGGTAGCCATTTAGGAGAGTTTATGAGCTTTAATTGCTTTAATGAGAGGAGTTACAAGATTTATTTCTTGATTTTGTAACTCCTTTTTCCTTGAATCTGATTGGCCGATGGAGATTAAGGGCTTTTAATCACCTTAATTACCATAATGGGAGGAGTTTCATGGGTTTAAATGCCATGAATCAATTGACTTGTAACTCCCAAATGCTTGCTTCTGATTGGGCCGTCCAAAGAAATGAATTAATGACTGCAATAAAGCTAGTCAATTAACCACATTAATTGGTCGCCGAGCAGTCGAAGAGTCGCGGGCCGTGCCGTGTCTTCTGGAATTCTTCTGGCGATGATCATCGATGGATCTTCATGCTGATCGACATCGGATGAACATGTAACTTCAGACAGTGATAGCTAAGAGCGGGCCGGTGACATCTGTCTTGTCGATTTCACGATCGGTCGGACAGAAAGTGCACTTTCTTGGTCAGCCGGTTGACGATCTTGGAGCGATCAATGATGATTTTATGCTTTTGGAGGTTGACCCGTGATTTTGACGGATGTCGTCGGATATGAGTCAATTTCAAGCACTAAAAATCACATTTTCAGGAAACCACAGGGGCCAAAGTGCGCGAAACGTGAAAAAAGACGGAAAAACGGGTCACCGGCGAAAAATCCGGTGCCCGGACTTCCATGGTCGCCGGCGACCATGGGCCGGCGACCATGGGCCATGGTCGCAGGGGCCTGCGACCCTGGGGGAATTTTCCCCTTCGGAGCCCGTTTTGCGGTCGTTTTGAGGTCTTTTTCGTCGCCGTTTTCTTCTGTATTTTTCCTGACATTTCTTCTCATTTATTGGCTTGATTTCCCTGTAGAAAACCTGATGAGAATCCTTGCATTTTTAGAGTGCAAAGTTTCCAATTTTCCGAGAAAGCCGAAGACTTTGTCGCGTAAAGCTGCTGATTTTCCGCCAGAAGCTGAAACTTGGTCAAACGATGTCGGAATGACCTGAAATTTGAGGTGAAGCCTCCTGAGCAATAAATAAGACCAACCATAGGCTTTTGTTTGAGTTTTGAAGCCGTTTGGGGTCCCGTCGATGCTTCACTTGATTTTGCTGCGGGGAAAATGCCGAGCTTTGATATGTGGCCAAACGATGTCCGATTGACCTGAAATTTGACGGGGAGCCTATTGGAGTCATGTTGAAGCCACTCATGCACTTGGTTTGATGAGCGAAGGCTTCGGTGGTTCCCGCCGCCGGGAGGCTTGATTTTGCTGCTCGAGCATTGATGGAGGGTCAAACGTTGTCGGTTTGACTTGAAATTTGGCATGGAGCCCTTTTGAGACATGCTGGAGTCATCTGTAGGCTCTGATCGAAGTTTTGACGTCTCCGATGATGTCGCCGCCGAGAGCTCCTGTTTAGCTGTCGGAGAAGTGAAGTTAGGCCAAATGTTGTCGAAATGGCCCGAAACTTCATGTGTACTCTTCTCTTGGCTATCTTGAAGGATCTTGCAGTTTTTGTTTGATTCTGACAAGATTTGATTTTTTGGAGAAATTGCATTGCCTATTTATGGCAGGTTGCGACTTCATGCAGCTTTCTTGATGTTGAAGAGGCAAAGTGACATTTTTGGTGTCAACACATGCGCCTCATCTGCATTGGATCCAGTGATGCGGGCAAGGGCCAGGAGGCCCTGGAAGCTGGCATAAGCATTCTCAGCATCGGGTTCAGAGGAATTCAAGGCCTTGGAGCCTCCAGGCTACTTGGGATCTTTCTCATTGGGTGCATAAGGGTCGTAACCAATAGCGCTCTGCCAAATTCCATGGGTTTGCAGGGCCGCGCTGCTGTGCACGCGGTTGTTCGTAGGCATGCGCACCCTACCCGTTGTGGCCGGCATTTTCAGACTTCCAAGGAAGAAGACAGGTTAAAGAGAGATGGCACAAGAAGACAGGGAGTGCATGGTGACGATAGCGTCACTCAGTATTGCTTTGGGTGACGCTATCGTCACTCAAAATAAAAAATGAAAAAAAACTAAAAAAGTGGCGGGAAGACCACATTGGTGTTGTAAATGTGGCGAGGACCCATTGGGATATATGGGTGTATTTCGGGATTTTACTAGTAAAATCCTCTAATTTTTATGAAGATAGAGAAAATCAATTCCTTGTTGATTTTGAGTAATTAATGCTTTAGCGGTCGTTACAAGTGTTGCTAAACCGATTTTGGACAAGTTTTATAAGCGCAGTGATAATTCAGCCATTAGAAATTATTTCTTAGCAATTATTATGCCAAAACTAGGCCTATCAATGGGCCGAGCTGGGCTTGGGCTTGGGTTGTCCAATCCCGTCCCGAATATTGAGCAGGCTTGCCGGGGGTTGTCCAATTCCGGCCCTAAATTGAATGGGCCTGCGTCAAATCCCGTTCCGTGCAGGGCCGGGTTGGGCCTAGGCCGGGCCAGGGTTTCGCATGATCTTGAATTTAAGCTAAACATTCTCTAATTTTTACTCTGTTTTGCTACAATGTTAGTGCACAACTAAATTGTATTTTTTCCTCAATGGTAGCGCACAACTAAATTGTTGAGCCAAGATAACCAAATACTCCGTAGATATGAAGAATATATTTTATATTTTTCACTGAATAATCTTGGACAGAGTTTAAAAAATAAGCATATTAAAGATGAGCATGCATATTGAATTAGATAAATGGAAAAAAGCACTACTAATCTAACAATTTGAAAGATATATATCATCAATAAGAGCTGATTGAAAATGTATGAATCTAATCATCTATATAAAGAATGAATCAATACAAGGTAGAAAAGCATAATGCAATAAACTGTCCATATACATTAATTGTCCATGATATGAAATTTGTCCATAGTAATCAATGCACACTAACAAACTGGGAAAAACATTGGTTGTTCACATCAGTGAACTAATTTGATGGGTTTGGATCTGGTTGAGGTATTCAAACCTCAATGATCAATTGGATGGTAGGCAGTGGCAGACCCATGATTTTTATTTGGTTGGGGCGAGAATATTTTAGACTTTACTAGATTTTTTTCTACATCAACAAATAGTGAAAGAAAAAATATATTGCATTCAAAATAAGAAGAATAAATAAGTAGTTAAAACTCAATTTCTATAATTTTATACATGAAAGGCCTTTTGATTTGATGAATGAGATTGAATGACCTCTTATATAATAAAAGACAGCATGTCCTTCCCTGGGAGGATGACACGTGGCGCATCCTAAAACTTTTTGCAATGTTACATTCAAGAATTACCATTCTAATTTAATCTTATTAACTAAAATATCTCAATGCAAATCTAAGATAATCTTGAAATAAGATACTTATCCCTTCCCTAAAACATAGCATACAATAATAACTTATCTTTAGTTACCTTCAATGGGCCCCATGTATTATTAAACTAATAAAAAAAAAAGAATAAAGGCCTTTTTGCTATGATTTCAGTGATCGGTGAACATGTATGTATTAAATGTTATTACATATCAATTTGTGGGACCCTCATGTCATATCTAAGTTGCAGAAATTTTGGGCACTTTCATAGGAAATAATAAAAGACTGCACGGCCTTCCCTAGGAGGATGACACGTGGTGCATCCTAAAACTTTTTGCAACGCTACATACCGGAATTACCCTTCTAATCTAATCTTATCATCTAAAATATCTCAATGCAAATCTAAGATATTCTTGAAATAAGATACTTATCCCTTCCCTAAAACATAGCATACAATAATAACTTCTCTTTTGTTATCTTCAATGGGCCCCACGTATTATTAAACTAATAGAAAAAAGAATTAAGGCTCTTTGACTATGATTTTAGTGATCGGTGAACATGTATGTATTAAATGTTGTTGCATATCAATTTGTGGGACCTTCATGTCAGATCTAAGTTGCAGAAATTTGGGGCACTTTCGTAAGCAGTATTTTGCTACTTTTTTCCTATTTTTAATTTTAGTATTTGGTATAGTTAATCCGTAGGGACCATTGTGGAAGCCAGTTAATTTCAAAATCCACACTTAATATATATATATATATAATTTATATTTACTAATTTAACCAAATAAGTTTTCTCTCATGAGTCTCCATTTTTATCACGATTTTTTTTTATTATCATTTATATTTATTACTTTAACAAAATAAATCTATGAATCTCATTATGGAATATTCCAAGTCTTCTTTATTTCCAAACTCACAATTTAAGGGAGCTACTTTTTTTTATACCAACATACAAAGAGCTTTTCTGATACCAGAGCGGGGGCCACTTTCATAGTTTGTATTCTGCTACTTTTTTCTCCTTATTTTCCTTTCAATATTCAGTAAGATTAATCTGTGGGGTCTATTATGAACATTTTTCTCCTTATTTTTCTTTAGATATCTTTTAGGATTAATTAATCTGTGGGGCCCATTGTGGAAGCCAATTAATTCTAAAATCCATATATTAATTCTGAAATGGCACTCAATTTATGGCTAAGCACAAATATAATCAAATCATGGTCCTAAAATCTTTACTATTTACTTGATCTTTTCCTAAATATTTACAGCTACCTAAAATTTCTCTAATGAATTTCCATCTTTATTATGAATTATATATTAATACTCATTTATAATTTATTTAAATATTTAAAAAAAATCTAATTAGAAATTTTAATGATTTTTTAATTATAACGCATGCCTATTGCACTAGTATTGTTTAATGGGGCTACATGTAAATTAAGCATTCAAAACACCCTCTTCATTTTTATATGGTTTTACACGTGTTTTGAGCAACGTTAAGCTTTTCATTGCACTTGGACATATATTGAGAAAAAAGAGCGGAACATTATAGTGGAGCCCATTTACTTGAATTTGAGCCCTACAAAATAAAGGTCTTCAAATATATATGATATCAAGAATAAGAATTAATCCTACCGTTCAATTGACTTTTTCATAAAAAAAAATGGAGATAAATATTATTTTATGTATATTTATTTCTATTTTTTTATAAAATGATTTATCCAATAGTGAGACCAATTCGAATGGAGATCTCCATACAAATGGGGCAAGGACGTTGGAATGTGGTATTGGCTTAATGGGTTCTTTAAGTTTTTCTATCTTATTCTTACTCCAAAGCATTTATAATTTCAACAAGGAGACAAAAAGAAAATATTTTGGGGGTGGGGCAGTCTTTTGGGAATGGCCAGGAGACCATTATTGATTTTTGAGGTTTGTCCAAGTCGCCCTGCGTGCTCATCACTTAGGTCCTGAGCCAATTATAAGGACCCCCATCATCTCTAAGTGGGGCCAATGCCTTCCCCATGTCATAGTGGTGGGTCCCATCCACCTCGATCTAGACAGAGAGCTAGCGCACAAGATGTCTACCTCTGCTTGAATGAGCATTGTGGGACCCATGCCCCATGGTCCAACCCACGAGTTTTGTCCTCATTGACACGCGTAAAAGTTCCTTCATCCTTTTTGCCAACTGTGCTGCATACTTGAGCTGCTATTACATACACATGTTTATCTAAGGCAATTTAAAAATTGACCTAGGGTGGCCACACAAACCTGCTGAAGACTTTAGGGCCCCAAAAACTTAAAAATTGAACAAAGTGGATTAGGCTTGAAACTCATTCCTCAAGGCCCATTCAACACATAAATCACCTATTTAGGCTTATTGAAGGTCTCCCCATTGATTTCACAAAGCCTTTTGGTGGCATCTTTAGCCATTTGATTTACAGGGTCACGGAAGTTGATGTTGGTTATCTCGGATCTAGATCCAATGGAAATAACCCAATTGGCCCATTATAATATATTAAGCTAGGAGGTTTTGGATCCAATTTTGACCGACGGTTATGATTTTGACCGGAAGTTACATCAACTACTTTCTTTATCTCTTTATCATAACGACTCATACCTGCTCTCCACTTTTTTCTTCTTTTATTTTTTATAGACTTTATTTCAATCCAAACTCTATCATTCTCCTTCTACTCTAATTCTCATTTTTCTATTCTATGATACCAATTCTTCAATTATATAAATACATACTTATAATTTTTTTTTCTTTTGCTTTCTTTCTAAAAAATCTATGAATTTTTTTATACATGAATATTCAAATTGCAATGTTTGCAATATTCGTGCTAAGCATGGGTAATTTTGCTAGTTATACTATATTAAGCTAAAAGGTTTTGGCTTCAATTTTGACAAACAGTTATAATTTTGACCAACAATTATGTAATTAATCGTGCAACTACCCACTCATTTTTCCATCAAACCACTTATGTTTTAGTTGTTCCTTTATATAACTATATCATTTTTACTCCAATTTCTCTATTTCTACTTTATCCAACTTGTTCTATGGAAATAGGTAATTTTTTTTAATATGTGATTATTTATTTTGCAATGCAGGGAGATACCGTGCTGAGCATGGATTATTGGGCTAGTTATTATCTTATTATGATGTATTGGAAGGCTTCCCTTCAATTTTGGGTCATTTTGATTCTATTTCAAAAACTTTCATTTCTAGGGCAGCAGAAACTGATGTTGGCTATTTGGGTCTAAGATTTATGAAAATGAGCCATTGAGGCTATGTTAATCCTATTTTGACCTATTTAAAGACTCCTTCGATATTGGGTTGTTTTGATGTCATTTTAGGCCTTTTTGGTATCAGGGTCACAAAAAAGCAATAGAGCTTGTTAGGCCCAAAGCCACTTTGATTATAACCAACTTAGAATATGGTTGGCTTCCCTACAAACTTAAATTTTAGGCCATTGTGTGGTCATTTTGGCCTATGAAAGTTCCAAGGTTATCTAGCCTTTTTTACCTAAAAATCTCACTGAGTAGAAGCTTCATTTTGAACACAGGAAGAGAACTTCTTCCTTCATTTTCTCTAAATTTTAACCCCTTTTCCAGGTTCGACCATCATTATGGGCAGTTATAAACGGAATTTAGCATTTTCAAGTGGACAAAGGTATGAGAACATTTCAATGGAGGGCTTTAGCAGTAGCAAATCCGACAGACGTGAGCCAAACCACTTTATCTCTTGGCTTATTTCATATGGTTTCTTTTTTATTTTTTATTTTTTATTTTTTAATTCAAAACTCGACTATCTTTTAATATAATTCAATGCAGAAGAGGAAAGAATAAGCACCCATAAGGGAGGACAAAGTAGTCCCCTCTCCACCAAAATGTAAAATAATGGAAAGAAATGGAAAACGTTATGGCGCTCCGCCTAAAATTGCAAATGGGTATCCGATTCTTCGATTACGCAAAAGTTCAGACATAAAAAAGTCAGGTCTAGAACCTATTTTAGGTTTCGATTCGTAAACGGATCTGGATCTGAGACCTAATATAGAATCCGATTGATAAATGGATCTGGTTCTGGTTCTGGGTCCATATAGGCTCCGACCCGTAGACCTGGGACCCGATATGTAAGTATTTGATATTGCAAATTATATATCAAAATTAACTTTTTTTTAACATTTTTATATATAATATTGGATGCACTGTCATAAGTCAAATAACATGCTTATTTTAAGAAAAAAATAAATAAAAAAGAAAAATTAAAATCAATTAAACCAGATCATATCCTTTATGTGGACCTGATTTCATAACCGAATCAGAATTTTCCTATCAAAATTGGGTTTGAAACTAAACAAAATAAGTTTCGAGTAAAAATCAAAATCGAAACCAATTATTTAGAAACAGATTCAGATTCAGGTCCTTAATGATTCTAACATGAACCATTCCCTCTACAACACTACTTCTGCCATTGTTACAAAGTTTAAGAGGATTTATTTTTGTGAGAACTTAAAAATAAATAAATAAAATCAACAAGATAAAAAGCAGGATGCGCAATCGGAGTCAGCTCGGGTATGCAAAATCCAAGGGCCGATGGTAGGCCACTCAAAGTCCCCTACCACGTGTCAGCCTTTCCCATCATTCATCGGATTCCAATCTTTCCATAATCATTGGCCCACCACGTGCCTTTAAAGACGGTAATGATCAATAGACGTGGCCTGGAATCGTTGGTTAGCCTAACCCATCATTCACAAGTCACAACCCGACAAAAGAAAGCCACGTCCTCCACGTCCTTCCAACTCTTCACACGTGTGAACAGGTCAGTTCTTCACACACTTGCAGCGCACTGACCAAGACACGTGTCCAATACTAGAAACTTATCTTACGACCCAAGCAAATTCAAAATTCGGACGATCTGTCTTCGTTCCAGGCTTTCTAGAATCCGCCACTCCAAAGACCATGTGAGTCTTCCACCAAGCAGATCTTTGTAGAAATTTTATGCACCCACATGCTTTGATTTGTTCTTTGGTCCAACTTGTTTTATTTAAAAAAAAAAAAATCAAGAAAAGGTCCTCACACCCATATGCTAACCATTTATGCCAAAGGAAAGATCCCTTTTTAATGGGTCTCACGTTTGAGTTTGGAAGAAGTTTCAACCACTTCTATTAGAACATGGCATACCTAATTGCATTGCATACTTGGATCCATAACAACCATTTAGGGCATTATTTTAAGTTGATGATTTATAATTGACTTGATAATTGGTAAGCCAACTGTCTCAACCTGTAAATTTAGACACTTTGACATTCTCAACTCAATTATGAATTGCCATGATTTGAAGTCCACCTCCCAAGTTAGAATTTGGATTGACATTTTCAATTTTATTAATCAATAGGTGACATTGGAGTTAGGTCCACGCTTGCTATCTCTGATGATAAGCCCACTTTGCTGATTCATCCCCTGAATTCATTCATGTCCACTAGTAGTTTAAGGTAATGTGTATTTTTCAAGTGGTAAGGTAAAATATGCGGTAAAGTATTTTCAGTTGCCATTAAAGTTAGGTCCGCACCTGTTATCTTTGATGATCCGCAGAATATCAAACCCACCTGTACAATTCATTCATCTCATAACTTTTAGTTTGGCAATATTTGTTTTTCAAGTGGCAAAATAAAATATGTAAAAATGTAATTTCAACTGCAACAGAAGTTTACTTCACCATATTTGATTGATCACAACAGGCAGTAAAGTAAAGTTTCAACTACAGAAAAATTGTACTCTTACTTTATTAGCTTAAAAAAACTGCCTCATAAACCATGGTTCAAATGGTTACTTTTCCACTTATTTACTCTCATCTCACTTCAAATTGCTTTGCCTCATGGGAAAAAATTCATTTTTACTTTACCAAAACGCATACTTCACTAATTTTAGCTAACTATTACATTTTCCAGTGTTTGATAATTATTTAAACTTACCGTATCAGTGAACAAAACAAACATATACAATCAAACCAAATAAATATGTTTGGTCGCTTTTTATTTGGAATGATCAGGAGAGTCCGAATAGGCTGGTGCTTCAAATAAATTGAACAGCCATACTTTAGGGTATATTCGACTTATAACTCTTTGATCATTATGAATTATGCATGTGTGAGTTTCACACCCCACATGTGTGGGTTCTCTTCCTTTAGCTGGGATACCAAAACAAAATTGTGTTGAAACTTCATCCGTTTTAATATAATGGCCCTTTTGCTTTTTTTTTTTCTTTTCATTCTTTTACCAAGCAAGCCATCTTATACATTGAGATCCTTCACAAGAATTAAATTTGAGGGCTTTATTAAAACGACGTTTTGCAAAATGACGTTAACACCCATAGCAATGTGATATTGCAAAGATTCAAATACTACAAAATTATGCGGAATTGCCCTATTCATTGGATAAAGGGGAGTTCCCACCATGCTCCTGTATCTTTAAATATATCATCTTCTTTTTAGATTGCAGAGAAAAAGAACACGCACACATGCATATAAAGACCGGGAGAGAATGTCACAGTCCCCTTTACCTCAGTTTTGCTTAGCATAGAGTGAAATGATTTGAAACAAAATTTCAAATAAAAAAAAGGTAATAAACAGAGTTAGTTGTAAAAGCACAAAATAATTAAAAAAATGTTGGTTTTAGTTGCACAAATGATGAAAATAATGCTATAAAAGGGATAAAAAATATATATACTTTAAAAACCATAAAATGATAAAAGGATGCTTTTATTCTTAGCTCGTTCCACTTTTTTGTCCTCTTCTTGATTTAACATTCAATTCTATTTTAATTTACTGCATCTCCACAAATAAATAGGCCAAAAGAAACTACTTCTGCAAATCCAAGCTCCCACCTCCAGCGCTTGTGCTGTTGAGAACCGCAATGATTCTAAGGTCAAATTATTTACTAATTTACTAATAAAGGAGCATGTGTCTAGTTGGACCTGATCTTCCAAAAAAAAAAAAAAAAAAAACATCATGTGCACAATCATCTCGTGATCTTGAGCAAACCGTTCAAGGGGATCACCTCCAACAAGTTTGACTTATGTCCCTAATATGCCTTAATCTGAGCGTATATTTTGTTTCTTACTGATCCTTTAACCAAGGGCTTGTATCTTCTATATATACACTAGTGGAGCCCTGCACATGCAATGCATGTGCAAGGAACATACTCTTTCAAGGAACATACTCTTTCAATATGATAATCTGAAAAACTAAAGTCGTTAAAAAACTCAATATTAACTATCCCAATGGAGAATGACCAGTTTATATATAAGTCATTTTTCTGGCAAATTAAGTAATTTACAATCACTTATTGTTCTTATGAAATTTAGCAAAAGCTTCAATAGAAAAAAGTAAAAAGAAGATGGGATAACAAGATATATGGAAGGAAACTAATTTCTAAAAAAAGTTGAAAACCAACCTTTTTTGGCCATACATGATTAGGCAAAACACTCACCAATTTCAATATAGATCGATAGTCCGGCCCATTTTCCATTAAAATTTGTCTAAAACCTAGCGCCAAATACATACCAAATTCAATGAAACAAAATACTAACCAAAACAGTACACAACTCATAGCTTTAAACGAATCAACAACAAATCACAAAGATTCCAAGCAAATTGTGTCTTTACAGGCATTGGGATTGAAGTTGAAATTTTCTATACATGAAAATCTCAACTGAAATTTCTCATTTGAGTTGTTGTAGTGAATGAACAAATTCTTCAAACACAACCCTTTTCATGATCATTTGAGCTAAGCATTTCATCGAAATATAATAATACTAAGTGGGCCCACAGATGTGTAGTTCTTTTTAATTATATATATAAAGGGGGATCTTCAAGTGCATTCATCCCTCACCATTTGTGATGAGGGACTCCCCTTTTAGGGAAGTTTCAAGCACAAAAGAGAGGTACAAAAGAGAAGCACACCTCTCTTTTGTACTTGAAATTTCCCCAAAAGGGGTGTCCTTCACCACAAATGGTGAGGGATGGATGCACTTGAATATTCTCCATATATAAAATATAATATAATAATACTAAGTGGGGCCTATAAATGTGTAGATGTAGAGTAAAAGCATGACAAGTTCTTCTACTAAGTGGGGCCCATAGATGTGTAGTTCTCATTTTATCATATATATGTCTAATATAATAATACTAAGTTAAGCATACAGATATTATAATAATACTAAATGGGGCCCACAGATGTATAGAGAAAAAGCATAACAAGTTCTTCTACTAAGCGGTATAATATAATATTACCAAGTGGGGCCCACAGATGTGTAATTTTCTTTTATTTTATACATATATAATATAATAATACGAAGTGCGGCTCACAGATGTGTAGTTCTCTTGTATTTTATATATATACAATATAATAATACTAAGTGGGGCCCACAGATGTCTAGATGTAGAGAAAAAGCATGACAAGTTCTTCTACTAAGTGGGGCTCACAGACATGTAGTTCTCTTTTATTATATATATATAATATAATATAATAATACTAAGTGAGGCCCACAGATGTGTAGAGAAAAAGCATGACAAGTTCTTCTCTTTTATTGGGGCCCACATATGTGTAGTTCTCTTTTATTATATATATATGATATCATAATACTAAGTGGGGCCCACAGTCGTGTAGAGAAAAAGCATGACACTTTTTTCTCTTTTATAATAAGGGCATAGATATTATATGATTATTATTATAATATAATAAGAATATATTATCATATTATTATTATATAATAATAATATATGATTATCTTATATTATAATATAATATTTGGGGTTGGGCCCCACAAAGGTGTTGTGAAAAGTTTGTAAGTTCTCATAATAATATATTAGTATATTATATTATACTATTTGGGGGTGGGCCCCACAATGGTGTAGTGAAAAAGTTTATAATTTCTCATAATAATATATTATTATATTATATTATAATATCTGAGGGTAGACCCCACAATGGTGTAGTGAAAAATAATTTGCAACTTTTTCTCTTTTATAATAGTAGTAGATAGTAGGTAGTAGATATTTGGAGGTGGGCTCCACAATGGTGTAGTGAAAAAGTTTGCATTATAATATTTTGGGGTGGGCCCCACAAAGGTGTAGTGAAAAAGTTTGCAATTTCTCAAAATAATATATTATTATATTATATTATAATATTTGGGGTGGGCTCTACAATGGTGTAGTGAAAAAGTTTGCAATTTCTCATAATAATATATTAGTATATTATATTATATTATTTGGGGGATGGGCCCCATAATGGTGTAGTGTAAAAGTTTGCATTATAATATTTGGGGTTGGGCCCACAAAGGTATAGTGAAAAAGTTTGCAATTTTTCATAATAATATATTAATATATTATATTATAATATTTGGAGGTGGGCCCCACAATGGTGTAGTAAAAAAAGTTTGCAACTTTCCCTCTTTTATGATGGTATGGTAGTAGATAGCAGATAGTAAATATTTGGGGGTGGCCCCCACAATGGTGTAGTGAAAAAGTTTGCATTATAATATTTTGGGATGGGCCCCACAAAAGTGTAGTGAAAAAGTTTGCAATTTCTCAAAATAATATATTATTATATGATATTATAATATTGGGGGTGGGCCCCACAATGGTGTAGTAAAAAAGTTTGTATGAGATAGATAGATAATAAGGGTATAGATATTATATTAGTATTATTATTATTATATATTATTATAAATTTTTTGGTGGGCCCCACAGTGGTTGTAATAAAGAAACCATGTAACATTGCCTCTTTTATAAGAGTAGAAGATAGATAGTCGATAGTGGATATTTGGAGGTGGGCCTCACAATGGTGTAGTGAAAAAGTTTGCATTATAATATTTTGAGATGGGCCCCATAAAGTTGTAGTGAAAACGTTTGCAATTTCTCAAAATAATATATTATTATATTATATTATAATATTTGGGGTGGGCCCCACAATGGTTAGTGAAAAAGTTTACAATTTCTCATAATAATATATTATTATGTTATATTATACGTTTTGGGGGATGGGCCCCACAATAGTGTAATGCAAAAGTTTGCATTATAATATTTGGGGTTGGGCCCCACAAAGGTATCGTGAAAAAGTTTGCAATTTCTCATAATAATATATTATTAAATTGTATTATAATATTTGGGAGTGGGCCCCGCAATGGTGTAGTGAAAAAAGTTTGCAACTTTCCCTCTTTTATGATAGTATAGTAGTAGATAGCAGATAGTAAATATTTGGGGGTGGGCCCCACAATGGTGTAGTGAAAAATGTTGCATTATAATATTTTGGGGTGGGCCCCACAAAAGTGTAGTGAAAAAGTTTGTAATTTCTCAAAATAATATATTATTATATGATATTATAATATTTGGGGGTAGGCCCTACAATGATGTAGTGAAAAAGTTTGTATGAGATAGATAGATAATAAGAGTATAGATATTATATTATTATTATTATTATTATATAATATATTATTATATATGTATTATTATAAATTTTTTGGTGGGCCCCACAGCGGTTGTACTAAAGCAACCATGCAATCTTGCCTTCTTTATAAGAGTAGATTATATATATATATATAGATATTAGGTATATTATATATTATATATATTATTATAAAATTTTTGGTGGGCCCCACAGTGGGTGTACTAAATTAACATGCATTCTTGACTCTTTTATAAGGATAAAATTTTTGGTGGGCCCCACAGTGGGTGTACTAAATTAACATGCATTCTTGACTCTTTTATAAGGGTAGATAGATAAGGGTATAGATATAGAATTTATATTATTATTATTATAATATAATAATATATGATTATATTATATTATAATATAATATTTGGGGGTGGGCCCCATAAAGGTGTTGTGAAAAAGTTTGTAATTTCTCATAATAATATATTAGTATATTATATAATACTATTTGGGGGTGGGCCCCACAATGGTGTAGTGAAAAAGTTTGCATTATAATATTTGGGTTGGCCGCACAAAGGTGTCGTGAAAAAGTTTATAATTTCTCATAATAATATATTATTATATTATATTATAATATTTGGGGGTGGGCCCCACAATGGTGTAGTGAAAAACAGTTTGCAACTTTCTCTCTTTTATAATAGTAGTAGATAGTAGATAGTAAATATTTGGAGGTGGGCCTCACAATGGTATAGTGAAAAAGTTTGCATTATAATATTTTGGGGTGGGCCCCACAAAGGTGTAGTGAAAAAGTTTGCAATTTTTCAACATAATATATTATTATATTATATTATAATATTTGAGGTGGGCCCTATAATGGTGTAGTGAAAAAGTTTGCAATTTCTCATAATAATATATTATTATATTATATTATACTATTTGGGGGATGGGCCCCTCAATGGTGTAGTGCAAAAGTTTGCATTATAATTTTGGGGTTGGGCCCACAAAGGTATAGTGAAAAAGTTTGTAATTTCTCATAATAATATATTATTATATTATATTATAATATTTGGGGGTGGGCCCCACAATGGTGTAGTGAAAAAAGTTTGCAACTTTCCCTCTTTTATGATGGTATAGTAGTAGATAGCAGATAGTAAATATTTGAGGGTGTGCACCACAATGGTGTAGTGAAAAAGTTTGCAATTTCTTAAAATAATATATTATTATATGATATTATAATATTTGGGGGTGAGCCCCACAATGGTGTAGTGAAAAAGTTTGAATGAGATAAATAGATAATAAGGGTATAGATATTATATTATTATTATTATTATTATATAATATATTATTATATATTATTATAAATTTTTTGGTGGGCCCCACAGTGGTTGTAATAAAGAAACCATGTAACATTGCCTCTTTTATAAGAGTAGAAGATAGATAGTAGATAGTGAATATTTGGAGGTGGGCCCCACAATTGTGTAGTGAAAAAGTTTGCATTATAATATTTTGAGATGGGCCCCATTAAGTTGTAGTGAAAATGTTTGCAATTTCTCAAAATAATATATTATTATATTATATTATAATATTTGGGGTGGGCCCCACAATGGTGTAGTAAAAAAGTTTGCAATTTCTCATAATAATATATTATTATATTATATTATACTTTTTGGGGGATGGGCCCCACAATGGTGTAATGCAAAAGTTTGCATTATAATATTTGGGGTTGGGCCACACAAAGGTAACGTGAAAAAGTTTGCAATTTCTCATAATAATATATTATTAAATTATATTATAATATTTGGGGGTGGGCCCCACAATGGTGTAATGAAAAAAGTTTGCAACTTTCCCTCTTTTATGATGGTATAGTAGTAGATAGCAGATAGTAAATATTTGGGGGTGGGCCCCACAATGGTGTAGTGAAAAATGTTGTATTATAATATTTTGGGGTGGGCCCCACAAAGGTGTAGTGAAAAAGTTTGTAATTTTTCAAAATAATATATTATTATAATATTTGGGGGTGGGCCCCACAATGGTATAGTGAAAAATGTTGCATTATAATTTTTGGGGTGGGCCCCAGAAAGGTGTAGTGAAAAAGTTTGCAATTTCTCAAAATAATATATTATTATATGGTATTATAATATTTAGGGGTGGGCCCCACAATGGTGTAGTGAAAAAGTTTGTATGAGATAGATAAATAATAAGGGTATAGTTATTATATTATTATTATTATATAATATATTATTATATAGATATTATTATTATATATATTATTATAATTTTTTTGGTGGGCCCCACAGTGGTTGTACTAAAGCACCATGTAATCTTCCCTCTTTTATAAGGATAGATAGATTATATATATATAGATATTAGGTATATATTATATTATATATATATTATTATAATTTTTTGGTGGGCCCCACAGTGGGTGTACTAAAGCAAGTGCATTTTTGCCTCTTTTATAAGGATAGATAGAAATTATATTATAATATTTGGGGGTGGGCCCCACAATGGTGTAATGAAAAAAGTTTGCAACTTTCCCTCTTTTATGATGGTATAGTAGTAGATAGCAGATAGTAAATATTTGGGGGTGGGCCCCACAATGGTGTAGTGAAAAATGTTGTATTATAATATTTTGGGGTGGGCCCCACAAAGGTGTAGTGAAAAAGTTTGTAATTTTTCAAAATAATATATTATTATAATATTTGGGGGTGGGCCCCACAATGGTATAGTGAAAAATGTTGCATTATAATTTTTGGGGTGGGCCCCAGAAAGGTGTAGTGAAAAAGTTTGCAATTTCTCAAAATAATATATTATTATATGGTATTATAATATTTAGGGGTGGGCCCCACAATGGTGTAGTGAAAAAGTTTGTATGAGATAGATAAATAATAAGGGTATAGTTATTATATTATTATTATTATATAATATATTATTATATAGATATTATTATTATATATATTATTATAATTTTTTTGGTGGGCCCCACAGTGGTTGTACTAAAGCACCATGTAATCTTCCCTCTTTTATAAGGATAGATAGATTATATATATATAGATATTAGGTATATATTATATTATATATATATTATTATAATTTTTTGGTGGGCCCCACAGTGGGTGTACTAAAGCAAGTGCATTTTTGCCTCTTTTATAAGGATAGATAGATAAGTGAAATTCAATGATCTCCATCGAGCTGGACTGTGTCTATATTTTAAACTTGTGGAATTTTTCATAGATACAAAGGAGAAAAAAATACACGGTTTAAAAAATAATACCACACAAGGTACCTTGCCCGTTTGGCACTAGTAAAAGTTAAGTAAAGTGATAAGTCTACAAAATTTCACTTTTTAATTCATTATTTCATATGAATTTGTGAACTTAATTAACACAAAATGCATTGAATTAATTGATTTTCACAAAATCATGCATTTGGTCTTTCATGTTTGAATTTAAGTCAGAATCATCAAAAACTTCATAAAATCGCATGTCTTGATGAAAGTATCAATTTCTGCATTATTGGGCCCCATGCATTGCATTATACTTTTCTTCACAAAAATTATTCTTTTAATTTTAATTTTATTTTATTCTTTGGTGCAGAAAATCAGAATTTGGTGCCCGTAAGAAGACAATATTTGAAGAGTGAGAACCAAGGCAGTGAAGTTCCATATGGGGTCCATCATGCATTAAGAAAATCTGAATAAAATCTATAAATTCCGTTTTAGATTCTTTGTCAAGGTGGAAGTGGGCCCAAGTTTAGATAGATTCAAGCAAAAGAAGAGTTTCAATTGTTGAAGGAGGGTCCACAAACAAATTTCATGATAGAAACAATTCCAAAAGAGTCCAAGCATCAAGGGTTTCCATTATTTGAAAAGTCACAAAGCAAGCATTATCCAATACCAAGATAAAGTGGACATCCAACACATAGCCTTCTCAAGCATCACACATTTAGGAATTTCAGAAATTATACTTTCCTCTTTTATAGGAGATTTGTGGAGATTCAAAGTTTCAAAACAAAAGCTAAGTATGGGAAGTTGCAATTAAAGAGGTAAAGGGATTAATTAAGGGTAAATTAGTCACAAGTCCCTAAGCATGGTCTTCTAGGGCATCCGGTCCAACAACTTTTTCTCTAATGTCTATAGTCCATACAGCTGGACATATTTTGGTGAGAGGTCCCTAATATGCCACATCATATATTTTCATGACTAATTTGCCCCTTTTAATAGTTTGAGCACAAAACTTTGAATTTTAAAAGTTCAAATATTCCATTCTCCCACATTTCTAGGCCAAGTTCTCTCTCATTCTCTGTTGTCTCGAAGAACCCATTCCGTCTTCTTCTTTAGGAATGAGGGACTTCAATAGAGAGCTCTGCAAATCGAAGTCGTCCATCTCTGACTACACCAGCCACGATGGTGTCGGTCTGGTGATGAAAACGCGACAAATCCCGGCCTTCTCTGGCGACGGGTTCTACATAACAGAAAAACCCATTGCTGTCTTGCTTTTTTTTTGCTTTTTCCGTTTCGTGTAAGTCTATCTCTTGCAATCATAGCAACAAAAAATGGGGTCTTTGTCTATTTTTTGCAAGAAAATTGTTGTTATTTGAGTTTTTGAAAATTTATCTGAGCTTTGAAAATAAGTAGTTTGGAAGGAGATTTTTCTGTTTCATTTTATGTGTTGTTTTGTT
Organism: Umbellularia californica; assembly: GCA_028538565.1. Classification (NCBI taxonomy): domain Eukaryota; kingdom Viridiplantae; phylum Streptophyta; class Magnoliopsida; order Laurales; family Lauraceae; genus Umbellularia; species Umbellularia californica. Next base: position 10,692,364 of record JAPQWN010000010.1, on the reverse strand, counting down.
CTACTTGTTAGCAAAAGCCTACACATAGCAACAACCTTCTTATAAAAAGTTATTTGAGTTTAGATAATTTATCAGAGTTTCTAAGAAACTCAAATAAATTTGCCAAGATTTCAGACAAATTTCACAGAAACTTTGATAAACTGGACAAAAACTCAAATAAATTTGTAAAAACTCAGATAATTTTATCTAAGTTTTTAGCAAATTTATCTGAGTTGTTGGCAAATTTATTATTATCTGAGTTTTGGCAAATTTATCTTTATCTGAGCTTCCGAAAAATATATCTAAGTTTCTCACAAATTTACCTCTGTTTTGAAATTTTTAATTGAGTTTTTGAATAAATTTGTCTGAGTTGTTTGGTAAATTTCTTTACGTTTTAGCCTTCTTCTTCTAAAAAGTTACCATAAAATGAGATATTTTAGCTCCATCAACAATGGGGCCTCTAACTTGGATAGTTTGGATACAAGCAAATACATGTCACGGTCACAATTGCTATGAGCATATGTATAGATTCATCACTTCAAACAGGTATCAAACGAGAATGAAGTTTTTTTTTATATGGTATTTTTCACACATTCACATAATAAGAATGGAGGACTTTGAATGATGTGCAAAAAAACAAATCTGAGCCTGGATGTAAATACTTAAAATGAGAAAAAGCCCTAAAATCCAAGCAAAGCAAAGCAGTTACTATAAAAGGACACAAGAAAGGTGATGCAGCTAAACCTCAAAGGCCACATGTGTAGGGCCCAAATAGATTTAGGAAGTTTTCTATTTATCTAACTGTTATTTGTTACTAGTTTATTTGATGAGTTGTATTTAGAAACTCAGATAAATTTGCCAAGAACTCAGACAAATTTCACAGAAACTCTAATAAACTGGATAAAAATTTAGATAAATTTGTCTAAGTTTTCGACAAACTTATCTGAACTTCTGACAAAAGTCAAACAAATTTATCTGAGTTTCTGGCAAAACTCAAACATTTATCTGAGTTTCTGGCAAAACTCAAACAAATTTATCTAAGTTTTGAACAACTTTTTGAGTTTCGAACAAATTTATCTGAGTTTGGACCAAAACAAATTTATTGGAGTTTGAAAAAAATAAACTCATTTAAAGTCCTTTTTATTTGATATCAGAATAAGACAACTCAGTTAGGTGAGGATGGACACAGGAGCTCGTTTTGAGGTTGTGGCTGTGTTGAGTTCATAAATTTGCACATTTACATATCATTTTAGGATGTATTAGCAATGTAATTAGGTGAATTGCATCATTATTTATATAATTTCATCATTTTATGCATTTTCACCTAGAAACTTAAATTCTCATACTTTTCATACATTTTCTGCATTAACTTAGAATGTTTTGCAAATTTTCCCCGAAGAGTCCCAGTTGGAGTAGAACTCTATCCGGATGGGTCCCGCCTCAATATGGGCTCTTCAGTATTTGATGTGTTGAATTTAAAATGTGCAGAAAATGAGAATTGCAGGCCTTTATCACATAACTTACTTTCAAGCACACATTGTCACCTAGAAACCTAAATTCTCATACTTTTCATACATTTTCTGCATTAACTTAGAATATTTTGCAAATTTTCCCCGAAGAGTCCCAATTGGAGTAGAACTCTATCCGGATGGGTCCCGCCTCAATATGGGCTCTTCAGTATTTGATGTGTTGAATTAGAATGTGCAGAAAATGAGAATTGCAGGCCTTTATCACGGAACCTACTTTCAAGCACACATTGTCAGCCTGGGCCCTGCATTGCTGAATTGAAGTAAATTGAAGAATTCACCATGTGAAACTCATACACAAGCCATATGCAAGTTAATCAAAGGAGGGGTCCACTCATCATGTCAGTTGAAGAGTCCTAACTATAGTAAAAGACTTCTCATAGAGCCCACTATTCAAGCAGATGAAATATCCCACATGGCAAGGTCCACAGTAGTTGCAATTTTGAAATTATTAATGGATAACTCAAAGAGTACAAATTCTGATTGGAACAAAAGAAGAAGAGTTTGAATCATCCACATCTGATATCCTTTAAAAAATGAAAGTTGTGCAGAGATAGAATCTATTACAGATCAAATTTTAAAAGTTAATCCCGTTTTTCTCAGGATAATTCATCCTCAAATGGCCATAACTTTCAATCCGATCGTCGGATCGATAAAATTTACCTACTGTTGGAAAGCTTATTAAGAGTAGATATCTGTGGAGCTAAAGAACATGCAAATCAAAGCTATATTGACAAAGTTATGGGCCCGGATATTTTCATATTCATCTTTAGAAGGGATCACAATTAAATCCACACCGTTGATAATCAATTGCTACACATCCCTTATGGGACCCCATCTGAAGATTAACCAAGCCACACAGAGGTTTCCAAAAGCTTCCACCTCATTCAAATTCAAAAGGGATAAGAGATATACCTATCAATAAAGATAAATCAAATCTGCAGACAAGGTGTCCAGATTCAATGTATCTGATAGATAACCAGAGATATAAAATGAACCAAAAAGTAGCATATGGGAGTAACTCTCTCCCCTTGGAAGTCCAATATTTCCCTCTCCTCTCTCTTCTTTCCCTAATTAATAGAATTTAAGAGTTATTTTTGGGTATTCTGGAGCCCTGTTCTAGAAATTAAGATTTTTAGAAAAGAGATTTTTGAGAGACCATTGTACAAGGAGATGCTATCAATGAAATTACTTATGGAGTTCTTTTCTATGGCTTGCTAGATTTCTGGATTGGAGCACACAGATGAAGCTAAGTAGATCTTTAATTTAATCTATGTTAATTTTCTATTTTCTTTCTTGTCTCTTTTAAATGCATGCTCTATTAGAATAACAGATCTGTCTTCATGCCTTAGGCAGCCTCTGTTTTGATTTCTAATAAAAATAGTTTGATGATTTATACTTATTTTGATAGATTATGCTTATGACTGAGATCCTTTGATAATTTATGCTTAATTTGATGAGTCATGCTTATGATTTTTTATTCTTTTATGAGGTGAAGAAGGTCTTGGGTTGTGACCTTATTCTTTTTATTAAAAATTAATTTTTGCGAAAGACAAATCCTCCGGATCCAAAACATTGATTTGTTTCTTATCTGAGTTATTTTTTAGACAAATAGTAGAATAATTGCATCGATGGATTAATTATCTTGCTTAATGGATTTTGGATGCTCCGATCTGTTTTATATATTCGATTAGTTTGTGTTTCTGAATTTTTCTATTTTTTTTTCTTGGATCTCAATTCCTTATTAATCTTTGATTTTAAAAAAATCAGATTTTAAATTTTAACTTAGTAGTACTCCCTGTGGGATTTGACCTGTACTTGCCACTGTCTCAATAGGATAGGTGTGCACTTGCAGTATTAAAAGATTGAATTTAAATTCACATCAGGCTGCAGAATACATGGGTTCGATCATTGAGCCTCCAAGGATAAACTATGCTAGGAAATGGAGTCCTACAATAAACTACATCGAGGAGTCAAATATAGTGGAGAAATTGGTTCTTGATAAACTCAAGTTTTCTCTGGAGAATCTGGTTAAGGTTTTTCCAAAAGAGATTTATGAGGAGGAAGGGCCTATAGGACCATGATGAAGAGAAATTGGAATGGAGATGAGATTTGATGAAGAGAAATTAATTAGAATGGAGATGAGATTTGAGTGTGTGACCATGAAAAAATGTTTGGTATTTATTATTTTATATTAGAATTTGATCTGGCATATATTATTTTATTTTTGAATTATTGTTGAGTTTTGGTAAATTTATATGAGTTTTGCCAAAACTCAGATAAATTTGTCTGAATTCTGCTTTTGCTGACGTGTACAAGGGGTTTTTTGTCTTTTTCATTATGTTATTTTTACGAGAGGACTACCGTCAGTACGATAAAATATTGTGGACCTTAGGCTATAAAAGCAAATGATCAGGGACCTACCGCCAAAAGCCCCATTAATTAAAGAAAGAAAGAGAAGAAAAAAGAGAATGTGGAATTAATTCCTTGAGTCCAGCCATGATGACGTCCAATGCATCCAAGTCACACATCAAATAGAGGTGGGTCTGTGAGTGCCTAAAAATTACGGATTTGGTTAGGCGAGTATGAAACTCGTAATGTTGCTGCTAAACTGTTTTGGATGGATTGGATGCCCTGAACCTGAAAGGGGAAGGAGGAGAAAAAGTCAAAGCCCCTGGCTGCCGTTAGCCAAAGGCACTCTGATGCCTAAGTTAGTGCAGTCATTGAACAAAGGGAGAGTGAGTGGGGAAGAAGGGAGTTCAGGCAATGTGAAGTGCGTATTGCGTAATGCGTACCTTTCATGGATCTTACCATGCATATATATAGAGAGACGAGTGTCTCATCAGAAGCTTCCTGAGTGGAGGTAGGTGAGAGCACTGTTTCATCAGCCCACACCTCGTATCCTCAGTGGGGGTAGGTGGTGGTACTACCCCATCGAATCATTTTTCAAATCTCCCACATAAATGTGGATCTGACCGTCGGATAGGGACAACCTTTTTTCGATATCCTGCGGCCACTCTCTGCGACAGTACATTCTGTCATGTAGCTGTCTCATCACATAATAGAGATTAGACGCTTAGTGCTCACCTCGGTCAACCGGACCGAACTGGAGAAGACGCTAAGGTCGGGCGTGCGCAAGGTCGAGCACTACTGCCGAGATGCACGGGGCCGAGCCTAGGGGAGCATGGTCGGTACTCTTATCGAGACTAGCTCCAGCTCGGTGCTAGCTGGCACAATTGCCTAGCTGGACAAGAATGAGATTGAGGCCATCCTGATCGGTACTTTTACCTAAGTCAGGAGTAACCTCGGTATCAAGAAAACACCCCACACAGGGTCTATAAATCTTTCAAGATTACAACACATTCAGAAATTATTTTTGGCATTTCTTTTTCTTCAAAGTGGGCTCAAGATTAGAAGTTACATGAGATAAGAAGAATCATATTTTTACTAGGATTGTGGGCCAATCCCTAGAAACTCTCTTAAAACCCTCCTAACCCTAATCCAACTTGGACCCCACACTACTAATCCTTACTCAAACCAAAATCTTGCGACCGAAGTCATCAAAATTGTATAAAAAGAGCACAAAAAGGGCTAGACGTGCATTCCCATCTCCCCACTACCTTGGACGACCAGCAACATTAATCTTCCCCTTTTCCATTAATTTTTCTCCATCTTTCATCTTTCCATCAATATTTCATCCAAGGCCTTACCTAAGGCACACCACCACTTGGATTTCTACGCCGTCGTGCCGCCGCCGTTGCTACCGTTGCTCCACCATTGGACCAGCCATTCATCATCTTTCCTTGCTTGGATTTCAGATCTCAAAATGAGAGCCGGTTGGATCGCCGTTCGAGATCGTGAGTCCTTTTCCTCTATTTAGTATTTCATGTGTCTAGGGTAAGGTTAGATGAACTTTATTTTGATTCAAATAATTTTGTAATGGTTATTTGCTTGTAATGGGTCTTTCATTAATAAATCAAGTTTATGGGGTCTTGGTATTCACCAATGGGTCAACATCGAATTTTTGTGCGTAATGACAGTGCGTACTTGGTGCGGTGGTCTTGATTTTTCTTGACGGCATTTAGCAAAGTAACCGTTGCAAAGTTTGAGAATTAAAATCTATTTTTTTATTCTCAGATTTTATTTTATTTTATTTTTATGCATCTTCATAATTATTGCAATTGGCTAGACTAACAAATCTTATAGTGAATGCAGTAGTTAGATTAGGTTTCTAGATTAGGATTTTTTTTTCTTTGGTTGTAATAAATTTTATTCAGGCTTGTAATTAATTTTTTTTAAAGTAGGATTTGTGGTTTTTATAGATTTTTGATAGGCTAGAATTAGTGTTTCAATAGGACAGGTTTTTGCGCGATTAATTACTCTCTGTGGATCGACCTCGGACTTCACCGAGTTATTACTACAATCGCGGCCTTGCACTTGGGGCTACGATCATAAAGCCTTCATTTTTTAGATAAGGGGTCACATCAATAGCACTTTAATTTAAAACACCCTCCAACTTTTTTAACAAAAGTAAAAAAAAAAAAAACATCCTCCTTTCTCCACTAAAAGACAAAAAAGCTTCATTTTTCTATACAAAATGTCAAAAAGATTACATGCCAAACAACTAAAAATAAAATACCATCATAACCCCATTATATTTTATTCCCTTTTGATTTGATGCTTTACTACACTTTATTTTACATATAAAATTACCAAATGGCGGTGTTATTCATGCCCAATAAATAAATAACCTTCTTCGCCTCTTTACTAATCTTCCTCTAAGTCTCTCTCTAATGACACTCAATATTTCAACCGCAAAGTAGGTACATATTTCTCAATATCACATTTCTTTATAAAAAAAACCGTGATGATATCATAAAAATGAGCATTTTTGCCATTTTGCAAGTTTACTTTTATGTAAAAGGATCTGCTCAAAAAACTTTAAAATTTGATGGTGGAGGGGAAATTTGATTGATTTCATCCAGCCATCTTGCATGTATCATACTGCAATGCAGGTTCCAATCCTTTGGATTGGACTAATCCCTCCTAGAGAGAAGCCGGTAAAACCCTTGTGGTCCCTAGGTGGTAGCACTAGTGGACTCAATCTTTAGCTTCTGAAGAGGGGGGAACCGGGGATTGATACTAGGACCTCTAGCTATGGAAGAAAGAGGAACCGGGTCCTGACCACTTAGCTAACCCTCAGATGGTATTTAAAGTAGAAGGTTCAATGGTTAATTTGATTTGACCTTGATATGAGATTATTGATCCTATTCTCACTTTAAAAGTGAAAAGCCTTTATTAGGGCCCACTATTCATGAATTAAGACTAATCATATTGCACATAATATACATGGACACAAAAAAACTACACCTTAATTAAAGTGGGAACCATCATTGAATTGATCACATCTAAATGAAAGATTTCACCTAATGGATAGAAAGATCTGTTTATGGATAAGAGTCAACACAAAAAGGCAGCCCTAACCGAGAATCCTAGCCTTGATTTAACAATTTTAATGTTTCAGGGTCTTTTAGCCACATAATCTTTTGATATCGGTTCAATAGTGATGAGTAAATATTTGATAAGTTAGAACTAAGCATGGTGCTTAAGGTTGCAAATGGGTATTCGATTCTCTGATTACCCGAAAGTTCCGACCCACAAAAAATCGGGCCTGGAACCTCTTTTAGATTCCGATTCATAAACGGATTCGGGTCCAGGTCCGGGTCCATATAGGTTTTGGCCCATGGACCCAGGATCCGGTATATAAGCCTTTGATATTGTAAAATTATACCTCAAAACCAACTTCTTTTTGGATATTTTTATGTAAAATACTGGAGGAAGTAGACTTGTTGCACTGTTATAAGTTGAATGATATGCTTATTTTAAGAAATATGAAAAATAAAGAGAAATTAGAATAGATTTTGGAACTAGATTCCAGTACACTTGGTGGATCCGGTTCCGAAACTGGATTGAGTTTTTCTATTGAAACTGGGTCTGGAAGTAACAAAACAAGTTCCGAGTCAAAACAAGATCCGAAACCGTTACTTAGTAACGGGTCCGGCTCCACTATGGTTCCGATTCGGAACCATCCTGTTTGTCGGAACCATCCTGTTTGCAACACTAATGGTACTAGATCATGCACAATAAGAGTGAAAAAAGAGCAGCCACTTATCAATGGTGAGTCCAAGGAAGTCCCCATCTAAACTACATGATTAATTCCAAGAGAGAATTACATCCATGTAGTGGGTTCAAATTGAAGTAAATTTACAGAAGCATATGGGTTGGAGTCTAGAGCAATTGCATGTTCCCACAGGCAGCCTCATGACATGCTAGTTAATGCAATCTCTCAGTTGCTTTATGGAATGAATAAAAAGAAGAGAAGTGATTTTATAGGACCACCGATGTTGATAAGATGAAACTGTGTCTCCCTATTTCAACCAAACAGGGAATGCAAACTCAACAACATTCATCTCAATTAAAGTAAAAACAATCATTAAATTGATGACATCTTGACTAAACAACCAATTCCAACAAAGAAATCATATAGATGGATTTTGGATTGTGCACCATCACTTCACACATAGTATCCACAGATGGGATCTTGCATAGATAAAATTAGGAGCTTAGTCTGTGCAAGACTATGTAATTTACTAAATCCAACCCTTTCCCATGTATCCTTTTTCTCCTCAGATGAGCTGTGCATATCCATCGGTTTCCAGAAACGCGGTTTAAACCTCGTCATCATTTCCTAAGCAAGGAAAACCTCGTCCTCTCTCTCTCTCTCTCTCTATCCCTCCTCGTCCTCTCTCTCTCTCTCTCTCTCTCTCTCTCTATCCCTCCTTTTTACCCATTCCCTTTGTTTTTTTCCTTTGACAAATCCCTCTATCCCTCCTTTTTACCCATTCCCTTTGTTTTTTTCCTTTGACAAATCCACACGTCTCCTGTTCTTCTTCTTCAAAACTTCCTCTCTTTTTCCTCTATAAAAGCCACCCACCATTTACCTTTTCTTCCTCTTACAGATAGGATTCTCATCTTACACACCAAAACCCCCCACCCAAACACAACCCAATTGAAGAAAAGCAGACAAACCCCATACAAAATCTTACTTTTTTTCATCTATAGCATAACAGATAGAAATGGAAAACCAGTCTTTCTGGCAATTCAGCGATCAGCTTCGCCTCCAGACCTCCACTTTCGCCAATCTCTCGATCAACGACAGCATCTGGGCCACAAAGAGACCTGAAGAGAGGAGGAATTTCGATAGTAGAGTTGGTGGGAACCTCGCAAATCAGAAGGGGTCGGATTTTAATGGATTTAATGATGGGTGGAAGAACAGCAGCAGCGTGAGCCAACCGCAGAAATATGTTAATGGGGTCTTTACCAAAGAGACTTTCAGAAAGAAGAAAAACACCAACACCAACAAAGACGACAGCAGCGATAGCAAAAGCGGTGGCAATAAGAACAGCAAAGACAATAACAATAGCAGTGTAGATAAGAGATTCAAGACGCTTCCGCCTTCTGAATCTTTGCCTAGAAATGAAACTGTTGGGGGTTACATCTTTGTGTGTAACAATGATACCATGCAAGAGAATCTGAAGAGACAGCTCTTTGGTATGCAATTTCCTTTCTCCTCTCTCTTTCTGTCTGCTATGATTTATTGTTTGGTTTTGTTTACTATTCTACAATATCATTGAGCTTCTGGGTTCCCTCAGAATTTATTGAAAACTCAGTATCAGCCTATTGGGGGTAGAATACACTGAATTTAGATGTATATGCTCTCTTGTTGAATGCATCGCTGTGGAAGAAACAAATGATTAAGATTGTAGTTTTTAAAGGGATCCATTGATAACTCTTTTTTTTTTTTCTTCCTCTGTTTGCAATCTAAATGAAATAACAGCATATTTTGGGTGATTGTATACACCGGATTTCAGTGTATACACTCTTTTTGCTGGATGGGTAGTGGAAGATACATTTAAGCGTCCCATATTAGTGTTAAATGGATGCTGTTTTAGGGTTGACACTTTGAAATGAATAAAAATAAGTTTTGGATTGATTATACAATGTAGGCAAAGGAAGTAGGATTTATGCACCAGAATATAGTGTAAATCAATTCATTAAGAAGTTCCTTTTTTCAGGTCTCCCTCCTAGATATCGAGATTCAGTTCGGGCAATAACACCAGGATTGCCTCTCTTCCTCTACAACTACTCAACTCATCAGCTACATGGGATTTTTGAGGTTTGCAATCCTTTCTTTTTTCCAATTATTTATTTATTTTTCTATAAGTTGTTACGGTCGTTTGGATGGGGAGGAAAGAGAGGAGAAAATCTTTTATCTAAAGAAATCTCTTTTCCCATGTCTGGTTTTTATTTAGAAGAGTAATTCTAGTCAAGATAGAAGAAATATATATATATATATATATATATTTTTTTTCCATTGATGTATAAAAAAGACCATTCCTTAATGATGAACTTTTAAATTAGAAATGCAGCTTTCTCCATTCAAACCTAAAAGCAGTGGAGAATCACTAATAGAGAAAAGTGGTGATTCTCCTCAAGAGGATTCTTCATTCATAGATCTCTCCTCATTTCTTCACCTAGTTAGGATTGTCCACTTATCATTTTCTCCTCATCCAAAGAGACTTTCACTCTCTTTTGAGTAATCAAATAATTGAGATTTGAAGATGAGATCATTAAAATAAGTTACTATTGATGTGAATGTGTAGGCTGCAAGTTTCGGTGGAACAAATATCGATCCAACAGCTTGGGAGGACAAGAAATGCCAGGGGGAATCACGTTTCCCTGCACAGGTATGATCTCTCATGCTTGTGAGGTTTATACAAAGTTGTAGTGTATATTTGTCTATAAGGACCCATTTGAAAAGAAAAGAGAATTTTTTACAGTACAAATTTGTACTATTGATAGTTCTCCCACCATTTTCTCCACCTATCAAAAGTATCCCTAAGCGTGCATTAGTGCCCCACAGTTTTCTTTTGTGTGGGCATAAATCCAACTTTGCACCTTGCCCACTATCACTGAAAATAAAGTTAAGAGGGCACTTTTTCTGCTGGGAAATGATAGCTCCAAATATTGAAATATTGGGCTGTGGGAAATTGGTGCCCTTTTCCTCTCCGTCATGGTATCGTTGTTTTAAACAAATTGGGGCCTTTTTTCTCTCCAAAAAATAGTGATTCTTTGTTCTTTATAACTAGTAACAATGAGCCAAATGTCCATGTATATGATCAGAGCTGCAAGTTGGTGAAACAATCTTCCAATAAAAAATGATAATGCAAGAGAGACTCGGTCAAATCCGTGCACAAGGGTTTTTTCCTTTTTAATCATGGCAAATTGATTCCTTTCTATGATAGAAAATTGATTCATATTAACTTGTGATATGTAATTCATGGGCATTGGATTCAAAATGCCGTGGGGTGTGATTGAAAAGAATGGTAGCAGTGGAAATGCTAGTTCAGTTCAATATTGTGAATATCATGTTTATATGGATGAATTCAGGCCCATCACCACTTATTGGATAAGTTGAAATTCTGTAGTCTGCACCTTTTTATGGGTCTATTGAATGTGGTTTAATTCAAGGTGAATATCACCTTTATATAGATTGATATTTAGGGCTGTCAAAATTCAGTAGTCTTCACCTTGAAATGTGGGTCTATTGGTGTGGTTCGATTCTGGTTCAATTCAGTGGTTAATATCACCTCTAAACAGATGATATTCAGGTCTGTGGCTGATCGTGGTTTACATTGAAATTCTATCAGTTGCATTTCCACCATCAATTGTGCCTCTATATGCAATGGATAAGACTTGTCTAAAACCATTGATTACTATTATTTTTTAAAGCTCTTGAGGCTCTTCTGAGCTCTTGGCATTTTAATCCCATCCATCCCTCCAATTCTCTGAGATTGGACAGGTTCCTGGCTTTCAATAATTGGATTACTTATATATAGAAGTACTCGTACCATTTTGATTCAAATTCTTGGTTTCTACCATAGTTTTCAAAATCGGAATCTTATCGCAAATCGCTTGTACCCATGAATCGAATCGAATCGCGAATCGTATCTTGAATCGTAGGATTTTTTATTTTTCTAATAAAAATGAAAAATAATTAAAAATTAAAAGAAAAACAAAAAAAGTAATTGTTCATAACTATCCTTTTTCCATTTATACTAGTATAAATATAATAACAAGTCGATCATACAATCATATCAAGAACATCATACAATCATATCAAGAAAACATCATGACATATATTATTACATATATATATATATGAAATAAATTATGTATAAATAGTTAAATAAGTTTAAAGTATCAATATATATATTTTATTATCTTTAAATCAGAATATAAAAATAAAATAAAATTCAAACCATCAATCTTACACGGTAGGTTATCTCTTAAAGTTAAGAAAGTATTCATGAAGTAAAAACCAAAATAGATTAAAAAAGAAGAAGATATAAACAAGCACCATATACAATCGAATGCTTTAGTTAAATGCATGTTCTTTATTTCATCTTTAAAACCTTATTAAAGTCATAAAAAATTCTTACGAGGTTTCATTAACTACTAAATAACCTTTTAAAAATACAAGTGATAAAAGAAAGAGAGAATAAAGAAAGAAAAAAGGTAAAAGATTATTAATGTTAGCTTATTGGCTATAGCGATTCTTGCTTAGTCGAATCGCTTGAATCATAAGATTCAATGAAGTGAGTATCGAATTGTAGGATTCATAACTGAATCCTAAGATTCATTTGTAAATGAGATTCATTACATAGATACGAATCGTTTTCCTTAAGATTTGGGATACGAATCGTAGGATTCTGATAATTATGGTTTCTACCTCTACTACATTGCCGGAGCTTGAAGAAAACCTTCTCCCATCTTTTGCCTCTTTATACCAATGCAATTTAAGCTGCGCCGGTGCATCTTTATAGTATGTCTTCCTGGATTCAGGTTTAGGTCCGAAGTTAGCATCACTCCATCAATAGCAGTATTACTTCCTTCTGCACTTGATTTGATATATCTTATGTCGATGTTTGGTAGCCCCATTACCAGAGGAAGAAGTTTACCCAGCGACCCTTGAGCTTGCATATGTGGGCTCTAAACCACTGAAGACCATTTGACATGTTGAACAATATGATGGCTGAGCATACCTCAAAATCCATTCACTTCTTAGGTGACCTCAGGATTGTCCATCAAGGAGTGTTCCTTGTAATTGATGGAACTCTCTAATGATCCAGATTGAAAACAACACACACGCAAAATTGGATGTCTGATGGCTATGATCTTTCAGCTTGGATATGGTTTGGGAAGTTCATCTATCCAGTAAAAGGCTTTGGATCCTAGAGGACTCATAAAATTCTTTTATCATGAACTTTTGGGCTAGATTGGATCACCCGTCCCAGGCCGTGGAGTTATTTCTTTTTAATCTAAAGCATAGATTTGATGACCAGTTTGATTGCTTCCAACTATAATTTCATAATAAAAAAGACTAGTAAAAAAGACTAAACCTTCCCAGATACAGTGACCGAAAAACCCATTGGCAGAGAGTGATTGTTTGTATGTTCCTCTGAAAGTGCTCATGGTTTTTAAATGAGGCCAAATCTGACTCAATTGCCTGCAATGTAGTAGAGGTTTCTGCCATGGCAATAGGCCACTTGTGATCCTCTACATGTTCGGTTGGAAGCAAAAGAATGTGTTGGGTTCCTTTCTCACTACCTTCATATATTTTCTTAAATATATAAGAAGCTTTAAAAAAATATTTGTACCATTTCATATTCTAGTTATTTCTTAGCTTTTTTCTCTCTAAAAGGGCGAAAGGAATGGATGCATCGTTACATAGGCCGATATGTAAAAGTTTCGGCTTTGGTCGATACAATATCCAAAACCTTGTTTCTGAAACTATTATTTTCTTGTGATTACGTGTAGGTGCGGGTGGTAACAAGGAAGAACTGTGAGCCCTTAGAAGAGGATTCCTTCAGGCCTATTCTTCACCACTATGACGGCCCCAAATTCCGCTTAGAGCTCAACATCCCAGAGGTACTTCCAGTGATTAGAATTAACTCCTTTCATTCCAAACAATGCCATTTATTTCATCCTCTTCTTAAATCTTGCTGACCTCTTTTTTCCAGGCACTGGCACTCCTGGATATTTTTGCAGAGAACAATCCTTGAACCAATTGTAATTGTGACTACATATATATGCATATTCTACCTTGTGAAGGACAAGTGATAGAGAAAGGACAAGGAAAAGAGTATAGTGAGGGATTTTGAATAAGAGGTTTTCAGTCCATGTGTTCATTGGTAATATAGTCACTCAGAGGAGGTTTGTATACATAACAGAGGCTCCTAAATGTTGCCTGTCTGCTTATGCTTATGTGATGAGATTAAAAGTCGTTTCTGCAATGTAATGACAGAAATAAACAAATATTTAATGGAAATAATAATGGTATCCTTCTAAGTTTGCTGAGGCTTTCAAATATCGATGGCATGAATAATTATTGGGCTTGTTTTGGATGTAGAAAAGTTTTAAAATCTGCATTGTGGGATGGTGGTCTTCTTCTCTCCGTCATGTAGGGTCTGCTTGACTGAGGAAAGAATTTGAAGGTGGAGAAAACTATCCGAAGGTTAAATTTGCCCTCCATATAGTTTTATCCAACTATTTCCTCCACATGCAAGGGGGGAAAACTGGATTTCTAAGAAATTTATTCCAATGGTGACAAAAGTTTTACCCCATATAAATCTGAAAATCAGTTGTGGTCGTTTGGTTTTCTATACATATGCTTATTAAAGACCGTGCTATTGATATTATAATGAAGGGGCACTGCGTAATTGACGTGAGCATTGTGGCAGTGAGATTGAGCCTCATGATCAGATAGAAGCCTCTGCAACCATATTACCATTAGGGATCGAAACACACGCGCGACCTATGAGATAATCAAGCACACAGACAATTTACAAGACATAGATTTACGTCGTTCGGCAAAGTTGCTTACGTTTACGAGAGATTCACGCCGATTCACTATTATTGGAGATACCTACAACAATATCTCTTGCTTTTTCTCAATCTCACCATAAGTATAATGCTCTCACCACCCAATATAAATACATAGAACCTTAAACCTCTAAACACCCACAACCGTCGGATTTGGTCTTATAACAGATGGTTCATATTAAACCAACAAATTACAGATAAACAAACAAACATGGTTAACACTAATCAAAAGTGTTCTAACACAAATATACAATAAGCAAACATGGTTAGCACCTACCCATCTCTCTCAACCACATGCTTTTCCCGAAATAGCCATTTATACTTGAGGCTTCAACATTCACACCTCTACTTCTTTACATCTTCCCATGCACATTCAAGCTTCATCTTCATCGTCCAAGTAAAATTGTTATGATGGGTGTCCGAAGGTGGAGGTGGACTTTGGTTGGCCCTTAAATCTTCTCATCCACGCCGATATATCAGCCGTGGCGGGCGATACCGCCACGCCACTGCCGATGTATTGGCCGTCACACGCGTGGCGGCCCGTATCAGCTGCTAGGGGCTGTGGCTGCTGATACGTGGCGGGGGGGTATTAAAACCCCCCCTTTTGTCGAAAAGGGTTAAAAAAAACCCTCTTTTTAGTCATCCTCTTCCCCTCTTTGGCTATTTCTACTGGTTCTTCCTCTTTTCTACTTCCTTGTGGTCCCAAAACTCCCAAGTGTGGATTTCTTCAAGATTTTTTGCCACCAAATCACCAACATTTAACTACTCAAAGGATTTTAAAGTTTCCAAACCATATTCTTCATCTAAGTATGTAACTTGTTTTCAACTTTTTAGATTTTCACTCTCTAACTACTATGAATCACAACATAATGGCATCATTTTCTTGTTTTATTGTAGATCCATGCTTCCTTTTGATCTTGCATACATATCTTTTGTTTTTTTTTTTTTTTTTTTAAATATTGTTATTTTTATTTTCGGATTTATGTTATTTAAAAAAAACCATTATCACTTATGGAAAACTCATGAAACAACTTGAAAATAGCTTCATATTGTTAGATCTATGTTTCCCATAGATCATTCCAACATATATTGTTTGTTTTTTAATTTTTTTCTTTTTTTATTTTCGGATTTTTTTATTTTTGAAAAAAAAATTATTTAGTAATTGAATGCCAATCAAATGTCTTGAAAAGGGCTCCTAGATTATAGATCTATGTTTCCCATAGATCATTCCAACATATATTGTTTGTTTTTCAATTTTTTTCCTTTTTTTATTTTTGGATTTTTTTATTTTTGAAAAAAAATATATTTTTAGTAATTGAATGCCAATCAAATGTCTTAAAAAGGGCTCCTAGATTATAGATCTATGTTTCCCATAGATCATTCCAACATATATTGTTTGCTTTTTAATATTTTTCCTTTTTTTATTTTCTAGTTTTTTTTTATTTTTGAAAAAAAAATATTTTCAGTAATTGAATGCCAATCAAATGTCTTGAAAATGGCTCCTAGATTATAAATCTATGTTTCCCATAGATCATACCAACATATATTGCATGTTTTTCATTTTCTTTCCTTTTTTTATTTTCGGATTTTTTTATTTTTGTAAAAAAAATATTTTTAATAATTGAATGCCAATCAAATGTCTTGGAAAGGGCTCCTAGATTATAGATCTATGTTTCCCATAGATCATTCCAACATATATTGTTTGTTTTTCAATTTTTTTCCTTTTTTTATTTTCTTATTTTTTTATTTTTGTAAAAAAAAATATTTTTAGTAATTGAATGCCAATCAAATGTCTTGAAAAGGGCTCCTAGATTATAGATCTATGTTTCCCATAGATCATCCCAATATATATTGCATGTTTTTCATTTTTTTTCCTTTTTATATTTTTGGATTTTTTTATTTTTGTAAAAAAAAATTATTTTTAGTAGTTGAATGCCAATCAAATGTCTTGAAAAGGGCTCCTAAATGTTTTGAATATATTTGACAGAGATTAATCCAACATATATTTGTCTTTTCCTAATTTTATATTATTTTCTTATTTTCGGATTTTTTAAATTTTTTTAAAAAGTTGTACTTTAAGTAATAAAATACCAATTAAATGTCAATAGATTGATTCTTAAGTGTTAGATATATGTTTCCTCTAACATGTTTTTTGTTTTTTTGATTTTTAACATACTACTTGTTCATATTTATAGGTATACAGTCTTCTATTGTGCATTTGTGTTTGCCAATTGATTCTTGAAAATGCCTCGTGATATTTATCCCACATGGAACTTTGGTGAGGCAGTTGAGAATAACAGATTGAAAATCAAATGCAAGTTTTGTGGAAAAGTGACCAATGGGGGCATTACAAGATTCAAGCACCACTTGGGCCACATTTCTGGCAATGTTGCTGGCTGTACCGAGGTACCAAGGGAAGTCAGGGAACAAATGAAAGCTTTGGTTGGCCAAAACAAAGTTAGAAAAATAGAGAAAAAAGAAAAGAGGCAGCAAGATGTTGATGCTGCTCGTTATGATGTATATGGGGATGAAGGTTTTGATAATGAAGATGCACAGATAGAGGCTGCACGCCGAGAGTCCATCATGAGTCACCAAGAAGAATATGAATGTCGTTTATTTGCTGGAAGCAGCAAATATTATGATGCAAGGGGCTCATCTGCTGTGCCAAGTAGGGGCAAGGGCATTGCAGGGGCCATGCATAGGGCATTTAGCACCCGGGAATAGGATGTTGATGTAGAAGTTATTTCTATTAGAAGAGCAGTTCCTCCTTCTGTTGATCCTTTAGCACATAGAAAAGAGGAGGCTAAACAACCAAATATATCATGTGTTATGAAAGGGATGATGAAGAGTGCAAGAGATAGGTTAGCCAAAGTTACAGCAAAATGGCTAATTCACAAGAACATACCACCTACAGTAATAGATTCCCCCTATTTCCAAACAATTTTTGATGTTGCCGACGAAACTGGCCGGGGAATACAGTCGCCCTCTGTTTATGAAGTGGGCATTAAATATCTCGAAGAGAAGAATATAGGGAAATAAATGCATGGGTGGAGAACTTTAGGCCCATGTGGCAACAGAATGGGGTCACCATTATGTGTGATGGGTGGACCAGCGGCACACAAACACAATTAATAAACTTTTTGGTGCAACAAGTCACTGGGTGTGTCTTTGTGAAGTCCGTGGATGCATCTGAACATAGACGGACAGCTAAATATATACACTCTTATGGATAAGGTTGTAGATAGTGTGGGAGAGGAGAATATTGTACAGATTGTTACAGATAATGGCACCAATTTCAAGGCAGCCGGTAAGATGTTGGGGAATAAAAGGCCTAATTTGTTTTGGACTCCACGTGCAGCACACTATATAGATCTCATTATGGAAGATATTGGAAGAAAGAAGAAAATTGCTGAAGTTATCAAGGCACATGTAAAGGCATTACCAGATTTATTTATGATCATTCATGGCTTTTGAGCTTGATGAAAAAATTCACAAACAATCATGCCTTGATACGTTCGGGATCAACTAGGTTTGCTACCCATTTCATTGCGATGGAGAGCCTTGTAAGGTATAGAACAGAGCTGATTCAAATGTTTACATCAGAGGAATGACTTCATTTGAAATGGGACAATGCAACAAGTGGTCCGGAATTTGATTTCCTTAACTTGATGAGGGATAATAAATTTTGGAAGAAAGTGTCTAATTTATTAAAGGTTTATGAGCCTTTAGTCAGAGTGTTGCAGCTTGTAGATGGTGACAAACCAACAATGGGATATATATATATATATATATATATGAAGCAATGGATCGGGCTAAGCAAGCTATCATGAAAAATGTTAGATATCATAAGGAATATATAAAGATTATTGATGCTCGGTGGAGCGACCAGCTGCACCATCCATTACATGCTGCAGGTACTCAATAAAATATCAGTATATCACTATTTGATGCTTTTAAAGTAATCTATCTCTCTTTGATTGATGTTTAATCATTTTGCATTTCAACTTGTTTTCAATGTAGGTTATTTCCTTAATCCCAAATCCTACTACCTTAATGCCCAACAACACAGCGATGTAATAGATACGGAGTTGAGGGTAGGATTTAAGGAAAGTGTTGAAAAAATTATTGGGAGTTAATGATTCGATCGAAGCCATCCAAGAGGTGAGTTAGTGATTTAGATTTGAGATGACATATGTATATGCTTGAGATAGGTCTTAAACGTGTATGGTTTATTGATTTATTCCTAATTTTCACACTATAGATACCTACATACACACAAAGGAGAGGAGGCTTCGCTGACCCTCTTGCAATAAGGGCGATTGGAAAGATGCCACCTGGTATGAACAAAAGACCCAATCACCCAACCTATTAGGCTTTTGTTATTTATCTCTCAATTGATTGGAACTTGGAAGGACTTAAATAAATATCTAATTTTATTTGTTTACATTGAATTTCAGCTGATTGGTGGATGAATTTTAGAGAGGATACTCCAATTCTAAGGAAAGCGGCTGTTCGCATCCTTAGTCAAGTTACGACTTCATCAAACTGTGAAAGGAATTGGAGCATTTTCTCCTTGATCCACACAAAGTCCAGGAATTGGCTTACCATACAAAAACTCAACAAGCTTGTGTATTGCCATTACAATTTGAAGTTGAGAAACAGAACAAGAGAAAGGAGGGCAAGGGATGATCCGAGCTATTGTCCTATTAGTTTGGATCACATATTCAGAGAGGATGATCTCTTGCTCCCATGTATAGCCGAGATAGAGGATCCATTGCTAGATTCAGATTCGGGCTTTCAGGAGGAGGTTAGAGATTTGCTTGATGAAGATATGGGCGAGGCAGAGGGTGCCCCACCCCCACTTGGAGGAGAAGGCTCTAGTGCACGGCCACAAGGCCCGCAACCACAATCTAAAGGGAAAGAACTTGCTCATGTTGTGTCATCTTCTGAGAGGACGAGTACCACCGTCTCTTCGAATAGCCATGGTGGAGGAGATGGGGGAGATGGAGTAGGAGACACTAGTGTGACAGGTGCTACTAGTGAATACTACCAACATGATCAGGAAGATGTCATTCCTGTAGAGGATGTACAGGATTTTCCGGAAAGAATAGAAGGAAGTCGTGGTTATCAACGGCGTCGGAGAGTCTCACCACCTGCTCCTGGTTGTAGTAATGAACAAGGATATATGGGTGGAGGTGTTGGAGGACAAGCAGCATCATGGGCTGAATCGTGGAACCCTAGTTATAGTGGACAAGGACCCTCACAGTATTTTAACTATTTTCCATATGGTCAAGTACAACAAGGAGAAGAATAGTCTTCAACTTTAGGGTCCTACTCATATGGTGACTATGGTGAAACACAATATGGTAGATATCCAACTCCACCTCCTCCAAGTTTCTATGATGTGGGTGCGGCTGCCTTCTTTGGATTTGTGGATCCCAATGCTCATCAATACCAAATTCAATATGGTGCCAATAGAAATGATAACACTGATGGGGATGGGGATAACCATAGCCCCTTGAATCTTGGTAGACATTCCTTCTAGTGGTGATTAAGGTATTCCTATTTCCTTCACTAACTCTCTATTCTTTGTCATTTCTAAATTGGTGTTGAATGTTGATTGTTGAATGTTGATCACTTCATAGTTCATTCACTTAATTGAATTTGAACCTTGAATGTTGAAGTATTGATATTTGATTGTTCAATGTTAACTAATGAGTAATTGAGTATTGAGTATTGACTAATGACCTAACTCTTAAGTCTTCTTAGTTTTTATGCCTTTACTTCATGTTCTAGTTTTTTTTTTTTAATAATCTTTCCATTACTTTTTAAGTTAGTATGACTAAGAAACATGAATACATGTGAAAAAACTAATCAATACTATTATTTTCTATTTATATAACGATACAGGATCTCATATATTGAGGGCACCGCTATGCCCCCTTTTCTTACTTACTTTTGCAAAATAATCATTTTTTTTTTCATTTTACAATTTTCTGGATTTTTTGGAATTTTTTCAGATTTTTTTGGTGATTTTTTTAAATCGCACCGCTACGCCGCTACGTATCCCCACTACGCTACGTATCGCCTACTTCGTAGCGGTTTGGCGGCGGGCCTCGCTATTTTCATCCTTGTCCTCCATTTTCTAGTGAAATGAAGAAAGAAAACAACAATCAAATGGTGCCTTTAAATTAAAGCAGCTGTGGAAAGGTCCGTTTCTTTTTTTATTTTTTTCTCGCCTAGAACAAGTTGCAGGTTTCCGATAAGTACGGTCTTTCAGGTCTGAACAGATGGTATATGTTCGGACCTATAGTTCCAAACATAATGCATATGTTTAGACATATAGTTCCGAACATATGTCATCTGTTCGGATGTTTCAAACCGAATAGTGATATTTGATTTAAAGGTGGTGTAGAGGACTGGGAATGCCAGAGGAACGAAGGAGAGACCGAGTCGCCGGAGATGTGGAGAGTTTCGGTTGTGATTTGTGTGTGGGAAGAAATGGATAAGGATGTGTGTGGGATGAAAGAGGGAAATGGAGGGATGGTAGTTTAGGAAATTTCGGTGTGTGGAAAGAATTAATGTAATTTTTAAATTATAGTAATGTGTGTCGAGAGAATTTGTATAGAAAAAGTAAAAATCTATGTGCCAGTAGAATTTTTCTTTTTTACCAATAGATGACCTAAGTATTATCAAGAAAGCGAATGGTTTGGGTCTTGAAATAAGGCCCACAAATTTCATGATTGCAAAGTTACATATTGCTCAGTTGGCACTAAATATAGCCCATTCTATGAAAAGAATGTCTAGATTGAGTGCCTTGGTGAAGCAACATCATAAACGTGAAAATGATTCTATTGAATCGCCTGACGACCTGATGGAGACATCCCCCACGGAGAGACAAAACCACCAAACCATTCCAAACACTACCACAAGCACGGAGCTTCTCAAGGATACTCCAATTGCTGTTCCCAGTATGGGAAATGGAGACATCCCCCACGGATGGATGTCGATCATAGGCCAACTTCCTTCCGCGCCGCCTTGTGCCCTACTCCATCAGTGGTCTTCCAAGAACTGGGATGGAGTATCTGTGATCTACCTCTCCAGACCGTGCCGTTAAGGGCAGCTTCCATCCCCGTTATTGAACTGGAGGAATCATTGCTGGAGGAAAGCCGGAAAACCTTGCAACACACCCTCATCGGTCATTTCCTTCAGAGACTAATCCCCACGAAGATTTGAGTTCAAAGACTCCCCTGGGTTTGGCGGCTCAAGGGGGTGCTGACGTTCTTGAGCTTCCCAAAGGCTTTATCCTGTTCACCTTCACCAGTGTAATGGATCTCTGCAGATCGCGTGTGTTGGAAGTAGGTGGGCCTCGTGGATAGATTTTCAAAAACTTTTGACCCACTTGACTCAGGGATCAAGTATCCATAAGGCCAAAAACCCAATCCAGGATGCAAACCCTCAATCTCACATATCAAGATCAGTAAAAACATCTATCTAGAAGATAGAATCAACAACATAAAAGCTTCAAATAAATCTACAACATGCAAGGAAGTAGATTATACATTCGGAGCTCGGTTGTGCTCTAATGGAGAAGTTGCTACTTTCTTTGATGTCGAACTCTTTCACAAATCAAATCAAGATCTCCAAGACACAATTGTCTTCCACACTATGTCCCTTATCAGATTTCTTTTCTCAAGGAGATGGGTGGGATCTCCTAAAGAAAACTACTAGAGAACAACTAGAAAATGAACTAGAAGAAATGTGCAACAACTTGCACAAGAGAGGAGAAGAGAAAGAGGGCTAGCCTTGCACAATAATGCTTAGGACGTCCAAAGGGGTTTGCTACCCTTTTATAGCCTCTTGCAACTCCTCTAATACTAATTCCCATAGAAGTCTCACTTCCATTAATTAGTAACCTTCTCTTTCTAATTAAAATAGAAGTCCTACTTCCATTAATAATTAGTAGCTTACTATTACCACTATTAGAAATCTTACTTCAAATAGAAATAGTAATTCTCTAATTCCTTTCTATCTGGAGTTCTACTAGAATTAGTATCTATCCAATACTTGGGCTAGTGTGGGGACCACTAGGGATTCCTTAAAAAGCTGGCTCTAACTGGGACACGCGACCCCACATCTCATGTGCAATCCGGGCCCACAGTTAATTGCAAATAACTCCACTATATAAATGCAATTGAATTCCAGTCTTAGGAATAAATTACATAGAAGACCCTAAACTTCCCTATGACCATAAGTAGGCCCCTCCATCTATATCCATGGATCAATTGGACATGTCCACCAAATTAGATCCATATCTTATTATCCTTGAGCCCCAATTAATTATAATGATCGATTGGTACCTATCCAATTAACTCTTAATCGGAATGGGTGCGCACTTACCAATGATAAATCCATTAATTGGCACAAGGGGATAATCATGATAGATTCCATCTTGACTATTGAATGTTCTCACAGCTCTACTACCACTCACCCAAATCACCGAGGTGTTGACCTACAATTGGCCTCACTCATTGGTGACTCAAAGCAAATGAATAGATAGAAACTTGAGTTCATTAATGTCTCAAGATTGAGAGCCTATTGCTAGGGAATTATGAGAGCAGACCTTAAAGTAAAGACAATATTCTTAAGGTGCTTCTCATGGTCCTTCAATATATCCAATGTACCAGCACATTGATACAGAATCTTCCATTCTGATGATCAAGACAAATCACACTATCTCATAGTGATCAAAGTGTTGCAACCTTATCAGATGAGATGCCCAGTCTCATCACTGGGTGTGAAGATATTTTAAGTATAAGATTTGTGACATATATCTCCCGTGTGTGGATCTCATCTATACACATATATCACATCTAATATACTAATGGGACCCGGTTCAACTCATGAACCATTATGTCATATGTATTGGTCATGTGTATAAAGTAATAAAATAACATTCATCTCATGAAAGTAAAACATGATTTTATTGATAAATAAAGAAATTAATCAATTTATGACATCAACTGATGGATTGAGTCCATACAATCTAACAGCGTGAAGGTTCCCATTGACAGTGGCAGGTGCACCAATTGCAGTCACGGCCTGGGTTCAAAACTTTGACCCCCCAATGAGCATATTTCGGTTGGATCCAATCTCTGTAATGACTATTATTGATTACTGAACTTCTGACTTTGAAATATCGAATCATCACATTTTAAGTTAGGTTGCATTGATTTTGCATAAAATACCAGAAAGTCATAAAAAGCATAAAAACTCTTCCATTCTCATTTGCTATTTAGTAATTAGAGGAGATAACAAAAAATAAAAACTAAAAATAAAAAAAATCAAAAGAAATAGTAGAATCTTAAAAATAGATATTAGGTAGATGATCATTGGTTATTTTATTCGCGCCTAAGTGAATTTATAAACCTAATTAAAACACCTACTTAAAATCCCTAATTAATAAAACCCTAATTTGATAAATCCTAACTAGTCAAAACCTTAATTCAATTAAAAACCTAATTGATAAACCTTAATTAAAGTCCTAATTAACAAGGCTTAATTAATCAAAGCTCTAATTAGAATCCTAATCAACAAACCTCTAATCAAAACCCTAATCAAAGAAGTCCAATTAACCGTCCCAAATACCAAACCCTAATCAAACTCTAATCAAACCATAACTACCAATCCCTCATTAAGACCTTAATCAAAACCTAATTTAAGCAATTGCCTAATCATAACCAGAGAATAAAAACATCCCTCAACCAAGACACGAGTCAAATTTCTAGGACCCAAATCAGAAATACCCTAGAAACCATCGAACCGAAAGCCACCCAGTAGACTGACACTTGGGCGCCACTACTGGTGTGCCCAAGTCACCCAAAATACATAGGCGCCACTACAGGTGTGCCCAAGTCACCCAGAATGCATTGGCGCTAATGTAGGTGCGCCCAACTCACTAGTTCAGCCTCGAGACGCGCTTTGGTCGCATTTCGACTTACGAACTCCAACTATTATCATATTTAGGGTCTAGAGACCCAAAACTAATCCCGGATTCGGAATTTACTAATACATATCACTTGAAACTCTGAATCTGAGCGAGCGAATCCAAGAAATAACCAAAAACCTGCGAGACAGCCACTTGGGCGTCACTACAGGTGTGCTCAAGTCACCCAGAGAGACTTAGGCGCCACAGTGTGTGCGCCCAAGTCCCCTTCCAACTCCGGAACAACTGAATCTCTATTCATTTCAAAATTTGACTTCAATCAATATCCCAGAATCAATAACAACCCTGAAATTAAAAATTCAACTAATTTGAATCCATCTGGAACCTTGAACTGAAGTCGGGCGACTAGAGTATCAAGTTATAACTTGGGCGCCAGTGCTAGTGCGCCCAAGTGCACAGAACTACTTAGGCACAAACACAGGTGCGCTCAAGTCCCTTGTCTGGCCCGAGCTGTGAACTTCAGTTTTGTTTCGAATTCCGAACTTAAATCATTAAAATAAAATCAACCCAGAATCTAAAACAACATCAGAACAGAGACTTACATTAAGTAAAACTCCACAAAACTCCGAAATCAAATCGATACCATCACCACAGGCACTTGGGTGCCACTATGTAACACCCCAGGATCCGAGCGCCTCGAATCTCAAGGCACTACGAGAAAGTACCCAAGAGAAGTGGAAAATTCAATAATATAATCAAGTGTGAATCTCATATGAGCAAGTAAATGAACAAAGCCCTATAATTTTATTTCACTTTAAGCGATTGCAAGGTACTTTTCATAATTAAACTAACTACAATCCTAGGCCAACACGGCCAGCTATAAGAAAAGGAAAGAATAAAGATCTATGTGATAGACGACTCTCGATACACCACCTGCATCGCTCTCCGAACCCTACGGCAACAGATCAACCGCCAAGCAAACCACTAATAAAAGAAAGCGGAAGAGAAGATACCTGAAAACACTAAGGATTGGGTTAGGCTCGATGAGTCAGGCAAATAGGCATGTTTAGATGGCAATACGTTATATTAATAGATAGGGAAGAAGACCATACCTGATCCCAGTTGTACCTGCGTGATTAGTATCTTGATAATAGTATAGAACATCAGAGTGTAACAAAAATGGTGCGAAGTGTAGTGCTTGAACGATAATCGAGATATCTATATAACAGATGTTTGATACAACATATCAGGTAGGTAGGAGAAGCTATCATCATCAAGACATCATATAAATCATACAAGCACATCAGAGTCACTTGGTAACGGAAGTAACATGCAGAAGTAACCTTACCATACCCGTAACCATCGTATCCAGATCCAACCGTATCAACGTTGGCAGTGAAAGACACTAAGCAACAACATCCATAATATATATAATAATCATACATCCAATATACATCTATAGTATCACATAAAGATACGTCCACAATTGAAGTACAATGGACGTGGGGGGTCAAAGCCAACCCATCGTCGTCGTCCCAACAACTGTCAATGGACATCAATTATGGGGATCATAGCCACCCATCGCTGCCGTCTCATCGAATAGGATCGTACAAGAGTCCATCAATGTCCATAGCCACAGTCAAGTCCCAGCCATTGGTCTTACGTGCTAGATCTACCTTAACACTTATTTATAGCTAAGGCCAAGTCCCAGTCATTTGTCTTACGTGCTAGATCAACATCACCGTCCATCCACACACCCAACCGAGTGCCAGCGGTCTCAGTACCCTTTTCCACATGGTACCTACTGTGTCATTCACTCAATCTCTCAATATCAATGTCCATGCCGGCATCATATCCCTCGGCAGACTACTCGTACATTCACAAATCTTACAGATCACTAAGTTGGGGGTACTTCGAACTGGATCGCCTTATTGTCCTTATTATGAGACAATGTCAGTCAAGGGTATGAGGCACGGAGTTTGGGTATACTAATCCATCATCATGATTCTCAATAGTTAATAATGCATATCCTTATAAACTCCGCTTCTCGATACGCTTACTTAACATTATCTCATTATACAATTCGTCCATCAATATCTACCGTTAAGTTCCCAATATTATAAGTCATGACTTCAAGTGCAATGTCCCGACATATCATCTAATACGGACCGTGATCATGGATCAAAGCCTAAGTGTAATGCCCTGATTTATAATACCTCTCGAGGCCTACATCCAAGGTTCGGATCTACCAGCCAACTTTAGTGTCCATTTTCATCAACATCAGTACCACATCAAAAATCCATCAATAATCGCTGCCCCTCTCTTCAGGTCCAAGGTCCCATTTCACTTAAGACAGGGATCATGGAGTCCCAGATGATCATTAAGTATCCTTGGTGCTCCTGTAAATATTTAGCATCATAAGACATCCATAACCATTGAATTATGTTCCGTTTCACAACCTAATACCCTACTTAGGCGGCTACACGGGTCAAGGTTAAGCTCGGCCCTTGACTCATGCTCGCTTATCCCAAATTGTCCAAATGGAATGTCAATGGGGCACACACATCATCAGATCATAAAATGGTCCAAATCTGGGAAATATACTGTTTACAGTGTACCGGGTCGACATCATGAGTACACGGGTTGACCTGGTACTATGTGGAAAGGAACATATAACTGAGAGACAGAAAACACTGTCTGCAGTGTCCCCGGTCGACTTGGAGGGTCAAGTGAGGGGATCCTTAGTGTTGCCGGTCGACCGGGTACACTAGGTCTGTACCCTGAGTGTATTTCCTGCTCTCAGTTGTGGGGAAGCCCCTTGTATGCCCAGTCGACATCCTAGGTGACCGGGTCGATCGGGTACACACGAAATCCATATTCTCCATGTTCTGCCCTCTTTCTCTTTTTTATCAAAACTCCATCAAATGGACCCCAGATCTTCATGAATTATCTCCAAACATCAAACACACCGCCTCATTATGATCTCATCACAAATGGGCCATTAATCTTCCAAATGGGGGATTCCCATCCATCAATGACCAAAAGCACATAAAAAGGCTTAGAAAGAGAAAGATCTACTCAACATAGTATCCATACAACCATCCCATCACAGCAATCAATCTAAAAAATCCATTCAAGACAATAATTAGCAATCTAAGCATGTTAATCAATTTAATTAAAGAATCTAAGCATGTCTACTTGCCTAATTAGGAAGGAAACTCCTCAATTAGCTTGGGCTTCTCTCCAAATACTTTAAGATCACTCCAACAGCTGGATCTACAATCTCTACACCCATTCCCAAAGAGAGAAATGCATAAGGAAGAGAAATATAAAAGAAAAAACTATTTTACAAGAAAATTGAAAAGGGAGATGAAGATTACCTCGATCTAGGAGATGAGATGAGCTCCTTAGCTTGTAGATGGCTAGATGTAGATGGGGCTTTAGCTTCTTGCAATTGGAGGGCTAAGATCTAGAGAGAGAAACCCCTAATCTCTAACTTAGAGAGAGAGGGAGACGGGGGGGAATTGTAGTGAAATGAGAGGAAGAGAGTGTAGGAAATGTTTGGGAAGCTTGTAGTAGGTTTCTTTTATAGGAATAAGTGGGATGGAAAATGTCCAAGGTGCCCCCTCTTGCTAGTGTAAGTTTAGGATAAGGATGGGGGTATTTAGGGAAGGTTAAAATGGAATGACCAAAGGATCCTTGGTTGCTAATAAAAATAAATGATAAGAACTAGGGTAGTTTAGGTATTCATATTTAATGACTAAAATATCCTTAAATGAGTGGTTGTGAATAAAGGAACCTAAGAGCAATAAAGATAGGCTATTTATTATGACAAAAGTGCCCATGTTTACTTGGTAGAGAATAAAGGAGGTCAAGGTCATTTAAGATATTGGGATTTCCAAAAAGAAGGGAAAATGTGTGGTAGGAAAGACTAGAGTGCCCTCATATAATTAATGGGCTAATGAGTTAGGCCATGGGTAGTTGGGTCATTCTAAGGTTAATTGCACAACTCTTTAAGGGAAACCCATCTATAATTAAGATTACAACTACGGCCTCTAATTGGATAATTAACTCTAGGAAAACCACTATTAATCTCGCAAGGGTCTTAACCTTACAGGCTTGGCTTAATTAATGAGAATTACTAACTACTCATGCTAATCACCTATTAAATAGGATAACCTATGATTGACTTAGTCAAATTGGGTCCCACTAGGTATTTCTAGGAACGGGTCCTTACATCTGACTATGTGCCAAAGTCACCAGAGTGACCTAAGAGCCACTGTGTGTGCGCCCAGCTCCCCTGCCAACCCCGTTTCACCGATTTCGACATCTTTTTATCATTTGAAGTAAAACCTGAAATTCCAGAACCTTCAACAACTTGAATAGAACCTTAAAACACCCTCAATCTAACTCTTAATCAACTCATAACTTAAAACAAATCAAACCAACATAAATGACACTTAACAAGTCACTTAGGCGCTGAAATCGTTAAACAGGTTGGCCACACCCTAGGATTATATCAGATTTCTCCATTAGAAAGATTAGACCAATATGATTTGTCCCATCACTTTTGTTGTTCCGTTAGGGGATTGGGAGAGCTGATGTGGGCAGTCTAGGACCTTAGGTTAGGGTTAATCCGATGATAAGCAATAAAGCATTAATCACGTAAATCCAAGTAAACACCCTAGTTAGGCCCTTCTAGCCCTAATATAAAAAAACCTTAAAAACTATAAAACCAATAAAATCAAGCCCAAAAAGATTTTCTTCTCTTTTTCTCGACCACCGGTGCCAGATATTTAATAGAACTTAATGATAGAAGGGAATAAAAAACTGAATTCTAAAATTGAATAAATGAGAATAACGAGATGAGATGAGTGATTTTACACACTTTAAAACAATCACGGCCCATTGGCCACCCTAAAACAAACACTGGCCCATCGGCTACCTCCAATCAATTATAGCCCATCAGCCTTTCACTTTTATCACTTTTGTATCGCACATGAAAAACACAGAAATCACAAGTCAAAATCTCATTTGCATTATCATTTTGGTTTGAAAAGTCAAACTTTAAACCCTATTTTGCCAAGGGATCTGAAGGGGGTACCCAGGAACGGGGCCGATCCTCTTCTTAAATATTTGGCACCTCCCCCTTTTATTTTCTTTATTTTAGTTACTTTATTTTATTTGGATCTACTATGATTAAGTTGTGTGAGAATTAACTCTTATTTGGACTTTAACTTATGATCCTAAATTGGCCCAACATCAAAGAGACTCAAAGAGACCCAACTTTAACCATCGTGTAATGCCGGCAGCACATTAGAATAGAGGAAGAACCCACCTTATTATTTTTCTCCCCATTTTTCTTCGATTTTCGTCAAAGAACAGTGTTACGGCTGTTACCGTAGCTGGCGATCGTGATCCATCGATTTTGAGGGTAGTCGGAATCCTCATTTTCGATGTAAAATTTAAATAGCATATATAAATGAATGAAGATTCCCCAAGCCATGTCTTTCCTAGAGGGTTTCAAAATTCACATCCGACACCTGTCACCCTAAACTTTAACCCATCCATCGCTCCCATCGCACTATCCATTCAACCAGACACCCTCAGTCCCAACTCTCACACCGCCCACGTTCAACCTGGACCCATTCTCAAATTGGCATTGGATCCCAGTGTGGCGATGCCCTGTGTCCAACAACCTATGGACGCCCCCAAACATTCTTCATTTCCTCTTCCCTCCCAACATATCCAACCAACCCACCTGCATTTTCCCTAGCATTAGGATTCTGGATGCCCTACCTAATCAGCTTGTTGAGACGTCCAATCACCCCACTGCTCAAACAAACACATCAACAACGATCGCTTCCAACATGGAGACAGCCACCATGCATCCAGAAAGTTTTTTGCATGGAAATCATCTAGGCACACCACAGCAGAACATCATCCTGGAGGACTGGTTGAACCTCCTGGACTCACTGGACGATGAGCTATTGTCAGGCATAGGGCTACTACAGGATATCGTCAATGGAACTACTCAATCAACAATATGGCAAAGTTCAAAATCACCAAACATCTATCTTGGAAGTGAAGCTCTAGGACTTGAACCTTGAAGCTTGGGACAACATCAAGCAACTAGTCACCTTAAGGGAAGGAATGACGAAACTAGGAGACGACACCTAATTATTTGGGGAACATTATTTTGGAGCTGACAACATTATGAAGCATTCCCAGAGTTTTTTGTTGGTTTCTATGATTGTTTTCTTATGGACTTTGTAACACTTGATGTGTACATCATATATGATCGAAAATGTACCTCAAATTGGTCCCATTTCTAAAGATGGGCCACCTTTTGTATCCCAAGTTTCTCTATTAATATAACATCCTTATTCTAGGGGAAAAAAATATATATTTGCAGTATTTCTAAAATATTGTAGAATATCACAATATCTACACGAGATGATATCATATTTGAAACATGTCATGTTTAAAAAGTATAAAGAAAGTATATAAAAGAATATCCTAGACCAGAACAAAAGATGAAAAGATCAGGAAATGCATAGTAAATACGATTTTAAATATTACTCCAACGATTTTTAAATCATAAGTTGTAGAGGATATTAATGAAGTCATTGCAGTAAAAAAAAAAAAAAAAGACCAAAACATATGTATCCACCCTTAGAAGTCATTTTTGGTTTTTTTTTTTTTTTTTTTTTTTTTTTTTTTTTTTTTTGTTTTTCAATTGATGGAGCGGCAATATCCCTCCCATGATTCTAAAGATTACGCCAAAGATTTTTAAATCATAACTTGTAGAGGATATTAATGAAGTCATTGTAATTAAAAAAAAACAAAACATATGTATCCACCCTTAGAAGCCATTTTTGGGTATTTTTTTGTTGTTTGATTGGCGGAGCGGGGATATCCCCACTCACCTGCATACATGAGTGAGGATATTCTGCCTTTTTTTTTCTTCTTTCTTCTCATCTGAAAGTTTCGGGTTCGAGATCTCTAGGTTGGTCAACTCAATAAAACAACCCAATAGTGTACAAAATAAATAACTATGTAGTGGAAAATAAACTCAAAAAGCATACACCGCAAGGACACCAGTGAAAAACCACGGATCTAAACTGGATCGACAATCAAGTATTATGAATCTACCCAAAAGAAAATCCAAAATACAATGAAATTTAAAATTTGGCAATCGGCACAAGTAGATTTGCATTGTCTCTGACTTCCTCTGAACTTCTAGTTCTCCCCCTTGATCTGTCATCTTTATCCTCCTATCTACGCATAAGTTGGCAAAGCCAATGATGTGAACATGCATCGAATTTTTCAATTAGGATCAATAGCTCCCGCTCAATTGCAACTCCCCCTGAATGTAGCTTCGTAGCAGCATTGGGGCAGGAGCTTAATCTCCTTCATCAGGGCTATTTATATGTAGCCGCGTACAATTATGTAGCTTGATCCTTCAACATATTGTGAGCAAACTCCATAGGCAAATCAAACCTTCTTACCCAAATTTGAGCCGTCTTGGGTGGAGAAAAATTCTTTTGCTATTGCTTGGTCTTTGGTAGACTATCCAGCTTCTTGCAATGAGGACTAATGTATCCTTTTAATCCACAATGATGACAAGTGGATGTGCGTGCAGTGCGTGACAGATTCTTTTTCTTGAAACTACTCATCACATTATGTATATGTGCAGTATGTGGAGTAGTATGTGATGGATTCGGATGCGGAGACTTTGACACGCGACAGGAGATCTATGTGGGTTCCGGTGATTGGGAAGCTCCGGGGATCTGTTCGCCTCTTGTCTTTCCTATGGCATGGAATTATTCCAACCCTAGGGCTCCCTTATCTTATATAGACAAGTCCCAAAAAGTCACACTTATTAGAGACTTCTTCGCCAAGAAACTCACATCCACTAATCCTATTGGGACTCTTATTAGTGGGATCAGATCAAGTCTTACCTTAAATGAGATTGTATTCTCTGTTGGCATCTGACCTGCTTGATCTGACGTAGGACCCATGGCATGCAGGCCACACGATTTCCTACAATCTCCCACTTGGCACAAATGCCATGTACATCAAACATATCTCAGTCCCAAACGCATCAAATGCCTTGCAAGAACCTCGGTAGGCAAAGCCTTGGTGAGTGCATGAGCCATCAATTCCTTTGAAGGCATATAAAATATTTTTATATCATTCTTTTCAGCCTTCTCTCTGATGAAGTGATACTTTATCTCAACACGTTTAGATCGGCTGTTGAACTTTTGCTCATTCACCATGGATATTGCAAATGTGCTATCTACATTCATTGGGACAGGCTCTTTCTCTCCAATTATTTCCAAATCAGTTAGGAAATATTTTAACCAAAGAGCCTCTTGGACTGCTGTATTGCAGGCTATATACTCCGCTTCGGCTATTGACATAGCCATAGATGTCTGTTTCTTGCTATCCCAAGAAACTACACCTCCTCCGAGGGTAAACACATAGCCGGTTGTTGACTTTCTCTGGCCAAAATCACCGGCCCAATCTGCATCTGAGTAGCCGCACAGTTCTAGAACTTCACCTTGATAACACAGGCGAAGATTCATTGTTCCTTTAATGTACACCAGAATCCTCTTAACCACATACCAATGCTATAATACATGGTTACTTTGGAATCTACTTACGAGACCCATAACGAATGCAGAGTCTAGTCTCGTACACAACATTGCATCATGATGCTGCCCACAATTTGCACATAAGGTTTCATTCTCATCACTTCCTTATCCTGCTCGTTTGTGGGTCCCTGATCACCGGACAATTTTATGCTCTTGTAGATGGGAGTGCCAATTGGTTTACACATAACCATATCAAACCGTTTCAACACAGTTTCCAAATAGGAAACCTGTGATAAAGTCAATAGCCTATTCGGACGATCACAGGTTATTTCAATGCCAAGGACATACTCTGCCTCACCCATGTCTTTCATCTCGAATCTTGACTTTAACCATTGTTTGATTTCATTTATGGCTTCCAATTGATCACCAGCGATCAAAATGTCATTCACATATAATGACAAATATAAGTAACTACTCCCACTACGTTTAATATAGAAACATGTGTCTGCATTATTGGGGACAAATCCTATTTCACCTATGGCCTAATGAAATTTTATATACCATTGTCTCGAGGTCTGTTTTAATCCATACAATGTTCTATTAAGTTTGTACACTTTGTCCTCGTGACCTTGCACCACAAACCCCTCGAGTTGTTTCATATAAATTTCTTCTTATAATTCGCCGTTCAAGAATGCGGTTTTCATATCCATTTGGTGTAATTCAAGGTCACGACATGCTACCAATGCCACTAAGGTTCGTATGGATTGAAATTTTACAACTGGAGAAAACGTCTCCTCGTAATCTATTCCTTCCACTTGAGTGAATCCCTTAGCTACTAACTGTGCTTTATATTTTTTTAAGGATCCATCCAACTTTAGTTTCTTTCTAAGATCCCATTTACATTCAATGGCTTTTCGATCTTTTGAAAGATCAACCAATTGCAATAATTGGTTCTTTTCAATTGATTCTATCTCCTCTTTCATAACCTCTAACCAATACTGTGCATCCTGAGCCTTGATCGCTTGAGAGTAGGAATTTGGATCCAAATCTTTCACAGTTTCCAATAAACTGCAATAATCATCTAGATATGCCGGTTGTTTTCTCGCCTGAATCGACTTGCCAATCGGCTCATCAGGTTGTTCAATCACCTCAAGTGGGCCCTGGCCAGGAATTCTATGTCCAACGTCCTCTTCGTTGGAACCCCCACTTACTTGAACCCACTTGCCCTTAAAGATTTCATATAATTCCACACATTGCGGTTCTACTCTAGGACTGACCGTCGGATCCTCAAGGAAAAACACATCTCGGTATTCCATGATTATCCTGTTATTGTGATCATACACACGATATCCTTTGGAATGTAATGGGTAGCCATTAGCCAACGAAAGAACAATTTTTCTTCGTTTTTTCTTACAGTTTATATCTTTCCTGTGGTGGTAGCAGGACATGTACATGGTAGCCCCAAACTCTCACATGTTCTAATTTTGGTTTGGCACCAGTCTATAATTCATGCGGGGTCTTGGGCACACTTTTGGAGGGTACTCTGTTCAAGATATATAGTGCCGTGTTTAATGCTTCTCCCCACAAATACAGTGGAAGTCTTGCGTGGCTGATCATTGACGTTACCATATCCATTAAGGTTTTATTCATCATCTCAGCCACGCCATTTTGTTGTGGGGTATATGGAATCGAATATTCATGAATGATTCCTCACGTGCATAGTATTCTTTAAAAAGTTCTGAGGTATATTCACCCCCTGTCGGATCTAATCCGTTTTATTTTCTTGCCCTTTTGATTTTGGACTTCAGCAGCGTATATTTGAAAGATTTTTAAGGCCTCATGTTTGTGTTTAATCAGGTGCACATAACTATATCTGCTGTAGTCATCAATAAATGTGATAAAATAGTCTTCCCCCGTTCTATTTTGGACATTCAATGGTCCACAAATATCAGAATTAATTATGGTCAATGTTTTTGAACTTCTAGTTCCTTTTTGAAATGGTTTCTTAACCATTTTTCCACTCAGAGATGGTTCACATATTGGGTACTCCACTTTACCTAAATCTGGTAAGAGTTCATCCCTAATAATTCTACTTATTCTGTTTTTGTTAATGTGCCCTAATCTTATATGCCATAAATTGCCAAACCATCCATGCACACATTCACACATACAGAATAATGAGAATTAGATTTTATTTTATCATTAAGAGTTTTCCAGCAAATACAATTTATTAGAAAGAAAACCATTGACTAAAACTTGACCGTGCATGCCAATTGTTACCTCTTTATTTTTAAATCTGATTTCGAATCCATTCATAGCCAACTAGTACATAGAGATGACACTCCTTATAGCTGGAGCAAAGAAAACATCGGAGAGATTAGGGATTTTCCAGTTGGTAAGGGAATTTTGACTTTCCCTATACCCAACACATCACAGAATGTTTCATTCCTCATGTAAATACTCTGATCTTCCGGTTTCATCTCTTTGAATTCGATAAATCCAGTCTTGGTTCTTGATATGTGCCTGGTAGCTCCTAAATCAATTCACCAATTCTTATCATTGGTGTCCACCATCATGGACTCTGTGACCATCTCAACATAATCACTATGTTCTTTGGTCACTTTACCTTGCTAGCTACTCTCACCCTTTTTCTTTCTGCATTGAGAACTAAAGTGTCCACGCTTCCCGCAGTTAAAGCAAACACCAATCTTAGGCCCCTTCTATTTTTTATTGCCTTTAAATTTCTTTTTATTTTTCATATTGATGGTTAACGCGCTATTATTACTCTTAGTTTTAGCAATCATGACAGAGTTTGTAGGTGTTACATCGCGGGCGGCCTGCCTTTGTCATTCAGCAAGCAATTTAGCTTCAACCTCACTGAGGGTTAGACCCTTCTGGAGGCTAAGGGTCTAAGACACATTCTCCCACGAAGGTGGATGACTAATCAGCAAGTACATGATTTGAAAATCTTCGTCCATCTCATTTCCCAAAGCTGCAAGGTTACTGTATCGGACCGCCATTTGATTAATGTGATCCCTTATGAATGATCCCTCTAGCATTTTATAGTTAACATATGCGCTAAATGCCTCCATCAAGTGAGATTTGGAGGTTTCATCATATTTGTCCATAGCATAGTCATAGATTTCTTTAGCAGTGTTAAAGTGCTCGAACTGCTTTACCAAATTGCTGGATATGAATCCGATCAGAAGATGCCTTGCTTATTTATTATCAAATACTATTGTTCATACCCATCATGATCTTCCTTGGAGGCATCATCAGCGGGTTTGGAGATCGGATCGGATTCAATCACATATGTTAATCCCTCAAAGTGCAGCAATGCATCCATCCGACGCTTCCATATGGCTAAGTTCTTACCGTTAAAAATATCAGCCTTAGCAAGATCATGCAACGCCTGATTTGGAAGACATAATTACTGAATTGAAGAAGAGGTTTAGATACCACTGACTGTTAAAGGAGAAAAATATCCCTTTTTTTTGAACTACTGGATCATCTTCCTTTTGCTGTTACTGCGTAGATCTGCTCGCAAGGATTCTACAGAACCAAACCATTCGTCGATCGGAGTCCGGATGCTTAAGATATCGCAATGCGAAGTTTTAACGGTATAAAATTTCCATGCCTATGTCAGCAATATGCTATTGTTGTCAGTCTGCGTCGCTTGCATTAGCACACTGTACCAACGCCTGCTGGTGCTTGCATTGGGTCGGGTTGAGTTCTTGTTGGATCCGCCCAAAATATCCAGCGTGCAAGATTTACTTACTTCCTTTTCTTTCCAGCGCGCCTCCCGAGGGGAGACTTCAAAATAGCCACCACGTGCTTCTCTTCTCTTTTGTTGGAAAGAAAGAAACTCTTAATGGGAAGAGTGCATGCCAAAACCAAGGCTTCAAAAAAATAACGGTCCTGAGCTTTTGTGATGATGCACAAAATCCGAGACAAGGTTTATGTTGCTTTTCAAACTCCTCTTTGTCTATGAAGTCGTCTTCTTCCTTCCCAGCTTCAGTTTGCAGAGAGAAATGGAAACGGCTTGGGTTCGACGAAAAACTTTAGATCTACACCGATCTAAAATGTGACTTCGCGATCCAAACTGTCGAAACACACGGTACTAAGCTTTGATACCAATTGATGGATTTGGATGCAGAGACTCTGACACGCGGCCGGAGATCTATGTGCTTTTCAGCGATTGGGAAGCTCCGTGGATCTCTTCGCCTCTTGTCTTTCCTATGGGATGGAATTATTCTAACCCTAGGGCTCCCTTATCTTACATAGACAAGTCCCAGAGAGTAACACTTACTAGAGACTTCTTCACCAAGAAACCCACATCCACTAATCTTATTGGGAGTCTTATCAGTGGGACCAGATCAAGTCTTACCTTAAGTGGGATTGTATTCTCTGTTGGCATTTGCCTTGCTTGATCTGATGTGGAACCCGTGGCATGTGGGCCACACGATTTCCTACAATCAGACATTCTTACCCAAATTTGAGTCGTCTTGGGTGTAAAAAAATTCTTTCACCATTGCTTGGTCTTTGGTAGACTATCCAGCTTCTTGCAATGAGGACGAATGTATCCTTTTAATCCACAATGATGACAAGTGGATGTGCGTGCAGTGCATGACATATTCTTTTTATTGAAACTACTCATCACATTATGTATATGTGCAGTATGTGGAGTAGTATGTGCAGCATTGAAACAAAAATTATCTTACCTTTAGCACCCGAAGTGGATGCAGCGTGTTCATAACCGAGACCGTTTCTGTCAAAAAAAAACTTCAGACTGCACAAGATGTTAGTAAGAGTCTTCGAACTAGTGTTCATCTTATTTAGAGAGGCCTGTTTGACTTCTAACTCAAACAGAGTGATCTTCAATCGCTCTTGTAGGTCTTTATTTTCAGATTTCATAGTCTGTAACACAATTTTCAGATTCTGAATCTCTTGTTTAGCCTTCTCAAATTTTTGACTCTTGGTAGTTAAATTTTCAATCATGCAGCTTTTCTGACTTTCCAAGAGATCAGCCTTCTTATTAGCTTGGTCTAATTCAATCTTCAATACAAAATTTTCTTCTTGAGCAACCTTAAACTTGATAGTGATCTTGTTGCCATACTTATTCATCCTGGCACAATAAGCATATGTAGTACGTTATAATTATTTCCAATTTCTCTCTTGCTCTGACATCTCATCATCATTATCAGTATCATTGTCAGACATAGACTTAGTCATGAAAGCCACAAACTTGCCATTAACAATTTCTGATGAATCTCCCGTAGGATTTTTTCATCTTCAGAAGATTTTTCATCTCAAGTTGTGTTGAGAGCCTTTTTCTTTGGACCTTTTTTCTTATTGGCATACTCATTAACATAGTGACCATAGCCTTGCCACTCAAAACACTTTGTCCCTTTAACATGATCCTTCTTCTCAGATTTGATATTCTTCCAATTAGTTTGTTTTGAATTTATGTATTTCTTGAAGCACTTCATAAACTCAGCCATATTATCTTCAGCTTTAGATTCAGAATCAGAGTTAATTTTCTTTTCAGGTTTCTTTCTTGATTCTAAGATGGCTTTCAAAGCATTACCTTTTTCTTTTGATTTTCCTTTATGCAAACGGTTTGCTTCAAAGGTCTGAAGATTCCCAACTAGCTGATTTACTTTGAAGGTATCAAGATTCTTATTTTTTTTCTGATCGACACTTATATGTGCAACACTTAACCGCAAGACTATAGTGTCGTCAAGTAGTAAAGGGCTAAGGAGTCCGGATTATCGATCCCACGGAGAGAGGATGGAAGAAGCAATGAATCCAATTTAAGTAGAATTGAACTAAGATATAACTAATATAGAATTTGAAGTAAACAATTAAAACTAGTAAACTATGTGTGAAAAATGGAATTAAACTAATTGAAATGTGAAACAAACTAAAATAGAAACTAAACTACTCTAACTAACAATTTAAAATAAGAAATTAACAAGATCTAACAAACTACACTAAACTAGTGAATGAATGGTGATGGAAATGGAAGATTTAATATGAAGATGTGGTGTGAAATATGTAGGATTTTAAAACAAGTGGTGTAAAATGTGTATGATTTTAAAACAAGGATTCAAATTAACAATAATAAAAATAAGATATTAGGCAATCCAAAATCCACTAAGTATGTAATTAATTCAAACAATACATGTTTTAATTCAACTCCCAAATATACAATCCAATTAGCAATCTCTAGCCTAATTAGATTTGATGATATAGCAATGAAGATCAAAGTAAAGAAAATAAAAGGCTAAGAACCTAGATCATCATCTAGCTATCCTAACAATAAATCATTAAAATTAAGCTACAAAAGATCAAAGATAAGTGCTCTAGAGCATGCTACGTGAGAGAACTTAATCCAACTACAAAACATCAATTGAGATTATTCAAGCATCAAGTGTAGAGATAGAGCATGAGAAATGAGAGAGATTAGCACAATTAGATCTAAAATCTACTAATTATTAATGAAGGCACAAGTAGGGAATTTAAACTAAAACATGCATGGAATTGAACTAATCAAATTACTTAGCTTCAAAATGAGAGCTTAATTCAAGAGCTTTAGCCACTAAACATCAAGAAAGAGTTACAAACCTTCATTAATGATCTTCAATTACACACTCTCTCTAGATTAGTTATAAATAAGCTCCTAATTGGAATCTAAAAGTATAGAGAAGGTAAATAAAATTGTTAAAAAACTAAGTTGCCAAAAGATTTTTTTCTTTATACAAAAACATTCCAATTTATAGAAAAATTGAAGACAAGCTAAAAGCATATGTGCTTTTTGCCATTACCTATTTCATATCAATCCAAGCTTTAACCAATGCACCAACCATTCCTTTGTATTAGAAAATGACTTCTTTTACTCTTAAAGTCTTCTCCTCTTATTTTAGAATTCTTTAACTCTTCCTAAAATTTCTTCATGTAACTTCTTTATTGAAATCTCTTCTTGATGCCTTGTGACACTAGCCGAAAGGCTGGGGTAGTCGCGGGGTCCACCTACACAAGAGAAATTACATAAAAATGTGCTATAAATAACTGAATTTATGCATGATAATCCGATAATCTGTTAATATGATAAAATGATAAAATCTCCGTGTAAAGCAAATGATATGCATATGAGATGCTGATAAAATTCGGACTAATGAGGGGTAAAATATGCAATATTTAACACTCATCATCTTCTATAGCATCAACTTTAGAATCGAACCTTGAAGGTAGAGACCTTAGGATTTTTTTGACAATCTTGTTTTCAAGAATTTCTTCACCCAGATTGAAAATAGAATTGACAATATTATTCAACTTTGCATAAAATTGATCAAAAATTTCATCTTCTTCCATCACGATAGTTTCAGATTCTTTAGTCAACCTTTGCAATTTAGATTGTTTTACCGTGTCTGTACCTTCATAAACTGTCTTCAAGACTTTTTATGCTTCTTTAGCATTTTTGAACATGGAAATCCTACGAAACTCTTCAGGAGACACTCCATTTTATATTCCATTCATTGCTTTATCGTTACAATTGGAGGCATGCTTCTCATCCTTAGTCCATTGGGCTTTAGGTTTATGAATAGTTTTCCCATCAGCCATAATTGTTCGTTTGGAGTAGCTCTCCTCAACAACATCACATACATCATCATCAATGGACTTAAGGAACCCAATCATCCCATCAATGGACTTAAGGAACCCAATCATCCTTTGCTTCCAATAAGCATAATTAGTTACATCAAGCTAAGGAGGCTTAGAAGTTGATGTCCCTTCTCCATTGAGCACCATTCTAGAAATCTCTTTAGATTAAACACAACAAATTAGTGTAGCCCACTCTGATACAAATTGAAAGTTTTGTGTTTGAGATCTCTAGGCTGGTCAACTTAATAAAACAACCCAATAGTGTGCAAAACAAATAATTATGCAGCGGAAAATAAACTCAAAAAGCATACACCACAAGGACACCAAATATAACGTGGAAAACCCCTAACCAGGTGAAAAACCTCAGATCCAAACTGGATCAACAATCAAGCACTATGAATCTCGCAATTATAAAAACTCAGATTTCCTCCTCAGATATCCCCTACCTAAGGACTGAAGTTACCTTGTGTCGCTTCACGCTTCAACGACATCACACCGTTGATTGCAACAGACTCAATCCTACGTTTGACTCCTCAAATCTTCTATGCAAGAAGATGATCTTCTACAAATGATGTAGAAGAAATTGGCCCTCTAGAAAACTTATCAGTACACCTCTTCTAGAAATCTTTAGAGAAGAATTCTTTCAATTAAATCTCTAACTCAGAACTTTGAGAGGTAAGGTGTCACTTTAGAATAGCCCATTGAGTCCTTTAAATAGCCTTTAGAACGTGCTTAAGGTTGCCTAACTTGATTAGGACTAAAACAAACAATTTGGTACAATTAAAATTAAGTTTCTAATTTTCGTAAGACTCTGCGACCTTGTCCGCTCGTGCGGACCTTCCATCTGTTCGAGTGGATGGGGTTCTGTTTCAGCGCAAAAAGGCTTCTATTAGGCGTCTGGCTATTCTGACTCATGTTCGTTCGAGCGGAAGAATCTGGTTGCTCGAGTGGAAGAATCTGGTCGCTCGAGTGGATCTCATCATGGATGATCTGGAAATTCAACACTTCTAATTTCTTCCAGCTTTCTTCTTCTAAATCTATCAGACTTACTATTCTCCCATCAACGTACTTCTAATTTTGTCTGATCTCCCATCTTCTTTGAGTCCTTTCAATCTTTTATCTTCAGAGTCATTTTCTAAAAATAAGAATTACAACTCAATGGACCCAGAATTTTGTCCAACCTATGAATTAGCCAATAAACAAAAACCTAACATTATCCTCCTTCCTCCAATATATTCCACCTCTACTAACGATTCCCCTACCCATCTTTTTCTCTCTTCTTTTTTTTTTTTTTTTCATTATTTTCTTCTTTATTCTCTTTTCATTCTTGCTCTCTCCAACCTACCTTTTTCAGCATCTTTTTGTAGTGCACAAACACTCCCCATCTCCAAACCATCTTTTCCCAGCATCATCTCATCTCATCTTATTTCCTCTGCATCCCCCTTTCCCACCATCCAACTCACACCACCTAAACCAGCCCCATACCAGCAATCTAGACCCATCTCTAGATGTTTTTTTTTCCTTGAATCCGACTTGGACGGCGATATTGCTACATAACTATGAAGAAGAAGAAACTAGCAGGGATATCCCTGTGTGTGAGAGTAAGCAGGATATAGCCTCTCATCAAAACAATATAAAAAAAAGGGCCGTGAGACCACTATGGTAGATACATATCTTCGGGATTTTTTCAGTAAAATCCTTGAACTTTTATTCATGATTTTTTTTTTTAATAATGTCCATACAAAAACCCAATTAGAAAATATCCTGATATTTTCCTGATACGACAATCCCTTGAGAATGCTATTCATGATAATGTCTCATCCTCCGCATTGTCGTTTACTTGCCGAAAATCCAAACTGCTCCAAACAAATGCCTTAACCTTGTACAAAAAATGACCCCAAATTTCACCCCCGTAAGATGGTGCAACCGCAAGATTGAGCGTTTGATAAAATATGTGATTAATGACTATCTAGAATTTGCATTAATCATACTTTTAATCAAAAGTCAATTTTGTGATGAGACCATTCCCCAACTCCTTCTAAGCTAAAATTTTGGAGACACCCATTTTGCTGGAAGGTCAGTTTATTTTGAGCGGGTCCGATTTATTAATAGGGAGGCCTGGAGTTCCACTCTTTTGTGAAAGCCTCAGCGGATCCAGATTCCTTATCCAACGCCACACAACCTGCAAAATGGTTGATAAGCAACAGAAAACGCGAACTGGAATGTGTTGACGGAGTGAGAGAAGGAGGGCTTGAAAAGCGTCTTCCTATACTACTTCCTTTACTGCACATCTATGTTTTCCTACGCCTGCAATCCTCTCTCAGTCTCTTCTTCTTCTACTACTACTTCTCCTTATGTTCTTCTATTTTCCTCTCGTCTTCCTTCCTCTTCCATCTCTCTTTCCTCACCCAAAAAGAAGAGCAGATGCTGCTGTATGAATTTGAAAGCTGGGTCTTATGAGGGAAACCCCCCTAATGGTTCTTTGGTAATTACTTCTTATCTTCTCAGTTCATTGACATGTTTTCTTTGTCATGGAATGTATGTGGTCTGTTATCTTTTGCTTCTGTTGTTTGGGCTTTTGTAAGCTTGTTTTCTATTGCAATTCAAGAACAAGTAATGGATTGAAATGAATCTACGGTTTTAGGATTCCATGAGAATAATTCTCAATATAAAACTCAATTAAGAAACCTCTAGGCTACCTGTTTGTTAATCGTATTGAATTCTTAGGAATTATAAGAAATGCGTTCCTTTCCAAGGGGGGCTGAAATTGAAGGAGTAAATGTGAAAAAATCACAAAGGGCCTCCAAATAACATCCACTTTGGGAGGACATGGCATCACCCAGATAAATTAAATCATAGGAAAGTGATGCATTGATGTCCCATCTACATCTCTACCTTATATCTTGCATTCCTCACCTTTTTAATGTTCCTTCATTAGAGTCTACTTTACCATGAATTCCTAGGAATGTCTGATACTAGGAAGGCAAATGGGTGGGTAAGGAACATTAAAAAGGTTCCTAGGAAGGCAAATGGGTGGGTTTCATAAAAAAAAGCCTCAAAAGAGGCGAGTGGTAGAGATTCTAAGGTGGAGATGTAGATGGGACCATCGCTTTCGTAGTACTTAATTTACTAGAGTAATGGGTGGTTAATCATTTCCCATAAAAAGGGATTACGTCATGGCCCATTTAGATCTTCACCTTTAAGTTTAACCCTTCACTTCTTGCCCCTTTCAAAATAAGGTGTTGCTTAGAAATCATAGGAATTCGATTCCTGTTAAACAATTGGGCCCTAAATTTGGGGCCTTTTTAATGTCTAGTAGCCCAATGTGGATCCACATTGAAACCTTTACCTCCTATCCTACCCTGTGAATTGCATGTATTGAGATTGTGCACCATGTTAGAGTTAGTACTTATGTTTTTTGCAGGTAGTTCTTAGTTGACTTTTCATCTATTACTACGATTCATTTGAATTCTATTATCTATTGTTTTGAATCAACAGCTGAAAATATTAGATATTTTTCACTATATTAAAATAAGTTGTAAACCAAGAACTATCAAGAAATCAACTTACTACAAACACAATGTATAAATTACCATTTGAAAGCTGGATGGGATGCAAAATTTGCATTATCAACTGAAGGGCATGTGAAACATGTGATGGATGTCAAGTTTGGGCCATTTCTAAATGATGAGAGAGGGCGCGGTTTAGATAGGGGGTGGTTAATTAAACTTAAACTAGAAAAACAATTAAAGTTGGGGCCTTTAATGACTATTGGCCCACTTCTGATGCATATTCCATCCCATCATACTCCTGTGACTTTGATGCATTGAGGTGGGCCCCATGACAATCACCACAGTTTGCACTTTTTCCTTTTGTGACCAATTCTCATCCGAATTCCTCTATTTCTATCATTTTGAATTCTATTACCTATTGTCTACAAATCAACATCTTTATGCATCACAATTGGAAGATAGTTAGATTCCTTTGGTTATTTTTTTTAATGTTGTGTCAAAATTGCTCGTCAGGCTAAAACTACTAATAAACCAACATATTATTAACACTACGTATTAGCACATGTGTTTGTGTATGTATGTTTGTTTATATATATTTCAATTTGTACCCAGCATTTCTAGCCATGTGCCTAGTGCCTTGGCATTTATGTAGGCAGTGGCCATCATTAACTA
This sequence comes from Umbellularia californica, assembly GCA_028538565.1. Classification (NCBI taxonomy): domain Eukaryota; kingdom Viridiplantae; phylum Streptophyta; class Magnoliopsida; order Laurales; family Lauraceae; genus Umbellularia; species Umbellularia californica. The sequence goes on along the minus strand of JAPQWN010000010.1, from coordinate 10,647,462 downwards.
CCTTCTTGGTTGTATCAGTTATCACTAAATCTTATGAGCCTGTCTTGGTCTGCTTGCTAGTTGGCAAGGGACATCACGTCCTTGAGGAGGGGCAGGGTAGCTAGGTTCAAGCCCATTTGGATCAGAGAGATATCATCTAAGAGCGCCTTAAGAATTACGTTAGATAGGGTAGAATAAGATGATCACAGAAAAGGAACAAAGAAAAACAAAAGAAAGGTTCTTTCAACCTTCTTATAGATTCCAGGAGAAGAAGTTAAACCTCTCGGAAAAGTCAATGAGTTTGCAAGTAAATTAACCTTAGTGATCTGATGACCTCATATTCTATCTTAAATTCTTAATGGTGAATATCACCTCAATTCTATCTATTGGTGAATATCACTGCAATGTGATATCTGGCCAATGATCTGATATGTACCTTGATGAGAAATGGGTACCAAGCATGCATATTTTCTCAACAGCTCCATGACTTGTACGAACAAGGTGATATCTAAGATTTGCTCATTCTTTCTCATGGCCATTCAGCCCGATACAGATATCTATCCTATTAGAGAAGTATTCTCACGAGTTTGCATTGGTCTACGCATCAAAAGAATTAGGTACAAACTACAAAATGAACAAATCTGACTAGATATTATCACTATTGTGAAGCTGTTCATTTGTACTAAGTGATTGAATCACTTATATTATCTTCTAATATGGGAGCAATACATTGCACATTGGACAAAATTAATCTTCTAAACACATAGAATAAGCCCCTACTGCAAACTTAGGATTCCAACACTCAAGCTGGAGAGTATATATATCATATAATGTATCAATCATACCTCGCTTGACAGGTAGATTGCAGAAACTATTTACTCTAAGAGCATTGTAGACAGATCTATAAGTTGTTAACCTCATCTCATGATTGTAGGACAAACTTTTATAAGTTTTTCTTTCTTTGGTGAAGTGACAAGCAGGTTCTCTGTGCTCTCTTGGTTCCTGACCTGCTAGATTCTTTGAAATATTCAATGCTGCATGAGAATCACCATATGGTAACATCTTTCTTAAAAGTGGAGAGCCCATTTTTCCTCTCTCTCTCTCTCTCTCTCTCTCTCTCTCTCTCTCTCTCTCTCTCTCTCTGCTTTGCATACTGCATTCATTTATGTTCTTTTGTATGGCTGATGGAATTAACTCTGTACTAAATCATACATTCACAGACAATCGATGTCCCAAATCAGAGTGAGAAAACACGATCTTTTGGCAATCTTTTATTACAAGGGGATGTGATGAATTTGGAAATAGCTCTGGCGACTCTGGATTCCTTGTCAGAAAATGGAGATAAACTTGACCCCAGGTTTTATAATTCTGTTATTTCTCTCTGTATATCAAAAGGAGCTCTGCAAGATGGGATTCGGTTGCACTCCCACATAGTAAAGATCGGCCATCAACCTGACATATTCTTAGAAAACCAGTTCCTTAATCTATATTTGAAATGTGGGGACATAGGTTCAGCTCGCAATCTGTTCAATGGAATGTGCCAGAGAAACACTGTCTCTTGGAATGTCATGATTGCGGGTTATTGCTCAAATGGATGGTTTCTTGAAGCCCTACATCTTTTTCGAATGATGTTAGGTGAGGGCATGTTACCAGATCAGTTGACGTACTTGAGTGCTTTAAAGGCATCTGTTGGGTCTGGTGATCCCAAACATGGGCAACAGATTCACAGCCATTTGATAAAAACAGGGTTCCTCACATCCGTTCGAGTTGGAAATGCACTGATTAGCATGTATGCAAAATTGGGCAATCTTGAAGATGCTGAAACTATGTACAGGAACGTGGTTGAGCAAGATGTGGTCTCATGGAATTCTATTATCACTGCAAATGCTCAAAATGGGTGCAACTACCGAGCTCTCACCTTGTTTGTGGAGATGAAGAAAGAAGGTTTAAGTGCCGATGAATTTACATTTGGGGGTGTTCTCAAGACGAGAGATTTAATGGAAGTCAAACAGCTTCATGCTCAAATCATCAAAAGCAGGTTGGAGGACAATGTCTTTGTTGGGAGCGCTCTTCTAGATGCCTATGCAAAATGTGAGATTATCCATGATGCATACCTCATTTTCAATAAGATGTCAAGCCGGAACATCATCACCTGGAATACCATGATTTCTGTATGTGTAGGAAACGATCATGTAGACAAGAGTTTGCAACTTTTTATGCAAATGGGTGAGCAAGGTATTTTTCCAGATGAGTACAGCATATCAAGTTTGTTCAAGGCAATTGCAACCCATTCTAAAATAGAGGAAGGAAAGCAGCTGCATGCTCTCACAATTAAAGTTGGGTTGCATACAGATGCATTGGTAGGGAACACCATAATTACCATGTATTCCAAACACAAAAATGTTTGTGACTGTCAAAAGGCTTTTGAAAGCATTTCTGAGCTTGATTGTATCTCTTGGAATGCCATGATCCAAATGTATGTTGAGAATGAGCAATTTGAACAGGCTCTAACTTTGTTTAATGAAATGAAGTATTCAGGATTCGATCACGATGAATTTAGCTTTGTTAGTGTATTAGCTGCTTGTACATCACTCTCTTGGCCCAGAATGGGAAAAGCAGTTCATGGGAACTTGATCAAGATGGGTCTAGTACCAGATGCCTTTGTAGGTAGTTCCCTTATTGATATGTATGCAAAGTTTGGGGTCATATCAGATGCTAAACAGGTGTTTAACAAAGTTGAGCATAGAGATTTGATTGCATGGAATTCGATGATTGTGGGTTCTGTACAGAACGATAATGGGAATGAGGCTCTGAAACTCCTCTGTTCAATGTGGGAAGAGAATGTAGAACCGGATAATTTCACATTCGCTGGTGTTCTTGCTGGGTGTGCTGATATCACAGCAATACAACAAGGCAGACAACTCCACGCAATGGTTTTGAAGTCGAGGACACCCGCTGATACTGCTGTGGCCAATTCTCTGATAACAATGTATGCTAGCGTGGGGAGCATAAAGGAAGCTGAAAAAGTTTTCTCAAAGCTCATGGCAAAGAATGTGGTCTCTTGGACAGCAATGGTTGGAGGGTATGCACAGAATGGATATGCCAAAGAAGCTTTTGAACTATTTGAGAAAATGAAGAACTTTCAAGTGAAGCCAAATGGAATAACATTTGTTGCATTATTAACAGCATGTAGCCATGCAGGGCGGACCGAGCAAGCCAAAATGTTTTTTCATATGATGGAGTTTGAATATCAGTTTACACCTGACGTTGAGCATTATGCCTGCATGGTGGATGTCTTAGGCCGGGCTGGAAGGTTGAAGGAAGCAGAAGAATTAATAAACAAGATGCCACATGAGCCTAATGCTTTGGTGTGGCGAATGCTTCTTGGTGCCTCCAGGATACATGGTGATTTAGATAGAGGGAAAAGATCAATGGAAAAGATACTGGCTCTAGAACCTGGAGACTCTGCAGCTTATGTGCTACTCTCTAACTTATACGCAGCTCAAGGAAACTGGGAGGGTGCTGTGGGGATTAGGAGATTGATGAGAGAGAATGGAGTGAGGAAAGAACCAGGAAAGAGTTGGATTGAAGTTCGGAATCAAGTACATCAGTTTATGGCAGGGGATTTTTCGCATCCACAAGCCAATCAGATATACTCAAAGTTGAGCGAGTTATTGGTAAAAATGAAGGTAGCGGGATATATTCCTCAAATTGATTCTTATTTTCATGACATAGGAGAAGAAACTACTTAGGACTAATTTGTTATCAAAATTAAAGATTGCTTTGTCCTCAAAGAGGCTAAATTTTCAAGAGTGCTCCCCTTTAATAGGTAAGATAAAAAAGAGGCTGTTAGGGTGGAAATCAAAGGTCCCTTTATATGCTGGGAGACCGGAGTTAATCAGGTGCACTTTATCTACTTTGCACATTTATTGGGCTTCTACTTATTTCCTCCAAAATCTGTTCTTCATTCTATTGATCGCTGCAACATTAAAAGACTTCTTTTGGAATGCTGTGGATTTGGTTTGGTTTAAAGTTTGTATTGCAAACCACTCCCTTTGTGCTCGGATGATTTTTAAGTGGTGCCTTGAAACCAAGGATTTTCTTCTTCGCAGAAATGTCAGTTGTGACTGTTGTGTTTTGTGTGATTGCGTGTGGGAGATAGCTGAGCATATTTTACTCCATTGCCCCCACTCCAAGGAGATTTGGGGTGTTCTTCTACACAAATCACTATTGCAGCCTGTATCTAGTGCTTTACCCACTGATATGATTGAGTCCATTCTGTCTCGAGTGGATGCAAATTGTAAGGACTTGAAAGCTCTAGGCAAACTGATCTTCTCTGCATATGCATGGAATTGTGATGAGAACTGAAAAAACACATTTTTTCTAATACATCTGAAGGGTCAGCTCAGGTGCTACATGACATTACTATTTAGCTTTATAGTAGAATTGTGACAGTTGTCTACTCGCTGAAGATGTTTCTGGTCATAAAAAGAGCTGGCAGAGTCTTCCTCCTCTTTCTCCTCCTACTAAGCTATTACCTTTTGAGTGTCCAACACATGTTGACTGCAGATTTTCCATTCCCCAAATACATCCCCTCTTAAGTGGTTCATTATGGTCTTATAGAGGTAAGCTGGAGGCAGGGGTCACGACTTTGAGCTCATAATTTTTATCAGGAAGCTTCATCTCTATGCCATATGATTCCATTGCATACTCCTGTCAGGTGCTTTGGGCTGGTCTGTTCTCTATTATGGGTGGTGAAATTTCCTACTAAGCATGGGTCAATCAGTTTCAAGTCAGTAAATTTGGCAGTTTCACGAAGCAGTATCTTGAGGCATGCATAACAAATCATGCTTTGGAGATTAGTAAGCGACTCAAGTGCTTATGCATTGCGCCACCAAGCTAGGAAGGTCCCTATGTAATTATGTATATCCTGGAAATGTATATAAACTAGTAAATGCAGAAGGAGAACAACTCCCCAATCCTTGGAATACTATGTACTTGAGAAAGTATGTAACATAATTCCCTTACCTGTTTTAAGCACTCAACTCCTGTTTGTTTTGTTGTACCTATTTCCATTTTTTTGGTAAGGTTAAAAATGGAATTTCGAAACTTCTTGCTTGAATCCCACACGCTCGCACCTTATCACCTGAAAAGTAGAAAGCACGGACTCGTCACACACTTTAGCATGGCAAAATGTTGTAGATTAGAAAAATGTCGTGAAGGATAATACTGAACGGACGTACCAGTGATGATTTAGGACTATGGAATCTCATTCAGTCCATCGTCATGCCGGAGAGATACTAACAAAGTGCCTAAAGAGTTAGAAGTAAGCTAGATTCCATGTTTTGTTCACTGCTCAATGTAGTTGGTTCACTGCCCAATATAGCTGTAGGAATTTAATGTTGCTCACTGCTCTATGCAGATTGTCTCTTGGCGATATGTAGCATCATTGTATCTTGGGTATTCTATGTGTCTTTTGGTTTATTCATTCATCCATTTTCATTATTAAGTTGTTGCTTAGGAAATTATAAGGGATTAATTATTGTTCAATCCCAGTTTAGAAGTGAAGTCTATAAGTAGAGTTCCAACATAACTCCCCCTTACTTTTAAAAATCAATTCACATTGGAGTCGACGATCCTTCCCCAGATTTCAATTCTTCGATCTTTTTCTCATAGCCCTTGATACGAGCTTCATAAAAATTCTTCATAACCTGTGTCGAAGCTTTCAGCTTCTTCATCTCTTCTTGTAAAAACACTCCATGTTTTTTCAAATTCTCAACTTTATCAAGATCATCACACCTGTTAACATCGATCACTTTGATTACACCCGAATCCTGAAGAACTTTCAATGCATGCGAAGTTGCACTTTCTCCAGCCTTCTTCTTTCATAACTTTTGATGCCCAGTAATGGAGTAGGAATATTCATCGAGTATAAAATGAATTGTTGCAATGAACTTTGGCTCGTGGTCAGGTCCAATTCTCATAAAAACATACTTAGGAGGGACATATCCAAGCTTTGTTGTAGCTTCTTGTAATACTGTTTTGAAAGGGAATTCAACAATCACCATTCTTTGAACCACTTTATTTAAAACATAGAAATTTAGTCAAGAGAAGAAACTTGTTCTCTTGAGTCTTGATAACAAAATTATAGATTTTGTTCTCCCTTTTCTCATCCCTTTACACATTTCCTTTTTTTTTTTTGAAAAACAAATCATTTCATTCTCCCCCCTTATGTTTTCAAATAGCAAATTATTTCTTCCGTAAAACATAAAACCTGAGCCACTTGGAAATACTTTTTTTTTTTTTCATAAACAATGTGCGGCCTTCAAAATTTTTTTTTCCCAATAACAAAAAATAATTCAAGATCGATGCTTTGAAATTTGTCAGCATAGCTCTGAACCCGAGAATCTCAACCTCGCTCTGATACCAATTTGATGGAAAATAAGAGCTCATGTTTGGAGATTTCAAAATGGCCATGATGCATAAATTTGAGATGTCGGATATGGGTTTACTTCATTTCTTTCTTGGAATTGAAGTAAATCAAAATGATGATGAAATTTTCATTTCTCAAAAGAAATATATTATAGAATTCTTGAAAAGGTTTAAGATGGAAGATGCAAAACCTATTTGTACTCCTATGGAAGTTGGCTTGAAATTAAGCAAATTTGATGGAAAGAAAGTGGTGTATCCAACTCTTTATCAAAGTCTTGTTGGAGGTTTAATGTACTTAACAAAAACAAGACCGGATCTCACATATGCGGTAAGTATGCTCAGTCACTTCATGGAATCTCCAAGAGATGCTCATTGGGAAGTTGGAAAAAGAATTTTAAGATATGTGAAAAGAAGTCAAAGTCATGGCCTCCATTATTACAAAACTGAAAATCCAAGTGTGGTTGGTTTTTGTGATAGTGATTGGGCTGGAAGTGTTGATGACTGTAAAAGTACTTCAGAGTATGCTTTCAATATTGGTTCTAGTGCAGTTTCATGGTCTTCAAAGAAGCAATCTGTTGTAGCCCTCTCAACAGCTGAAGCAGAATATATTGCTTTGCTGCCACTGGTTGTCAAGCTAGGTGGTTAAGGTGGATTTTGGAGGAGTTTAATCATGAGCAAGAAGGAGCTATAAAACTGTTTTGTGATAATAAATCAACCATATCTCTGTCAAAGAATCCAATGTTTCATGGCAAAAGCAAGCACATAAAAATCAAATATCATTTCGTACGAGAATTGGTGAAGGACAAAGAAGTTGAAGTTAACTATTGTAAATCTCAAGACCAAGTGGCAGATTTGTTCACCAAGCCTTTGAAAAAGGATTTGTTCATCAAAATGAAGACCTTACTTAGAGTAAGAGAAATCTAGCTTAAGGGGGCCTGTTAGAAGTAAGCTAGATTCCATGTTTTGTTCATTGCTCAATGCAGTTGGTTCATTGCCCAATACAGCTGGAGGAATTTAATGTTGCTCACTGCTCTATGCAGACTGTCTCTTGGCTCTATGTAGCATCATTGTATCTTGGGTATTCTATGTGTCTTTTGGTTTATTCATGCATTTTTATTATTAAGTTGTTGCTTAGGAAATTGTAAGGGATTAATTGTTGTTCAATCCCAGTTTAGAAGTGAAGTCTATAAGTAGAGTCATGTATTCTCTTTCATATGAAGAAGTCAGAGTGAAATCTTAAGGTTCCATACTTGGTCTATCCATTAGTCTTCTAATTTGTTGTTAAGATCAAGAGGACAAGTTTCTTCTCTTGAATCTCTATACATCGGTTTTATTGAGAGCAAGAAGTTTTTGCAAAGTGATTTATATTTTCACTGTAACCTCAGTATTTTGTTCTGTCAACCTTGGTGCACGGAACCTAAACCCAAGTATTTGTTGAAGGCAACCTAAGTATACACAGAATACGAACTTCGGTTCTAGCAAAGCTGTAGCAGAGCATTCCATCATAAAGTTTGGCCAAAGGCCACAAGTGAAAATAAAAGAGAAGAAAACAACGAGTGATAAAAGAAAGAAAAATAAAAAAGGTAAAGAAAAGAAAAATCAAACAAAAAGTAATAGAAAAGAACAAGGAAATCACTAGTCCTAAGAATTGAGAATTATAAGTAAAATGGGTATTTTAGCTGACTATGTCTGTTGAATATCATCCTGTCAAAAATATAGAGATTGACTTAAGGATTGAGCCATTTGGATGATCTTGGTTGTCTCTTCCCCAGTAAGAACAAAGAAGATCCAGGTTCGAGGATGGTATCAATTCCAAGATGAGCAAATCATAATATTTCCCTGATGCAACACTTGTTAACATGACAGTCCTGAATTTTGCAAGCTCACTTTATAACTCCCTTACACATATTTCTACGAATGAGCACCATGAAATATATTTTGACTCAATCTTGGGAATAGAGTAGGTGCAAAGAAACATTAAGTGTTCGAGGATTAAAATGGATAAGTGAATTATGTAACTTTCATAGAACCCATTGTAATCGTAGAGTCAGTTCCCTTTTGTACTTTCACTAATTTAAATCCCAACCAGTATTAAGCCCCAATTACATTGGGAGTTTTATTTTATTTTTTAACGAACTTCCCAAGTTATGGTTAAGTTTCTCTTGCATTCACTTGACACCATTTGCGCCTCACCAATTCACACACACGAACACCTCGTGCATTGTTTTGTACTAATTGCTTTAGGGTTTTGCAGGATATTCCTCCGCTAAGGTGTCCATTTCCGATTTTTTCAAAGCAAAAGCTTCAATGCTATTTGGCCTCTTGACATATAAAGAATGAATATTTGGAATTTCGATGCAGGGGCCTAAAAAATAGTACACTATTCTTGTGTTTCTCTCAAGACTGCAGGAAACCAAACCCTGTTTGCATTCATGTCACCTCATAAATTGGGGCATTTTTTTTATTCGGGTAAAACTCGTGCATAACTCTTTATTTGAAGTGATTATGTTTGATTGCTAATATGCTTGAAACTCTCTCTCTCTCTCTCCCCAATTAATCTCTGTTTTCAAGTTGAATGATAACTTTAGGTAATATCTTAGTTAAGCGGACACTTGAGATTCAGAACTGAATATAATAAAACCTAGATATGCTCAGTTAGACTAACACTTAGACCCCATAATATACTCAGCAAACTTAAAATAATCAAAATGTCTAACATAAAACCCTTTCATGATCCTACCAAAATCCTAAAATGCAATCATAACTAACTCAACACGAGTACCATCGTGAAAGCCATAAAACTAACCCTGAAACTAATTTTACACATCCCAAGAAAATCTTAGAATTTTTTTGACAAATTCTCCCCAGTTTTTAGGACCTCTAAAAACAATCTGGTACATCAAATGAACCTGAGAAAGAAAGCTTAATATAATCCCCCCGTTTCCCCTTGAAACTTAGATATTATCAAACATTATCAACCATTGCATTTCTAATAACACAATCAATCAAATCTATCAAATATCACCAAGATATATACAAATTTACAAAACAATCATAGTGTTCAAATGCACATCCCACAAATCTACCAATCATAAAATGAATCACCGGGGAGGAAGAGGAGGTCCCTTCTTCTGCACAGAGGAAGCTGAACTATGGTCCTGGTGGGAGGAAATAGAAGCCAAGCTCAATGCTATCCTGCCCATGTCTTTCACCTTCTCCCTGTATCTCCTGCAGGCTGCAAGTTTGGCCTCTTAACTCCTTTTTATGCTCCTTCGCATTACTTTTAGCTAGTGGCATGGCTTGCATTTGCCAAGCAGAGCTCATCCTTAGCATGATGCAATTAACTACTCCATCAGCTCTACGTTCGCCTTCCACAGCCTTCAAATCTCTAGAGTATATTGATCGGAAGAGACAAGCCAGATGCTTGAAATCATAAATACAAAACCAAATCAATCCTAAGATTGAAGCTTAATTAAATAGAAGTAAAAATAAAAGATCAAATACACATAAAACTTACAAATGTAAGTAACAATGAGAAGAGATATAATTAAAGGTATCATTGGAAATCTCTCCTTGATGATGGATTAGGAGAATCGGAGTACAATTAAAGTTTTCCATGCATAGTTTTTCATCCTTCCTCTCTCAATTATGAATTTGCATCTCAGGAGTGACCGACCACTCTTGAAATATGTGGAACAGAAGAGTAGGAAAAGTGTCAATCCCAAGTAAGAAGCAATCAAGCCGAGAGTTAAATATGCCAATTGTTCCATCAACTTGGTGTGCAGTTAGACTTGTGGTTTCTATATTATTTCATCCTAGATCCCGGTAAAGTGAAACTTCATGTAACTAAAATAATATTTTATTGTTAATCTGAATATCGATACATTCATTTGAATTGTTGATAGCTCATCAATCTAAACTTTAAGCCCCATATGCATTCGTCCCATCTTTTTTCAATTTTCTTGCTTGAAGCATCTGGCCAATCCAAATCTGGGAGCTGAATATGATCCAACAACCCACTCTATAAACTGAGGAAGAGTTGGCATCCGTCTCTGTAAGCTGATTGGTTTCATTTTCTTCTTTGAGAAGATTCAGCTGCTGTTCGTTGCTTTTCGATCTTCTTCATCAAGGAGATCTAGTTGATCAATTTCATCTTCTTCTTCAAGGGGATCTAGCTGATCAATTTCATCTTCTTCTTGAAGAAGATTCAGCTGCTGTTTGTTGCTGTTCGATTGTCTTCTTCTTTCCCATTAAGGTCTAAGGTGGTTGATTGTCTCTTCTTTCTCAAGAAGGTTTCAGCTGATTGCTGTTCTTCTCCTGAAGCAAATTCAGATCGATTTACTATTCGACAGTCCTCTTGTGTTCTTCAACCAAGATTAGTCATGTCTTTTGCTTCTTTGATTTCTTTCCCTGCAAAAAGTCATTCTCCTACATTTCTAATTTCGAATATAAGCAGTTTGATTTCTGTTCGCCTTCAAAATCAAAATTATCTGCTATGGAAGTCGCAATTTTTACCTATGCTTCGTGCAAATGGATTAATGGGATTTATAGATGGAACATATCATTCTGAGTTTATTGTTGATACCGAAGACAATACTGCCATAGTTCCTAATCCTAAATACTTTGAATGGGGTCCAACAAGACCAAAACATCATGTGTTGGATTAACGTGACCTTGTCTGAAAGTGTGCTTGAACATGTTGTTGGATTAACTTCTGCATGAGCTGTTTGGGTTGCTCTTGAACGATGTTTTGCTTCCTTGTCTAGATCTCACATTATACATATTAAAAGTCAATTACAGACAGTCAAGAATGGGACTCAGACCTGTTAGAATTGCTCAGAGAAATCTTAGAGATTGATTTTCTCAATTAACTTTAGTGATCATCCTTAGGATCGATCCTCTGAATATATAAATTCCTTTCATCTCAATATAGTATGTACAATACGGTAATCCCTTTAATTGGGTAATTCCATCCCATAAATGGGCAATTACAAAATCAATACACAATTAGCTACTCAACACTAATCTATGTATTGATACAGTCAACACCACTACAATTGGAAGGTCCACATGTCTCACATGCCATTCTAACACCCCCCCTTCAAATTGATGTGGGTGAATCAAACAACATCAATTTGCTAACAAAGAATTGGTGTTTGACATGAGGTAAGGCTTTGGTGAAGATGTCAGCAATCTGCAAATCTGTAGTCTCATTGGGCAAAGTAATAGTTTTGTCATCATATGCTTGTCGAATATTGTGACAATCAACCTCTATGTGTTTTGTGCGCTCATGAAAAATAGGATTTTCGGCAATTTGAATGGCACTAGTATAATCTGCATGAAGAGGTGTAGAGGTTGGTTGTGAGAAACCAAGATCATCAAGCAGGCGTCGTAACCAAACAATCTCGGAGCATGCTGATGACATAGAACGATATTCTGCCTCAGTCGAAGATTTTGAAACTCAATCTTGTTTTTTGCACTTCCAAGAAATCAATGCATTCCCCAAATAAACACACCATCCTGGACCGTTTTGTGTCCGGACAACCTGCCCAGTCAGCATCACAATATGCTTGAAGTTTCATAGTGGAAGCAGTGGGAAAAAATATGCCACGTTCCGATATACCTTGAAGATAGTGAATGATTCTCTTGACAGCGGCTAAATGAAGATGGGTAGGCTGCGTCATGAACTGACTGACTAGATTTACAGCACGAGAAATGTCGGGTCTAGTAATTGTTAAATAGACAAGGCTTCCGATGAGCTTTCTGTAGATTGTCGGGTCAGAGGGAGGATTACCATCATCTTTCCTATATTTCACTTTGATCTCTAATGGAGTTTCCACTGGAGCTATGTTTTGCAAGCGAGCTTGAACAATGAGATCTTGAGTATATTTGTGCTGATTAATGAATAATCCTCCCTTGATTTTGTGAACTTCAAGGCCAAGGAAGTATGCGAGTGGACCTAAATCTTTCATGCGAAACGAAGCATGAAGTGATGTTTGTAATTGTAAGATGCCATCAGGATCATTGCCTGAGATAATGATATCATCAACATAAACCAGCAATATTGTGATGTCGCGAGAGGTTTTTCAAAGAAAGAGGGATGGATCATATTGACTTTGTATGAAACTAGCTGATAGAAGAGTTTTTTGAAAATTTTCAAACCATGCCATTGGAGCTTGCTTCAGTCCATAAAGAGAACGTTTTAACCTGCAAGCCTTCTCTTTGGAATGAGAAGGTAGTCCTAAAGGAACCTGCATGTAAACTTCTTCTTTAAGATCCCCATGTAAGAAGGCATTCTTAACATCCATCTGGAGTAGAGGCCATGATTGAGATGCAGCAATAGCTAAGAGAATACAGACTGTGGTCATCTTTGCAACTGGAGCAAATGTCTCCTCATAATCAACACCATACTCCTGTCGATTGCTTAAAGCGACAAGATGAGCTTTGAATCTATCCAAAGAGCCATTAGATTTGAGCTTGACAGAGTAAATCCACTTACAACCAATGGGTTTGATGTGAGAGGGGCAAGGAACAATGTCCCAAGTATGGTTCTACTGGAGTGCATTAAGTTCATCCCGCATTGCTTGTCTCCAACAATTGTGTTGCATAGGTTGCGAATATGTATCATGTATAAAAATGGAAGATAAAGTAGCAAGAAGTGATAAATGATTAGGGGGATGCGAGAGGCGAGTGGATCTCCGAAGAATTGGTGGACCAGGATTAGGTGCTGGTTCCAGTGCAGGAGGGGGCGACCCTTGTGTAGGATTCTCAGTAGGATTCCTTCTTAAATATACTAGTCCAGGTTTGAACCTTGTTGTGGTAGGAGAATCAGATAAACTGGGAAGAAGGAAATGTTTGAGGTTGTAGCAGTTGATAGATGAGTTTGAAAGAAATACTGATTTTCAAACAACACAACATTTCGAGAAATGCAAATGCGATGGGCAAGAGGATCATAACATAGAAAACCCTTTTGAGATGCAGCATATCCAAGGAAAGCACATTTGATTGACTAAGCGGAGAGTTTGTGTCTTTTATGGGGTGGTAGATGAACAAAGCAGAGACACCTGAAGGTATGAAGATGATTATAAAGCAGTGTGGAGCCATGCAAACGTAAGTAAGGGGACCGATTCTGAAGCTTAGGTGATGGAAGGCGGTTGATAAGATGCACAGCAATTGACAAGGCTTGTACCTAGAATTTTGAAGAAACTGACGAATTAAGGAGCAAGGTGCGAGCAACATCAAGATTATGTCGATTTTTTTCTTTCAGTTACTCCATTTTGCTGAGGAGTGTATGGACACATTCTTTGAGAAATGATGCCTTTACGCTGTAAAAAATCTTGAAATGGTTGAGCGACATATTCCTCCCCGGAGTCAGAGCGCAAAATTTTGATTGTTTTTGAAAATTGATTCTCAACTAGGGAAAGGAACTTTTTAAAGACATTAAAAACTTCAGATTTGGCATGTATAAAATAAACCCATGTAAATCTGCTATAATCATCTATGAATGTAAGAAAATATTTATGATGAGAATGAGAAATGGTCGGTGCTATGCCCCAAATATCTGTATGAATTAAATCAAAATAGTTTGTTGTGATGTCTTTATGAGAAGGAAAATGAAGTGATTTTCTTTTTCCCAATTTACAACTAGAACCATCAAAAGCAACATCTTTTAATGAACAAGCAGTTTTATTCATAAGCAAGCCACTATTTAACAAATGAAATAACTTTTGAGTGTTTGAATGCCCTAGACACTTATGCCATAACAAATAGTCTTTATTTATAGGAGAGTTGCAAAAGAAAGAAAACAAGGTCTTATTCCTAGGATAAGCTGGAATTTGAAGAGAAAAAAGTCTCCCACACTTAGGCCCCTTTGCTATCACCTTCCCTGATGCCTGATCCTGTACAAAACAGCCAAACGACAAAAATGAGATTTTGCAGTTGTTTTTTGCCAATTGGTCAACAGAAAGCATATTGGTGGCTAAATCCGGAGAATAAAGCACATGTTTTAATGGTAGAGAGTGAGGGATGTCACCAACTGCACGAACTGGAAGAGGTGCACCATTGGCAGTGTGAATTGTTAAATCGCCATCATATTTTTTGACATGAGAGAAATGATCAACAGAATGGGTCATATGATTTGACGATCCCAAGTCCAGATACCAAACAGATTGGTTGGATATTTTACTGGACAGATCTAAGGCAGAGAAAGCTGAGTAAATCATTTGCTACATTTGTTGAATCATTTCTGGTGTCAAAGTAGTGGAAGGCTGTGGTGGCACGATTGGTGATGTAGAAAGAGCAACAGATTGTGGAGGCATGGCTGCAACAGTGTTGGTTAAAAAGAACCGCCTTCTGTAGTGACATGATAGGCCTTATTGCGATTTTGTGGTCGCTTGCGGGACTCTGATATGACATGACCTGGCTTCTTGCAATAAGGCCGTATTCTTTTCTTGCATTGTGTTGCTATGGGACCGTATTCTTTGCACCCATAGAATTGTGTCTTGCTCATATCCCTAGTCCGAGTTTGAGTTGCATAGGCAATGTCATGGGCATTGATGGTTCCCCCCTTTTGTTCTAAAGTGACTTGGGAGATCCGGCGTTGCTCTTCTCTAAGCAATTCTCCAAGACAATCGTCCATTGATGGAGCGGGGACACAACTCATCAAGCTGCTACGAATTTGTTCAAAATCTTTGCGGAGTTTCATAAGAAATTGGTCTCTTTGACTATCATCATAAACCTTTTGAATAGCAGCATGGGCTTCATCAGGAACCTTTGCATAAATTAATTAAGTGTATTCGCTCCAAAGATTAATAAACCCAGAATGATATTCTTCAATGGTTTTATTCCCTCGAGAATATTCTGAGAGCTCAAGTTCCAATTGAAATTTCCTTGCTGTAGTTTCCTGATTAGAAATTTTCTTTAAGTAATCCTACATCCCTTTGGATGTTTTATAAGGACGTAGTTTGAGCACAAACTGTTGTTCCACAGAGCTAAGTATCCAACTCATTATTTTTGCATCATCTATTTCCCATTGAACAAATTTTTCAGCCTCCTCATTTGATGGCTTTGTAGAAGAACCATCAATATGTCCCCAAAGGTTTTTTCCCTTTAAAAATATACTGAGTTGGAATTCCCAAGAAAAGTAATTTTTCCCATTCAATTTAACAGGCAAAATTTCAGATTTTTCTGCCACGATAGTAATTATCAAATGCAAGAAAAGTAACTTGCAGAAAATTAATTGCTAGATATGCCCTGACCTAATTGGCACAGAAGTAGGAAAAAACCCAGAAAACTCCCTAGGTTTATCAACTGTGGAGTATCCACGGTGAGGCTAAATAGTCACTTGAGTATGAGCAGAGGATAATAAAGTGATACACCTTGAGAAGTCCTGTGAGCAGAACTGGCCCCACTTGACTCAGAGATGTATCTTCTGCAACGAAGCAGAGAGCGAGGGTGCTCAGCTCACTTCGTCGAGATAGTGACGAGGATACGAGGAAGATGTCGATGTAAGCAAAGATTCATGCTGTCCAGAATCAGCGCAGAGATGATCATGAGATGTCACCACGAGTCAAAGATAGGGTTTTGATGTTTCAAACCTTTAATCAACAGAGATGTGAACACGAGATAGTCACGAGATAGTGACGATGCCTTGATATCCGAACTCTGAAGTCAAGATACGTGTCACGACCCAAATTTCGGGGTCGGGTATCCGGATCGTGATTATATAGTAATATTTACCATGCATACATCAAAAAAATTTCCATAAGGAATTAGGCATTTAATTTAAATATAACTTCAATTATATATATCATTAAATCTCTGAGAATTCAAACTTATTATATCCTAACTTAATCCATAATATGCTTGAAACATTAGATAATTTTCCTAAACAATGACTAATAACTCCATTAATTATTTAAGCGTTCTCGTTCTCTCCTTTCAGCCACGCATGCCAAAGTTCACGTGATGATCGTCATTCCGCTCTGGCCCACCTGCAATATTATTACCTGAATGGGGCAACACTGTTGGAAGTAGGTGGGCCTCGTGGATATATTTTCAAAACTTTTGACCCACTTGACTCAGGGATCAAGTACTCGTAAGGCCAAAAACCCAATCCAGGATGCATAAACCCTCAATCTTATGATCATGTACAGTAAATAAAACTATCTAAAAGATAGAAACAAGCAACCAACAAGCATCCATAAAAATCTACAACATGCAATGAAGTAGATTATACCTTTGGAGCTCGGTCGTGCTCTAATGGAGAAGTTGCGTCTTTATTTGATAATGAAACTCTTTCACTTATCAAATAAGAATCTCCAAGACCTTTTGATCTTCCATGCTATGACCCATATCAGATTCTCTTTTCTCAAGAAGATGGATGGGATCTTCAAGAGAAAAACCTCAAGAAAACTAGAAGAGAACTAGAAGAGGGAAGAGAGGAGAATGAACATGTGCAACTCTTGCACAAAAGGGCTTGGGCGTGAATCCCTAGGTGGTGATTACCATTTGACGTCCAGCACTTTATTCTCCTCTATTTATTGCTTAAAAGCAAGCTCCTCTTCTTTGTTATCTAATTGAAATAGAAGTCTTACTTCTCTAACAATTAGTAACTCTCTTATTTCTAAGTAAAATAGAAGTCTCACTTCCATTATAATTAGTAACTTACTATTACCACTATTAGAAGTCTCACTTCAAATAGAAATAGTAACTTTTTATTTCCTTTTAGAGTTCTACTATAATTAGTAGCTATCTAATAACTTGGGCTAGCGTGGGGACCACTAGGAATTCCTTAGAAAGCTGGCTCCAACTGGGACACTGCGACCCCACATCTCATGTGCAATCCGGGCCCACAGTTAATTGCAAATAACACTACTATATAAATGCAATTGCACTTAAGTCTTATGAATAAATTACATAAAAGACCATAAACTTCCCTATTACCAGAATTAGGCCCTTTTATCAATATCCATGGATCAATTGGAATAAATCTGTCTCTTCCAATCTTAGTTCCACATCTTATTATCCTTGAGCCCCAATTAATCACAGTGATCATCAGTACCATCCAATTAACTCTTAATCGAGATGGGTGCGCACTTACTAATGACAAAACCATTAATTGGCACAAGGGGATAATAGAGATAGATTCCATTTTGATCATTCAATGTTCCCACAGTCCTACTTCCACATACCCAAGACACCGAGGTGTTGACCTATAGTTGACCTCACTCACTGGTGACTCAAAGCAAATGAATAGATAGAAACTTGACTTCATCAATGTCTCAGGATTGAGAGCCTATTGCTAGGGAATTATGAGAACAGACCTTATTATTGAAACGGAATTCTATAAGGTGCTTCTCATGGTCCTTCAATACATCCAATGTACCAGCACCATGATCCAAAATCTTCCATTCTGATGATCGAGACAAATCACACTATCTCATAGTGATCAAAGTGTTGCAACTTTATCAAATGAGATGCCCAGTCTCATCACTGGTTGTGAAGCTATTTAAGTATAAGATTTGTGACATGTCTCCTGTGTATGGATCTCATCCATACACATATCACATCTAATATACTAATGGGACCCGGTTCAACTCATGAACCATTATGTCAAGTGTATTGGTCATGTGCATTAAGTAATAAAATAACATTCATCTCATGAAAGTAAAGCATGATTTTATTGATAAATAAAGAAATTAATCAATTTATTTATATCATCTGATGGATTGGGTCCATACAATCTAACAATCTATCACTTGGGCTCAATGCCAGTCAGGGTTGCATCTCATGCACATCCCATCTACTTACTGCTCAAAGACTTTGGTAGTCAAAGGCTTAGTAAAAGGATCTCCCAGATTGTCTACAGAGTCTATCTAGGTGATAGCAGTATCACCTCTTTGCACAATCTCTCTGACCATATGTTACTACCTTTGTACATGCTTTTGGCTCCTGGGTTCCTTGGACTTATCGATTGCCCTGCTGTTATCACAGTAAACTGTGAGCGGCTGTCGTGCCAAAGGTACCACCCCAAGTTTCAAAAGGAATCTTTTGAGCCAATCTGCTTCTTCAGCTGCTTCTCAAGCAACTACAACATAAACACATACCCAGAAGTTGATTTCCTGGAATCCTTATTTGACATGAAGTCAGAATCTATGTATCCGACTGGAATCAGCTCATCACTGCTATAAATCAACATGTAATCTCTAGTCCTTCTCAAGTATTTGAGAATACACTTTACAGCAGTCCAATGTTCAGGTCTTGGATTAGACTGATATTTGCTGACTAGGGCCACTGCGTGATAGATATCCGGTTTAGTACAATGCATAGTTAACCGTACCAGCATCTTATCTATGTAAGCATAATGGGACAAGCCTATCATCCTAATTTTTCGGTCTCAATGGAGTTTGATCCCTAGGATGTGGCTAGCTTCTCCCAAGTCCTTCATATCAAAAGTCTTGGTCAACCAAACTTTTACTGTTGACAACATCCCTATATCACTCTCTAGGAGAAGGATGTTGTCGACCAGAAAAAATTACCCTGCCTCCTTCACTTTTCATGTACACTCATGACTCATCCGTATTTTGACAAAAATCAAACGACTCGATTACTTAGTCAAAAAGGATGTTCTAGGTTCAGGATGCCTGCTTCCATCCATAAATGGACTTCTGCATCTTGCAAACTCTTTGCTCTTGGTTGTTTAACTATAAAACCGTCTGGCTGCATCTCATAGATGTCTTCGTCAAGATGGCCGTTTGAAAAACGCCGTCTTGACATCCATTTGCCAAATCTCGTAATCGAGATGAGCCGCAATGGATAAGAGTATCCGGATGGACTTAAGCATGGCTACCGGCGAGAAGGTTTCCTCATAATCGATACCCTCTTTCTAAGTATATTCTTTCGCAACAAGCCTGGCCTAAAAGGTCTCAACTCTTCCATTTGGTCATCTCTTTCTCTTGTAGACTCACTTGCAAGTTTAATATTGGCAGGCAAGTTCACAAGTTTCCAGACCTGATTGGAGTACATAGACTCCAACTCAGCTTTCATAGCATCTAATCAACGTCCCGAAACTATGTCATTGATTGCTTTATCATAGTTACATGGATCTTGTTCCGGTTCTTCCGGGATTGTCTCGTAAGACTCCCAAAAACCGAGAACCTGTCAGGGGTCCTGACAATGCTCCCACTACGACAAGACACTGGTGTAATTACTGGGTTAGGTATGGGTGAATTTTCTTCAAGTTCGGTCATATTTGGATTTGGAATTGATCTCTTTTTGAATTTCTTCTAAGATAACATTTTTTAAAGATTTCCGGTCAATCATATAATCTTCCTCTAGAAAAACCGCATTGGTGCTGATAAGTACTTTCTACTCTCTCTGGGATTATAGGATAACCAACCTTTAGTTACTTTGGGATATTCTATAAAAGTGTATACTTCCGACTTCGATTCCAATTTATCCGTCTTAACCGTTAGCACGAGTGCCGGACAACCCTTATGTTGTAGACTAGGCTTTAGCCCGGACCACAACTCTTGGGGAGTCTTAGGTACAGATTTAAATGGAACGAGGTTTAGTATATACTTTGCAGTTTCCAAAACATATCCCTATAGGTAACCTTGAGAAAATCAACAGTCCTGATCATATCTAAAAGAGTTTGGTTCCTTCTTTTTGCTACTCCATTCTATCGAGGCATACCAGGAGCAGACAACTGGGATAGAATCCCATTTCTGATAAGTATCTCATAGAATCAGTGGAGAGATATTCTCCTCTTCGATCTCATCGAAGAGTATGATATTTTTACTTAAATGCTTTTCCGTTTCCGCTCGAAACTCTTTGAACTTTTCAAAAGTCTCAGACTTGTGGTGCATAAGGTATATGTATTCATGTCTTGAGTCATCATCGGTGAAAGTGATGAAGTACTCGTATCATTCTCTCGCTCTTATATTTATGGGTCCATACACATCAGCATACACTAATTCCAATAAATCTTTGGCCCTTCTGCCCTTGGATGAAAAGGGTCTTTTGGTCATTTTGCCTCTTCCACATAGGATTCGCAAACAGGCATTGGTTCTACCACCATTGAAGGTAAGATACCGTCTTTCACTAGCCTGTCAATCCTGTTTAGGTTTATATGTCCTAACCTCAAGTGCCAAAGTTTTGTTGAATTAGATGAAGGTGACTTTCTCTTTAATGATGGTTTATAAATTGTTTCAGTATCATGTATCTCATACATTGTGGGAGTTAACAAATAAAGCCCATTGGTTATCTTGCCAGAACATATGAAAATACCATTCCTCTTTATGACAATTTCAGTACCAAAATTAATAGAATAACTTTTATTTATCATACTAGAAACTGAAATTAAATTCCGTCGTAAAGACGGTACATATAATGTGTCTGACAAAACCAACTTATTATTTGAAAAGCATAATGTAATAACTCTATAACTCCTACTGAAACAGCCTCCGCCTTAGCGTCAGATCCTAGGTTGACAATGATTTCTCCATCACTTAGCCTCCTGGTTTTCCTGAACCCCTGCAACGTATTACATATGGGATTAGTTGCCTTGGAGTCCACACACCAAGATTCTGAAGTACCAGTTGCAGAACTAACTTCAGAAATAAGTGACTCAATCATACTTGAGGTCTTCTTCTTAGACATATATTCTGGACAATTCTTTTTCCAATGTCCTGTCATACCACAGTGGAAACACTTTCCATTTACTCTCGTGCCCTTGGCCTTGGCCATACCACAAGTAGAACCATTCTCCACCTTAGGACCCTTGATGACTGATTTCTTCTTGCTATCTCGGTCTTTGCCTTTCGGCTTGGTCCTAGCAAATGACTTTTCTGTCATGAGGGGATTTTGCTCTTTCTTCATGATTTCCTCAGTCACTATCAGGTAGCGAGACACCTCAACTATGGTCATTTCCAATTTATTATAATTGATCTCGAAATGATTGAAAGAATCTGGTAGTGACTGAAGGATCATGTCGATCTGCGATTCTGTATCAATCTTAACACCCAGTACATTTAACTCATGTAGTGCGAAACTCATTTTCAATAAATGCTCTTGTACTGGGGTTCCTTCAGCCATCTTAGTGTTCATCAGCACCTTAAAAACAGCTTGCCTAGCAGGTCTAACCTGGTCCGCAAACATCTCCTTTAAGTTCGATATAATATCGTATGCTGACTTATAGGATTGATGTTGGTGTTGTAAAACACTAGACATGGATGCCTGTATAAAACATCTGGCCATCTCATTGTCTTTGGTCCACTTGGTGTAAAGGTCCTTTACATATTGTGATGCATTAGGCTCAGGCTCAGGCTCAGGAAGGGAGGGTATGGTAAGGACATATTTGCATCCTGAAGCTGTCAGGACAATATCCAGGGCCCTTTTCCAGTCTATAAAGTTGGATTCCATCAACTTATTCCGGTTGAGGATGGTCGCAAGTGGATTGAAAGTATTCGAATTCATGCTGGAAAAACTGTAGCACATAACCATTCATTCAATTAATGAATTAAATGACATTGGGTTTAGTATTCTACCAAATTTATGTGGGAATCCTCATAACCACAAAATTCAGAATACATCGGAATCCCAATCCTCCGAGGTATGCCTCCTTGGGGAGTGCAAATACCACCTAGACTGGTGCGGATCAAAGTTGGTCAAAATTGGAATTAAGACTAACTATCCATGATCCCCATCATTTATTATTATTTAGGTATCTCATACCAAATAATGTATGACTCTCAATTAGCTTCGGTTTCTAAAATACATGAGGCAAATCCTTGGGGATACTACATCATTATTTTAGTTAAGTGTGACCCACCAACTAGCATTGCATGACAACCGTTACGGGCAGCTCCTCCTTGGGGAGTGGGCCCCCGCCCCGTCTCATCAACACTATCCATAGGAGATCCATATCTAGTATCCAGACAAATAAAAGCCCTCCGTGGGGATCGGCCATTCTCAAGATGGTGCGAAGCTAATACTTTCCTTACAATGGACCTATGGTGGAAAACCATGGGGATTTCTAAATATAAATGCCCCGCTCCCACTTAATATTTTAGAATTGAGGATTTCCTTATAGGTATATGGGCCCACATATATATAGACATCAAATCATCTCATGATATGACCAATGATTGGTTCCAAGTCAAGTTATTTTATAGAAAGTCCAGTTTCTAAAATTAGTGTTACCAATGGATCCATCTCATAGGCCCACCAACTCTAATTAGAACTCTTTCCAAAAAATAATTTGATTTGACCAATTTTGGAATTTGCTATGTTTGGATCAGATTTGGAAACTTTCTAAAACAAGCATTCATCCATAAATAGAAAGTGCTATAATTAGAAACTAGTCATCTCCTCCACATGGCCTATGCGGAATAGACTTCTTGGACTTCTAGACTTTCCAAAACTTTGGGATTCCTCAAACTCTTTGGGTATCTCCAAAACTCCTTTTGGTAATCTTCAAACTCTTTTATTAGGAGTCTAGCTTCACTTTCCTTCTTCGTCTCGGACATCTCCAGAATTTACAAATTTAGAAAATTACATAAATTCCTATGTCTCAACGATGAGACTTACATGGTAATCTAAACATGGAAATAAAAGGGCTATAGGGAAATTCACCATGCCTTGCCCTTTCGTGGGAAACCAAGGAAACCATGATGCCCTTTACATTGAGCCTCAAATATACCAATAACCACAAAAGAAAGTAAACGTCATGTGGGCCATATGGAGAGGACAAGGTAACCTACATGTTAGTATCTCATACAACAAAGCATCTCACAAAACCAAGTTACCAAACCATAATGGAAAAACAAGATGCCAAAATTTGCCACTTCTATGCAAGATGCCCTACGCAGAGGGGGTCCGGGGGTGTCCCCAGGTGGGGGTCAAGCTGCCTAGTCAGCTCGCGGAGGCCCAGGGGGCAGCAGCTAGCCTAGACCAAAAAATTCAGATCAAAGAACAAAGTAATTCTGCCTGGGTTCGGCTAGCCGAACTGGTCCCTACGGCTAGCCGACCAGACCTTTATGGCTAGCCATAGTGATCCGTGCAGCTAGCCGACCTGACGAACCCAGAAATCTGGGTTTTTTCAGATTCGACTCCTGTTGTTCCCTAATCACTTCTAATGATCTCAATAGGCTTATAGTGGCTTCTTACCATTCTTCCATCATGATTAAAACCTTTTGTGACATTCCAAACATGGATCTACTACAAAAGTAAGCAAACCCAATAAAAACTGATCCTTACATAACCTTCGCTCTATCCTCTTCGCATCTCATGCAAAGATTAGAACAAGATTACTGATCTAACATGATTAGAGATGAGGTATGGCTCTGATACCAATTGTTGGAAGTAGGTGGGCCTCGTGGATAGATTTTCAAAACTTTTGACCCACTTGACTCAGGGATCAAGTACTCATAAGGCCAAAAACCCAATCCAGGATGCATAAACCCTCAATCTCATGATCATGTACAGTAAATAAAACTATCTAAAATATAGAAACAAGCAGCCAACAAGCATCCATAAAAATCTACAACATGCAATAAAGTAGATTATACCTTTGGAGCTCGGTTGTGCTCTAATGGAGAAGTTGCGTCTTTATTTGATGATGAAACTCTTTCACTTATCAAATAAGAATCTCCAAGACCTTTTGATCTTCCACGCTATGATCCGTATCAGATTCTCTTTTCTCAAGAAGATGGGTGGGATCTTCAAGAGAAAAACCTTAAGAAAACTAGAAGAGAACTAGAAGAGGGAAGAGAGGAGAATGAACATGTGCAACTCTTGCACAAAAGGGCTTGGGCGTGAATCCCTAGGTGGTGATTACCATTGGGCGTCCAGCACTTTATTCTCCTCTATTTATTGCTTAAAAACAAGCTTCTCTTCTTTGTTATCTAATTGAAATAGAAGTCTTACTTCTCTAACAATTAGTAACTCTCTTATTTCTAAGTAAAATAGAAGTCTCACTTCCATTATAATTAGTAACTTACTATTACCACTATTAGAAGTCTCACTTCAAATAGAAATAGTAACTTTTTATTTCCTTTTAGAGTTCTACTATAATTAGTAGCTATCTAATAACTTGGGCTAGCGTGGGAACCACTAGGGATTCCTTAGAAAGCTGGCTCCAACTGGGACACTGCGACCCCACATCTCATGTGCAATCCGGGCCCACAGTTAATTGCAAATAACACTACTATATAAATGCAATTGCACTTCAGTCTTAGGAATAAATTACATAAAAGACCCTAAACTTCCCTATTACTAGAATTAGGCCCTTCTATCAATATCCATGGATCAATTGGAATAAATCTGTCTCTTCCAATCTTAGTTCCACATCTTATTATCCTGGAGCCCCAATTAATCACAGTGATCATCACTACCATCCAATTAACTCTTAATCGAGATGGGTGTGCACTTACTAATGACAAAACCATTAATTGGCACAAGGGGATAATAGAGATAGATTCCATTTTGATCATTCAATGTTCCCACAATCCTACTTCCACATACCCAAGACACCGAGGTGTTGACCTACAGTTGGCCTCACTCACTAGTAACTCAAAGCAAATGAATAGATAGAAACTTGAGTTCATCAATGTCTCAGGATTGAGAGCTTATTGCTAGGGAATTATGAGAGCAGACCTTATTATTGAGACGGAATTCTATAAGGTGCTTCTCATGGTCCTTCAATACATCCAATGTACCAGCACCATGATTTAGAATCTTCTATTCTAATGATCGAGACAAATCACACTATCTCATAGTGATCAAAGTGTTGCAACCTTATCAAATGAGATGCCCAGTCTCATCAGTGGTTGTTAAGCTATTTAAGTATAAGATTTGTGACATATGTCTCCTGTGTGTGGATCTCATCCATACACATATATCACATCTAATATACTAATGGGACCCGGGTCAACTCATGAACCATTATGTCAAGTGTATTCGTCATGTGCATTAAGTAATAAAATAACATTCATCTCATGGAAGTAAAGCATGATTTTATTGATAAATAAAGAAATTAATCAATTTATTCATATCATCTGATGGATTGAGTCCATACAATCTAACAAACACAACATCAGTACTACTGGTGAATGAATTTTCTTAATTCCACAAGCCACATATAACATAATATTTCATAATCATCAAATCTGAATCAATACAACAATTATCATTAAAAAAACATCAAAATACAAATCCGTGCCCTTGCACATTACCACGCCTCAAAGGCCCATCGTATACATGTATATCGGTCACCATGACCCTGTCTCATCAGACACATCCACTAAGGACCAGACATTATAATGGCCATTCTCGTCTACTAAGGACTAGCCGCAATAACGGCTCGGACACAGTCCAACATCCCACGTCTGGGACCCAGTGCACAATATCACATAACAACTAGAATATGAATATTTAATAATATAATTGAACACACATGCAACAGCGTGGGCCCAACCCTTGCACATCTTTCTGATTATTGCCCACTTCTTATCATAATAGTATTGAGTGGTATAGGGATGGCCCACACTATATTATAAACATTACATTAATTGCTCACAGCTTAAAGAATTAATCACAGTTAATCATAATTAATCACAGAACTTCTCTTCATCAAAGCAAGAAAGTTATTTAATATTTCTACACCAAAATCTAGGTCCGTTTCAATTATTAAACCCTTTTCAGAACTAATCTCAATATACAGAACATAAAATGAACAAGTAGTTTATGTCTGGACCTCTTAATGTAAAATCAAGTGGGTCCCACTGGACCAAACCAAGATCAGACCTAATGTCTAAGGTCGTCGTGGGATAGGCTTTACTCTTAATGGATTGGATTCATCATCAAACATCTTTACTGGGCCCCACAGTCTCAACAAACACTAATAGAATTCAAGAATAAGCCTCATGGTTAACAAAATTGAAGCTTCTGGATATCTAGGCAGATGAGGCCCAGGCCACATGGGACCACCACCATCTAGGTCATCCCTGGGCCCCCTTTAAGATGTGGGGTCCTAATCTCTGATTAACTTAGGTAGTGGGTCCCAGTAGGCATTGTCAACATACAGTCACAAACTCTGTGACAGGCACCTCCTATGCGCTATGTCAATTGGATAAGGGCCCAGATGGGGCCCACTCTTCATGGGTCCAGGTCTACTTGGGTCGACCAAGGGTCCCCTAAAGGATGTGTGGTCTTGATTATTGATCAAGTCAATAGATGGGTCCCACAACTACAAACGACCATTATCTAACACCCCGTCATGCCTCTGTTTTCCATCAGATTTGCAGAACTGTTTCATATTCTTGCATCCAAATCTATTAACACCATTTCCCTTATCTATTAATATGAGATTCAACAATAATTGCATTACAGAATATACATAACATATGATCCATCAGATCTTCTTAATCTCAATTACTCATAACATATGATTTTATAACCAGTAGATCTTCTCAACACAGATTATCCAAATCACATCACAATATCAATCATCTTAATTGATCAACTAGTTAACTAGGAAAATCCACTCACATTTGATAAACGATCGTCGCTTTCGCAATATGTTGATGCGAATAGGACATTAATCAGCCTTCCTCTCCTTCTCCTAAAATTGCAGCCCACAATCGTTCTCAGGATGTTTCCAAAATACCATAATAATGGTCGTTGGTTTGCTTATGTATATATATAAGGATGGGGGTGTATAAACTTCCTAATTCTAATCCTTCTCTTATTTCCCTTGTTAGAGTTGTTATACAACTCCAGTCCCAAAACGTGGGACACTTTCTAATTCCGTAATAATTAATACTTCTAATTCCATAATAAGGAAACACTTCTAATTCTATCCTAAGTTATCCATTAAGGTCCTA
Organism: Umbellularia californica; assembly: GCA_028538565.1. Classification (NCBI taxonomy): domain Eukaryota; kingdom Viridiplantae; phylum Streptophyta; class Magnoliopsida; order Laurales; family Lauraceae; genus Umbellularia; species Umbellularia californica. The sequence goes on along the minus strand of JAPQWN010000010.1, from coordinate 10,620,166 downwards.
CCTGGGCCAAACTAATCCTGGGCCCAGGTGACTCGAGATATTACATACTCCTCTCCTTGGGAAATTTGGTCCTCCAAATTTAAAACATACCTGTGGCAAAAAGATACGAGTACTTCGTGCGGACTTCGTCCTCGATCTCCCATGTAGCTTCCTTTGGATCGTGGTGTGTCCAGAGCACCTTAACTAGTCGTACTGTTCGCCTCCGTAAAACCTTTCCTTTGTGTCTATGATTGTAACAGGTCGCTCCTCATAGGATAAATCTGTTTGTAAATCCCTCGGCTCGAAATTTAGCACATGAGATGGGTCTGGTTCATACTTTTTCAACATCGATACATGAAACACCTTATGGATTCCAGCAAGCTGTGATGGTAGTTCTAGTTTGTAAGCATTCCCATCGCCCACGCGCCCTGTAATCTTGAATGGTCTAATGTATCTCGGGCTTAGCTTTCCTTTTTTGCCGAATCGCATCACTCCCTTCGTCGGAGAAACTTTTAGGAATACTGAGTCACCCACCACAAATTCCAATTCTCTCCGGTGTTTGTTTGCATAACTCTTCTGGCGACTCTGTGCAGTCCTTAATCTGTCTCTAATCTTTTTAATATTTTCAGTAGAAGTTTGCACCCATTCAGGGCCTAAGATCCGTCCATCGACCACTTCTTCCCAACAAATTGGAGAGCGGCAGCTTCTGCCATACAGGGCCTCAAAAGAAGCCATCTAGATACTCAAATGATAGCTATTATTATAAGCAAATTCTGCCAGCGGTAACTACTCATCCCAACTGTCACTGAAATCTATAGCACAAGCGCGAAGTATGTCTTCCAGTGTTTGGTTTGTCCTCTCCGTCTGTCCATCAGTCTGGGGGTGATACGCAGTGCTAAAATTCAGTTTCGTACCCATAGCTTCTGTAAGCTCTTCTAAAACGATGAAACGAATCTGGTATCCCTGTCTGATACTATCGATGCTGGGACGCCATTCAACCTTACAATTTCCCTAACATATGTTTTGGTCAAGTGTTCCATCGTAGTTCTCCCTTTCAACGGTATGAAGTGCGCCGACTTGGTCAACCGATCCACAATGACCCAGATTATTTCATTATGTCTTGAGGTTCTGGGAAACCCTGAAATAAAATCCATTTTGATATGTTCCCATTTCCATTCTGGTATAGGTAAGGGCTACAGCAATCCTCCCAGCTTCCTATGATCAGCCTTCACTTGTTGACAAGTAAAACAACGTCCGACAAACTTAGTAACTTCATTTTTCATGCCGATCCACCAAAATCTGACTTTTAAGTTCTGATATATCTTGGTGCTCCCCGGATGGATAGTATACCTTGTGTGATGTGCTTCCTTCAAAATTTCATCTTTGATTTCCTGAATATTTGGTACACAAAGTCTGCCTCAGAAATATAGTATGCCATTAACAACTGAGAAATCCGGTTTGTTGTCCATTTTGTCAAAGATGTCCACCAGTGCCTTGTCATCCCGTTAATGGTCTTTTATCTTCTGAATTAATTCGGGTTGAACATTGAAACCTCCCAATAGTACTTTTTCACCATTAGGCCATAGATTAACATCTAAGTCCTTGATCTCTTCAAGCAATCTCCACTCGGCGGTTAAACAAGCCATCTATGCTGATTTCCCGCTTAAGGCGTCGGCTACAACATTCGCCTTTCCTGGATGATAAATTATAGAGAAGTCATAGTCTTTCAGAAGTTCCATCCATCTTTGTTGTCTCAAGTTCAGCTCTTTTTGAGAAAATACATATTTGAGGCTCTTATGATATGTATAGACTTCAAATTCTTCACTGTAAAGATAGTGTCTCCAAGTTTTCAATGCAAAGACTACAACTGCCAACTCAAGGTCGTGCGTAGCATAATTTTGTTCATGGACCTTTAGCTGTCTGGAAGCGTACGTAATCACCTTTCCACGTTGCATGAGAACACACCCTAGCCCTTGTAATGACGCATCACAGTAGATAACAAATCCTCCACTTCCAGCGGGTAGGGCGAGTATCGGTGCCGATGTTATTTTACCCTTCAATGTTTGGAAGCTATCTTCACATTTCTCGTCCCAAGTGAACAGAACATCCTTCCTTGTGAGTCTGGTTAACCGTCCAGCAATCGTAGAAAATCTTTGTATGAACCTTCGATAATAACCAGCCAGGCCTAAGAAGCTTCGAACTTTTGAAACATTTGTAGGTCGCTTCCAATTCATAACCGCTTCTATTTTGGTAGGGTCTACAGATAATCCGTCTCCTGAAATAATGTGACCCAGGAATGTTACTTGCTCTAACCAGAAATCACACTTGTTGAACTTGGCATATAGTTGGTTGTCCCTCAAAAGCTGTAAGGAGTTACGCAGATGCTCTCCGTGTTCTTGCCTTTCTTTAGAGTAAATGAGGATATCATCAATAAATACCACCACAAATTTATCCAGATAGGGTTGGAAAACTTGGTTCATCAGTGCCTTGAATGCGGCTGGGGCATTGGTCAGTCTGAAAGGCATGACTAGAAACTCGTAATGACCATACCGTGTCCGGAACGCCGTCTTGGGAATGTCTTCCTCCCTTACTCTTAGTTGATGGCAGCCAGACTTTAGATCAATCTTGGAAAAATATTTTGCACCTTGCAATTGATCAAATAATTCATTAATGCGGGGCAGAGGGTACTTGTTCTTGATAGTCACCTGGTTTAACTGTTTATAATCAATGCACATTCTCAGGGTTCCATCCTTCTTCTTCACAAACAACACCGGTGCTCCCCTTGGAGACACACTAGGCCTGATGAATCCTTTGTCCAATAGTTCCTTCAATTGATCTTTGAGTTCCTTCAGTTCCACAGGAGCCATTCGATAGGGTGCCTTGGAAATTGGGGCTGTACCCGGTATTATTTCAATAGTAAAATCAACCCTCGAATTGGGGGTAACCCGGGCAGGTCATCCAGAAACACGTCGGGGAATTCCCTAACAACGGGGATATCGTCTAAACTCGGTTTCGGTTTATCCTCCGAAATGAAGGCTAAGAAGCCTTTGCACCATTTCCTCAATAACTCACCAGCTTTGATGGTTGAGATAACCATTGACCTAACAGGTCTCCTTTTTCCCACCAAACTAGCATGAGTAAATCCCTCCGAGTTAAATCGAACTACTTTGTTAAAGCAGTCTAAAATAGCTCGATACCTAGTAAGCCAGTCCATTCCCAATATAACATCAAAGTTGTCCATAGGTAACAATACCAGGTCACCCAGCATTCGGGCTTGCCCAATTTCTAGCATACAATCATAAAATATGGTTCTAGTACATATTTGCTCACCCGTGCGAGATGAAAGAATGCGTTGAACCAGAATCAAATAGAGTACTAGCTTCAAAATTGGAAATTAAAACCATACCCTCGACCACATGGTTGGCCGCTTCCACATCATGGTGAGTCAGGGCAAAGAGCCTTCCGTTCTGTTGTTGTCCCGCCTGATTCCCTCCTTGGTTGTTCCTGCCAAGGTTGTAATGCTGTCCTTGGTGTGGATTCTACTGATTTTCACGGGGCTGATGTGTCTGGTTTTGTTGATAATAACGCTGGTTTTGTGGACACTCCTGTTTGGCGGCCCTGCTGATTTTGCTGAGGTGCTTGTCCTTGTGTCTGGGTTTGATTCCTTCCCTGTTTATTGTTACTGGGGCAGTCTCTAACCTAGTGCCCTTCCTAACCACAACCGTAAGATCCACTTTTCCGGTTGGCCTGATTTCTCTCCCTGGCTTCCGGACAATCTTTTACCTTATGACCTCCCTTTCTACACCCAAAGCACGCTCCAAGTTTCTTCCGGCATTGATTTGTTTCGTGGGATCCCCCCCAATGGTTGCAGACCGGCTTGGCTCCAGTTTTTTGTTTCTTATTAGGGAACTGGTGCTTGGAGTTATCTGTTTTCCCTTCAGTGGACATCATTTGAGTCTGTCTCTTTATATCTTCTATGGCTTCTTCTGAGACGAAAGCTTTCCTTAGGGCCCGTTTGGTAACTCTACTAATATAGTCAAGTCAAAGTCAAGTTGATTTTAAAGAAAGAATAAAATATAAGTGGGTTATGATGGTATTTTGTTTTTAGTTGTTTGTTATGGAATCTTTTGACTTTTTGTATGGAAAGTGGAGTTTTTTTTGTATTTTAGTGGATAAAGGTAGTTGCTTTTTTACTTTTTGTATGAAAAAGATGGAGGGAGTTTTGAATAAAGTGCATTTGATGTGACATTTTGTCTGGAAAATGGAGGCTTTACTTGACTTTAATTGTATTAGTAAAGTGCCAAACGGGGCTTCAGCATAAGTCTTCGGCTCATGTAGCTTTACGTCCTTGATGTCTGGTCTAAGGCCGTTCACAAATCGTTCCACCTTTTCTTCCTCTATCTCCATTAATGTCTCAGCAAAATGTGACAGCTTAGTGAACTTGAGGGCGTATTTCGCTACCGTCAGATTTCCTTGCACTAAAGTTTCAAACTCTTTTCTTTTGAGCCCTAATATGATCTGGTATAAACTTCTTTATAAATTCCCGTTTGAAGAAGCCCTACGTAATCTCTGTTTCTTGTCCATTGAATGACCTCTTAGCTGCCTTCCACCATTCCTTCGCATCACCTTCTAATTTGAATGCTGCAAGTATGGCTTTTTTATGTTCTGTACATCCCATAACTTCAAAGATGCCTTCCATATGTTCTGCCCATTTATTTGCATCCCAAGGATTATTTATTTCTTCAAAGCTCTTGGGGCGAAATTCATTGAATATTTTATATAAGGTATCTCTTTCACGATTCTTGTCCCCATTATTGTTGCCTTCTCTCGAACCATCTCTGTTATTGCTGTGTCTCTCGCCATTCTCACTTTGATGGTGATAAATAGCAGAGATTTGGTCTTGGACTTGCGCATATGACTTCATAAAGCTTTCAAACATTTGCCGGGCATATTCCGGCATCTTCATAGTTCCATTGTTTAGCCGAACATTGTTGTTCGCATTATCATTTCCAGTAACATTGTTCATTGTCTTATTCCTTCTGCAGAAGGGAAGAATTTGTGAGCTAAAAGATCATTAACAATACATCTTACTTTAATCTCTACCCTTGACACCCAAACGTCCTTACCACGTGACCTATGGGTTATTAATTCTTTTATTTGCCCAAAACCTTATGCTCTGATACCACTTTGTCACGACCCAAATTCCGGGGCCCTGTCGGATATCTGGATCGTGATTATATAGGAATATTTACCATGCATACATAAAAAAAATTTCCACAAGGAATTAGGCATTTAATTCAAATATAACTTCAATTATAAATATCATTAAATCTCTGAGAATTCAAACTTATTATATCCTAATTCAATCCATAATATACTTGAAACATTAGATAATTTTCCTAAACAATGACTAATAACTCCATTAATTATTTAAGCGTTCTCGTTCTCTCCCTTCAGACACGTATGCCAAAATTCACGTGCTGATCGTCATTCCGCTCTGGCCCATCCGCAATATTGTTACCTGAAAGGGCAACACAACATCAGTACTACTGGTGAATGAATTTTCCTAATTACACAAGCCACACACAATATAATATTTCATAATCATCAAATCTGAATCAATACAGTAATTATCATTAAAAATACATCCAAATACAAATCTGTGCCCATGAACATTACTACGCCTCAAAGGCCCATTGTATGCATGTATACCGGTCACCATGACCTTGTCTCATCAGACACATCCACTAAGGACCAGCCATCATAGTGGCCATTCTCGTCCACTAAGGACCAGCCACTATAACGGCCCAGACACAAAATCCAACATCCCACGTCTGGGACCCAGTGCACAATATCACATAACAACCAAAATATGAATATTAAATAATATAATTGAACACACATGCAGCAGCGTGGCCCAACCCTTGCACATCTTTCTGATTACTGCCCCACTTCTTATCATAATAGGATTGAGTATAGGGATGACCCACACTATATTATAAACATAACATTAATTGCTCACAACTTAAAGAATTAATCACAGTTAATCATAATTAATCACAGAACTTCTCTTCATCAAAGTAAGAAAGTTATTGAATATTTCTACACCAAAATCCAGGTCTTTCTCAATTATTAAACCCTTTTCAGAACTAATCTTAATATACAGAATATAAAATAAACAAACAGTTTATGTCTGGACCTCTTAATGTAAAATCCAGTGGGTCCCACTGGACCAAACCATGATCAGACCTAATGTCTAAGGTCGTCCAAGGATAGGCTTTACTCTTTATGGATTGGATTCACCATCAGACATCTTTACTGGGCCCCACAGTCTGAACAAACACTAGCAGAATTCAAGAATAAGTCTTATGGTTAACAAAATTGAAGCTTCTGGATATCTAGGCAGATGAGGCCTAGGCCACATGGGACCACCACCATCCCATCCAAGTCGTCCCTGGGCCCCCTTTAAGATGTGGGGTCCTAATCTTTGATTAACTTAGGTAGTGGGTCCTAGTAAGGATTGTCGACATACAGTCACAAACTCTGTGACAGACGCCTCCATGCGCTATGTCAATTGGATAAGGGCCCAGATGGGGCCCACTCTTCATGGGTCCAGGTTTACATGGGTCGACCAAGGGTCCCCTAAAGGATGTGTGGTCTTGATCATTGATCAAGTCAATAGATGAGTCCCACAACTACAAACGACCCCGTCAGGCCTCTGTTTTCCATCAGATTTGCAGAACTGTTTCATATTCTTGCATCCAAATCTATTAACACCATTTCCGTTATCTATTAATATGAGATTCAACAATTCTTGCAATACAAAATATGCATAACATATGATCCATCAGATCTTCTTAATGTCAATTACTCATAACATATGATTTCATAACCAGTAGATCTTCTTAACACAGATTATCCAAATCACATCACAATATCAATCATCTTAAGTGATCAACTAGTTAACTAGGAAAATCCACTCACCTTTGATAAATGATCGTCGCTTTCACAATATGTGGATGCGAATAGGACATTAATCAACCTTCCTCTCCTTCTCCTAAAATTGCAGCCCACAGTCTTTCTCAGAATTTTTCCAAAATACCATAATAATGGTCGTTGGTTTGCTCATGTATATATATATATATATAAGGATGGGGGTGTATAAACTTCCTAATTCTAATCCTTCTCTTATTTCCCTTGTTAGAGTTGTTATACAACTCCAGTCCCAAAACGTGGGACACTTTCCAATTCCGTAATAATTAATACTTCTAATTCCATAATAAGGAAACACTTCTAATTCTATCCTAAGTTTTCCATTAAGGTCCTACCTGGGCCAAACTAATCCTGGGCCCAGTTGACTCAAGATATTACAATGCGAGGAACTACTAAGATGATCGCCAACAAGAGCGATGACGACAGTGCAATCGAGAGGTATAAAAAATCCTAAATTCTTTTGATGGCTCTGATACCATGTCAGAATTGCTCAGAGATATCTAGGAGATTGATTTCTCAATTAACTTCAGTGATCATCCGTAGGATCGATCCTCTGAATATATAAATTCCTTTCATCTCAATATAGTATGTACAGTAAGGTAATCCCCTTAATTGGGTGATTCCATCCCATAAATGGGCAATTACAAAATCAATGCACAATTAGCTACTCAACGCTAATCTATGTATTGATACAGTTAACACCACTACAATTGGAAGGTCCACATGTCTCACATGCCATTTTAACATGACCATCTCTGAATACATTAAGAAAATCAAACATGTTTCAGATAGTCTGGTAGCTGCTTGTTGCCCTGTTGATGATGAGGATCTCATCATACATACTCTAAATGGTCTACCTTCTGAATATGGCCCCTTCAAGACTTCCAGTCCTATCACCATTGAAGAATTGCTTGTTCTTCTGGTTTGTGAACACGACAGGGATACTCCTCACCAGTCAGTCTGTGACTTAAGTTCTACTATCTTACTCACCACTAAAGACTGTTAAACAGGCCCAAGGCCCTGCTCATCTAAAGGCCCATACATCTCACGTGGAATACATTGAGTCAATCTTTGACAGTTGTACATATATCTTTCTTTAGTTGCTTTCCTAACTTAGATATACTAATTGATGTAATTAGTTTCCTTCTTAACTTAGAATCCTAATTGATGTAATTAGTTGCTTTCCTAACTTAGGACCTTGATTAAAGGCATGTAATACCTATATATTGAGAGATAATCTCCATAGAAAAGGACACTGAAATAATACAATCTAAAGAGCATTCCAAAACTCTTTTCCATCATGAGTTTGTCATGGTATCAGAGCGAGGTTGATCTTAGACATCTTCCAAGTCTCTCTCGTGCAGTAAATAGATCCAGGATCTATTTTCAAAAACTTTCTAGCATCACAAAGTTCCAGCGACATCTTCTTCATGCGTTAGTGACAGCCTCTTGGTGGCCCACCCTTGATCATCAGATCAAATTCCAAAAACCACCCAGAGATGGTCGCCTGATATTTCTAGGATTATTGGGGATTTTTTCAGGATTTTTCAGCACCTTCAGGTTAGCTTTTTTCTCATTCTCGAGATTTTCCAGTTTTTAATACTGTTTTCAATCAAGACCGTCCAGTTTCTTGGATATTCAGCGGAATAGGTTCAAACCTGTTCCAGTAGGTGCGAAATTACTGTGCCTTCTTGGATCAACCTTTTGATCAGTATTCTGATCCATCTGTGGGGCCCACGTTGAGATTCTGAAGCTTCAGTCTTGGTCGTCTGAGGTTGATTTTTTCCACTATTATTGGCCTGACGTGGTTCTCTCCTTTGCTTGGTTGGATCTTGCCATCTGCACTCCCAAACAGCTCTTTAGACCACTGTTGCTTGATTTGATTACTGTTTTGTTACTTATTCAATCAATTTTTTTTCAATCTAACATTGAGATGGACAAATCTGAGGTTACTTTGATCAAATTCACTGGACAAAATTACCCTGCGTGGTCTTTCCAATTCCAAATCTACCTCGAAGCTAAGGAATTGTGGGGTTTTGTTTCTGGTGCTGACCCTAAACCCACTGAGGATGAAAAAAAGATCTCTTGGCATACAAAAGATGCCAAAATAAAATCCTGGATTCTGGGATCCGTTGAGCCTCATCTGATAATGAATCTCAAGCCTTACCCCACTTCAAAAGCCATGTGGGGATATTTGAAGAAAGTATACCATCAAGATAACTCTGCCCGACAATTCCATCTTGAATGTGCCATTGCTGAGTATACACAAGGGACTTTGTCCGTACAAGACTACTATTCCGGTTTCCATACACTCTGGTCGGAATACGATAGTATTAAGTATGCGGATGTGGCTGACAATGTGTTGGCAGTAATTCAAGACCTTCAGGCCTCTAGTCAGCGAGATCAGTTTTTGATGAAACTGCGGAATGAATTTGAAAGTGTCCGATCTGCTCTGATGAATAGGACGCCTCTACCTTCATTAGATGTCTGCTTGAATGAGCTCTTACACGAAGAATAGCGCCTTATGACCTCGGCTCATATTGCTCAACAGAAGACTGAAACCTATTCGGTCGCATTCTCGGCCAATAAAACTTCTCAGCCTCCACCTCGAGACTTGAGCAAAACCCAATGCTACAGTTGTCAGAAATTTGGGCACCTTGCATCTCAGTGCAAACAGAAAGTCTGCAGTTACTGTAAAAAGTCGGGACATATCATCTTTGAATGTCGCCGCTGTCCACCACGTCCGTCAACACAGTATCAGACTCCACAATATTCGGCTCAGCAGTATCAACCTTCACAGTCTCAGACTCCACACGCATATGTGGCTTCCTCGGTTATGCCTGCTCCTCCATCTGCCTCACAGCCTGGGCCCTCATCATCTCTCACTCCTGAATTAGTTCAACAAATGATTATCAATGCCCTCTCTACTTTTGGTCTCTCAGGTAAGTCACCTCCATCTTCTACTTGGTTCATTGATTCCGGGGCATCTAATCATATGACAAATTCCCCCACCCCTTTCTCCACTATGACAAGTTACAATGGCCATCTTCAAATACAAACTGCTGCCGGTGGACATGTTCCCATTACTGCTGTCGGCAATATCCCTGGTCCCATCCCATTGAGAAATGTTTACCTTTGTCCTAATTTAACTTCCAACCTATTGTCAGTAGGACAACTTGTTGAAAATAATTGTAACATCTCTTTCTCTTCGTCTGGTTGTGTTGTGCAGGACCAGATGTCCGGGAAGGAGATCGCGAGGGGGCCTAAGTGTGGACGCTTGTTTCCGCTGGATTTTTCTAAAATTTCTAGGACTCTGCTTTGTTTTTCTCTTAGAGATAATTGCCGGTTGTGGCATAATAGACTCGGACATCCAAATTCAAAGGCTTTGTCCCTTATGTTAAATTCTTGTTTATTAAATAAATCTCTTGGTTTATCTTCTTATGTGCCTTTTGATTGTGCTACTTGTAAAATGGGGAAGAGCAAAACTCTTCTGTTTCCTCATTCCACTTCACACACCTCTAAGTGTTTTGATTTAGTTCATAGTGATGTATGGGGAATTGCTCCAGCTCTTTCCCACGCTCACTATAAATATTTTGTGACTTTTATTGATGATTTCAGTCGGTTCACATGGGTCTACTTTCTCCATTCAAAATCTGATGTTTTCATTGTTTTTAAAATGTTTTTGGCTTATGTTGAAAATCAATTTTCCACCTGCATTAAAATCTTGCGATCTGATTCTGGCGGGGAATATATGTCCTCTGATTTTCAATAGTTTTTGCAACAAAAAGGCATTATTTCTCAAAGATCTTGTCCTTATACTCCCCAGCAGAATGGAATCGCTGAAAGAAAAAATCGACATCTCCTTGATGTCACTCGTTCCCTTCTTCTGGAGTCATCGGTTCCTACTCGTTTTTGGGTTGAGGCACTGGCTACTCATCTTATCAATCGTATGCCATCAACCTCCATTGAAAATCAAAGCCCATATTACCGTTTGTACAAGACCACTCCATCCTATGCGGATCTTCATGTTTTTGGCTCCACTTGTTTTGTGCACTTGCCTCCTTCTGAGAGGACAAAACTCACGGCCCAATCAACTCAGTGTGTGTTTTTAGGTTATGCACCCTTCCAGAAAGGGTTCCTTTGTTATGATCCTCACATTCGTCGTGTTCGTACCTCTAGGAATGTCGTTTTCTTTGAACATCAGTATTTTTTTCAAAAACACATTGATCCTCCTGACTCCTCTTTTGTGTCCTTACCTGGTTTTTCTGACGACCCGTCAATTGTTCGTTTTAATCCTAACTTTGTGTATCACAGACGGAACAGCACAGCGCCTACCAGGGATCCCCCTCCTGTTCTTCCTCCGGCATCCGGTCCAGCACCGGCAGTTGATCCATCCGGACATCCTTCACTGCGTCGCTCCACTCGGATTTCGGTACCACCCACCCGTTATGGGTTCTCCCATACTTCCTTAATGGCCACTTTATCTTCCTCTTCCATTCCCCAATCCTATTCTCAGGTTGTGCAGGACCCATGTTGGAACAAGGCTATGCAAGAGGAATTGGATGCGTTAGCACAAAATCATACGTGGGATATTGTTCCATCTCCTGTGGGTATCAAACCTATTGGCTGTAAGTGGGTATTTTCTCTCAAGTTAAAATCTGATGGATCTTTAGATCGATATAAGGCGCGTCTTGTCGCTCTTGGAAATCGGCAGGAATATGGTATTGATTATGATGAGACTTTTGCTCCGGTTGCCAAGATGACCACCGTCCGCACTATTCTTGCTGTTGCTGCATCTCAGTCTTGGCCTCTCTATCAAATGGATGTAAAAAATGCATTTCTCCATGGTGATCTCAAAGAAGCTGTTTATATGCGCCTACCTCAGGGCTGCTCATGCGGGACCGGTATGGTTGCCAAACTTCGTCACTCTCTCTATGGTCTGAAACAAGCTCCTCGCGCATGGTTTGAGAAATTTCAGGCTGCTCTTCTCCGCTTGGATTTTCATTCAAGCCCATATGATCCTTCTATGTTTTTACATCATGCTCCATCCGGGATCACTGTACTCCTTGTCTATGTTGATGACATAGTCATTACTGGTCCTAATGCCACCATGATTCAGAAGATCCAAGCGTCTCTTCGTGAAACATTTCACATGAAGGATCTCGGCCCCCTACATTATTTCCTTGGTCTGGAGGTTCATCAATCGCCTCAAGGCATAGTTCTTAATCAGCACAAATACATTATTGATCTCATTGCCTTGGCTGGCCTTACTGCTTCAGCTCTTGTGGATACACCGGTTGAACTGAATGTCAAACTTAGTCGCGAAGAAGGTGATCTTCTCTTTGATCCTACTACTTATCGCCAGTTAGTTGGCAGCTTGATCTACCTCACGATCACTCGCCCTGATATCTCGTATGCGGTAAACCTGATGAGTCAGTTTATGACTGCTCCTCGTCACCTTCATCTCGTTGTTGTTCGCTGCATCATTCGGTACCTTATTCGTACACCGACTCGTGGGTTGTTTTTTCCATCCAACAATCCTCTATCTCTCAAAGCTTATTCCGATGCTGATTGGGCCGGTTGTTCGGATACTCGCAGATCGACGACTGGCTGGTGCATGTTTTTAGATGATAGTCTCATTTCTTGGAAATGCAAGAAACATGACAAGGTTTCAAAATCCTCTACCGAGGCTGAGTACCGCGCCATGTCTGCTGCCTGCTCCGAAATTCTTTGGCTCCGTGGTTTGCTTTCTGACATTGGTTTTCCAGTAGTAGGAGCTACCCCACTCTATGCAGATAGTACAAGTGCAATTCGGATTACTGAAAATCCGATTTTCCATGAACGCACTAAACACATTGAGGTTGATTGTCACTTCATACGTGATGAGTTTAAACGTGATATCATCAGTCTTCCACATGTCTCCACTGAACTTCAACTTGCTGATCTTCTCACCAAAGGTCTTCCACGACCACGCCATCAGTTCTTGGTTAGCAAATTGATGCTGGTTGATTCTCCGGCATCAATTTGAGGGGGGGTGTTAAACAGGCCCAAGGCCCTGCTCATCTAAAGGCCCATACATCTCACGTGGAATACATTGAGTCAATCTTTGACAGTTGTACATATATCTTTCTTTAGTTGCTTTCCTAACTTAGATATACTAATTGATGTAATTAGTTTCCTTCTTAACTTAGAATCCTAATTGATGTAATTAGTTGCTTTCCTAACTTAGGACCTTGATTAAAGGCATGTAATACCTATATATTGAGAGATAATCTCCATAGAAAGGGACACTGAAATAATACAATCTAAAGAGCATTCCAAAACTCTTTTCCATCGTGAGTTTGTCAAAGACGACACTACTAAGACTAACAATAACAGCAACAACAGAGGTCGGTCTGGTGGTGGTGGATGAGGTAGAGGTCATTCCAACAATAGAGGATGTGGTCCTAATTCTCGTGGGAAACAGAATTCTCAGTCAACCTGGCTGTGCTGTCAGATTTGCAATCGAACAGGGCACACTGCCCTTGATTTCTATCATAGGATGGATTATTCTTATCAAGAATGCAACCCACCTGCCCAGCTTGTTTCCATGGCTGCTTCCTACAATCAGACTCCTGACCAGACCTGGTTTGCTGATTCGGGCGCCACCAATCATATCACCAACAACATGAAGAACCTCTCTATACATTCGGACTATCAAGGCACTTATCAGGTCGCCATTGGCAATGGCCAAGGTTTGAAAATCTTGAAGACTGGTTCCTCTGTTATTCATACACCCACTTCTGTTTTTAAACTGCATAATATTTTACATGTGCCTGACATTTCAACAAACCTGTTGTCTGTGCCTCAGTTTTCTAAAGACAACAATTGCATATTTGTCTTTGATGCATTTGGATTCACCATACAGGATCAGGTATCGGGGAAGACTCTTTTCAGGGGAATGAGTAGCAGTGGTTTCCATTCAATAAAAGTAGCAGTGGTTTATACCCGTTTCATAGCTTTGTGAATCCTACTGCTAAAACTGCTTTCGTTGGAGCGATTGTTTCTGCAGATACTTGGCATAGAAGGCTCAGCCATCCTTCCTCCATTTTTCAATGCATTTTATCTAGTTCTAGTCTCTCTTGCTAAATAGAACTACTGCACTTTCATTTTGTGAATTTTGTAGATATGACAAAGCTTGTAAATTGCCCTTTAAACTTTCTGAAACTGTTGCTAGCTTTCCCCTAGAACTGGTTCATAGTGATGTATGGGGCCAGCACATACTAATTCTGTCATTGGATTTAGATGCTATGTGCTGTTCATTGATGAATTTCCGAAATATACATCGTTGTTTCCTTTGCTTAATAAGTCTGATCTTTTTGAAACCTTTCGGTTTTTTAAATTACAAATTGAAATTCTTCTTTCATTGAAAATTAAGAAATTTCAATTAGATGGAGGGGAATATATGAGTTCCAGATTTCAATCTCTTCTTTCTGAAAGTGAGATTGTTCATAAAGTTTCCTACCCATTTACGCCTGGGCAAAATGGTTGTGCTGAGAGGAAGCACAGACGTGGTTGAAACTGGCTTGGGAATGCATTTTACTACTAATTTACCTACTACTTATTGAGCAGATGCCTTCCTTACTGTTACATATCTCATCAATAGAATGCCTGTTCCATCCTTGAGTAACATCTCTCCTTAGCAAAAGTTGTTCAATTGCCCACCCAATTACTCCACTTTAAAATTTTTTGGATGCATTTGATATCCACAGCTATGACCTTACAAACACAGCAAATTGAAACCTTGCACAAAACCATGTGTTTTCATTGGTAACAGCCTCAACTACAAAGGCTACCGTTGTCTTGATATTCCTTCAGGCAAAATATTTCTTTCAAGACATGTCACATTTAATGAATCCTCATTCCCTTTTCAAAAATCTGTTACTCCACAACCTTTTGCTCCTTCTCCGTCTACTACTGTTTTCATTTTTGCAGCCTGGTTTCAACCTGCATCCAACTCCCCACCTTCTATACTAGTACAATATCATCCTCCTTCTCAGTTACTGTCTTGTTCAAGTTCACATCCAGGTTCATCACATTCTGCTGGCTCACATCAGACTATTACTTCTGCTGTCCCACATCAGCATACAACAATTATTACACCACATCAGAATACTCCTGCTGTCCCACATGAGAATACTACTACTACTATTTCACATCAGCATATCACCACTGCTTCCACATCCGCTTTGCCCAGTTCCAGTTCTCAGTTACCACCTCTTGTAACTACTGACCCAGATACCATTTCTCCCAACAATGTTACCACTTCTCCCACGTATGAGATTCAGAATCAGATAGTGCAAGTTCACACTACTGCTTCACAGCTGCCCCACCCTGCTTCACAGTTGCCACCCCCTATTTTACCCACTTCCACTCATCAAAAGGTGACAAAGTCTAAAGCAGGGATTAGTAAGAAGAAAATTTGTTTATCTACCAAACAACCCACAGATCTTCCCTCCAATGATTACTATCATTCATTTGAACCAGCTTCCTTTATAGTGGTGTCAAAATCTACTGCTTGGAGGCAAGCTACGTCCGATGAATTTTCTGCTCTCCAACAACAGACATGATCTCTTGTGCCCTTCAGACCAGATAAGAATATCATTGGTTGTCAGTGGGACTACAAAATCAACCACGGAACAGATGGTTCTGTTGCTAGGTTCAAAGCTTGCCTTGTTGGCATCGGCTTTCATCAGGAGCATGGTATTGAGTATTGACTACACAGAAACTTTAAGTCCAGTTGTCAAGCACACCACCATTAGAGTGATTTTATTTCTGGCTGTGTATTATCAATGGCCTATTCATCAACTGGATGTTACAAATGCATTTCTCCATGACATTCTTCAATAAGACATTTACATGGTTCAACCTCCTGGATTCATTGACTCCTGTTTTCCAAACCATATTTGCAAATTGCATAAGTCCCTTTATGGGTTGAAGCAGGCACCCAGGGCCAGGTTCGAAAGGCTTTCTCATTATCTTCTCAGTTTGGGTTTCAATGGTGTTTATGCAGACTCCTCTCTATTTGTCAAGCACCATAGATCTTCCATCACTATTGTTTTACTGTATGTTGACTAGAAAATAGAAATGACAACACTTACATCACTTCTCATTCACCCGCTCAGTTCTATTTTTGAGATGAAACACTTAGGTATTTTACATCACTTTTTGGGTATCGAAGTACAGAGGAGTCCCACTGGCATTTTCATTTCTCAATCTAAGTATGCCTATGACTTTCTCACCAAATCCTCCATGTTGAGTTGTACACCTTATGGCTCGCCTTACAATTATAAAGTCTAAAGCTTCTGCCAAATCTTCTGAATTACTACCAGACCCAACTACCTATAAGAACATCATGGGTGCCCTTCAATATCTTAGCTTGACTAGACCTGATCTATCCTTTGTTGTCAATCAAGACTGTCAAAGAATGCACAAGCCCACATCTGCAGATTTCATTGCATTAAAAAGAATCCTTCGCTGTCTTAAAGGAACTCCCTTTTGGCATAGTCTTCAAATGAGGACCTCTTTGATTGGCTGCGTACTCAGATGCAGTCTGGGCTGAAGATCCTATTGGAAATAGAGGACAGTCGCAAGATCATCCACAGAGGTGGAGTATCATTCCCTGGTACATACAGTTGCAGAAATCAGCTAGTTACATATGTTGTGTCACAACCTTCCAATTTTCCTACCAGCTCTACCAACCCTATGTTGCAACAACATTTCTTCTCTGACTGGCTTCCAATCCCATGTTTCATGCACGCACAAAACACATAGAGATTGATTATCACTTCATTAGAGAGAAAGTTTTGCATAAGACAACATAGGTTAGATATGCTATTACGTTGGACCAAGTCGTTGACATCTTTACCAAGGGACTCCACCCTAGAAGACTACAGTTTCTCCGTTCCAAGCTCATGATCTCTTGAAGGAGGCTACTGATGAAGACAAGAAAACCGAGTTTTCTCCAAGCTCATAACTGTTTCACTTCTGCGGAAACTCATGTCGGTTATAACTGTTGAGTTAAACTATGTAACTGAATTGGGCCCAGATTCTAGTAATCTGTTGTCACGGAGTCATGCGCTAAACTCATGACTGTAACTAAATGAAGCCTAAATATAGTTGGCTCATCTGTATTGAATTACAAATCAGTGAAATCTCAGATCAGAGCAGTTCATTTCTTTTTCCCTTGTTCTGCAATTCCCTCTTCTCCTTAATATCCTCTTCTTCATTGTTACATATTACTAGTGAGCTATGCCTAGATGTGGTCCTCTTTGCATGGCCTACTTGGGACCACCACCAACCACGATTCGTGGTGAGATGGAAGTCTCATGTGGGCCAGTGCCAGCACTGGAGGATAGATAACTGTAAGGCGGGTTGGATTGATCAAAGCGGGCCTGGCTAAAATAATCCATTGCAGAACCACCCCAGGGAAGTGCCTCAACTTGTTAATTTATCCATCTGAACTACACAAATATATTAGAAGATAACTGCTAACTTCAGAGAAACCAAGAAAATCGATCTCATTGAACTAAGCCTGGGGGGTGTTTATGGGCTGGGGGTTGTGACTGACTGAGGCTATCAATGCTTGGCCCAAGTTTAGAAACACAGACCCGGATTAGGCCCAAGCCTAACACAGGCTATAAGTTCTTATCCCAAGCCCGAGCCCATCTCAATCATGTTAGGCACAAGTCCGCCCCATTTGGTCAATCACGCTAGGTTTTTGGGGCTTTCTATCACTTATTTATTTACCAAAATCATTACAAACTATAAGTAATTCTTATTCTGGCTTGGCCCAGCTGGCTCCAAGTTATCAATAATTAATCAAGACCAGCCCATATATTGAACGGGCTCAAATTTTAACTCAAGATTTAAATCCTGGCCCGTCTGAGTTGTAAAACCCACGGCCCAAAGCAGACTGTGCTCCTAGTTCCATCCATCTAAAAAATATAGGGTTGTAAACGGGTCAGTTCCGGCCCAGAACCGGAACCGTTAAGGAGATGGCGGAGCCGGCTCCGGACCCTGAACTAGCTTCTTGGCTCCGGAACCGGAACTAGAACCATATATGGGACAGGTTTGGATCCGGTTCGGGTCTAGGTAGAGAATGATATTAAAAAAACATAGTTTTTAAGAGAAATTTTCGAAAATTAGGGTAATATATCAAGTCCGGTTCCACCTTAGTTTGGATCCATCTACTTATCGGGGCCTAAATAAGGACCTAGACCCGGTTTTTAATTGGTCGGAACCTCCAGGTCGGAGAATCGGAGGCCCATTTACATCCCTATAAAAATACAATACCCATCAACCATGGTGCTTTGCATTCTCAAGTGCATTCTCAAGTGGTTATCCAAATACTTCATTTCTGGACTTCTTTTGGACGGTTTCAATGAAGATGCTCAGATGCTCTCTTGCCTGTCTCTCTCGTCTTCTATCTATTTTGTTCTGTATCTTGCATGGCATTAGCTTTCACTTCACAAAAGTCTAAAAATATTCGAAAAGGCTGGCAACATATCCTGAAAGGAGCATGTGGTACATGCAATTCCTTTGCACTTTTTCCACTATTAAAAT
Source organism: Umbellularia californica (assembly GCA_028538565.1). Classification (NCBI taxonomy): domain Eukaryota; kingdom Viridiplantae; phylum Streptophyta; class Magnoliopsida; order Laurales; family Lauraceae; genus Umbellularia; species Umbellularia californica. The sequence goes on along the minus strand of JAPQWN010000010.1, from coordinate 10,601,590 downwards.
CTAGATCCACCTGTTTCATTTTAGAATTTAGCTTTTACATTAAATCCAACATTGGACAATAAAAACAAGGTGCCACAGACAAGAAAAGGCCCCATGTGTAAAAAATTACAGAGGCTTGAAGTTAGAAAATAAAGGAGACAAGATCCCGGTGTCGCTAATTCATCGACTAAAACTGATTGGTAAGGAGCTGTTTGTTTGTTCTCGTTTACATATGTAACTATTACGCATGGATCACATTTGTTTGAAGGGTCGGGCTTTAGTGCAGCGTCGCAGTGGCATACTCTGTGGCAGCATTTGTCCTTTTTAAACTAAAGAAGCCTTCTCAATGTCTTCTCACCCTCCCTTACCAAAAACATAAAACGTATATCTCCTTAATCTCTCTCCTCAAAAGGCTTTCCCACTAAATTATCAATGGGCCTCATCTCTATAATGCAAACAGTTCAAATTAAGGCTTTTTTTTTTTTTTTTTTTATGTAGCCCTAGCAACTTGAATTCAAGTGGGACACACTTTCAAATTTACATATGCAAAATGAGGGTTATTCGATCGCCAAAGTCCAAACATGGGTTGGTTGGGAGTTTTAATTTTGAAATTAACTAATTATATAATTTTTTTTTACTATTATAAGGATTAGTTTTTTTTTGTTGCACCTCCTAAATATTATTTAGAATAAAAAAACTTTATGATATTAAAATTTTAATATTATGAGTTATATTGACCGTGCTAAGCAGTGTCATGCTTAGGATACAATGAATTGAGTTGCAATAAAATTTAGGAAAACTTCAAATTACTTGTCTTCAAGTTTTACTCAAATAAAATGGCCCACTCATATGAATTTCCAAGGTGACCACTCAATGGACCCACATAAGAAAAATCGCTTCTAAAATTGAGAGTTGATGTTGCAATCAAACCGCCCTTGCTTGATATATATAAATTTGAAGGTGGGTCCCACTTCAATTCAAGGGGCTAGGGCTGCTTAAAATTGAGGGTTGTTTTTCCCTCAACAATTTTTCCCCTTCCAAGTAAAGAAAAGAATTTTTAGAACTCTAAAAGGCAATCTGTTATTTACTTTTGTCCAAACGACAGCTAATCAAAGCTATCCAATTACCATTTCCATTTTATTTATATGATTTTAACCTCTCCCTTTTTTTTCTGTAACCATTCACTTCTGACTAGAGCCTAGATGCAATCAGTGAACTCCCACATGCCTCATGTGAATACTAGCAAAACATGCCCGCACTTAGCACGGGCAATGTAATTTATAATATTAAAAAGAGTATAATTTTTAAAAATATTTAGTTTAGATTATATTGAGATGGTAAAAATTACAATCAAAATTAAAAAAAATATAAGAAGAAGTGATGTAGCAGTCTACTTCATATCTCTGACAATCATGGTGTGGGGCCAGATTAGGTAGATCTCTCTATAGATAAATGGATAGCTTTAAATTTGAAGAAATCAATCCATACCCAAAACTTGTAAAAAAAAAATCTCCCAATAATTCTTGCATTATCCAAACTCTTTAATCTCATGGCCATAATTGATATTTTATACTTTTAAATTCACCTAAAGAAGGTTAACAAAAGTGGACTCTCGATGTAAATCTTAATTGGAGTTCCAATTTTGCAATTTAAAATTGAAATCGAGATCCAATTTCTCAATCAATTGCGAAATTGGACTCCAATTTCAGACGTGTAGACTTGAGAGTTTGGGTTTAAGGTGGATATGTAGGAGAGTTCTTGAGAGTTTGGGTTTGAGGCGGATAAACTTGAGAGTTTGAGTTTGAGTTGGATAAGTCACTTGAATTGATTTGATTAATAGAGCTTATCTCTTAAAATTAATTTGAGATCCAATTTCTCAAATTGATTTGAAATTCAAGTCTAATTTTGCAATTGATTGCAAAATCGGACTCTAATTTCGAAATCGATGACTACATCTATAATATATAATAATAGGGAGCAGAACCCACAATGCGGCATACTTGATGAAAATCTAAACCGCTCAAAAGGGTTTCTTGCGCCATTAATTGGAATTCCTCAAATTTCAATTAACTCAATCTTACGCATTATAAAATGCTATATTTAATGATATTGTCACCAATATATGCATTTACGTAGGATTGAATATTAAAAAGTAAATTCTATCTGAATGATGTGATTGTCAAACCCATACTATGACGTTCAAGAAAAATTATTTAATTTAAATTCTTTATAATTATAATAATGTGCTCACAAGTAAATTGGTTAAAATCAGGCAATTTTCAATTCTTCTCAAGTCTTCTAGTCCCATTATTGAATGTTGGATGTAGAGAGCAATATGAGTTTATCATGTTTATTATTTTTGGGGATAATTAATAACTAGCCTATGAGTTAAATTAATTGGATTGAATATGTCCTTAAATTTTTGATATTATGTGAACTAATTTATATATGTTAAATTTCTTACATCGTTTTTTCAATCAGCAAAAATTTTTGATTTCGTTAATTATCTCTCAAATTCCTCGTTAAGTGAAACTTTTTGCCCCTCCTAAGGAAAAATTCTGACTCCGCCACTAGAGGTGGGAATGTACCTATCTCCTCTCGTGGATCATAACCATTGGACCAAGGATGATACTAATGGAGGGACATAGGCAAAAGCGGCTGATGTTTCACCATAATAAGTGCATCATGAGACGCTAAACAAAGAGGTGATCTTTGGAATCAGGGTGCCAACCGACAAAGGACACACTTGGGGGTTCATTTGAGTAAAGATCCTATTCAAAAATTCCCTAGTAGGTAGCTGACCATGAAAAGCTTTCCAGAGGAAAAACTGAGTTTTCTTGGACTTAAAAATGGTGATGAATGAACTATCTACTTATCCAATGAAAGTTCTGGATCTCTAAAAAGTGAGCCCAATTATATAATTAAACTACAATTTATTCTTCATTTTATCACATTTTTCTCAATTTTCCCGATAAATGCTACTCTAGTGAAGATTTATATTAGATTATGATACAACACCGAGACGTAGGTCAGTTGACCTAGGATTTATATTAGATTAGGATACAATCCTGAGACGTAGCTCAGTTGGCCTAGGACTATGGTTTACACTCGAAGGTTATGGGTTCGAAACTGCACTACCACACTGGGGCCATAGGGAAATTTTAACCGTCTTTCTCTCCTGGGTAGGGATGCACAAAAAAACCGCTAAACCGATCCAGACTAATCCGATCCGGGCGGCTCGGATCGATTTGGTCACGGTCTATATTTCCTTCAAATCGTTCGGTTTGGTTCGGTTTGGTTTTCGGTTTGATTGTGCTGTTAAACCGCTCAAACCCAACCGAACCGAGCCAATTATATAAATATGTATATTTTATAAAATATATAAAGGAATATGAAAAATTACGTGAACAAGATTTTAACTCTCACTCCGTTACTTGAAATTCAACGTCTCTCACTAATTGAACTGCCATTTTTTAAAAAAATAATATAAAATGAAAAACAAAAAAAAAAAAAACCCGTGGCAGAACCGAACCAAATTGGTTCCTTTCAGTTTGGTTTGAGCACATGGGCAGTTCGGTTCGATTTGGGAAACTAGAAAACTGATGGATTTGGTTTGGTTGATAGTTTCCCCATTAAACTGATCCGAATCGCCCATGTGCACCTCTACTCCTGGGCCCGTAGGAATTATTCTTGCCCAAAAGACTGGACCTGCGTTATCAATAAAAAAAAATATTAGATTAGAATACAAAATGAGTTCACCGGCTCTAATATGATTAGCTCAATTGAAAAAGTTAGAAAAACTAATGCAATGAAAAGGCACCCAAATCAATCTATCTATTTTAAAAATCCAAACTTAATGTTTGTGACTTCTCTTGGAGTTGTCCTCTTTTCCATTTTTCCTTGCTTAGGTTCGACTGGCCGTCTCTCACGTCAAATCAAAAGAAAAGTTAGAAATGAACCGATGCAATTCAACGCCACCTAAATCACATCTCTTAAGAAAAAGAAATCAAAGGATTCATAACCATCTCAGTATGTTTTCCTTCTTATTTTAAGTTTAATTTCTCCAAAGTCGTATAATTTTTTGAGAGGAAAGAGTGCAACAAGGGATACCTTGGAACATTAAGAACTTTCTATTTATTAAATAATATGTTCATTTTCTTTTAAAGTTATTGGGGATTTTTAAGAGATAATTAAGATTAGACTTTGATTAAATGGTTTTATGAAAAATAATAAAATTAGGTGATGGTGGTTCATACGTTTTTTTTTTTTAGAAAAATACCCTATGACATGCAACTCTTCTTCTTCTACTTTCACCAAATGCACCATATGGATGATTCTTCTTGGCACATTGGACCAAGCATAAAAGCGATTTTTTCCAAAATTGAGTTGGTCCATATGGATATTCAGGTTTTGACACTGATCTATATAGCTATATCCTCCAGTGTCCTTTGTTTGATCTCCCAAATAGTCCTCGTATGATATAGCAATATTATGGTTCTAGGTCAGAACAGAAAAAGTAAAAACTATTGAAAAGTTCTTATCAACTATGATCAAATTCATTCTTAGTTATAATTGGTTTTCAAGTCATCAGGAACTTTTGAGATCTTGAGATTTGAACCATCTCATAGATTATCATATTCTTGGGAGCAAGAGACCAAAGACCCATCTCGGAAAGATTTATTACAAATTCACCAATAGAAAATGAAGAAGCATTAGATTTGGATTTGAGAATGGGGAGTTCTAGTGGCACCACAAATCTTCCTCTCCCCACCTTAAAAGACAACAAGGTAAGTTTTTCCTAAACTACCCCTCCCTCCTGCTCCCTCTCCCTCTCCCTCCCTCCGCTTCCCTTCCTCCCTCTCCCACCCTCCACCCTGTTCCCTCATCTCGCCTCCCTCCCTCCTCTTCCCTTCCTCGCTCTCCCACCCTCCACCCTCTTCCCTCATCTCGCCCCCCCACCCCTACCCCCGTCTTCGACAGGGAGGGAGCTCTTGCTGGCTAACCGGTCTCCCTCCCCCCTCTCCCTCTTTCTTCCTCCCTCCCCTTCTACTTTATTTTCCTCTTCTTCCCTCTCCTTCCCTCCCCTATTCTTCTTCTCCCTCCCCCTCCCTCTCCCAATTGCCGGTGGGGAGGGAGATTGGGTTGCAGCAAGCAAAAAGTTTCCCTCCTGCTGCTGCAGCTCGATCTCCCTCCCTGCTGGCAGCTGGGAGGGGGAGGGGGAGGGAGAATAAGAGTAGGGGAGGGAAGGAGAGGGAAGAAGAGGAAGGGAGAAGAAGGAAAGAAAATAGAAAGGGAGGGAGGAAGAAAGAGGGAGAGGGGGGAGGGAGACCGGCCAGCCGGTTGGGGCTTCTGCCCCAAGCTGCCAGCCGTGGCTCCCTCCCTGCCGGAGACCGGGGGGGGGGGGGGGGGGGGGGGGGGCGAGATGAGGGAAGAGGGTGGAGAGTGGGAGAGGGAGGAAGGGAAGAGGAGGGAGGGAGAGGGAGAGGGAGGACGAGGGAGGGGTAGTTTAGGAAAACTCTTCTTTTCTTTTTTTTTTTTTTTTTTGGAGAGAGAAACTTTTGAGGTTCCAACAGAATCTCCCTTTGAGAATAGTACTCCAGTCATTGTTTGATTCAACCCTCCAATGATAGCAATCATTAAGTAACAATCAAGATTTGTGACCCTCCACTGCACTCACAACACTCACTTCCAAACAAAAAAAGACCAAATACTTATAAGCTTTATCATCCTTGCTCAACTACATGAAAACCATTCAATCTACAACTTTACTCAGCTTCAAACTCACACAACCAATTCCCAAATATTATATTTGGGCCGTTGGGTAGACGATTGTAAGGTCCCGTCCCGAGTTAATCAAGATTAACTCTACTTAATTGAAATTCATGCTAGTTAATCATGTTTAACTAGTTGTACTTAATGACTAAGCTCAATGAGATTAGTCCCCAAATGAATGTAATGAACTGATAATGAAGAGATTAAGTACATTGATTGTATTTACGGCTAATTAACCACAGTTAATTGAGCTAAGAATAGTTTATGACCAAATGCTATGGAATTACCCTCGAATGAATGAATTGGACTTAATGTGATAGCAAGGAATGGAATTGCATGGTTTAAATTGAGTGTTAGACTCAAACATTGAAATGAAGGACTTTTATGTAAATACGAATTTTCGCGTATTTCGTCGAATACGGAAACTCTTGATACCAACACGTGTATCTCGACGAGTACGTCAACTTCCGTAATAGGCTCGAAGTCGTTTGACGAGAGTTCGATCAAATGACCCTTCATTTGACTCGAATTGTAAATAGCCTTAATGATGTGGACTTGGGTGCAAAAATAAGCTTATATAAGCTAAAGATGACTCAAATGAGTCATTCACTTATCTTCCAAATCATTCCAAACCCTAGGCACCTTTCTTCTTCCTTTTTCCTTTTCTTTCCTTCCAATCTCACTATATCAAGCATTAAACAAGGAGTTGTAAGTGTTTTCGAGAAGTTTCCACCCTTCACTTCATCTTCCCCAAATTTGTTTTCAATTTGTGGAAGTGTGAAGCTTGGACTCAAGGTTTTCTTCTTGCAATCAAGCTCTAGCAAGAAGTTTTCATCTATTCAACCTTCACTAGAGGCAAGTACCAGTGTATTCTTATGATTTACAATGTTTTAGAGAGTTTGGAGTCCATTTGACTCAATTTCTAGAAGTTTTACTCCAGAAAATCTGAAGCTCAAAACTGAGCTTCTGGGCAGTGTCGGTCAGCCGACACCTGACCGACAACCTAACCGACAGGCCAACATACAGCTCAGAGAGCTGTATCAGAGAGTTCTCAGCTCTCTGGAATTCTGACCGACCTTGGGTTGGTCAGCCTACATAGAAGTGTCGGTCGACTGACGGTCAACCGACGGACTAACCGACAGATCTGGAAATCTGTCTCAGTGAATTCCAGCTCTCTGGAATTCGAACCGACAATATGTCGGTTAACCGATTTGATATCTTCGGTCAGCCGACACCTGACCGAGGCCTGACCGACTAATGTATCAGAGAGTGGACTGAAAAATCCAGCTTCTGGAACTTGAACCGACAAAGTGTCGGTTAACCGACATGCCAACCGACGTTGTGTGGTCGGTTAACCGACAGGCCAACCGATAGCTGAGTCAAACTCAGAGAGAGTTATGGGAATGAAGCCTAGATTATACATGCTGTCCCATATTAATGTCTAAGCCTACATAGGTGTTAGCGAAAGTCGTCCTAATGTACGAATCAAATGCATAAAGTGATATTCATCGAAAATAACACGTACATGGGATAACTAACGCTTCACTCATTCGTTTGGTTTAGAAGTATGAATAGATTTGATTAGAAACGAATAGAATCCTTGAAGTGACACAGAGATGTACTTCATTGGCATAATGCACAAATTGACATAATGCGCGAAATGACAGAACGCACGAATTGAATTAATGAAATGAAATGAATAGTCACTAAAGGTGACAGTAAATTGAATAAATGAATGATTCCTGCTGCAGTAGATGTGAGGGGCGTTCCGGAGCCTCGTGGAATGCCAGTGCTCTCTGATCAAGACACTGGAAAATTTCCACCATTTGTGATAAGTCATGTAATGAAAAGTGAAACACTCTTGAAGCCTCGGCCCTGAATGGTTCGCCCTTCCGCCTTGTGCTTAATTAAATTGAATAAAGGAAAATGAAATAACCTTGAAGACTAGGCCATGAATGGTTTGCCCTTCCGCCTTGTTCTTACACTGCTTCCGTTGGAAGACACGAAATGAAAAGATATGACTTGGCATAGGTATTTATTATGGAACTAAATTAGGTTATATAGAACTGTTTAAGTTCTTACATTGTTACATTCTTGTATAGAATTGATAAATAACATGAAGAATCATGAAAATGCATGTATCTTGTTGAACCTTCGTGTTCACGTGTTATTGATGATGTCACAGGCCCAGATGCCCGTGCCGGTCCCGCCGAGGCCGCGCCGCCTGCGGAGGAGGCCCGTCCGTTACCTCCATGCGGTTTAGCGGAGTGTGATGGAACGCGCTCCGAGGCGCCGTGGGGCGGCTACCGGGGTCGGCGGAACGTGGGAGTCCGTCGGGTCCGGCCCTTTCGCGCCCTGGCGGGCCTGAAGCGTGCATCAACATTTCTTTTATGTGAGTGTGCCAGATTTTCTATTTTACTTGGAATTGCAAGTGGTAATCCGGAGATCAACCTTCGCAAGTAAAAAGGAAATCAACTTATTTCAAGTTTTCCATTGCACAAATATTTAAGAAAAGAGACATTTTCTTAATTTGCCGTGAAAGGCGATTTTGTTTGGCATTTATAGCCGATTTTGGCGTTTATAGCCGATTTACAATTCTTATCAATAATGAAAGACAAGAGTTGTGATTTTTGTCTCTTTAGAAAAATACAAACTACAATGAAAAGCAAGAAAAGGAAGATCTAACTTTTCAGGAGGTTGTGGGGGACTCGTTCAGATTGACGGTCGCAAGCCATGTGTGGGCTTCGCCGTCATCCATGCAGATGAGAACAGAGGATGCTCTTGATTCGCTTGGCTTGGCTATAACCTCAGATTTTTAGAGGACAAAGACCAAGAGAAGGTCCTATGTCCAATAAAAAGCTAAGTAGACGGGCTGAAAAGCCACGTCTAAGCCATTGGAGGCAGCAGGAGAAGGCAAGGACCTTGGGGGGGGGGGGTGCCCCCCAAGGGACTTTTGTCACCTTGTAGTGGTGGCCGGTGCAGAACTTCAGCAGAGTTTTTTCTCTCTTTTTTCTTTTTCTGGATACGAGCTCTGGATTCTTTCCGATCGATCGATCTCGATTTTCTGATCTCGATTTTCTCCTTTTTCATTTCAATGGAATGCTCTCCTATTTATAGGCCTTTGGTAGCCATTTAGGAGGGTTTATGAGCCTTAATGGCTTTAATGGGAGGAGTTACAAGATTTATTTCTTGATTTTGTAACTCCTTTTTCCTTGAATCTGATTGGCCGATGGAGATTAAGGGCTTTTAATCACCTTAATTACCATAATGGGAGGAGTTTCATGGTTTAAATGCCATGAATCAATTGACTTGTAACTCTCAAATGCTTGCTTCTGATTGGGCCGTCCAAAGAAATGAATTAATGACTATAATAAAGCTAGTCAATTAACCACATTAATTGGTCGCCGAGCAGTCGAAGAGTCGCGGGCCGTGCCGTGTCTTCTGGAATTCTTCTGGCGATGATCATCGATGGATCTTCATGCTGATCGACATTTGATGAACATGTAACTTCAGACATTGATAGTTAAGAGCGGGCCGGTGACATCTGTCTTGTCGATTTCTGGATCGGTCGGACAGAAAGAGCACTTTTTTTGGTCGACCGGTTGGCGATCTTGGAGCGATCAATGATGATTTTGTGCTTTTGGAGGTTGACCCGTGATTTTGACGGGTGTCGGAGGATATGAGTCAATTTCAAGCACTAAAAATCACATTTTCAGGAAACCACAGGGGCCAAAGTGCGCGAAACGCGAAAAAAGACGGAAAAACGGGTCACCGGCGGAAAATCCGGTGACCCGGACTTCCATGGTCACCGACGACCATGGGCCTGCGACCCTGGGGGAATTTTCCCCTTCGGAGCCCGTTTTGCGGTCGTTTTGAGGTCTTTTTCGTCGCCGTTTTCTTCTGTATTTTTCCTGACATTTCTTCTCATTTATTGGCTTGATTTCCCTGTAGAAAACCTGATGAGAATCCTTGCATTTTTAGAGTGCAAAGTTTCCAATTTTCCGGGAAAGCCGAAGACTTTGTCGCGTAAAGCTGCTGATTTTCCGCCAGAAGCTGAAACTTGGTCAAACGATGTCGGAATGACCTGAAATTTGAGGTGAAGCCTCCTGAGCAATAAATAAGACCAACCATAGGCTTTTGTTTGAGTTTTGAAGCCGTTTGGGGTCCCGTCGATGCTTCACTTGATTTTGCTGCGGGGAAAATGCCGAGCTTTGATATGTGGTCAAACGATGTCCGATTGACCTGAAATTTGACGGGGAGCCTATTGGAGTCATTTTGAGACGTTCCATGGGCTCCGTTTTGGATGTCATGGTCCCGGGTTGCTCCGCCGCCGGTAGGCTTGATTTTCTCTCGGAGCATCGAAACCTGGTCAAACGTTGTCAGAATGACCTGAAATTTGACGTGCAGCCTTTTGGAAGCATGTTGAAGCCACTCATGCACTTGGTTTGATGAGCGAAGGCTTCGGTGGTTCCCGCCGCCGAGAGGCTTGATTTTGCTGCTCGAGCATTGATGGAGGGTCAAACGTTGTCGGTTTGACTTGAAATTTGGCATGGAGCCCTTTTGGGACATGCTGGAGTCATCTGTAGGCTCTGATCGAAGTTTTGACGTCTCCGATGATGTCGCCGCCGGGAGCGCCATTTTAGCTAACGGAGAAGCGAAGTTAGGCCAAATGATTCTGAAATGGCCCGAAACTTCATGTGTACTCTTCTCTTGGCTATCTTGAAGGATCTTGCAGTTTTTGTTTGATTCTGACAAGATTTGATTTTTTGGAGAAATTGCATTGCCTATTTATGGCAGGTTGCGACTTCATGCAGCTTTCTTGATGTTGAAGAGGCAAAGTGACATTTTTGGTGTCAACAAATGCCCCCTCGAGGTACAGCGACGAATTGCTTGACTTTTGTAGTCGATGTGCCTCGAAGAGATTTTTGAAGGAGAGCTTGTGTCTTGACCAAGAGTCTTTGAGCAATCTTTCCTTTGGTATAGTAGCCTTTGAGCTTTCAGGGGAATTTTATGGTAGTGAAAGGAATCACACACCATCTCGAGGCAAAGTTTTGAAGATGACATCAGGGATGTGGATTTGGGTTTCTGTTTTTGATCTTGTGACCTAACCAGCTATATATGGCAGGTTAGGGGATCGGATTTTGGTTTTGACCTTGTGACCCAACAAGCTGTATGCGGCAAGTTGGGGGATCATGATTTGGTTTTTGGTTTTGGTCTTGTGACCTAACAAGCTGTATGTGGCAAGTTAGGGGACCAGGATTTGGTTTTTGGTCACTCTTTGGGACTGTGTGGGTCCATTGGAGTGGTTTGGATTTTTTTTTGTGGAATGTCAATTTCAAGATTTTGGCTCAATTTGGTTTATGAGGCTGGATGGTTTGATTTTTGGAAGCTCATGGGGCTTGGAATTTTTTTTTTGTATGGTTCAATCAACTCAAAAGAGGCATGGAACCATTTTTGTATGCTCTTGGTAAGAGGGATTTTTTGCTGACTAAAAGCCCATTTTTTTTTTTTTTTTTATAGTGCCTAGGTGGTCAAACCTGGCTCATATGGGTTAGCCCATGGGACCTTAAGCTTTTTAGGATGGCTTAGATCTCATGTGGGGCCATTTTTGTAAAGAATATCTAAAGATATCTCATTTGGATAGAGAATATCTAAAAATAGCTTTATGGGAGAGAATCTCTTATATTCCCTTAATTTGGGAGAGAATATCTCAAGGTATCTTTCTTTTTGGGAAAGAATCTCCAATCTCCTATTTTGTTGGAGAGAATCTTTCATTGATTGATTTTGGGAGGAAATCTCTCAAAGACATCTTTCTTTTTGGGAAAGAGTCTTTCTAATTCCTTCTCTTTTGGTAAGGTTACTAATTAGTAACACTTACCTTTCTTCTTTGTTTCCTTCTTTGATTTGCTCTCTCCTATAAAAGCAAAGGAAGGTAGGATCTCTTGCTCTTATTGCTTTCTTTTGCAACAATCTCAAGAGAGCTCCAAGGCCAAGAGTTTTTCTTCTTTAAGGATCTTCAAGCTTTTTCCTTCTTCTTCTCCATCAATGGCTTCAAGTAAGTTTTCTCTCTTTTTCTTTCAAGAAAACTCTATGTAGAGAATAGGATGGTAAAAAAAGAAAGTTTCTCTTCTCTCTTTTTTTTCTTTCTTTTCTTTTTTTTTCTTTCTTTCTATTCTTCTTCTCTTTTTTTTTTTCTTTTTTTTTTCCACGTGATTTCTGTTTTTTTTTTTTCACGTGTGTCTCTTTTCTCTTTTTTTTTTTTTTTTGGTGGGCCGTACGGACAGATCCGTACGGATCTGGTCCGTACGGCCACGTGGCCTGATTTTTTTTTTTTTTCCTTTTTTTTTTTGAGAAAGTTTCTTTTTTTTTTCTTTTCTTTCTCCCTCTCTTTTTTTTGAGAAAGTTTCTTTTTTTTTTTTTCTCTCTCTTTTTGCTCATCATGATAATGCGTTTTTATGTAGATGTTCATGCATGTACTTTTTGTAGATTGAGCATGATAGCATACCTGAAAATCTTTGCAAATTTGGGAATTTGGAGCTCGCAGCGATGTTGAGCCCTTCTTGATTTTGCGGAGATTTTGAGGTTTCGAAAGTTTGGAGTTTCGGAGCCCGCAGCAAAGTGACCCCTTTTTTTTTTTAGCGAAATCCTGTCATTTTGATGACGATCTTTTTCTTTTCCAACCTTTGCAGGTGGTTCCTCCAGAGCGAACAAGGGTAAAGAGCCTGCTACAAGCGTACCTCGTCGATCTGCTAGATCTTCCAATGTGGCCGTTCAGCAAGCCTGGGAGAAGGTCCAGTTTGTTGAGAAGAACTTGGAAGAGTGCGATTCCCTCAATCGCGATGAGATGAGACAGCGATTGATTGCTCTCAAGGATGGGGAGTTCTATAAGATCATGGTAAGCAACCGTCCTTGGGTTATGGACGATCTGAGGGTTTTACCCAAGCCTACCTTCTTCTTTGGAGATGCAGTCCCTGACGACTTGACATACCAAAGGAGATGTTTTCAGTTCTCTTACACAGTAAATGGTGAGGAGAGAACTATTTTTACCCGGTCGTCTTTTGACCGGACCATCTCGATCCTGAGCCTTTCTCCCACGTGCCCTAAGAGGGAAGATCCTCCGAGCTGGGTGAAGAGGACCAGTGTGATCAAGACCGGGGTTTTTGTTGGTGGACCTTCCGGTTTTGCAGAGAAGCCACCTGTCCGTATGGACGTGTTGATGCCAGCCAGTGGTTACCAAGGTTCTGATCATCCATCGGTCGATTTGAGACCGGTGGGCCTTGGCGTTTTCAGCAGTGACGGCAGCAATTGGGTGAAGCCTTTTCGACTTCGTGGCCGTTTCAATGCTGACTCCGATTGGAAGTCATGGACTGACCACACCTTGCTGATTGGGGGCGCCGTTTTGAAGGAAGCCGGGATTTTTGACGCGGTCCGCGCTTTTAGGGAGACCGTGACTTTTTCCGATGATGCCTTCATGGCTATGTTGGAGTCTTTCCTCCCTCAGACCAATACCTTCGTTGTCACGAACCGTGAGATTGGTTTTTCTTTGAAGGAGTTGAGTGCTATTACTGGATTACCCATCCTTGGCAAACTCTACGAGGAGTTCATGCCGATTGACAGCGTCCTTGAGGAGCAGTCAGAGGAGTTCAGGCTCCTATACTTTCAGCTCGTCGCCTTCTATGATTTTTTGAAGGAGGGCTCGAAAGTGAGATCCAGCAGTTGGAAGAGTTATGGCTCTTCATTCTTCAACTTCTTTGATAGCAAAGAGTCTTCTGATAGCATGACCCGGGAAGACAGGAAGAAGACTTCGGTCATGCAGGAAGAGTTGAAGGGTTTTTTCGCGAGCACAGATGCCATTTGTTCTGACATTGCATTGCGGAGAGATCTTGCTTTTTACCTCACTTTTTGGCTAGGTGAGGCTATTTTTGCTGGTGGAGATGGGACGTACATCAGGCCGCATTGTATTTTTCCGGCTTGTCAGATGGCGTTTGGAGAGCGGCTTGCTTTGGTGCCCGCTCTTTACTCCTACCTGTGTACCGAACTGCAGGCTGCTGCTTTCTTGGTTCGGCTTGGGCTCCCTATGAATAGGGTATTTTCAGCCCATATCTTTTATTCGTGGTTTGTATACCACTGTCCTGGCTTCCACCAGCTGGGTGCTGCACAGGATGATGATCCTCTGATGATTCGATTGGCTAAGGGAAAAGCCGTATCTGAATCACTTTTGTTTGCCCGCATGAGGATCCGACGGTTCAGGGACGTCGAGATGGGGCAGTCTTCAGTTAAGCTTTCTCCGGAGTTGCGGAAGAAGGCTTTTGATTTTGGTGCCTCCCGAGACTCTACCAGAGCAGGGTCGGGAAGGCATTACTCTTTGACCAATGTAGAGAAGGAGTGGCTTTTCAGCATACGAGTCGGCACGATGGTGTACCGCAGACATCTTTTCGTCGACATCCAGCCGTATGTACCTTCTCGCTTTGCGCTTCAGTTGGGCTTCTCTCAAGGCGTTGTTGGAGCGCCTTCGAGTATGGTGAAGCGTTTTGGGGGTTTGCAGGATGGCAGAAATGCATGGGCTTTCTATAGTGCTGAAGACACTACTGCCACGATTTCTTATCCTGAGCTGTCGACTTTCCGAACTGCCGGCTTCACGAAGTGGTTCGCGGAGAGCTTTTTGGCATATCGGGGGCTTTCCAAGAAGGAGCTTGATGTAAAGCTGTCTTCTGGAAAAGGCATTGGGAAGTCGGATGGCGTCCGGCGAGAGGAAGTTTGGGCCTTCCTTTCTGGAGAGAAGCACAAGATAGGCTTTCTCGGTGACCAGGGCGTCATTGGTTCTGAAGCTGTTCGGGAAGTACCTGATGAGGCTTTGGAGCAGCTAGAACAGGAGGAAGCTGAGCTCGACGCTTGGATGCAAGCGGCACAGAGACGAGCTTCCGTGGAGTCTACTGGCGAGAGCAGACCATCCAGTGAGGAGTCAAGTGAGAAACCTGACTCTGATAGTGGGGCGGGTTCTTCTAGGAAGCGAACCCGTAGAGGTAAGAAGAGGAGGAGGAGTCAGCGTCACATGGGGCGGGACGAAGACTCTCCTAATGTGGAAGTCCCTCTCACTATCAATGAGGAGGTGCCAGGGGAAGCTGACGAACCTCCGGAGAAGAGGATTCGGGAAGAAGAGACCATCGGTGAAGGTATGATTCCTCCTTTTCCTTTTCTACTTCTTTCATGGGGCTTTCCATGTTCTGATTTGTTTTCTCACCCTGCTGCTGCTTTTCTTTTAGCAGAGGATGAAGACTTGCCGATGCCTAAGGTTCCAACTGATGAGGCGGTGATGGAGCCGGTTTTGGCATCTGAAGAAGAACCGAGGGACTCTGGAATGACTCCGGAATCTCCAATTGGTATAACTTCTTTCGCTTTCTCTCTTTTTTTTTTTGCCTGCGACTTGATTTGCTAACATTTTTTTTTCTTGTCAGCTGACTTGCCACAGGATTCTGATGACTTTGAACCATCAATGGACGCAAATGTCGATGATGCTTCTGATGAGTTCATGGAGGAAGAGAGTGTTCCGCCAGTCGTCGAAGAAGGTACTTTGTAGTGATGACCCTGATGATTTTTTTTTTGAACAGGATCATATTCATACCTTTTTGTGTTTCATTTGCAGGTTTTGAAGTGACAGAAGAGAGTCCATCGCTTTCTTCAGAACCAGAGCAAGGGATGCCAGAGGTCGATCCGGAGGTAGAGACCAGTTCTGACATGATTGAGGAGATGCCTCGTGTTGAGATTCCCTCTCCAGTGGCTCCAAGTGAAAAGAGTTCTTTTGTTACTCTTCCAATGGGACATGACATGAGCAGCCGATCAGCGGAGAAGGGTGAATCTTCATCCAGTTCGTCTCTTCAATTTGCGAAGAAGGTGCTGGCTCGGGTTTTGAGTTCTTGGGTCAAGACTCTCCTTTTTGGACACTTGGAGGCAGGATTTGGCATGATCCCACATGTACAGGAGATTCTGACCGACACCGAAGAGGTTGGTCTGGATGTCACAGGTGCCAGGGCGATCGTTGATAGGATCATTGCACTGGGTGACAAGTGGTTTGAGACCATGGGTTTCCCTGACGACCAATTCTTCAAGGAGATGTTCTTGGACCCTGCTGATAAGGCTAAGTCTGACCTGAATGAGGCTACACAAAGCAAGAAGCAACTAGTTCGGGAGAAGAACAAGGAAGAGCTAGCCATCATCGGATTGAGGCATGACCTTAACGTCCTTGATAGGGAAGTTGAGGAGGCCAGGAAACGTCTTGAGCATTTGAAGGCACAAGTCGATGCGAAGTGGGCTGCTATAACAGAGGCTCGTGACAGGGAGAGTACTCTGATTCGCAGGGTTGCAGATGCCGGTCAAGTTCTTGAGAGGAGGACTCTAGAAAACGAACGATGGCAAACTGCTGGGGAAGAGCTTCCCGGTGTAAAAGAAGGGTTACGGCATTCGCCAGCATCTCATGGCAAGTTCCTGAAGAAGCGTGCCTTGGAAACTCTGACGGCTGAGGCCAAAAGTTTGCTTGAGGAGCTGAAGCTTTGGCTGGAGACATTTTTGGCTGAGCTCCTGATTTTTTATAGCAGAAACCATTCTTCTTTTTTTTGGTACCACATGTATTTTTTGGTACTCTTTTTTTTTTTGTAGTGCTTGTGAACACTTTCTTTTTTTTTGGTACCACATGTATTTTTTTTGGTACTTTTTTTTTTTTTTTTTGTAGTGCTTGTGAACACTTTCTATTTTTTTTTTTTTGCTTTGGTACCACATGTATTTTTTGGTACCCTTTTTTTTTTTTGTTCCCTACGCTCACTCAAATCTTTTTGTGATGAAAGCAATTGCTAAATGGGATTTGATCAAAAGCTTTGTCATTTTGTGAAAATCTTTTGTCAAATGGTTGTTTTGGTAGGGGAAACGAATTTGGCATGAAAGCCGGATTTTTGTGGCATTTACAGCCAGTTTGGTGGCATTGATAGCCAATTGGTGGCATTTATAGCCGGTTTGGTGGCATTGATAGCCAATTTGTGGCATTTATAGCCGGTTTTGACATGAGAGTCAGGTTTTTTTTGTGTGGCATTTGTAGCCGAGTTTTTTGAAAACCAAGTTTTGTTTTATTGGCATGAAAGCCGATTTTGGCGTTTATAGCCGGAAATTTTTGTTTTGGCATTCATAGCCGGATTTTGGCATTTATAGCCGAGTTTTGGTTTTCAAAATGCAGGTATCGACTAAATGTCGCCTCCCCGCTGAATGGTCTTGCAAATATCGATGGAATGTCGCTTCCTTGCTCATTCGGTTTTGCGAGTATTGATGGAATGTCACTTCCTCGCGGGTTAGGTTTTGCAAGTATCGATGGAATGTCGCTTCCTCGCGAATTGGGGTGCAAATATCGACTAAGCGTCGCTTCCCTGCTTTTCCCAAGACTTTTGGTTTTGCGGGTACTGACTTGATGTCGTTTCTCCGCGATTTTTGAAATTTGAGGTTTTCTCGAACCATTTGTAATTTTGGTTGTGGATAGCAACTGGTATGTTGCATCTCCACGATTTTTGAAATTGGGTTGTGGATATCAACTGGTTTGTTGCTTCTCCACGATTTTAGGTTTTCTCGAACCTTTGAAATTTGGGTTGTGGATATCAACTGGTTTGTTGCTTCTCCACGATTTTTGAAATTGGGTTGTGGATATCAACTGGTTTGTTGCTTCTCCACGATTTTAGGTTTTCTCGAACCTTTGAAATTTGGGTTGTGGATATCAACTGGTTTGTTGCTTCTCCACGATTTTTGAAATTGGGTTGTGGATATCAACTGGTTTGTTGCTTCTCCACGGTTTTTGGATTTTGCAAGTATCGACGAAATGTCGTTTCCCTGCGATTTTGGGTGCAAGTATCGATGGAATGTCGCATCCTTGCTTTTTTTCAAAATTTTTGTTTTGCGGGTACTGACTTTGATGTCGTTTCCCCACGATTTTTGAAAAACCATTTTTTTTTTGTTTAAAGACACGAGGGTCGTAAATTTTGACCTAGAACCATTTGGCGGTAAAAGGTAAGGTGGACTAGGATGGAAATCCCTGAATCCGGATTTTTGTTTCAAACCATGAATTTTGGTTCAAGGATCGAAAGTTTTGGTCAAGTCAGGGAAAGGCTCCTAAACTTGGATTTTTTTTTGTTTTTGAACAATGAAACAATGAAAGTAAGCATTGTTTTTGAATCTCTAGAAATTTTGACATTTGATATGAAAATTCTAAAGAGAGTGGGTTTGACGAGCGAGTACCTGAGAACAGGATTTGGCCATACAGGCATTGCTCTTACCCAGTTGGGTAAGTCTTCAATGGTAGTACCGCTTCAAGAACTTGCCGTTGATAGGCAGCATACATCTGTCGCCTTCCATGTTTAGGAGGGCATATGCGCCGTTGGAGAAGACTTTGTCGATGACGTAGGGTCCCTCCCATTTTGGTTCAAATTTGCCTTTGGATTTGTGTGCGAAGACCATTGGTCTTTTTACCGCAAGAACCAAGTCACCCTTTTTGTAGGCGCGTTGCCGGACCCTTTTGTCAAAAGATCCTGCCATGCGTGCTTGGTAAATTTCAATGCTTTGTCGAGCTTCGAGCCGTCTCTCATCGAGATTGTCCAGCTCATGGAGTCGCAATTTCGCATTGCTTTCTTGAGTCATGTCATTTTGTAGAGATACCCTCAGAGAAGGAATTTGTACCTCTAGGGGCACGACAGCTTCGCATCCATAGACCAAGGAGAATGGTGTGCTATGGGTTGGTCCTCGAACGGTGGTTCGATAGGCCCACAAAGCTTCAGACAGTTTGTCGCTCCAGTCTCTTTTGTGACTAGAGACCATTTTCTTGAGGATTTTGCAGAGTGTCTTGTTGAAGGCTTCTGCTAATCCGTTTGCTGCCGGATTGTATGGAGTCGAAGGACAGCTTTGAATTTTGTATTTGTCGCAAAACCTGTAGAATCGATGATCCCGGAATTGTGGTCCGTTATCATGGACGAATCTCTTGGGTATGCCGAAACGACAAATGATGTTGGTGCGCAGGAACTGAAGAACTGATGAGGTCTTCATTTCGTTGAACGCAAATGCTTCTGACCACTTGGAGAAATAATCCGTAGCGGCGAAGATGAAGCGATGACCTTTGCTTGAAGGGGGAGAGATAGGACCTATGATGTCCATGCCCCATGCTTCAAAAGGTCATGAGATTGCTGTAGGATGCAGCCATTTCGGAGGCATGTGAATGTAATCTCCGTGAACTTGGCATAGCTGGCAGCGTTTGGCAAATTGCATTGCATCAGCAACCATGGTAGGCCAATAGTAACCTAACCTTTTTATCTGATCATAGAGCTTAGGACCTGCCTGATGGGCTCCACAAAGACCAGCATGAACTTCTTTAAGTGTTTCTTCGGCCTCTTGTTGTGACAAGCAGCGTAGAAGTACTCCGTTGAAGGATTTCCTGTAAAGGATCTTTGAAGGGATATCCAAATGAAAGTTTGGGGTTTGCCTTTGAATGCTTACCCGTTCTTTTGGATCTTCAGGTAGGATTCCGAACATAGTGTAATCAATGAACGGATCCCTCCAGTCGCCGATTGAAGGTTGAAGGATAGAGATCCGACTTCCAACCACTCGGTGGCATTCAGCAACTACTTGGTGTGTGTTAAGAGGAGGGAGGATCCTTCTCTCATTCACTGTAATTTGCATGTTTTTTCCTTCCTGGATCGCCATTGATGCGGCAAGTCCAGCCAGGGCATCTGCACGGATGTTTTCACCTCTACGAATGTGGGTGATGTGTCAGATGTCAAACTTTTGCAGAAGCGATTGTGCCTTGTTGTAATAAGGCAGCAGATCAGGCTTCCTGACTTCATATTTCTGATTCATCTGGTTGACGATCAGTTGAGAGTCTCCAAAGACTTCCAGCATGGTGATACCAGATTCGATGGCGAGTTCCAATCCTAGGATCAGAGCTTGGTATTCAGCTGCATTGTTTGTGCATGGTTCCAGTAGCGAGAAAGCGTGTGGAATCATGCATTTGTCGGGGCTAACAAAGAGGATGCCAACTCCCGAGATCAGCTTTCTGTTTTCATTTGTCCTGGTTGCACCGTCAAAGTACATGTCCCAGGAGGCATTTGGTGAGGAAGTCTCCACGTTGTAGACAGGTTCGTCTGGGAGATCATCTCTGAGTGGTGAATCTTTAGGCAATGGATGCTCTGCGAGGAAATCTGCTAGAGCTTGGCCTTTGATTGCTTTTTGTGGCACATACCTAATATCAAATTGTGACAAGAGGATGGACCATTTTGCCAGTCGGGCATTGAGAGAACCGGCCTTCGTGACAAGGACCTTCAAGAGGTTGATCCTCGAGACCAGGTAGACTGTGTTGGAAAGCAAGTAGTGACGTAGCTTTTGTACGGCGAACATCACTGCAAGGCATTCTTTTTCGACTGGAGAGTAGCGATGCTCTGCACCTACTAGCATGCGGCTGAGGTAGTATAGAGCAGCTTCTTTTCCCTCACCATTCTCTTGTGCAAGCAGAGCGCCTACAGAATGATCAAGAGCTCTTGTGTACAAGATGAATGGTTTTCCAGTGGCAGGGGCAGCTAACACTGGAGGTTTGGTCAGGTATGACTTGATATCTTGAAATGCGGCTTCGCAGTCGGCATCCCAGACAAAGTCTACACCTTTTTTCATTAATCGAGAGAATGGACGGCATTTCCCCGAAAGATTGGAGATGAACCGTCTGATATAGGCCAATCTCCCTTGGAGCCCTTTTAGTTCTCTCAAGGTTCTTGGAGAGGGCATTTCTAGAATAGCCTTGACTTTTATGGGGTCAAGTTCTATTCCAGCTTTCCGAACAAGGAATCCGAGAAACTTACCCGACGAGACGCCGAAGAAGCATTTTAGAGGATTCATCCGCAGTTTGTGTTTGCGGAGTCGGAGGAAGACTTCCCGAAGATCTTTGAGATGGTCTTCTTTTCTTCTGCTTTTGACGGCGAGGTCATCAACGTAACATTCGACCGTCTTGTGCTGCATATCTTGGAATATTTTCATCATAGCCCTCTGATATGTGGCACCAGCATTTTTCAGACCAAATGGCATGACAGTGTAGCAATACACGCCAAACGGAGTCCGAAATGAAGTGTGTTTTTCATCCTCGGGATGCATCTTTATCTGATTGTAACCAGAGAAGCCATCCATGAATGTCATTCGCTCGAATCCGCAGGTATTGTCAATCATCACCTCCGGTATGGGGAGCGGGAATTCATCTTTAGGGCAAGCGCCATTCAAGTCTCTATAGTCAATACAGACTCTGATCTGCCCAGTTTTCTTTGTCACGGGGACAATATTGGCCAACCACTCTGGATGTTGTTCCTCACGGATGAAGCCGACACTTTTGAGCTTTTGAACTTCTTGTTCAATTTTATCCATCACATCTGGACGGAATCTTCTTTGGCCTTGTTTGACAGGCTTGACGTCTTCTTGAAGATTGAGTTTGTGGACTGCTACTTTGGGGTCTAAACCAGACATTTCAGCATAGGACCATGCAAAGCAATCAACGAACTCACGAAGAAAAGCGATATACTCGGGTAACTCATCATCCTTTATATTCTGGCTTATGAATACAGGACGTGGGTTATCAGGTGTTCCCAAGTTTATCTTTTCAACATGATCTTCTGTCGGAAGGTTCGAAGGTGGTTCCTCCACAATATTTTCGGAGGCTTCCAACTCAACGAAACCTTCTGGAGTTTCAACTGCATTACCAGACCAAGGCTCTGTTCCTTTCCATGGATTTTCTTGATTGGTGATCTCCTCAAGGCTTGCTATGAGATAGTCCCAATCGCCTGTTGAGTCTGGTATTTCTTTTGGAGACGAGGGTTCTTCTGGGTCAGGATAGCACAAGTCTGCATTATCGGACGATCCCTCTTTATCATCAGAGAAATCGTACAAGTTGGATGAGCTTCCTGGATCTTTGTCAGGTAACTCTTTAAAGAGATTTCCAGGGAGATCGATGTCTTCGTGGACTTTAGATGTTGAGGCTTGGTCGGTAAAACGACTTTTAAGCCTTTGTGTCAACTGTCTCAGAGGAGTGTCGGGATCATACCCTAACCCATATGAAGACTTTTCTACATGACCGTAGAGTCTCCAATCTTCCAGCTGGCTTTTGGTCAAGGCGGGCTCCAATGGCGTGAGAATACCGCGTCTTTCTCCCAAACCGACTGGGTTTTGAGCGTCATAGCCCATTTTCTTCATAATTGCTTGTGCCACAGGACTATATAGAGATAGCTGAGGCATACCTTCATTTTGGAAGGGTTCAAGCAAGGAATTTGATGAAGAAGCATCCGATCTATGGAAGAAGATCGGCTTTTGCTTTGGTGATGTTCCCGGAACAACAAAGGTAGCAGACGTAGGATCTTCTACATCAGCAGGTGTCTCCATCGGAGTGAGAGCAGGCTGAACTTGCTGAGTGTCAGCTTGGCTTGACGATGCATCGTCTTCTGGCTCTGAGTCCGAGTCTGTGTCTTGCATGGTAGACACGAGAGAGACAACAAATTTGCCCCCAGGCTTTTGTTTCGCCTTCTTCACTTTAGTCCTGATGACCAAAGGTTTTGAATTCTTGAGGGAGATAACGAAGGGAGATTGACTACTCTCTTCTAATTTGCCGGAGGGTTTGTTTTCTTCCGGTGATTTTTGAGGAGCCTTGCCTTTATCTTTCTGGAGATTTTCAGCAGGGGGTGCTATTTCCTCTTCTTCTTCTTTTTCGCCTTCATACATTTGGGAGTCTGCGAAGTAGACTTCTTTACCTTTGAAGGGTTTCCTGTCCGCAAAGACTCGATGTACCATGCCGTCGTCGCCGACAAACTTGATGCATTGATGTAGAGTTGAAGGAACAACACCATTCTCGTGTATCCAAGGACGTCTGAGAAGGATGTTGTAGCATGAGGGGGTTTTTATTGCATACACAGTGACCTCAGAGATAAGATCACCGATTTGCAATTTGAACCTGATTTTGCCGATAGGCCTTTGAGTGCTCCCATCGTATCCAAAGATAGATACAGATGTGTGGCTTAGCTTGCTGGGTGGGATGCCCAACTCTTCAAGAGCCGAAGTGGAGATAAGGTTGAGTGCAGAACCTGGGTCGATCTGAACTCTATGTATCGGCATTTCTTTGATGTACCCTGTGAAGTACAGGGGTCGGTTGTGCCTTGCTTCGCCAAGTAGGAGGTCTTCCTTAGTGAAGGCGATGGTTGCACTGGCTGCCTTTTGAACCGAGAGGCATTGGATGCATGATCCCTCAGTTTTCTTTTCTCCCTTTGAGGAAGTTTCAGAGTTTTTGACCCGGTAGTCCATTTCAATTTGGAGGACATGCGGGGCATGTTTGTCGACATCCTCATTCAGTTTTTGTAATTCTGAGATGAGATTATCACGAGTGCGTGGAGACATTCGTAATAAATCCAGGATGTGAAGACGTGCAGGTATGTGTTTGAAGTGCTCAACCAAGTCATACTTGAAAGCCTCCTTAGGGCCTGCATGTTCATTGTTTTTGCCACTGGGGGCGCTTACAACATCTTTTCCCAAAGGATTTACATAAGTAAAGGAAGATTGGTTGTAATTTTTGTGGTAGTCCCGGACAGAGCGGGTGCCTCTACCAACTTCGAGAGCTTCTTGAGAAGGATCTTTGTTTGGAAGATTGTCTTCAGGATCAAGAGGCTGTCGTTTTTTATCTACTGGAGATGTATCCGCAGCAGAGTTGCCATCCTCAGTGATTGTGTTGCACGGAGCATTTTCCGGGAGCAAGTCCTGAACAGCATCCAGCAGCTTTTCTTCTTCGTTGACCCATCCATCATCCCAAGTTGGGTTTTCTTCATGATGATGAGTCGGGAAGAATGTATATTCTGAAGTTACAGTCTCAGGAGAAGAAACCTGAGAGGGTGTCATCTCTGTGAAAGTCACGTGAGACGAGGCAGCCCCAGAAGATATGGTGCTAGGTGTCGCCGGTGTGTAAGTGATATCATCAAATGATGCATCGGAAGAGCTATAATCCTGAATTATCACATTACAGGCAGCTCTTAAAGGAGACGTTGTCTGCTCGGAGTCAGACTCATCCTTGGATGTAAGAGGATCGTCAATCCAGCAATGTTCTCCATTTTCAGGAGTTGAGGGAGGAGGTACCTGATGGGCTTCAGGGACTTCCGGCTCTGGATTTTGAGGAATCTCGTTGACGCGGTCTTGCTCTTGTTCTAGAGCGAGACGCTGCAAGATCCTTGCATATTCTTCAAGATCAGGCATGGGAGCCAGATCCTCTTCTTCGTCTTCTCCGTGTGGCTCAACATAGTTGATTTCCACTGGAGCAATGACAGGTGCTGGGTTAACAGCATCTTCTTGTGCAGCCTCTTG
Source organism: Umbellularia californica (assembly GCA_028538565.1). Lineage (NCBI taxonomy): Eukaryota > Viridiplantae > Streptophyta > Magnoliopsida > Laurales > Lauraceae > Umbellularia > Umbellularia californica. Next base: position 10,577,452 of record JAPQWN010000010.1, on the reverse strand, counting down.
GTCTTCTTCATCATCAGACCAGGATCCTTGTGGTTGCAAGGGGTTATACCAGATTACTGGCATAAGGTGAGTTTCAGGAACCCATTCTTCGTCGGAGAGATACTCTCCTGTTTCAAGAGATTCCTCCCACTCGCCGGTGTAGTTGGGCTCGAATCCATCGTCGGTGTCGCTAGACTCGTATCCATCAATGGAGAATCCAACTACCGAGTTGCAAGAGTATAATGCCCCCTGCATGGCTTCTTTTTTGAATTGAGGTGGCATGAAATCACTGAGAGTGAAGTTTCTTACCGCCTTTGAAGTCTCTGGAAGGGACGTTTTTGTTGCCCCGAGTGAAGTGGTAGAGGAGGCCTCTGCCTTTTCATGGACTTCTTGTTTTGGCTGGGTCTTCTCTTGCCGTTTGAGCCTGAGGAGATGTTTCCTAGCCTGCCTTCGCTGTTGAGCTGTCGGCTTTGTTTTTACGATCTCCCAGTTTTCATCTTCCAAGAGATCGGGATGTACCCATATGGGTTGTCCGTCTGGTGTCGGGCAAGGAACCAACACTTCGGACGTTTGAAATCTTTTTATCACCTTGAAGGAAGTAGTGATCTTCTTCTTCGGTGATTTTGGTGTTTGTCCACATGACACCATGTTGACGGAGGCAGTCCCATAGTTTTTGTCAAAGGTGATGACTCCGTTTTTCCACATCTCGTTTATCTTCTCTCTCACAACAAAGCATTGATTGAGAGGATGCGAGACCATCTGGTGGTATGGACAGTACCGAGGATCATTGGTTTTGCCAACGTCTCCAGGTCTTTTGGGCTCTGGCAAAATGAGTTTGCCATTTGCTAGGAGAGCCTCAAAGATTTCTTCGACGTCTTCATCGAACGGATATTTCTTTTCTACTCGCTCTTTGAAGGCATCAGAGAGTTCAGGTCTCTTACCTGCAGCTCTATTTTCAGCTTTCTTTGGTTGCTGAGGAGCTGACTTGGTTTGCACATTAAGGACCTCTTTCTTCTTTGGTTTAGAGGTTGCAATGGCGGTTGGCTCTTTTCTTGATGACTTCTGACTGTTGAGGTCTTTAATCACCGTTTCAGTTTCCATAGAAGCTTCCAGGAGTTCTCCCAGGTTTTTTGATTTGTTGCCGATGATCATGGAGCGTATTTTTGCTCTCATATTGTTACGGCAGATGTCGACTAGCGACGCTTGTGGCAATACATCTGAACATTTGTATGCCATTGCTTTCCACTTGTGAATGAAGTCATAAGTTGACTCATTCTCTCCCTGTTTTAGGCTGCAGAGCTGAGCCATAGTAACAGGATGATCCTCACCTTGGAAGTGGGTCAGGAAGCGTGTCTCCAGCATAGCCCAGTTCTGAATGGAGTTCTCCGGAAGAGTGGAGTACCAATCGAAGGCCGTACCTTTTAGGGTACTTGCAAAGAGGCGGATCTTGAGTGCATCTTGATCCGCGATAGCTCCCGTCAAAATCTTGAAGTGGATGACGTGCTGTCTGGCTGATCCTTTCCCCGTATATGTTTGGAGAGTAGGATGCTTGAATTTTGTGGGGAACGGGACCGAGTCCATCCATAAAGGATATGGTGGCTTGATCCCATGCTCTTTGAGTATATCCTCTTCTTTAGCTTTGGCGAGGATACTGTCTACGTCCTTTTTGGTGAGGGCGCATGACTCATTTTCTTCTCCATTTCCCTCATTATTGCTATGATTCGGAGGAGGCTCATTGTTCACCTGATTTTGGACGACAAGGAGAAGGTTTTCCATCAGAGTTTCAATCCTCTGTTGGCCTTGTTCCAACTGCTGGATGCGTGTGAGCGCATCATCTCGAGGTGGATTCTGAGATGGCGGCTCAGAACTTGTAGCCAAGACGTTCATCCCTCGGGATTCGACGAAGAAATCGTCCTGGTGACCGAGCTGGGGCTCATTCTTTTTGATGAAGAGCTTGATGAAGGATTACTCTCCCGTCCTTGGCTGGAAGGGGCAGGAGATTCTTCGGGATGTCTTTGTGTCCTGGTGACGCTACGGGTCACCGGACGTCGGACATGGATTTTTTATGCTGACCTTTGGCGTCTTCTGGTTTTTCCAACCATATGGACGGCAACAACTTGGTCGGGTCTTTCTTTTTCGACCCATTTGCGGGAGACTTGAAGTGTAGGAGGCTGGGTCCTTTGCTTCTCTAGTCTCTTTTGTCGATATGACGCACGGCGGCGTGCTCGATGAGCGATTTGAGCTTTGGTCAGCTCTGGCTGGGCTCTGACGATGAAGGATGTGCTCCCTCGGGCGCAGCAGCCGAGCCTGTCTTCTTTGTAGCTAGGCAAGGACAGGATCCGGACCCGGTCCTTTGCCTGTTGCAGCGAAGCTTTGAATTTTTCAAGTTCGGCCCCTGTAGAGATAAAGGGTCGAACCGAAGGAGTGTAGGCCTTAGCAGGTGCTTGTAGAGGCCTGGTGATGCGTGATCTGATTCTGGGCTTGTGGGAACAAGCCGGCTCATGCTGAGTTGACTTGGGAGTCAGGTTGGAGATGGGTCTCTCCTCTTTCATGTAGGCAAGAGGGTAGAACTGGTTCTCTTTGAGTGGGGCCAGGTATGCTGGCTTGGTGGAAGTTTGAGACCTTCTTTGTTTTGGGGAAGGTCTTGGAGACCAAGTCTTGGGATACACCTGGTTGTTTGTGGGTCGAGGCTTCGCGGGGGTGCCGCGGGCTTCGGGCTTTTGGGCGCTCGCCTTTGGTGTCACGGGAGTGACACGTTGAGAGGCGATCTTCTGCTTTTTAGCAGGCGCAGCTTGTTCTTCGGGAAGTGGGAATGGTCCCAGTGTCCCGAAGACGATGGTCCGGGGAGTCGAGGTCGACCCGGAGTTCAGAGAGTTGCCGAGGGAGTTGACGCTTCGGCAGCTGGCAGGGCGCTTGTAAGTGCGCTCGGTTTGCTTCTGTTGAAGCATGAGTTGGTGCTTGTTCTCATCGAAGATAATGGTTAAGGCTGCCATTGTTAGTTTCGAAAAAGTTCTGAAACAAGACCACATCCATTAGTAATCACAAGAATATAATGATCATAAATGGGAATTTCTATGGTTGTCTTTTCAAATCGCTCAAGGGATATGACCCAAGCGACATGAAGAAGGCAAAAAGCCATAGATGGTACAATTGTTCTGACAGCAAGTATGGTGAGCCCAGAATGAGCGTTCCAGTGACTGCTAGAAGCAATTGTAAACCTAAATTCGACTTATCGAGAAGCAGGGCTTGCTCGAGATAAGAAGAATATAAGGTAGGAGTTACAAATGTGCCGGTCACAGATACAGTAGACCCTGAAAGGGCGTACCAGTATTGCTAGGCACAAATGTTGGAGATCGCATCCATGAGATGGGATTCTTTGTTTTGAAATGTCAGAAATGGATTCGTCAAAGAGAGCATGTGGCATTCCGATTCAAATACGGGCTCAACGATTTCCGCGAGCGCCAGTACTCAGAAGGGAAGAGACCACAATTTCTCGAATCTGAATCCAAAAGTGACGAGTTTTTGGAGATTTTTTTTTTGAAATGATTTTTTTATTTTATTTTTATTTTATTTTTTATTTTTTTAAAATATTTTTTTATTTATTTTATTTTATTATTTTTTTTTTTGAAAATTTTTGTTTTTTTTTTTGAAAATCTTTTATTTATTTTTTTTTATTTTTTTTTTAATTTTTTAAGATTTAAAGACGAGAGAGTACACATAGGCCTCCTAACCCGGTCTTATGAAACCTCAATTGATAGAATTGCCCCCAGGTAAGGGTAGGATTACTTAATGAACCCGTTTGGAGGACCCTTGCCTAGAACAGTCAAGCTGTCTCCACACTCTGGACAAGGCTTTTCTTGAATCAATCGTGATCAAAGAACGCAATTGGTTTAACCTTAGTGGTCTATGTCCTTCTTTATAAAAAATCCCAAATAGACTCATCGAAGAGAAACGATGGCCCAAAACCTTAGTCGAACGGGCTCAACATTTCTGCAAGCACCAAAGAACGATAGGATAGGATCAAAGTTTCTCAATTTTGAATCCAAACTAAAAAAACTGATTTTTTTTTATTTTTTTTTTTAATAATTTTTTTTTTTTGAAATCTCTAATGAACTCATCGAAGAGAAACGATGGTCCAAAACCTTAGTCGAACGGGCTCAACATTTCTGCAAGCACCAAAGAACGATAGGATAGGATCAAAGTTTCTCAATTTTGAATCCAAACTAAGAAAACTGATTTTTTTTTTGAAATCTCTAATGAACTCATCGAAGAGAAACGATGGTCCAAAACCTTAGTCGAACGGGCTCAACATTTCTGCAAGCACCAAAGAACGATAGGATAGGATCAAAGTTTCTCAATTTTGAATTCAAACTAAGAAAACTGATTTTTTTTTTTTTTTGAAAAGAGAAAGAATGGAAACAAACTCAAAGAAATAGAAATTTCCAAAAAATCCCATCTCATGTTTTTTGGGTGCCAAATCCAACATAGGCCACCAGCTAGAAAGTAGCCAAGGAATCTGGAGAAGAAGTATAAGCATAGAGCAAAAATATGGTATGCAAATATTTCATTTCCAAGCACCATGTTCTCAAATGAACGGGTCCCACCGGGTGTGCCAGCTTGATGGAACGCGCTCCGAGGCGCCGTGGGGCGGCTACCGGGGTCGGCGGAACGTGGGAGTCCGTCGGGTCCGGCCCTTTCGCGCCCTGGCGGGCCTGAAGCGTGCATCAACATTTCTTTTATGTGGGTGTGCCAGATTTTCTATTTTACTTGGAATTGCAAGTGGTAATCCGGAGATCAACCTTCGCAAGTAAAAAGGAAATCAACTTCTTTCAAGTTTTCCATTGCACAAATATTTAAGAAAAGAGACATTTTCTTAATTTACCGTGAAAGGCGATTTTGTTTGGCATTTATAGCCGATTTTGGCGTTTATAGCCGATTTACAATTCCTATCAATAATGAAAGACAAGAGTTGTGATTTTTGTCTCTTTAGAAAAATACAAACTACAATGAAAAGCAAGAAAAGGAAGATCTAACTTTTCAGGAGGTTGTGGGGGACTCGTTCAGATTGACGGTCGCAAGCCATGTGTGGGCTTCGCCGTCATCCATGCAGATGAGAACAGAGGATGCTCTTGATTCGCTTGACTTGGCTATAACCTCAGATTTTTAGAGGACAAAGACCAAGAGAAGGTCCTATGTCCAATAAAAAGCTAAGTAGATGGGCTGAAAAGCCACGTCTAAGCCATTGGAGGCAGCAGGAGAAGGCAAGGACCTTGGGGGGGGGGGGGGGGGGTGCCCCCCAAGGGACTTTTGTCACCTTGTAGTGGTGGCCGGTGCAGAACTTCAGCAGAGTTTTTTCTCTCTTTTTTCTTTCTCTGGATACGAGCTCTGGATTCTTTCCGATCGATCGATCTCGATTTTCTGATCTCGATTTTCTCCTTTTTCATTTCAATGGAATGCTCTCCTATTTATAGGCCTTTGGTAGCCATTTAGGAGGGTTTATGAGCCTTAATGGCTTTAATGGGAGGAGTTACAAGATTTATTTCTTGATTTTGTAACTCCTTTTTCCTTGAATCTGATTGGCCGATGGAGATTAAGGGCTTTTAATCACCTTAATTACCATAATGGGAGGAGTTTCATGGTTTAAATGCCATGAATCAATTGACTTGTAACTCCCAAATGCTTGCTTCTGATTGGGCCGTCCAAAGAAATGAATTAATGACTATAATAAAGCTAGTCAATTAACCACATTAATTGGTCGCCGAGCAGTCGAAGAGTCGCGGGCCGTGCCGTGTCTTCTGGAATTCTTCTGGCGATGATCATCGATGGATCTTCATGCTGATCGACATCGGATGAACATGTAACTTCAGACATTGATAGCTAAGAGCGGGCCGGTGACATCTGTCTTGTCAATTTCTCAATCGGTCGGACAGAAAGAGCACTTTTTTTGGTCGACCGGTTGGCGATCTTGGAGCGATCAATGATGATTTTGTGCTTTTGGAGGTTGACCCGTGATTTTGACGGATGTCGGAGGATATGAGTCAATTTCAAGCACTAAAAATCACATTTTCAGGAAACCACAGGGGCCAAAGTGCGCGAAACGCGAAAAAAGACGGAAAAACGGGTCACCGGCGGAAAATCCGGTGACCCGGACTTCCATGGTCGCCGGCGACCATGGGCCGGCGACCATGGGCCATGGTCGCAGGGGCCTGCGACCCTGGGGGAATTTTCCCCTTCGGAGCCCGTTTTGCGGTCGTTTTGAGGTCTTTTTCGTCGCCGTTTTCTTCTGTATTTTTCCTGACATTTCTTCTCATTTATTGGCTTGATTTCCCTGTAGAAAACCTGATGAGAATCCTTGCATTTTTAGAGTGCAAAGTTTCCAATTTTCCGGGAAAGCCGAAGACTTTGTCGCGTAAAGCTGCTGATTTTCCGCCAGAAGCTGAAACTTGGTCAAACGATGTCGGAATGACCTGAAATTTGAGGTGAAGCCTCCTGAGCAATAAATAAGACCAACCATAGGCTTTTGTTTGAGTTTTGAAGCCGTTTGGGGTCCCGTCGATGCTTCACTTGATTTTGCTGCGGGGAAAATGCCGAGCTTTGATATGTGGTCAAACGATGTCCGATTGACCTGAAATTTGACGGGGAGCCTATTGGAGTCATTTTGAGACGTTCCATGGGCTCCGTTTTGGATGTCATGGTCCCGGGTTGCTCCGCCGCCGGTAGGCTTGATTTTCTCTCGGAGCATCGAAACCTGGTCAAACGTTGTCAGAATGACCTGAAATTCGACGTGCAGCCTTTTGGAAGCATGTTGAAGCCACTCATGCACTTGGTTTGATGAGCGAAGGCTTCGGTGGTTCCCGCCGCCGAGAGGCTTGATTTTGCTGCTCGAGCATTGATGGAGGGTCAAACGTTGTCGGTTTGACTTGAAATTTGGCATGGAGCCCTTGTTGACACCAAAAATGTCACTTTGCCTCTTCAACATCAAGAAGGCTGCATGAAGTCGCAACCTGCCATAAATAGACAATGCAATTTCTCCAAAAAATCAAATCTTGTCAGAATCAAACAAAAACTGCAAGATCCTTCAAGATAGCCAAGAGAAGAGTACACATGAAGTTTCGGGCCATTTCGACAACATTTGGCCTAACTTCACTTCTCCGACAGCTAAACGGGAGCTCCCGGCGGCGACATCATCGGAGACGTCAAAACTTCGATCAGAGCCTACAGATGACTCCAGCATGTCTCAAAAAGGCTCCATGCCAAATTTCAAGTCAAACCGACAACGTTTGACCCTCCATCAATGCTCGAGCAGCAAAATCAAGCCTCCCGGCGGCGGAAACCACCGGAGCCTTCGCTCATCAAACCAAGTGCATGAGTGGCTTCAACATGCTTCCAAAAGGTTGCACGTCAAATTTCAGGTCATTCCGAAAACGTTTGACCAGGTTTCGATGCTCCGAGAGAAAATCAAGCCTACCGGCGGCAGAGCAACCCGGGACCATGACATCCAAAACGGAGCCTATGGAACGTCTCAAAATGACTCCAATAGGCTCCCCGTCAAATTTCAGGTCAATCGGACATCGTTTGACCGCACATCAAAGCTCGGCATTTTCCCCGCAGCAAAATCAAGTGAAGCATCGACGGGACCCCAAACGGCTTCAAAACTCAAACAAAAGCCTATGGTTGGTCTTATTTATTGCTCAGGAGGCTTCACCTCAAATTTTAGGTCATTCCGACATCGTTTGACCAAGTTTCGACTTCTGGCGGAAAATCAGCAGCTCTACGCGACAAAGTCTTCGGCTTTCCCGGAAAATTAGAAACTTTGCACTCTAAAAATGCAAGGATTCTCATCAAGTTTTCTACAGGGAAATCAAGCCAATAAATAAGAAGAAATGTCAAGAAAAATACAGAAGAAAACGGCGACGAAAAAGACCTCAAAACGACCGCAAAACGGGCTCCGAAGGGGAAAAATCCCCCAGGGTCGCAGACCCCTGCGACCATGGCCCATGGTCGCAGGCCCCTGCGACCATGGCCCATGGTCGCCGGTCCATGGTCGCCGGCGACCATGGCCCATGGTCGCCGGCGACCATGGAGGTCCGGGTCACCGGATTTTCCGCCGGTGACCCGTTTTTTCGTCTTTTTTCGCGTTTCGCGCACTTTGGCCCCTGTGGTTTCCTGAAAATGTGATTTTTAGTGCTTGAAATTGACTCATATCCGACGACATCCGTCAAAATCACGGGTCAACCTCCAAAAGCATAAGATCATCAGTGATCGCTCCAAGATCGCCAACCGGCTGACCAAGAAAGTGCACTTTCTGTCCGACCGATCGTGAAATCGACAAGACAGATGTCACCGGCCCGCTCTTAGCTATCAATGTCTGAAGTTACATGTTCATCCGATGTCGATCAGCATGTAGATCCATCGATGATCGTCGCCAGAAGAATTCCAGAAGACACGGCATGGCCCGCGACTCTTCGACTGCTCGGCGACCAATTAATGTGGTTAATTGACTAGCTTTATTGCAGTCATTAATTCATTTCTTTGGACGGCCCAATCAGAAGCAAGCATTTGGGAGTTACAAGTCAATTGATTCATGGCATTTAAACCATGAAACTCCTCCCATTATTGTAATTAAGGTGATTAAAAGCCCTTAATCTCCATCGGCCAATCAGATTCAAGGAAAAAGGAGTTACAAAATCAAGAAATAAATCTTGTAACTCCTCCCATTAAAGCCATTAAGGCTCATAAACCCTCCTAAATGGCTACCAAATGCCTATAAATAGGAGAGCATTCCAAGAAGCCTGAAGCCCGTGGCGTTCCCACGAAGCCTCAACCTACAAGAAACCAGGTTTACCCCAAAACCTGGTCCCCGAGATCTTCGCCAAAGCAACGGAGGTCCCAAACATTTGCAAAGCCAGCATACATGGCCCCTCTCAAGGAGAATCAGTTCTACCCTCTCTCTTACATGAAAGAGGAGAAACCTACCCTCCACCCAAAAAATAAACAAAATCATCATGAGCCGGCTTGCTCCTACAAGCCCAAAATCAAATCCTGCGTCGTTAGGCCTACGCAAAAACATGCTGAAGCCTGCACTCCTGCAAGTCGACCCTTCATCTCAACAGGGGCCGAGTTCGCAAAATTCAAGTCTTCATTGCGACAGGCAAAGGACCGCGTCTAGATTCTGTCCTTGCCCAGCTTCAAAGAAGACAAACTCGGCTGCTGCGCATGGGAGACTACATCCTTCATCGCCAGAGCCCAGCCAGAGCTGACTGAAGCTCAAATTGCTCGTCGTATGCGTTGCCACACTGCATATCGACAAAAGAGACTCGAGAAACAAAGAACCCAGCGTTCTACTCTCCACGTCTTAAACAAATGGGTCGAAAAAGAAAGACCCGACCAATTCGTTGTTGTTCATATGGTTGGCAAAACCAGAAAACGCCGGAAGTCAGCAACCAAAATCAGTGTTAGACGTCCAGTGACTGGCAGCGTCTCTCGAACAAGAATACATCTGGAAGAGTCTTCCACTCCTCCAAGCCAAGAACATCGGAGTAACCACTCCTCAGATTCTTCATCCAGAAGAATGAGCCCCAGCTCAGTCACCAGGATGATTTCTTCGTTCGAATCCCGAGGGATGAACGTCTTGGGTACAAGTTTTGAGCCGCCTCCACAGCATGATGATGTAACCGCACGCATCCAGCAGTTGGAACAAGGACAACAGAGAATTGAGGCTTTGATGGAAAACCTCATTCTTACTCTACAGTGTCCACCACCTAAAAATGAAACCCTTCCGAATCATGAAGATGACGAGGGCAATGCAGAAAACAATAAGTCTCGCGCCCTTACCAGAAAGGACGTGGACGATATCCTCGCAAAAGCAAAAGAAGATGATACATTGAAGGAACATGGGATCAAGCCACCCTACCCTCTATGGATGGACTCGGTTCCGTTCCCTGCAAAATTCAAACAACCTACTCTCCAGACATATACTGGGAAAGGTTCAGCCAGACAGCATGTCATCCACTTCAAGATCCTGACGGGAGCTATTGCGGATCAAGATGCCCTCAAGATTCGCTTCTTTGCAAGTACCCTAAAAGGTACAGCCTTTGACTGGTACTCCACTGCCGGAGAACTCCATCCAGAACTGGGCTATGCTAGAGACAAGCTTCCTGACCCACTTCCAAGGTGAGGATCATCCTGTTACTATGGCTCAACTCTGCAGCCTAAAACAGGGAGAGAATGAGTCAATATACGACTTCATTCACAAATGGAAGGCAATGGCGTACAAATGCTCAGATGTGCTGCCACAAGCGTTGCTAGTCGACATCTGCCGTAACAATATGAGAGCAAAAATCCGCTCCATGATCATCGGCAACAAATCAAAGAACCTGGGGGAACTCCTCAAAGCTTCCACGGAAGCTGAAATGGTGATCAAAGACCTCAACAGTCAGAAATCATCAAAGAAAGAGCCGACTGCTGTTACAACCTCAAAACCAAAGAAAAAGGAGGTTCTCAATGTGCAGACTAAGTCAGCTCCTCAGCAGCCAAAGAAACCTGAAAACAAAACTGCAGGTAAAAGGCTTGAACTCTCTGATGCCTTCAAAGAACGTGTAGAAAAGAAATATCCGTTCGATGAAGATGTTGAAGAAATCTTTGAGGCTCTCCTAGCAAATGGCAAACTCATTTTGCCAAAGCCCAAAAGACCGGGAGATGTTGGCAAAACCAATGATCCCCGATACTGTCCATACCATCAGATGATCTCACATCCTCTCAATCAATGCTTCATTGTAAGAGAGAAGATCAATGAGATGTGGAAAAACGGAGTCATAACCTTTGATAAAAACTATGGCCCTGCCTCTGTCAACATGGTGTCATGTCGGCAAACTTCAAAGTCACCGAAGGAGAAGATCACTACTTCATTCAAAGTGATAAAAATGGCTCAAGCGTCCCAAGAATTGGTTCCCTATCCAACATCAGATGGACAGCCTATATGGGTGCATCCCGATCTCCTAGATGATGAAAATTGGGAGATCGTCAAAACAAAGCCGACCGCTCAGCAGCGAAGGCAAGCCAAGAGACAGCTCCGCAAGCTCAAACAGCAGCAGAACTCTCAACCAAAACAAGAAGTCCTTGAAAAACCAGAAACTTCTTCCACTGCTTCACTCGGGACGACGGAAGAATCTCTTCGCAAAACCTCCAAGGCGGTAAGAAATTCACTCTTGATGATTTCATGCCACCTCTATACAAAAATGAAAATGTGTAGGGGGCATCATACTCTTGCAACTCGGTAGTCGGATTCTCCATGAATGGATATGAGTCCAGTGATACTGCCAGTGATATAGTTGAGTGGGAAGAATCCTTTGAAACAGGAGAATACCTCTCCGACGAGGAATGGATTCCCGAGTCTCATCTTATGCCAGTAATCTGGTATAACCCATTGCAGCCACAAGGATCTTGGTCTGATGATGAAGAAGACCAGGACCTTTTTCAAGAAAAAGCTGTCGATCCAGCACCAGCAAATGCTTCAGTGGAACCCAACATGGGCGAACCACAAGGAGCAAATGACGAAGAAGATTTGGCTCCCATGCCTGATCTTGAAGAATATGCAAGAATCTTGCAACATCTTGTCATAGAGCAGGAGCAGGATCGCATCAATTTTCGTCATGATCCAGAACTGGAAGTCCCTGAAAATCAGCAGGAACTTTCTCCCTTAACTCCTGAAAATGGAGAAAACTGTTGGATCGATGATCCTATCACATCTGAGGATGAGTCCGATTCCCAACAGTCTGCACTGGGGGCATCTCCTGTCAGGATAACCTGCAATGCAATAGCTCAGGACGACAGTGCCTCTGAAGCTTCTGAAGACACGTACTCCCCAACCGGTAGCGTATCTTCCGGAGCTACATCCTCTTAGGTGACTTCCACTGAGATAACATCCTCTCAGCCATCGTCTCCTGAAGCTGTGACATCGGAACTCAAGCCTCTCCCGATTGATCATCTTGAAGAAACTTCTGCCAATGAAATCTTCTTCAATGAAAACTTAGTGAATTGGTCCCAGATACCCGATCTCACGGGCGATGTCTGGGCTAATAAAGAAAAGTTGCCGGTTGCTGTTCAGGACTTGTTCTCAGAAATTGCTCTGTGCAACACAATTACTGAAGACATCAATGCTGTTACAGAGACGTCTTCAGCAAAGGATCAACCTCTTGATCCTGAGAACGATCTTCCAAAAGAAGACCCTTTTCTAGAGGCTCTTGAAGTTGGTAGAGGTACCCGTTCTGGCCGGGATTACCATAAAAATTACAATCAACCCTCTTCTTCTTATGTAAATCCTTCGGGAAAGAAAGATGTAAGCGCCCCAAGTGGCAATAATAATGAAAATACAGGCCCGAAGGAGGCTTTCAAGTACGACTTGATTGAGCACTTCAAACACATACCTGCACGTTTGCACATCCTTGACTTATTATGAATGTCTCCACAAACTCGTGATAGTCTCATTTCAGAATTACAAAGGCTGAATGTGGATGTCGACAAACATGCCCCACAAGTCCTACAAATTGAATTGGACTATAGGGTCAAATAATCAAATACTCTCTCAAAGGGAGAAAAGAAGAAAACTGAGGGATCAAGCAATGAATGCCTCTCGGTACAAAAAGCAGCAAGTGCAACAATTGCCTTCGACAAGGATGACCTCCTCCTAGGCGAAACAAAGCACAACCGTCCCTTGTACTTTACGGGGTACGTCAAAGAAATGCCGGTACACAGAGTTCAGATCGATCCAGGTTCTGCACTCAACCTCATCTCTACTTCGGCACTCGAAGAGTTGGGCATCCCACCCAGCAAGCTGAGTCACACGTCCGTATCCATCTTCGGATATGACGGTAGCGCTCAAAGGCCTATTCGCAAAATCAGGTTCAAATTGCAAATCGGTAATCTTATTTCTGAAGTCACTGTGTATGCAATAAGGACCCCTTCATGCTACAATATACTCCTTGGACGCCCCTGGATACATGAGAATGGTGTTGTCCCTTCAACTCTACATCAGTGCATCAAGTTCGTTGGCAACGATGGCTTGATACACCGAGTATTTGCAGACAAAAAACCCTTCAAAAGCAAGGATGTCCATTTTGCAGATGCTCAAATGTACAAAGATGGAAAAGAAAAACAGGAGGAAAAAGTAATTCACCTTGCCGACAGTCTCCAGAAAGATAAAGGCAAGGCTCCTCAGCAATCATCGGAGGTAAACAAACCCTCCACCAAACTCGAAGTAAGCGGCCAAGCTCCCTTCGTCGTCTCCTTCAAATCTCCAAAGCCTTTGGTAATCACTATCAAAGCAAAGAAGGCAAAACAAAAGACTAGGGGCAAGTTCACTGTCTCCTTTGTGTCTATTATGCATGACACAGACTCAGAGTCAGAGTCAGAAGATGACACAGCATCAACCCAAGCTGATACTCAGCAAGATAAGCCCGCTCTCACTCCATTGGTGACACTTGCAGACATAGAAGACCCTACGTCTGCTTCCTTTGTTATTCCGGCAACTTCGCCAGAAGAAAAAGTGATTTACTTCCACAGATCAGGAGCATCTCCACTGAACTCTCTGCTTGAACCTTTCCAAAACGAAGGTATGCCTCAACTATCCCTGTATAGTCCAATGGCACAAGCTATCATGAAGAAAATGGGCTACGATGCTCAAAATCCGACTGGTTTGGGAGGTGGCCGTGGTATTCTTACACCATTGAAACCCACCGTGACCAAAAGTCAACCAGAAGATTGGAAAATCCACCTTCAAAAAGGCAAGTCTTTATATGGGTTGGGGTATGATCCTACCGCTCCTATCAAACAAGGCCAAAGAAGATTCTGTTCGGACGTGATGGACAAAATTGAACAAGAAGTTTAGAAACTAAAAAACGTTGGCTTCATCCTCGAGGAACAGCATCCTGAATGGTTGGCCAACATTATTCCCGTGACAAAGAAAAATGGGCAGATAAGGGTCTGTATTGACTACAGAGACCTGAATAGTGCATGTCCTAAAGATGAATTCCCGCTCCCCATACCAGAGGTGATGATTGACAACACCTATGGGTTCGAGCGAATGACATTCATGGATGGATTCTCTGGCTACAATCAGATAAAGATGCATCCTGAAGATGAAAGGCATACATCATTTCGGACACCATTCGGCATGTATTGCTACACTGTTATGCCGTTTGGTCTGAAAAATACAGGTGCAACATATCAGAGGGCTATGATGAAAATATTCCAAGATATGCAGCACAAGACGGTCGAATGCTATGTTGATGACCTCGCCATCAAAAGTAGAAGAAAAGAAGACCATCTCGAAGATCTTCGAGAAGTCTTCCTCCGACTTCGCAAACACAAATTGCGGATGAATCCACTAAAGTGCTTCTTCGGTGTCTCATCGAGTAAGTTTCTCGGATTCATAGTACGGAAAGCTGGAATAGAACTTGACCCCACCAAAGTCAAGGCTATCCTGGAAATGCCATCTCCCAGAACCCTAAAAGAATTAAAAGGGCTTCAAGGAAGGCTGGCCTACATTCGACGGTTCATCTCCAATCTATCAGGGAAATGCCGTCCATTCTCTCGCCTGATGAAGAAAGGCGTGGACTTTGTCTGGGATGCTGAATGTGAAAGTGCATTTCAAGACATCAAAGTATACCTCATCAAACCTCCAGTGCTGGCTGCCCCCACAACTGGAAAACCATTTATCTTGTACACAAGAGCTCTCGACCACTCTTTGGGTGCTCTGCTAGCACAAGAAAACGACGACGGAAAAGAAGCTGTTCTATATTACCTTAGCCACATGATGGTAGGTGCAGAGTATCGCTACTCCCCAGTCGAAAAAGAATGCCTTGCAGTAATGTTCACGGTACAAAAGCTGCGTCACTATCTGCTGTCGAACACAATCTACCTGGTTTCGAGGATCAACCTCCTAAAGGTCCTTGTCACAAGAGCAGGTTCTCTCAATGCTCGACTGGCAAAATGGTCCATTCTTCTATCACAGTTTGATATTAGGTATGTACCACAAAAAGCAATCAAAGGCCAAGCTCTAACAGACTTCCTCGCAGAGCATCCATTACCTAAAGATTCTCCACTCAGGGATGATCTCCCAGACGAATTTGTCTATAATGTGGAAACTTCCTTGTCAAACGCTTCTTGGGACATGTACTTTGACGATGCAACCAGGACAAATGAAAAGGGAAAGCAAATATCAGGAATTGGCATCCTCTTTGTCAGTCCCGACAAATACATGATTCCACACGCCTTCTCGCTACTGGAACCATGTTCAAACAGTGCAGCTGAGTACCAAGCCCTGATTATAGGATTGGAACTCGCCCTCGAATCCGGCATCACCATGTTGGAAGCTTTTGGAGACTCTCAATTGGTCGTCAACCAGATGAATCAGAAACATGAAGTCAGGAAGCCTGATTCTCTACCTTACTACAATAAGGCGCAGTCGCTTCGATAAAAAATCAACATCTGTCACATCACCCACATCCTCAGAGGTGAAAATATCTGTCCAGATGCCCTGGCTGGACTTGCCGCATCTATGGCAATCCAAGAAAGGGAAAACATGCAAGTTACAGTGTGTCAAAGAAGGATTCTCCCTCCTCTCAACACACACCAAGCAATTGCTGAATGCCACCAAGTGGTTGGAAGTCGGATGTCCATCCTCAAACCTCCGATTAGCGACTGGAGAGATCCGTTCATTGATTACATCATGTTCGGAATCCCACCTGAAGATCCAAAAGAGCGGGTAAGCATTCAAAGACGAGCCTCGAACTTTCATTTGGATATACCTTCAAAAGCACTTTACAGAAAATCCTTCAACGGAGTACTCCTACGCTGCTTATCACAACAAGAGGCTGAGGAAACTCTCAAAGAAGTACATGCTGGTCTTTGTGGAGCCCATCAGGCTGGCCCTAAGCTCTACAACCAGATAAAAAGGCTAGGTTATTATTGGCCTACCATGGTAGCTGATGCAATGCAATTTGCCAAGTGCTGTAAAAATGCCAGATTCACGGAGATTATGTCCACATGCCTGCAGAATGGCTACATCCAACAGCAATCTCATGGCCTTTCGAAGCCTGGGGTATGGACATCATAGGTCCTATTTCTCCCCCATCAAGCAAAGGTCATCGCTTCATCTTCGCCACTACGGATTATTTCTCCAAGTGGTCAGAAGCATTTGCGCTCAGTGAAAT
Source organism: Umbellularia californica (assembly GCA_028538565.1). Lineage (NCBI taxonomy): Eukaryota > Viridiplantae > Streptophyta > Magnoliopsida > Laurales > Lauraceae > Umbellularia > Umbellularia californica. The sequence goes on along the minus strand of JAPQWN010000010.1, from coordinate 10,561,262 downwards.
GAAGACTTCATCAGTCCTTCAGTTCTTGCGCACCAACATTATTTGTCGCTTCGGCATACCTAAAAGATTCGTCCATGATAACGGACCACAATTCCGGGATCACAGATTCTACAGGTTCTACGACAAGTACAAAATCCAAAGTTGTCCTTCGACTCCATATAATCCAGCAGCGAATGGACTAGCAGAAGCCTTCAACAAGACACTTTGCAAAATTCTCAAGAAAATGGTCTCTAGTCACAGAAGAGACTGGGGCGACAAACTACTAGAAGCTTTGTGGGCCTATTCAACCACCGTTCGAGGACCAACCCATAGCACACCATTCTCTTTGGTCTATGGATGCGAAGCTGTTGTCCCTTTGGAAGTACAAATTCCTTCCTTAAGGGTATCTTTGCAAAATGACATGACGCAAGAAAGCAATGTCAAATTGAGACTCCAAGAGCTGGATAATTTCGATGAAAGACGACTCGAAGCTCTACAAATCATTGAGTTGTACCAAGCACGCATTGTGAGGCCCCACCTTTGGTGGGCCCTCATTTTGAATTTGAATACTATTAATTATGATAATATAACATAATTATACTATTTAATAGGGGTTAGTAAGGGTAAATAGATATTTTCCTAAGTATTAGTCTCATTTATAGAATTTAGGCCTATTGTGTATTTTATAGATTTGTAGAGTGTCTTTTTATAATTTTTGTAGGGTTTTAAGTGTTGAGGCCCTTGCTAGTAAATATGGTTTTATATAGGGGGTTTTCCACACTTGAGAACTTTCTAGAATTACCCCATATGACCTAAATACCCATGTCCTTATCCACATTCCTATGCAATCAAAATGACCATTTTGGTAATTATCTCAAAAGCCATAGACTATATAACCTAAACTATTGCATTGGGAAATGAACCCTAAATTCACCCTCATTTATCCTTAATTTACCCCTCATTTCACAAACCCTAGCTAAAATCCCTAAGTCCAAAACCCTAATTGCAAGAAGGAGGAGCCATCTTCTACCTCTCTTATCAATTTCTTTCTCTTTTACCAATCAAGGCAAGTGCAATATACTCACTTAGCATAGAATGCATGATTTTTATAATTGATTCTATATTTCCATTTCAATTATGCTAGAAATGAGTAGATCTACTTTTGAGCTTGTTTTTATGGTTTTTGGCCATTGATGAATGAGTTTATCTCATTTGGAAGATCAATGGTCCGGATGGATTGATGGATATTTGGGTATTGAAGTGATTTGTTGTTTTACATATTTATGTGATGAATGGTGTGGATTGGAGATGGTCTAGATGCAAATTGAAGTGTTTTTATCATTTCATTTGTTTATTTAATGATTGGAGGTGAATGAAATTGATTTGAATAGAATTAGGAAGGAAAGGGGTTACTGTTACCGTTCCTGCAATGGAAAAAGGAAGGTTCCAATTTCCTTGCGTTGAGGCCGGGACCCAGGTGGGCCACTTGATGATCGATCTGAACCGTGGATCTGATAGAGGACCCACGGGCGACCCTAAAGGAGCTGGTCCCATAGGGAGTGGACACCCCTGGCCCACTACCCATTAACTTGATCGCAAAGGATGTGTTTTTGGGAAAAATCAGTTTTTGCAGCATATGATTGTGGGACCCACTGGTTGATCTGATCGCCGATCCGGTCCGTCCATCGGGCTGGAAATGGTGGGGCGATGTTAGGGATGTGAACCCATGTGGTGTGGACCCCGTTTGGTCCACCATCCAAATGCCCAAAAATGGCATGACAGTAACGAATTAGGAAAGAAATGATTTCGTTTTCTTTTATCTGTGGGGCCCAGGTGGGCCACCAACCTTGATCTGGACCCTACATCTTGTAGTAGGGCCCTGGGCGACCTCAATGGTGAGGTCTGATCTGGGCTTGGGTCAATGGGGCCCACGATTTTGTGAAACACAATATTCCATATGAGAGACGATGTTCACTGTTACAATGTTAGGTTGCAGAACGTTGTTTGTAGTTGAGTGAGGAAGGAGATGAGTGCTTACGTGTGTGGATAAGTGAAAAAGTAAAGGTGGGTTGAGAGGTTTGGTGTCTTGTGAGTGCATGAGAAGTATAGTCACCCCATGTGACAAAAGTAAGGGAATTAGTAGGTCTAGTGGTCTGAGGGTGTATGGGAATTTCTATACCTAATTACTTATTAACTTATTTATTTTAATACATTACTCTATTTGTCCCAAAAATTAGAAATAAGCCCCATTGTTTTTAAGGAACCCAATTAAATAATTTGACATGCTACTTTTATAATGTTTCTTGACCCCTTTAATGTTATGAATTAGAAATAAAAGACTACTTAGCCTTTAATGAACCCCTAATGATCCTTAAACTATTTTGAGTGTAGAAAAAGTATTCTTTAGGTTCTCTAGAACTATCAATTAAGACTTTTATGTATCATTAATTGTTTAGTTATTTTTAAATGGTGTCCTTGATTATCAATGTGCTAGACTAAGGTTTGATTTCTCTATTATTATTGTTCTTCTTTAATTATCATGAAATTTCATTTAGTTCCTTCTTTATATGTTAAATTATATTGTTGTACCATATTAATTGGATAAATTATACTCATTGACCATCCAAATGAACTTCCATCTATGTGCCAAGTACGAGTCAATGGTGTGGCTCAACCTTGACTCGTGGGGACCACCAAATAGAGTTTAGGGATTTGAATTATCAGTAATTCGACCCTTAAACGTAGTCAAAGATGCCCGTAACTTCAGGAGCACCAAACGCAGTATCTTTTGACATCTGAGGCTCCAGTTAAGGATCAAATTAACTGATATGGCCCTGGACCTGAAAGTGGACCATTACTTAGGATTGGACCTTTGATATCCCCTTTGATTCGATTACTGTGAGTTTATTTCACTACTATCACTCTCATATCCTTGTTCTTGCTTAATCCTATTAATGTAAGTGGAAAATGGAGGACCTGAACCTAGGATTACTTAGAGGTGACCTGGTGATGTGGTTGGTGATCAATAACCCATGTCTGTGTCTAGGCGGGCCCTCATACGGCCTAAGTTGGGATGTATGATACCCTAGGTGAAGAGGTTTAATTAGGTTGGACTTGTGATTCATTATGGATGAGAATGGACTGACGGGTATTGGATTGAGATTGTGATCTCTCCCGGACTGTTTAGACTAAGGTCATGGCTTGATGGGCCTTACAATGGATCCAATGATTAGACTTGGATTTGGACTGTATTCCATGGTATTGTACTTGGACCTCTTAGGGACTTGTTAGGACCTTATTCGCGCAAGGCAAGCCTAGACAGACACAAACCTGTATTTAATTCTCTGAGTCGGCACTAACATTCACTCAGTTGTTCTAAGCTCAGCCCGTTGACTGATCATCACTGGTAGGAGCTATTTGAGTGTTGAGTGATGAGCTATGTTTTAGACGGACGGTGCGACAACGATCCAGTCTCCCGAGTGATGAGTGTTTGAGATTGATGAGTGATTTGCGGGGTTAGTTATCCCCAGCACTGGTGAGATTTCCCCACGGCGACTGTGTTCAGTATGGGAGGGCCGCGGCATAATATCCCGCGGTATCCAGCTTGTGTGAATGTGCCATATTGTATAGATAGATTGGCTTATCTTATCCTTCTGACTCTAAATGTTTATCTTGCTCAATTGCCTAGTATTTGTACCTTGGATATTCTTATTGATCTTATTACTGTCTCTATTCCTTTGATGCATACATCCTATGTTATTTGTATACTGCAACTTGCCAGATCCTTGGATCTGACCCATTCTTGGTGCTTAGGTGATGACCCCGATTATGAGGACGACGCGCTCGTCGAGGCGCCCATAGTTGGAGACTATGGATGGGGACCAGCCGACCAGGGGGTCGAGCTGGAGGATGGAGCACCGGTACCGGGGGATTGAGTGATTATCTTTTCTTGGGTTTGAGTGTTTTCTTATGTGGTGAGCAGGGAGTTAGACTGATATGTTTATAAATATGTTCTTAATTATACTTTAAGATTTAGGATGGACTTCAACCCTGCTACACTTGATATATTTCTATGATACCTTATGCTTCCGCTTTACTCATTACACTTCCGCAAATTTAACCATTGATTATATGTCGGTCAAAAAGTTTTAAATTGGACTTCACTGCGGACCTACGATCTTGGAAGTTCCCGGGTTTTTCGGGAAGTAGCGCGCCAAATTCGGGTACCTTGACGGTTTTCTCGGTATCCGGAATTGGGGCGTTACACGCATGGCAGGATCTTTCGACAAAGAGGTCAGGCAACACGCCTACAAAAAGGGTGACTTGGTTCTTGCAGTAAAAAGACCCATAATCTTTGCCCACAAATCCAAAGGCAAATTCAAACCAAAATGGGAGGGACCCTTCGTCATAGACAAAGTCTTCTCCAACGGTGCATACGCTCTTCTAAACATGGAAGGAGACAGATGTATGCTACCCATCAACGGCAAGTTCTTGAAGCGGTACTACCCTTGAAGACTTCCTCAAACGGGTCAGAGCAATAACTACACGGCTAAAGCGTATTTCCAAGGTACTTGCTCGTCAAACCCACCCCTTTTGAAATTTTCATCTTTATGTTGAAGTTTCCAAAAAAAACAATCTCTCAAAACAATGCTTACTTTCATCGTTTCATTGTTCAAAAGAAAAATCAATCCAAGTTTAGGAGCCTCTTCCCAGACTTGACCAAAATTTTCGATCCTTGAACCCAAAATTCATGGTTTGAAACAAAAATCGGGACTTAGGAATTTTCACCCTAGACCGCCTCGGCTTTTACAACCAAAATGGTTTTAAGTCAAAATTTATGACCTTCGTGTCTTTAAACAAAAATTTTGGTTTTTAGAAACCGCGGGGAAGCGACATTCAGTCGATACTCGCAAAACCCAAAAAAGCTGGAAGGATGCGAACCCCATTCAATACTTCCAAAACCCAAAAATCGCAAGGAAGCGAACCCCATTCGATACTTGCAAATTTCAAAAATCGTGGAGAAGCAACAAACCAGTTGATATCCACAACTAAAATTTCAAAAATCGTGGAGAAGCAACAAACCAGTTGATATCCACAACCCAAATTTCAAAAAATCATGGAGATGCAACATACTGGTTGCTATCCACAACCCAAATTTCAAATGGTTAGAGAAAACCTCAAATTTCAAAAATCGCGGAGAAACGACATCAAGTCAGTACCCGTAAAACCAAAAGTTTTGGGAAAAGCAGGGAAGCGACGCTTAGTCGATATTTGCACCCCAATTCTCGAGGAAGCGACATTCCATCGATACTCGCAAAACCTAACCCGCGAGGAAGTGACATTCCATCAATACTCGCAAAACCGAATGAGCAAGGAAGCGACATTCCATTGATACTTGCAAGACCATTCAGCGGGGAGGTGACATTTAGTCGATACCTGCATTTTGAAAACCAAAACTCGTCTATAAATGCCAAAATCCCGCTATAAATGCCAAAACAAAAATTTTTCGGCTATAAACGCCAAAATCGGCTTTCATGCCAATAAAACAAAACTTGGTTTTCAAAAAACTCGGCTATAAACGCCAAATTCGGCTATAAACGCCAAAACTCGGCTATAAACGCCAAAATCCGGCTATAAACGCCAAAATCCGGTTATAAATGCCAAAATTCGGCTATAAATGCCAAATCAAAAATTTTTCGGCTATAAACGCCAAAATCGGCTTTCATGCCATCTCAAAAACCTTGGCTCTCATGCCACAAACAAATTTGGCCTCCATGCCACAAAACCAAAACTCGGCTCCTATGCCGTTCCGAAAAAAAAAAAATCGGCTTCCACGCCATTCAAAAAAAAAAACTTTGGCTCTAATGCCATCTCAAAATTTTTGGCTCCCATGCCACAAACAAATTTGGCTCTTACGCCATAAAATTAGGCTTTCATGCCATCCAAAATTTCGGTTTTCAAACCATTAAAAAATCAGGCTTTTCGCCACAAAATTGGCTTTCATGCCCAAAACTACCCTTTGACAAAAGGTTTTCACAAAATAACAACCTTTTGATCAAATTCTTAAACAAACATTCCCATCAAACTTTTGCTCAAAATTGTTTTCATCAAAAAATGATTTAAGTAAAAGGAAGGGGATACAAAATATAGTACCAAAATTGTTTATACATGGAGGTACCAAAAAAGGAAGAAGAAAAGAGTTTGTTACAACTCAAGAGCTCAATCCGACATGATCTTCAACCAAAGGTTCAACTCCTTAAGCAGACCCTTGGCCTTAACTTCCAAAGTTATTAGGCCACGCTTCTTCAAAATATCCCCATAAAATGCGGCCGAATGCCGTGACCCATCTGCAGCACGAGGAAGTTCTTCCCAGAGGACCTGCCACTGCTCATGCTCTTGAGTCTTCCTCCGGACATTACCTTCGGCTTCCTCAACCTGGCGAATGAGAGTCCCCTCCTTGTCACGAGCCTCCACAATGGCAGTCCATTTGGCAGCAGCCTCTTCCTCTAAAAGATCAAGACGTTGCCTAGCCTCGACGACCTCCTTATCAAGGCGGTCCAAGTCTTGCTTCAGCCCCATGATAGATAACTCGGTAACGTTCTTCTCCCGAACGATCTGCCTCCGAGTCTTCGTGACCTCAGTCAACTAAGCTTTGACTCTGCTGGAATGTTTTATGAACATCTCATCAAAGAAGTCACCATCTGGGAAACTCTTGGTCTCAGTCCATTTGTTCCCCAAGGTGATGATCTCCTCAACAAAATCCTTGGCGCTTGCGATGTCCAAACCGACTTCTTTGCTATCAGCGAGGATGTCCTGCACATGCTTGATCATTCCAAAACCAGCTTCCAAATGACCTGAAGAAAGAGTCTTAACCTATGAGCTCAAGACAGTCTTCAACACCTTCCTTGCATACTGAAGGTGCGGTGCAGATGAGGATTCGCCATGCTCTGGTGCCCGACTGCCCACGTCATGCTCCATTGGAAGAGTAATCAATAAACTCTTTCCAATGGAAGAAGCTGACTCATTGAAAGTGGAAAAAGCCCCTACTTCTGGATCAGCAGCAGGTGTCCCCTGTTCTGGCTCTGAGGAAGACGGAGGAATCTCTCCTGCTGCTTCACAATCTGTCAAAGAAAAAAAAAAGAAGAAGAAAAAGACAAAAAGGTATGAATATAATCTTGTCAAAAATATATCAAGATTATTATTGCAAATATACCTGCTTCGACGACCGGTGGAGTACTCTCTGCCTCTTTGAGCTCATCCAAAGCATCGTCAAAAGTTGCGTCCATAGATGGCTCGAAATCGTCGGAATCCTCCGGCAAGTTAGCTACATGTTAGCAAATGACAGCAAAAGAAGAAAAAAAAAAAAAACAGCAAAAGCCAAAGCAAATCATACCAGGTGAAGGTTCTGGAACCACTCCAGAGTCCCTGGGCTCTTTCTCAGATGCCACGACTGGATCCGTCATTGCCTCATCGGCCGGAACCTCAGGCATCACCAGGTCATCATCCTCTGCTAAACAAAGAAGCAGCGGATCAAAACAAAATCTTTCACAAAAAAAAAGGAAGGAAGAAACAAAAGGAAAGAAAGGGGATCATACTAGCTATCTCCTCTTCTCTGCTTCTCTTCTCCGGAGGCTCGTCAGCATCCTCAGACAACTCCTCAGCAATGCTGAGAGGAACTTCAAGATCAGAAGGACTATCGTGCCGTCTCATGTTACGGCGTTGTCCTCTCCTCCTCTTGCCTCGGCGGGTCAATCTGCTCGACGATCCTGCCCCACTATCAACATCAGGCCTCTCACAAGAGTCCTCACTGGATGGTCTACTTTTTTCAGTAGATCCATGGAAGCCTTCGTATGCTCTGCCTGTATCATAGCATCAATCTCGGCCTCCTCTTCTTCCAGCTGTCTCAGGACCTCACCAGGAATCCCCTGTGCAGCTCCTGATCTGATGATGTCCTGCCCGTTGAGAAAGCCTATCTTGTGCTTCTCTCCAGAAAGGAAGGCCAAAACTTCCTCCCGATGGACACCATCCGATTTGCCAAGACCCTTCCCAGGAGATTGCTTAATATCGAGCTCTTTCTTGGAAAGCCCCCGGTACACTGAGAAGCTCTCCACGAACCACTTCGTGAAGCCAGCAGTTCAGAAGGTGGGCAGCTCAGGATAGGAAATCATGGCGGTAGTGTCCTCCGCGCTATAAAAAGCCCATGCATTTCTCCCATCCTGCAGACCTCCAAAACGCTTCACCATACTCGAAGGCGCTCCAACAACGCCTTGAGAGAAGCCAAGCTGCAATGCAAAACTCGAAGGGACATACAGTTGGATGTCGACGAAAAGATGTCAACGGTACACCATCGTACCAACCCGTATGTTGAAGAGCCATCTCTTCTCCGCGTCTGTCAAAGCATAGTGTCTTCCCGACCCTGCCCTGGTCGAATCACGGGAGACACCAAAGTCAAAAGCCTTCTTCCGCAAACCCGGAGAAAGCTTCACCGAAGACTGCCCAATCTCGACGTCCCTAAATCGTCGAATCCTCAAACGGGCATATAAAAGTGATTCGGGAACGGCTGTCCCTCTAGCCAAACGAATCATAAAAGGATCTTCGTCCTGTGCAACTCCCAAACGATGGAAGCTAGGACAGTGGTATACATACCACGAATAGAAGATATGGGCAGAAAATACCCTGTTCATGGGAAACCCAAGCCGAACCAGGAAAGCAGCAGCCTGCAGTTCAGTACACAAATAGGAGTAAAGAGCAGGTACCAAAGCCAGCCGCTCTCCAAACGCCATCTGACAAGCCGGAAAAATACAGTGCGTCCTGATGTGCGTCCCATCTCCTCCAGCAAAAACAGCATCACCCAGCCAGTAAGTGAGGTAAACAGCGAGATCTCTTCGCAACACAATGTCAGGACAAATGGCATCCGTGCTTGCGAAGAACTTCTTCAAATCTTCTCGCATAGCAACGATCTTCTTCAAACTTGATGCTTTAGCCCTAACATCCTGGGCCATGCCATCAGAAGAATCCCCGCTGTCAAAAAAGTTGGAGCTGTAACTTCTCCAACTGCTGCACCTAACTTTCGAGCCCTCCTTCTCCTTCAAAAAATTGTAGAAGGTGACAAGCTGAAAGTACACAAGCCTAAACTCCTCAGACTGCTCCTCAAGGACGCTGTCAATAGGCATGAACTCCTCATAGAGATTGCCGAGGATAGGCAATCCGGTGATGGCGCTCAGTTCCTTCAAAGAAAAACCAATCTCACCATTCGTCACAATGAAGGTGTTGGTTTGTGGAAGGAATGACTCCAGCATGGCCATGAAAGCCTCATCGGAGAAAACGACGGTTTGCCGAAAAGCGCGAACCGCATCAAAAATTTCGGCCTCCCGAAGAACGGCCTCACCAATCCTCAGAGTGTGATCAGTCCATGACTCCCAGCTCGAGTCAGCACTGAAACGGCCACGAAGTCGAAAAGGCTTCACCCAATTGCTGTCGTCACCCCAAAAAACGCCAAGGCCCACCGGTCTCAAATCAACCGATGGATGATCAGAACCTTGGTAGCCACTGGCTGGCATCAACATGTCCATACGAACATGTGACTTCTCTGCAAAACCGGAAGGTCCACCAACAAAAACCCCGGTCTTGATCACACCGGTCCTCTTCGCCCAGCTCGGAGGATCTTCCCTCTTAAGGCACGTGGGAGAAAGGCTCAGGATCGAGATGGTCCGGTCAAAAGACGACCGGGTAGAAATCGTTCTCTCCTCACCATCTGCTGTGTAAGAGAACTGAAAACATCTCCTTTGGTATGTCAAGTCATCAGGGACTGCATCACCGAAGAAGAAGGTAGGCTTGAGCACAACACTCTGATCGTCCGTAACCCAAGGACGACCGCTTACCATGATCTTATAGAACTCCTCATCTTTGAGAGCGATCAATCGCTGTCTCATCTCATCACGATTGAGGGAATCGCATTCTTCCAAGTTTTTCTCTACAAACTGGACCTTCTCCCAAGCCTGCTGAACGGCAGCATTGGAAGATCTAGTAGACCAACGAGGTGCGTCAGTAACAGGACCTTTACCTTTGTTCGTTCTAGAAGAACTACCTGCAAAAGGTGGAAGAGAAAAGATCAATCAACATCAAAATGACAGAATTCTGCTATAAAAATTCTAGCAAAATTTTGACATGGTTCCGGGGCAATTCCAAAGAAAAGGAAAATACTCCAAAAAAGACAGGAAGCCTGAAGATGAGCTCAACATCGCTGTGAGCTCATAGTCAGTGGAGAATTCTTAAAGAAGGCTTGAACTCAACATCGCTGCGAGAACAAGCCAATCTCATAAAACTTCCGCAAAATCTGGAAAAGAGTTCAATATTGCTGCGAGCTTCAGAATCCAAAAATTGCAAAACTTCCTCAAAATCCAGCAAGACTGAGAAAGAGCTCAACATCGCTGCGAGCTCAAAATCCCGATACTTGCAAAATATTTTCAGGTATGCATCATCATACTTCCAAATCTATTTACCAAAACTCATGCATCAAAAAATATCATCATGCATTATATGCTAGGAAAACCTTGACCAAAGTTTGACCAATTCCAACCCAATTTGGTGAAAACCAATCAAACTCTGTCCAAGTCAAAAATCATGTTGGCTTGACCTAGAGACTCTAGCCTTCTATCTTGATGCATCAAACAAAAAAAATGCATACATATTGAAATTGCATAGCCTCATTATCATAGTGAGCAAACAAGGAAAAAGAAAAAGAAAGAGAGAGAGAAAAAAATCTCAGCAAAAAAAAAAAAAAATTTGGCCCACAGGCCCTGGCCCACTGCCACGTGGCAGTACGGTCAGGCCCATACAGCCAGGAAAAAAAAAACAGCAAAAAAAAAAGGAAGAGAAAAACGCTGAAAAAAAAATAGAAATCAGCGTGAAAAAAAAAACAGAAAAAAAAGAGAGTACACGGTTAAAAAAAAAAAAAACCGTGGAAAGAAAAAAAAAAGAAAGAAAAAAAAACAGAGAAGCACGAAAAAAAAAAAAAAGAAGAGAAGGAAAACGTGTATGAAAAGAAAGAAAAAATAAAGAAGAAGAAAGAAAAGAAAAGAAAAAGAAGAAGAAAAAAAAAATGAAGAAGCTACTTCTACAATGGAGATTCTTGACGAGGAAGAAAACTTACTTGAAGCCATTGATGGAGAAGAAGAAGAAAAGCTTGGAGATCCTTGAAGAAGAGAAAGCACTTCTTATCTTGGAGAGCACTCTTGAAGATTTCTTGCAAAAGAAAGCAATGGAGCAAAAGCACCAACCCTCTTGCTTTTATAGAAGAGAGCAAGCCAAAAGAGGAAAGAAGGAGAAAGAAAGGAGGTAAGTGCTAAAATTTAGCTACTTTCCCAAAAAGAAAGATATTTTGAGAGATATTCTCTACACAAAAGAGATATTTTTAGATATTCTCTACAAATATGACATCATATGAGATCTAGGCCATCTCCAAAGCCTAAGGTCCCATGGGTTAGCCCATATGAGCCAGGTTTGACCACCTAGACACTAAAAGTGGCTTTTAGTCAAAATATTCCTCTTACCAAGAGCAAAAAAAAGAAAGAGAGAAAAGAGCAAAAAAAAAAAAAAAAAAAAGGTCCCATGCCTCTTTTGAGTTGATGGGACCATTCAAAAAAAGAAAAAAAGAAAGTCTCATGAGTTTCCAAAAACCAAACCATCCAACCTCATGAACCAAATTGAGCCAAAATCTTGAAATTGACATTTCACAAAACCAAATTCCGGTCCCCTAGCTCGCCACATACAGCTTGTTAGGTCACAAGACCAAAACCAAAATCAAAATCCAAACTAAACCAAAACCAACAAACCAAATCTGACCCCCCAACCTGCCACATACAGCTTGTTGGGTCACAATGTCAAAATCAAAATCAAATCCTGACCCCCTAACTTGCCACATACAGCTTGTTAGGTCACAAGGTCAAAATCCAAAACCCAAAATCCAAATACCCCATGTCATTTTCAAAACTTTGCCTTGAGATGGTGTGTGATCCCTCTCACTACCATAAAATTCCCCCGGAAACTCAGAAGGCTATTAAAAAAAAAATGCTCAAGACTCTTGGTCAAGTTGGAATCTCTCCTCCAAGTTTCTCTTCGAGGCATATCGACTCCAAAAAGCTACTCGTCGCTGTACCTCGAGGGGGCATTTGTTGACACCAAAAAAGTCACTATGTCTCCTCCACATCAAGAAGCCTCGTGAAGCTGTATCCTGCTACAAAATAGGCAAGGCTACTTCAAGCATCAGATTTTGTCAGAATCAGACAGAAACTGAGAGATCCTTCAAGACAGCTAAAAGAGGGGTACACCTGAGGTTTCGGGTCATTCCAACATCGTTTGGCCTAACTTCACTGCTCCGACAGCTAAACAAGCGCTCCCGGCGGCGACATCATCAAAGACACCAAAACTTTGATCAGAGCCTACGGATGACTCCAGAATGTCTCCAAAGGGCTCCATGCCAAATTTCAAGTCAAACCGACAATGTTTGACCCTCCATCAATACTCGAGCAGCAAAATCAAGCCTCCCGGCGGCGGGAACCATAGAAGCCATCACTCATCAAACAAAATACATGAGTGGCTTCAACATGCTTCCAAAAGGCTGCACGTCGAATTTCAAGTCATTCCGACAAAGTTTGACCAGGTTTTGATGCTCCGAGAGAAAATCAAGCCTACCGGCGGCGGAGCAACCCGAGACCATGACATCCAAAATGGAGCCCATGGAACGTCTCAAAATGACTCCAATAGGCTCCCCGTCAAATTTCAGGTCAATCAGATATCGTTTGACCACATATCAAAGCTCGGCATTTTCCCCGCAGCAAAATCAAGTGAAGCATCGATGGGACCCTAAACGGCTTCAAAACTCAAATAAAAGCCCATGGTTGGTCCTATCCACTGCTCAAGAAGCTTCACCTCAATTTTCAGGTCATTCCGACATCGTTTGACCTAGTTTCGACTCTTGACGGAAAATCGACTACAAAGTCTTCCGCTTTCCCGAAAAATGGGAAACTTTGTGCTCCGATTTCGCGCGGGTTCTCGTCAAGTTTTCTCCAAGAAAATGAAGTCAATAATTGAGGAAAAATGTCAAGAAAAATACAGAAGAAAAAAGGAATGAAAAAGACGCAAAATCGGCCGAAAACGGAGCTCGGCGTCCAAAGGGCAAAAAACCCTAAGGTCGCCGGTGACCCTGCAAATCCGGGTCGCCGAATTTTACACCAAATCGTCCGTTTTCCGATTCTTTTCGCGTTTCGGGTGTTCCGGCCTCTGTGATTTTCAGAAAATGCAATGTTTGATGCTTGAAAATGACTGATCTTCGTCGACATCTCGGATCCGCCGTCAAAAGCATGAAATCATCAACGATCGCCTCAAGATCGCCAACCGGCTGACCAAGAAAGTGCACTTTCTGTCCGACCGATCGTGAAATCGACAAGACAGATGTCACCGGCCAGCCAACATCAATCAATGTCTGAAATTGCATCGCAATCCGACATCAAACAATGCGTGGATCCACCTGTGATGATCGCAAGAAGAATCTCAAAAGGCGCAGCGTGGCCCGCGACTCTTCACATGCCCTGGCGACCACTTAATGACGTTAATTGACCCGTTTATGACAACTTAATGCGGTCATTAACTCATTATTTTGGACGGCCCAATCAGATTCAAGCATTTGGGAGTTACAAATCCAAGTAATCATGGCATTAAACCCATGAAACTCCCATCATCATGAAGCATAAAGGCAATTAAAAGCCCACTACCTTCATCGGCCAATCACAAGCCATGAAAAATGAGTTACAAAATCAACTTGTAACTCCTCATCAATGCTCTCATCATGGCTATCAATGCCCATAACCATCCCATGGCTACCAAAAGCCTATAAAAGGAGATCCATTTCCAAAAGAAAGAGGATCATATCGACATCTATCGACTTGAAGTTCTGTACTTCTCCCAAAGAAATTCAGACGAAGTCCTGCTGCTCTGCTGCAAAGAACACCACAAGGTGATCAACGTCCCTTAGGGGGCCACCCCCCCCCCCCCCCCCAAGGCCTCCTCCTTCTCCAACATGGCCTAAACGCGGCTTTTCAGCCCGTTTACTCGGTTTTTCATTGGATATAGGACCTTCGCTTGGTCCTTGTCCTTTAAAAAACTGAGGTTAGGAGCCAAGCCAAAGAATCAAAGCATCACATGTTCTCATTTGAAGGACAATGGCGAAGCCCATACATGACTTGCGACCGTCGATCTCAACGTATCCCCACAATCTCCTGAGAAGTTAGATCCCTTTTCTTACTTTTCTATTGTAGTTTGTATTTCCTAAAGAGACAAAAAGAAATCACAATTCTTGTCTTTCACATTTGATGAGTTTTGTAAAATCGCCTTTCACGGCAAACAAACAAAAACGCCTCCTACGGCATTTAAAAAAAAAAACAAACTTGTCTCTTTTTTTAATATTAATGCAATTTGAAAAGTTAGAAAAAAGGATTGATTTCCTTTCCACTCGTGAAGGTGAATCTCCGGATTATCATCATTCCAAATTCCAAGTAGAAAGTAAATCTGGCATACCCATACAAAAATGTTGATGCCCGAGATCTTCCCTACTCCGCCGAGACCCAGGTCAGCCCCCGGGGTGCGGAGGGAGAGGACGGAAGATTCCCCCTTTTTCGGGTCCATCAGATCTAATTTAGGAAGTTTTATTTTTATTTTTTATATTAAATTGGTTGTTTTGATGAGTGTGTTATTTTTGCAGGTTCTACTTAGAATAGGGTTGAATAACCTAGGTTTCTTTACTTAGTTTAGGGTTATTTTTTTATTTGGAAAGTTGTAACCGTTATTTTTCAGTTTTTAGGATTTTCTTGTAATTTGTTTAGTTTTCTTATTTAGGCTAGATTTAGTTGTTAAATTAGGACAAGTTATAGTTGGAAAGTTTCTTAATCAACATTGCTCCCTATGGATCGACCTGGTCTCACCAGTTATTACTACACGCGGCCCTGCACTTGGGGTTCGATTATTCAGTTTGAGGTCGAGAGGGCAATGATACTATCACATGATGGCCTATGTGAACGGCTTATATTGTTAGTATTGATAGGACATTGTCTTTCATTGTTTATTGTGTATCGACACATGTGCTTTATGCTTAGATTCCTATCATTGGATTTCACATGATCACATTATCTTTATATCACTTTGATATCGCATATCTATATTAAAATGTATATCTCCTTGTTGGCTATTCGTAGTTTGATGATACTATGCTTGATGCATAGGTATTGAGCCGCTCTATTTCAAAGTGGAAGCGGAGAAGGAGGAGGCGCCACTTCAAGTAGATCAGCTTGATGATGATCACAGGTGGTGTGCAAATGACATTGTCTGAGTCGTCCTGACCAGCACTTGAGTGCCTCATTCATTTTAAATAGTCGCATATGTCTTTTGATTGGCCTAGGTTCTTGTTAGAGGCCATGCAACTAAACTATTTTGTTCATCTTCTGTTAAACTTTAATTATAGTAATGAAAGAATGTGCTTGCTCTGAAATATTCAATTTATCCCATCTGTATTATACGGAGCTTTGCTTCCACTTTCATCTGTATTATACGGAGCTTTCGCCTTGTTTTATGGTTAACCGAGGAAATGTTTATATCTCATCGCGGTCTTCGATCCCATGGGACAATGATTGGGGGCCACGTTGTGTGGTTTGTCAATAAGATTTTAATTGACCCCTAATCTCGTGCATAATCCTCGTGCTCATTATCGAGGTCGTGACACAGACCTGCCAACTGTTCCCATTAACATTAAAAGAAAAAAGAGGAGAGAGCAGGAAAAACAAATGAAGGAGAAGAGAAGATCGATTACATGCTTTCAAGGCTCCTCGAATCCATTTCTCGGAGTTAGGTGAAGGTGGAAGAAGAAGAAGAATGAGGGTATTTTTGTCAACAAAAGTGTATGAACCACTAAACCCCAGCTTTATTGTTTTTCATCATAAAATTGTTTAATTAGTGTCCAAGCTTAGTTATTTGTGCTTAGACCACGAGCATGTATATACGTAAAAACTGAAAATAGTGGTGTTATGGTTTAAAACTTAGTACACCTAAATAGTTTAAATTTAAAACAACATTTTTCTTAGAGAAAACTACCGGAAAAAGCCCCTAAGGGCCCCCATGGATCGCTGTAGACCCAGTGAAATGTTGGAGACCAGAGAGGTCCTCTGGGCCCATTTTTATTTTTTTAATGAAATGGTCGATATCGACCATTCAAGTGATTTTACATAAGTATTTGAACCCATTTCTCCCTTATTTCGCGCTCGTCTTCTTTCCATTTCCCCCCTTTTCCCTTCGTCTGTCGAAACTGACATTTGCCCTATAAGCTCTGGTCCCAGCCAGTGGTCCCAAGAAGCTTTTGGCGTCTTCCCTCCTTTTCCATTCAAAGTCGCGATCTTCACATGGAGGTGCGTGTTTTACCATTTGTTTCGCTTTTACCCTAAGTTAGAAATGTTTTCAATGGTTCTTTGAATAGAACAAACCCCTTTCCGTGAACATTAGCGTATTTTGATTGGGTTACTGAAATAGAAGCCATATTCGGAAGGCGGAACCAAACAGTTGCATGTTCCCTGTGAACGTAACCGTCTGCAGAGGCATCCTTTCCGTGCCTTGCAGTGGATATCAAAATCCATTTTGGTGGTTAAAAAACGGATTAGCATTAACCTCAAAAGGAGGCACTGCATTCATTGAACTGAACCATCATTCATCATGTTAAAAGATCAAACCAAGTTCTATGTGCAGCATCTTTTGCTTGGGTTGTTGAACAGAAGCCAGGCACTTTTTGGAACCAAACATTTGCTTGCTTATTTCAAACCAGTCATTTTTTGTTGAAATTCAATAGGTAGTTGAAAGAAGTATTCTGGCCAATGTCTACATTGAAAATTCTTTGATAGGTCCCTGCAATGTATTGTAGTTAATAATCTTCTGTATTAACAAAACCAGGAGCTGATGGGGTCTGATTATGCAGCTTATGACTTTCCAACAGTTTCCATATTGGCAACTTTTTTCTGTGCAACTTATTTTAAGTCTAATTTTATTTATCGTGTTGTTGTTTCCTTAGAAAGAAACATTTATTCGTATTAATTTAAACATCTTGTTGATTCTACAAATCTTAGTTACAAGAGGTTGTAACTTGTAAGCCAATTCATAATATGAAGAGAAATGCGGCTGTTTCTAGCATAATGTCACACTTTGGGTATCCTGGGTAAACGTTCACCTGAGATGCCAAATTGTATAATTAGGGCCTCGTCCCATTTTGCTAATCCCTTGAAAGAGTAATTTATGAATCTACTAGTTAGCTTTATTGACTGTAATACTGATTTGATGGTGTAGGACATTTTACCTTCCAACTTTTAAAGATTAGTTTTTTGGTGTCTAATTTGTAGCCGATCATCCCCAGAATCTTTCTCTTCTATAGAGTAGATGCTGACTATCCATACTGTTTCTTTGTTTCATCTTGGATGTAACCATCTAGGATTTCTTCCGTTGTAACAAACCTGACTTCATGCCATCTGTTAGACTGCGTATTACTTTTAACATTCCATTTTACAATGATTGGTGCAGTATCTATGGATGTCAAAATAAATTGTGATTTTCCATTTTTTTACTCACACTTTGGTGCACTAATTAGCTAGCTAAATGGGCAGACTGTGTCATGAATTATAAACTTTCACATTAGTTTGGTATAGCACTTGCCTGAACCTATCACAACTGTATCAGTCATTTTTAATTTTGATCTACATATCTCTGCCCAAAAGATACTACAGTTTTGCTCCATATATTCTATTTTTTGACTTACTAATTTTTGATAAATTTGAAGAGAGTGGCTTTCACCTGTATTCTATTTTTTCTATTATTTACTCTATGGTATGACTACTAGTGTGCTTCATCTTGGATATCTACTGTTAAAACTTAAAATTGCCTGTGTCACAAATTTATCATTTGTTGCTTGCTGCTTTATGCATGTTCTATATGTAGTTCCCATGTAACCTGCACATGATGCTGGCCCTTCTCATCAAAGAAACCTTTTAGGTACAGCTGTTTTCCTTGTGAGGTGAGAGTGAGATTATATATAATTTAGAGGAACTATCAAGTAAAGCTAGAAACAATTTTATGTTTAGAGTGATCCCCATTTCCCAAATATATATGTAGTTTTAATCATGCATCTAAAGAAAGAAAAATGTTGTTTTGCATGTTCCCATTGCCCCAAGATCAATATGCCATGCAGGAAAGGATAAAAAGATGAACAACTCTAATTTTGGCTATTTCATGTTGAAAAATAATGTTTTTATTAGTGCAAGTGCTCATTATGGGCCAAGGGTCCCTTCCTATAAGGAATTGTAGAAGTGTCCGTTATCCCCTTTCCATTAAAGGAAGTTTCTAAAAGAGATTTTGCCAAATCCATCCTTTTGATGGATGCTAAAGAGGCTAGTGATAGCTTAAACAAAAAGAGGATTGGGCTTTTAATCATATTATATTGGACATTAATCTTTTGCGTATTTCCTTCTCTTTTGTTGATGTTAGATTTGTTCCTAGGACTAATACTGATGTTTCTTATTTTGAACATCTTGTATAGACAATCAAGTCATTATTTTGAACAATTTAAATTTTAACAGGTGAGCCTCAATGTGAAATTCTCCATTTGTCTTAACTTTCAATCATATGATTGAGAGCCTCAGGAGTTTCTTATCTCTCAGGGTGCATTTGTCCAAACACAATTACAGGAAAAAAATGATAGAAATTATGGGAGAAACAAAGGATTCGGATTCCCCACCCACACCCACACACCGCACACACAGTTGACTTCAAGTGTTGCGTGCACAAAAACACTTTTAGAATAATGCTAATTTGAGAGGGCTCTTCAAACCATTGCGACAAAGTTATTGTCAATGGCAGAATCAACAGATTTTCCTTGAGAGTTGGGAGGCCACAACTGTGTTAAATAAAAAAATAAAAAAAATCCCTCAAGCAGTTATTTACATAAAAATCGAAGCATATGTTTTCCATAAAACTGGGGAATCTTTCACAATTTATGAACCTTCCCCTCCCCCACCTGTTGTGCTAGGAGTTCAGTCCAACATCAGATTGAATAAGCACTATAGGTATGGTGAGCCCAACTAACAAGTGGGATTCATTAATCAATTGACAGTTATTTACATAAAAAACTGAACATCTTTCACAATTGAAGGTTATTGTCAATGGTAGAATGAACAGATTTTCCGGTAGTTCCCATTAGAGAGGATATTTGATGGTCAGTTTTTCTTTTTTGGAAACTCACATATATTTCTTCATTTTTAACCATTTTTTTAGAAATATAGATCTTAAAAATTCATATGTCTTCTCTCATCAGATTCAGTTTTCATTAAAGAGGAGATATGATGGTTAGTTTGTTTTTGGAAACTCTCATATATATCTTGATTTTTAACCATTTTTAGAAATAATTATCTTAAAATTCCTATGTCTTCAAAAACATGAAACAAATAGTAGGCAATTAATATCTGTCAAATCAAGAAGTTCAGCACTTTGATCAATGTAAGTTACCATTTATTGATGTGACTCTTTGGTGCATTATCCATTGTAAAAATAAATGGTTTGTATTATTTTTGACTTTGTAGACGAATGAAGAAAAAGCCACCGATGCTCCAACAACTCTCCTTTACAACCAACGGTATCATATATCGGATGGTATCCGTCAAGGAGAGGTATGAATCCTACAAGTTGCATTATGAAACTCAACTCCATACGTGCTGACGTTACTTCCTTTGTGTAACTTATACTAATATCATTCCGAGTATGGTATTATTACAGTATTGGACTTTCTTTTGGAATACACATTTTAACAAGCATTTTCTTATTATTGCGATATGCAGGAGTCCGGTCGCCTTCGGTGCATACCAACAAATCCAGATAAACATATTTGGGAGCTGACAAAGCAGCAGAAGAGCTATGTTAGGCAGGTTGGGCTACATCACCTCGCAGAAATTGATCGCATTGTCATCGATCATGCACTAATTACAGCACTAGTAAGAGGTGGCGCCCTGAGACCAACTCTTTCCACTTCCCATCCAGCGATACAACTATCACCCTTGAAGATGTTATGTACTTGTATGAGCTGCCTATAAATGGCAATTTAGTGACCGGACGGACATCTCCGGGCAGGATGGTCCAAGAAATTTGTCAAGAGGTTCTTGGGTTGACCCCACAGTCAAAGTTGCACTATGTGGGGATAACGGTTAAATTTAAGTGGCTTGAAGATAATTTCAAGGCGGAGAAACTGGCGGAGAAAAAGAAGCTCAAGAAATACAAGGAGCATGAAATATTCGCCACTCGGGCCTATCTATTCTTCCTTGTCTCTGGCCAAATTATTACTCAAACTTCCGGTGCTCGCGGACCCGCCTATTTACTGGAACTGTTTAAAGAGTTTAAGCCTTATGCATGGGCACCAGTTTGTTTGGCCAATCTTTATAGGATGTTGACGAATGCATCTCGATGGAGCCCTGAACAGATAGCTGGTGCTCAGAAAGTGGATGTTGAGCATGGCGAGACAGAGGGCCATCAACTAAGGACACCAACTGGGCCGCTACAGCTGTTACAGGTCTGAATTTTCAATTATTTACATTAACTGGATTCATTTACTAAATTGACTGCAACAGGCTGATTAAAAGTTTTTTAAACGGTGCAGCTGTGGGCTTATACTCGAATGTCTATTGGAAAGTGTCCCCAGCCAAAAGAGTCTTGGAAAAAGGATATTAGATTCCCACTATTTAAAACTTGGCAAAAGAGGCTGCCTAAAAACCCCGGCCTAGCAATTGTGAAAGAAGTAAGGAAGCAGCTCAATGCTATGCATGCTGATGTGGTAATCAAGAGGAGCAACATATTAAGTTTATCATTTCCTTTTCTCAATGATTGGAATTTTTAATTTCTCATAATTTCATATTTTAATGATGTTTTTTTTGCAGCTCACCTGGCAGCCTTATTCGTGCCTCGGGAAGAAGTTTCTGAACAAGGTTTCAAAGGTTGATCGCAGTCTGATGTCGTCATCCACAGTCTTGATCTACTACTGGATTGTTGAACGACATAATACGTGGCGGGTTATTAAACAGTTCGGACTAATGCAAGTAGTCCCACCGCCTTTCAACATCCCAATCACTATATGAGAACGCAAGTCTCATCATGTGTATGACTACAGCCAAAATATGGATAAGGTGGTGGAGGCTATGTGGGATGCAAGAAGTGAACTCGGACTGCACTGTGCGGAGGATACTACAGCCCAGCATACCGAGGAGTATATGTTGTGGTTCCGCGAGAACACGGTCCTGTATGTTGGAAGACAAGTTAATGCGGAGCAACCCGCCGAGGGCGAGCAGACTGATGGACCTGATGTGCCTGATGTAGACGATGTTCCTACTGCACCGGCCGTCCCTCTTAAGGCGGTGAGATATACACTGTGATCTTATCCACACTAAGTAATTTTGTCCAAATTTTCATATTAATATCGATAGATTATCTATCAATTGAGAGGAGCTATGTTGTTAATGTGTGCAGGTCCAGGATCTGGTGCTTCGGATAGAACGCTCTCTTCAGCGGGCCTCATGCAAGAACACTCCGATGGAGAAGTTGAATATGTCAATTGGCAAAAAGTTGGCTAAGTTCAAGCCCTATCTTGGGACAAGTTGGGAAGACTTCTCAATGGATGAGTGCAGCAGCTCACAGTCTGAGGAGGATTTGGCAAAGAAGAAAATAACAATCACTTTTGTAAGCAAGAAGAAAGCTGCTGGGAAAAGTCCTGCAAAAAAGAGGAAGAGCACTAGACGACATGCTGTTTCGGTGCAAGACACTCCTCCACAAAAGGCCGATGAATCAGGAACGATACCGCCTTCCCCTACAAAGCATGACATTGAAGTGGATCCGATGCAGCCTTCATCTCCACTGCACAACCCTACCCTGAAGCTGAGGGTATGCCACAGATGCAAGTCCCCCCCCCCCCCCCCCCCCCCCCCCCGAATTTCAGGAAGTCCTATGCACACCACCAATCAGCAGATCATTGTTCGCCTCGCCTGTTCCGGTCTCCAGCTCTTCTGCCTTAGTGGTTTCTGCCCCCTTGGCCAGTTTACATTCGTTGGTGTGGAGGATATAACGCATGCCACGTATGCGCAAAGTCCCTGTGAAATTTGATGACTATGTCCATTTTATCGTTGAACATGATTATGTGCTGTCTGAAGTGGACAAGTTCTTCCTCAAAGGCTTCAAGGAATACTTTGAGAAGAGGTACGCGTACTCTAATGGATATGACTTTATACACAATATAGTCGTGGAGTCCATGAGTATGTCTGACATTAAATTGTTATGCAGAAAGGATGAGTTGGACAGTATATGTACCATGGTAAAGGCCAATGACTTGCACAAGCTCCTTGACGAGGGAACGTGGATGGACACAAACATCATGTACTATTATTTTGAACTGCTCAGGGATGGATGTGACTCATGTTTCATTGCTGACCCAAGTATCTGCATAAGTTTTTTTATATTATTAACTTTGTTTGTACGTAACTTGCTACCATTGTACTTCTATTGACCCACAAATGATAATTTGCGTATACTCCATGCAGAGTTGGTGGCGCTCAGGAGTCGACAATGCATACGAGTATGTTTTTGGCAAGCATGGGCAACGAGTATGGGAAGCAAGGGAAGCGCGGACTTTAGTTTTCATTGTCTACCACAGGTCACACTTTGCCCTACTTGTGGGATACGTCGACGAGAGGAGATGGGAGTTCTACAATAGCATGCCCAAAGACCGTCGTACTCTTAAACACGCGGAGAAATTTGTATGTTTTCATTTCTTATACAAACAATTGCATTGCATTGTGTCATCCATTTTTATACATGGATACAAGCTCAGTAATGGTAACTGATGTAATATTTTGTCATTGTGTCCTGCAGGTGGGCTGGCTAAATGAAGGTTACAGCCATTTTGACTGGTCTGACTCATACCTGTGGTCGTGGGAGGAGAAGACGGACATACCGCGTAAGCATAATGCCAACGATTGTGGAGTGTTTACATTGGCCTTCCTACACACTGTGTGCACCGTCTTCCAATCAGCTTTACGCAATCCCATATCCCGTATTTCCGCAGCAAGATTGTCGTGGAGATATTCAAGAGGAGTTGGCAACTAAATGCTAACAGGCTCGGTCTAACTAATTTGACAGACTACCCTTGAAAGATTCTGATAGTTTCGTGTAATGCATTGGAGATCCTGTAATTAGCACTCTGAAATTGGACTGATGTTTTTTTGTAAAGATTTTGGTTTTTTTACATTGGAATGTGCAGCTGATTATGATGGTTAAACCAATTTTGTACTGATGGTATATTGTGTTCAAATCCTGTAATTAGCACCCTGAAATTGGACAGATGTTTTTAAGCTGATTATGATGGTCAAACAAACTTTTGATCAATTCCTCTATGTATAGGTATCCCCTCTCAATGTATGTCATTTTAGACAGCTCATTCATTCACAGACACAGTATAAAAAGTGTTTATAAACATTGTCGATATCAACCAGTAGGAAGGCAGTAATATACACACAGATAACAGAAAAATAGTCGATATCGACAACTTAACTGATTTATTGCAGAGATGAAATAGTCGATATCGACAACTTAACTGCAAGTTTATTTTCCTGTAGAGATTCTGATAACAGTTAAATAGTCGATATCGACCACTTAACTGCAAGTTTATTTTTCTGCAGAGATTCTGAAATAGTCGATATCGACAACTTAACTGCAAGTTTATTTTCCTGCAGAGATTTCTGATAACAGTTAAATAGTCGATATCGATTAGTTAACTGGAAGTTTATTTTTCTGTAGAGATTCTGAAACAGTTGACATCGACAACTTAACTGCAAGTTTATTTTTCTGCAGAGATTTCTGATAACAGTTAAATAGTCGATATCGATTAGTTAACTGGATGTGCATGAAAATTAAAAACCAGTTAAGTGGTCGATACCGACTACTTTCGTGTATAGCTGAAATCAATAAATTTGTCGATATCGACCATTTAACTGGACACTCCTTCCCTGCAGAGATTTTAGTAATCCAGTTAAATTGTCGATATCGACCATTTAACTGGATTATCATCACATGCAGACATTTTTCATACCAGTTAATTGGTCGATATCGGCCATTTATAATATCCTGAAATACTCGATATCGACCTGTTTAATTGCAGCAAGTCCCTCTTGATACCAGTTAAGTTAGTGATATGGACCAATCATATTGACCACCAATCATATGGATCTGAATATGTATTTTAAAGTGTAATATCTGACTTGGACAGAAAAATGCTCTAAATAATATCATGCTTCATTTCACTTATAATTTCATATTTTACAAAAAAGAGTCACAAAAGAACACTCCACTGTCATTAATTACAATGTGGCATCCTTGTTCTACATGTACAAGCTTACACCATTGCCCAAAAAATTATTCGACCGTTTACAAATTGGTCTACAAGCGTCACATATAATACTACGTCAAAAAATGATGTATATATACATCACCAACACATGTACAACTATGAAGGCCTCAAAATGGAATCAAAAGCTAAGAAAGGTTCCTTCACCATTCAAGTCAAGCGTGGGCTGGAGGATTGCGGCACGTTCCACGGTTATGTCTCCTTCCTCTACAGTTTGAGCATGTTACCACCTTCCGCTGACGGTAATTGTCTTCGGTTCGAAGCCTCTTCTTACGAGGACGTCCTGGCTGTTTGGTAGCTATTGGTGGAAGGACCCTCACGTCTGATGTATGCTCCCACTGCTTGTTGTCTCGAGTGGCATGTATAACTTCATTATAAGTGGAACGGTACACTGCTGACAGATACGAATGCTCGCAAAAATCATATGGATCATAATTTCTGACTTTCATTGACGCCAGTACGTGACAGCAAGGGATGCCCAATAACTGCCATTTCCGACACGTGCAGCTTTTTCACTCGAGATCAACCACATCGACGTATTCCGCAGATTGAACTTGAAATTCAAC
Source organism: Umbellularia californica (assembly GCA_028538565.1). Lineage (NCBI taxonomy): Eukaryota > Viridiplantae > Streptophyta > Magnoliopsida > Laurales > Lauraceae > Umbellularia > Umbellularia californica. Next base: position 10,536,203 of record JAPQWN010000010.1, on the reverse strand, counting down.
GAGGCCAGCCACCCTAACATGAACTCGTCGAGCTTCCTCCATCTCTTGACTTAGCATTTTCTCTACATACGGAGTAAGACGAGTGGACACCGCTTGGGACAAGAGATGACACTTTTGAAAGAAATCCATTAACTTGGCACGTATCTCTTTTACCTGTTTAGTAATAGGAAGGACTCTTATGTCTCTTAAGAGGCTGTTAGTGCATTCGGCCGCATTGCTAGTTAGCATTTCATACTGACGCCCTTGTACGTATGCATTCGCCCAACGCTCCCGTCCAATCGCATCTATGTAGTTGAACGCGTCCTGGCTGACTGCACACATATCCGTCATGTAAGCCTCATACTCACATGACCCATATGATTTTGCCGCATGCCAAAATTTCATAACGATAGCCCCATCACTAAAAGCTGCCTTTATGTTTTCTGCAATGTGCTGGCAACAGTAACAATGTACAGCTACAGGTATGGTGTTTTTGAGTGCTGGGACAAGACCCTTTTGACGGTCCGAAACAATAGTCAAATTGGAGGGCTCTCCCAAAGATATGAACAAGTTTGCGAGAAACCACTCCCAACTGTCACGCCGTTCCGCCTCAGCAAAGGCAAAGGCAATGGGGAGGAGCTTGTGTTTGGCATCATGTGTCACGGCTACAAGCAAAACACCTGGATACTTGCCTCGGAGATATGTGCCGTCAATAGCAATCACTCGCCTCAGGGAGCACGTGAACGATCTTAAACATGGTCCGAATGCCCAGAAAAATCTCCTGAATCGGTCATCCACTGTGTCTATGTTTGTTACGGTCCCAGGGTTGGCCATTTGCAATTCAATACAATAGAGAGACAATGTCTTAAATGATTCTTCATACGAACCCCGGACTACACGAAGTGCCATTTCCTTTGCAATAAGTGCCTTTCTGTAGCTAATTGTTGACCCAAATTCCATCTGGTAGTCGCTCATTATCTCCTTTGGCTTCAGATCTGGGTTTTACCTAACTCTATCCATGATGAACTCTATAATAAGTGCTGACGTTGCTTGTTGATGCGCCATACCCATCATTGGTTTCGAGCATCGGTGGATTGGATTGTACGTCTGGACCTTGAACTGCGGCCCCAACTAGACAATGGAAGCATGAATTCGCCAGGGAGATTCTGGATCTTTGCAACGTGCCGTGACCTTGGTCTGGTTGGTCTTCAGGTGCTTGAGCGTGAAGTTTCCGTAAATCGCAAACTTAGCAAGAGTATTTCGAAAGTTCTGTCGATCCGGAAATTCGCGACCGAGCCACATTTCCCTTGTAGAGTTGGAACCAACATCTGTGTTCACCTCCTCAGGCACCATATTGTCATCTAGATCTAAATGTGGGGCTTCAGTGGAGACATTTGCCATATTGGATGGATTTGATGTGTCAGTGTTGACTTCGCCCTTGAACGTTGGGATCCCACGGATATTCTTGTTGGGACTCTGATGGAACGCGCTCCGAGGCGCCGTGGGGCTGCTACCGGGGTCGGCGGAACGTGGGAGTCCGTCGGGTCCGGCCCTTTCGCGCCCTGGCGGGCCTGAAGCGTGCATCAACATTTCTTTTGTGTGGGTGTCCCAGATTTTCTATTTTGTTTGGTCTTTTGTGTCCGTCGGGTCTTTTGTGTGGTTGCGCAAGTGGTGATCCGGAGATCAACCTTCGCAAGTAAAAAGGAAATCAACTTCTTTCAAGTTTTCCATTGCGCATATATTTAAGAAAAGAGACATTTTCTTGATTTGCCGTGAAAGGCGATTTTGTTTGGCATTTATAGCCGATTTACAATTCTTATCAATAATGAAAGACAAGAGTTGTGATTTTTTGTCTCTTTAGAAAAATACAAACTACAATGAAAAGCAAGAAAAGGAAGATCTAACTTTTCAGGAGATTGTGGGGGACTCGTTCAGATTGACGGTCGCAAGCCATGTATGGGCTTCGCCATCATCCATGCAGATGAGAACAGAAGATGCTCTTGATTCGCTTGGCTTGGCTATAACCTCAGATTTTTAGAGGACAAAGACCAAGAGAAGGTCCTATGTCCAATAAAAAGCTAAGTAGACGGGCTGAAAAGCCACGTCTAAGCCATTGGAGGCAGCGGGAGAAGGCAAGGACCTTGGGGGGGGTGCCCCCCAAGGGACTTTTGTCACCTTGTAGTGGTGGCCGGTGCAGAACTTCAGCAGAGTTTTTCTCTCTTTTTCTTTCTCTCAGATTTCTGGATCTGTGGCGCTTTGGAAGTGATGCCTGGATTCTTTTTCCGATCGATCGATCTCGATTTTCTCATCCCGATTTCAATGGAATGCTCTCCTATTTATAGGCTTTTGGTAGCCATTTAGGAGAGTTTATGGGCTTTAATGGCTTTAATGGGAGGAGTTACAAGATTTATTTCTTGATTTTGTAACTCCTTTTTCCTTGAATCTGATTGGCCGATGGAGATTAAGGGCTTTTAATCACCTTAATTACCATAATGGGAGGAGTTTCATGGTTTAAATGCCATGAATCAATTGACTTGTAACTCCCAAATGCTTGCTTCTGATTGGGCCGTCCAAAGAAATGAATTAATGACTGCAATAAAGCTAGTCAATTAACCACATTAATTGGTCGCCGAGCAGTCGAAGAGTCGCGGGCCGTGCCGTGTCTTCTGGAATTCTTCTGGCGATGATCATCGATGGATCTTCATGCTGATCGACATCGGATGAACATGTAACTTCAGACATTGATAGCTAAGAGCGGGCCGGTGACATCTGTCCTGTCGATTTTTCGATCGATCGGGCGGAAAGTACACTTTTTTGGTCGACCGGTTGGCGATCAATGTTGATTTTGATACTTTTGGAGGTTGACCCGTGATTTTGACGGATGTCGGCGGACATGAGTCAATTTCAAGCACTAAAAATCACATTTTCAGGAAACCACAGGGGCCAAAGTGCGCGAAACGCGAAAAAGGACGGAAAAACGGGTCACCGGCGAAAAATCCGGTGACCCGGACTTCCATGGTCGCCGGCGACCATGGGCCATGGTCGCAGGGGCCTGTGACCATGGGCCATGGTCGCAGGGGCCTGCGACCTTGGCGCCCCTGCGACCCTGGGGGAATTTTCCCCTTCGGAGCCCGTTTTGCGGTCGTTTTGAGGTCTTTTTCGTCGCCATTTTCTTCTGTATTTTTCTTGACATTTCTTCTCATTTATTGGCTTGATTTCCCTGTAGAAAACCTGATGAGAATCCTTGCATTTTTAGAGTGCAAAGTTTCTAATTTTCCGGGAAAGCCGAAGACTTTGTCGCGTAGAGCTGCTGATTTTCCGCCAGAAGCTGAAACTTGGTCAAACGATGTCGGAATGACCTGAAATTTGAGATGAAGCCTCCTGAGCAATAAATAAGACCAACCATAGGCTTTTGTTTGAGTTTTGAAGCCATTTGGGGTCCCGTCGATGCTTCACTTGATTTTGCTGCGGGGAAAATGCCGAGCTTTGATATGTGGCCAAACGATGTCCGATTGACCTGAAATTTGACGGGGAGCCTATTGGAGTCATTTTGAGACGTTCCATGGGCTCCGTTTTGGATGTCATGGTCCCGGGTTGCTCCGCCGCCGGTAGGCTTGATTTTCTCTCGGAGCATCGAAACCTGGTCAAACGTTGTCAGAATGACCTGAAATTTGACGTGCAGCCTTTTGGAAGCATGTTGAAGCCACTCATGCACTTGGTTTGATGAGCGAAGGCTTCGGTGGTTCCCGCCGCCGGGAGGCTTGATTTTGCTGCTCGAGCATTGATGGAGGGTCAAACGTTGTCGGTTTGACTTGAAATTTGGCATGGAGCCCTTTTGAGACATGCTGGAGTCATCTGTAGGCTCTGATCGAAGTTTTGACGTCTCCGATGATGTCGCCGTCGGGAGCGCCATTTTAGCTGTCGGAGAAGCGAAGTTAGGCCAAATGATTCTGAAATGGCCCGAAACTTCATGTGTACTCTTCTCTTGGCTATCTTGAAGGATCTTGCAGTTTTTGTTTGATTCTGACAAGATTTGATTTTTTGGAGAAATTGCATTGCCTATTTATCGCAGGTTGCGACTTCATGCAGCTTTCTTGATGTTGAAGAGGCAAAGTGACATTTTTGGTGTCAACAAATGCCCCCTCGAGGTACAGCGACGAGTTGCTTGACTTTTGTAGTCGATGTGCCTCGAAGAGATTTTTTAAGGAGAGCTTGTGTCTTGACCAAGAGTCTTTGAGCAATCTTTCCTTTGGTAGAATAGCCTTTGAGCTTCCAGGGGAATTTTATGGTAGTGAAAGGAATCACACACCATCTCGAGGCAAGGTTTTGAAGATGACATCAGGGATGTGGATTTAGGTTTCTGTTTTTGACCTTGTGACCTAACAAGCTGTATGTGGCAGGTTAGGGGGGTCGGGTTTTGGTTTTGACCTTGTGACCCAACAAGCTGTATGTGGCAAGTTGGGGGATCATGATTTGGTTTTTGGTTTTGGTCTTGTGACCTAACAAGCTGTATGTGGCAAGTTAGGGGACCAGGATTTGGTTTTTGGTCACTCTTTGGGACTGTGTGGGTCCATTGGAGTGGTTTGGATTTTTGTGAAATGTCAATTTCAAGATTTTGGCTCAATTTGGTATATGAGGCTGGATGGTTTGATTTTTGGAAGCTCATGGGGCTTGGGATTTTTTTTGTATGGTTCAATCAACTCAAAAGAGGCATGGAACCATTATTGTATGCTCTTGGTAAGAGGGATTTTTTCTGACTAAAAGCCCCTTTTTTTTTTTTTTTTTTTTTTTTTAGTGCCTAGGTGGTCAAACCTGGCTCATATGGGCTAACCCATAGGACCTTAAGCTTTTTAGGATGGCTTAGATCTCATGTGGGGTCATTTTTGTAAAGAATATCTAAAGATATCTCATTTGGATAGAGAATATCTAAAAATAGCTTTATGGGAGAGAATCTCTCATATTCTCTTAATTTGGGAGAGAATATCTCAAGGTATCTTTCTTTTTGGGAAAGAATCTTCAATATCCTATTTTGTTGGAGAGAATCTCTTATTGATTGATTTTGGGAGAAAATCTCTCAAAGACATCTTTCTTTTTGGGAAAGAATCTTTCTAATTCCTTCTCTTTTGGTAAGGTTACTAATTAGTAACACTTACCTTTCTTCTTTGTTTCCTTCTTTGATTTGCTCTCTCCTATAAAAGCAAAGGAAGGTAGGATCTCTTGCTCTTATTGCTTTCTTTTGCAACAATCTCAAGAGAGCTCCAAGACCAAGAGTTTTTCTTCTTCAAGGATCTTCAAGCTTTTTCCTTCTTCTTCTCCATCAATGGCTTCAAGTAAGTTTTCTTTCTTTTTCTTTCAAGAAAACTCTATGTAGAGAATAGGATGGTAAAAGAAGAAAGTTTCTCTTCTCTTTTCTTTTTCTTTCTTCTTTTTTTTTTTCTTTCTTTCTATTCTTCTTCTCTTTTTTTTCTCTTTTTTTTTTTCCACGTGATTTCTGTTTTTTTTTTTTTTTTTTTTCACGTGTGTCTCTTTTTTTTTTTTTTTTAGAAAGTTTCTTTTTTTTTCTTTTCTTTCTCCCTCTTTTTTTTTTTTGAGAAAGTTTCGTTTTTTTTCTTTTCTTTTTGCTCATCATGATAATGCGTTTTTATGCAAATCTAGATGTTCATGCATGTACTTTTTGTAGATTGAGCATGATAGCATACCTGAAAATCTTTGCAAATTTGGGAATTTGGAGCTCGCAGCGATGTTGAGCCCTTCTTGATTTTGCGGAGATTTTGAGGTTTCGAAAGTTTGGAGTTTCGGAGCCCGCAGCAATGTTGAGCCCATCTTCAAACTTTCTATTTCCGTCGGGGTATTTCCTTTTTCTTTGGAATTGCCCCGGAGTCATGCCAAAATTTCGCCAGATTTTTGGTGGGACAAAGTGACCCCTTTTTTTTTTTTTTTTTTTTTAGCGAAATCCTGTCATTTTGATGACGATCTTTTTCTTTTCCAACCATTGCAGGTGGTTCCTCCAGAGCGAACAAGGGTAAAGAGCCTGCTACAAGCGTACCTCGTCGATCTGCTAGATCTTCCAATGTGGCCGTTCAGCAAGCCTGGGAGAAGGTCCAGTTTGTTGAGAAGAACTTGGAAGAGTGCGATTCCCTCAATCGCGATGAGATGAGACAGCGATTGATCGCTCTCAAGGATGAGGAGTTCTATAAGATCATGGTAAGCAACCGTCCTTGGGTTATGGACGATCTGAGGGTTTTACCCAAGCCTACCTTCTTCTTTGGAGATGCAGTCCCTGACGACTTGACATACCAAAGGAGATGTTTTCAGTTCTCTTACACAGCAAATGGTGAGGAGAGAACTATTTCTACCCGGTCGTCTTTTGATCGGACCATCTCGATCCTGAGCCTTTCTCCCACGTGCCCTAAGAGGGAAGATCCTCTGAGCTGGGTGAAGAGGACCAGTGTGATCAAGACCGGGGTTTTTGTTGGTGGACCCTCCGGATATGCGGAGAAGCCACCTGTCCGTATGGACATGTTGATGCCAGCCAGCGGCTACCAGGGCTCTGATTATCCGTCGGTCGATTTGAGACCGGTGGGCCTTGGCGTTTTCAGCGGTGACGGCAGTACTTGGGTGAAGCCTTTTCGACTTCGTGGCCGTTTCAATGTTGACTCCGATTGGAAGTCATGGACTGACCACACCTTGCTGATTGGGGGCGCCGTTTTGAAGGAAGCCGGGATTTTTGCCGCGGTCCGCGCTTTTAGGGAGACCGTGACTTTTTCCGATGATGCCTTCATGGCTATGTTGGAGTCTTTCCTCCCTCAGACCAATACCTTCATTGTCACGAACGGTGAGATTGGTTTTTCTCTGAAGGAGTTGAGTGCTATTACTGGATTGCCCATCCTTGGCAAACTCTACGAGGAGTTCATGCCGATTGACAGCGTCCTTGAGGAGCAGTCAGAGGAGTTCAGGCTCCTATACTTTCAGCTCGTCGCCTTCTATGATTTTTTGAAGGAGGGCTCGAAAGTAAGATCCAGCAGTTGGAAGAGTTGTGGCTCTTCGTTCCCTAACTTCTTCGACGGTGGAGAACCTTCTGATAGCATGACCCGGGAAGACAGGAAGAAGACTTCGGCCATGCAGGAAGAGTTGAAGGGTTTCTTCGCGAGCACAGATGCCATTTGTTCTGACATTACACTGCGGAGAGATCTTGCTGTTTACCTCACTTTTTGGCTAGGTGAGGCTATTTTTGCTGGTGGAGATGGGACGCACATCAGGCCGCATTGTATTTTTCCGGCTTGTCAGATGGCGTTTGGAGAGCGGCTTGCTTTGGTGCCCGCTCTTTACTCCTACCTGTGTACCGAACTGCAGGCTGCTGCTTTCTTGGTTCGGCTTGGGCTCCCTATGAATAGGGTATTTTCAGCCCATATCTTTTATTCGTGGTTTGTATACCACTGTCCTGGCTTCCACCAGCTGGGTGCTGCACAGGATGATGATCCTCTGATGATTCGATTGGCTAAGGGAAAAGCCGTATCTGAATCACTTTTGTTTGCCCGCATGAGGATCCGACGGTTCAGGGACGTCGAGATGGGGCAGTCTTCAGTGAAGCTTTCTCCGAAGTTGCGGAAGAAGGCTTTTGATTTTGGTGCCTCCCGAGACTCTACCAGAGCAGGGTCGGGAAGGCATTACCCTTTGACCAATGCAGAGAAGGAGTGGCTTTTCAGCATACGAGTCGGCATGATGGTGTACCGCAGACATCTTTTCGTCGACATCCAGCCGTATGTACCTTCTCGCTTTGCGCTTCAGTTGGGCTTCTCTCAAGGCGTTGTTGGAGCGCCTTCGAGTATGGTGAAGCGTTTTGGGGGTTTGCAGGATGGCAGAAATGCATGGGCTTTTTATAGTGCTGAAGACACTACTGCCATGATCTCTTATCCTGAGCTGTCGACTTTCCGAACTGCCGGCTTCACGAAGTGGTTCGCGGAGAGCTTTTTGGCATATCGGGGGCTTTCCAAGAAGGAGCTTGATGTAAAGCTGTCTTCGGGGAAAGGTACTGGAAAGTCGGATGGCGTCCGGCGAGAGGAAGTTTGGGCCTTCCTTTCTGGAGAGAAGCAAAAGATAGGCTTTCTCGGTGACCAGGGCGTCATTGGTTCTGAAGCTGTTCGGGAAGTACCTGATGAGGCTTTGGAGCAGCTAGAACAGGAGGAAGCTGAACTCGACGCTTGGATGCAAGCGGCACAGAGACGAGCTTCCGTGGAGTCTACTGGCAAGAGCAGACCATCCAGTGAGGAGTCAAGTGAGAAACCTGACTCTGATAGTGGGGCGGGTTCTTCTAGGAAGCGAACCCGTAGAGGTAGGAAGAGGAGGAGGAGTCAGCGTCACACGGGGCGGGACGAAGACTCTCCTAATGTGGAAGTCCCTCTCACTGTCAATGAGGAGGTGCCAGGGGAAGCTGACGAACCTCCGGAGAAGAGGATTCGGGAAGAAGAGACCATCGGTGAAGGTATGATTCCTCCTTTTCCTTTTTCTGCTTCTTTCATGGGGCTTTCCATGTTCTGATTTGTTTTCTCACCCTGCTGCTGCTTTTTTTTTTTTTAGCAGAGGATGAAGACTTGCCGATGCCTGAGGTTCCGACCGATGAGGCGGTGATGGAGCCGATTATGGCATCTGAAGAAGAACCGAGGGACTCTGAAATGATTCCAGAATCTCCAATTGGTATAACTTCTTTCGCTTTCTCTTTTTTTTTTTTTTTTTTGCCTGCGACTTGATTTGCTAACATTTTTCTTGTCAGCTGACTTGCCACAGGATTCCGATGACTTTGAACCATCAATGGACGCAAATGTTGATGATGCTTCTGATGAGTTCATGGAGGAAGAGAGTGTTCCGCCAGTCGTCGAAGAAGGTACTTTGTAGTGATGACCCTGATGATTTTTTTTTTAACAGGATCATATTCATACCTTTTTGTGTTTCATTTGCAGGTTTTGAAGTGACAGAAGAGAGTCCATCGCTTTCTTCAGAACCAGAGCAAGGGATGCCAGAGGTCGATCCGGAGGTAGAGACCAGTTCTGACATGATTGAGGAGATGCCTCGTGTTGAGATTCCCTCTCCAGTGGCTCCAAGTGAAAAGAGTTCTTTTGTTACTCTTCCAATGGGACATGACATGAGCAGCCGATCAGCGGAGAAGGGTGAATCTTCATCCAGTTCGTCTCTTCAATTTGCGAAGAAGGTGCTGGCTCGGGTTTTGAGTTCTTGGGTCAAGACTCTCCTTTCTGGACACTTGGAGGCAGGATTTGGCATGATCCCACGTGTACAGGAGATTCTGACCGACACCGAAGAGGTTGGTCTGGATGTCACAGGTGCCAGGGCGATCGTTGATAGGATCATTGCACTGGGTGACAAGTGGTTTGAGACCATGGGTTTCCCTGACGACCAATTCTTCAAGGAGATGTTCTTGGACCCTGCTGATAAGGCTAAGTCTGACCTGAATGAGGCTACACAAAGCAAGAAGCAGCTAGTTCGGGAGAAGAACAAGGAAGAGCTAGCCATCATCGGATTGAGGCATGACCTTAACGTCCTTGATAGGGAAGTTGAGGAGGCCAGGAAACGTCTTGAGCATTTGAAGGCACAAGTCGATGCGAAGTGGGCTGCTATAACAGAGGCTCGTGACAGGGAGAGTACTCTGATTCGCAGGGTTGCAGATGCCGGTCAAGTTCTCGAGAGGAGGACTCTAGAAAACGAACGATGGCAAACTGCTGGGGAAGAGCTTCCCGGTGTAAAAGAAGGGTTACGGCATTCGCCAGCATCTCATGGCAAGTTCCTGAAGAAGCGTGCCTTGGAAACTCTGACGGCTGATGCCAAAAGTTTGCTTGAGGAGCTGAAGCTTTGGCTGGAGACCATTTTTGGCTGAGTTCCTGATTTTTTGTAGCAGAAACTATTCTTCTTTTTTTTTGGTACCACGTGTATATTTTTGGTACTCTTTTTTTTTGTGTAGTGCTTGTGAACACTTTCTTTTTTTTTTTTGGTACCACATGTATTTTTTTTGGTACTTTTCTTTTTTTTTTTGTAGTGCTTGTGAACACTTTCTATTTTTTTTTGCTTTGGTACCACATGTATTTTTTTGGTACCTTTTTTTTTTTTTTTTTTGTGTTCCCTACGCTCACTCAAATCTTTTTGTGATGAAAGCAATTGCTAAATGGGATTTGATCAAAAGCTTTGTCATTTTGTGAAAATCTTTTGTCAAATGGTTGTTTTGGTAGGGGAAACGAATTTGGCATGAAAGCCGGATTTTTGTGGCATTTACAGCCAGTTTGGTGGCATTGATAGCCAATTGGTGGCATTTATAGCCGGTTTGGTGGCATTGATAGCCAATTTGTGGCATTTATAGCCGGTTTGGTGGCATTGATAGCCAATTTGTGGCATTTATAGCCGGTTTTGACATGAGAGTCAGGTTTTTTTTTTTTTGTGTGGCATTTGTAGCCGAGTTTTTTGAAAACCAAGTTTTGGTTTATTGGCATGAAAGCCGATTTTGGAGTTTATAGCCGGAAATTTTTGTTTTGTCATTTATAGCCGGATTTTGGCATTTATAGCCGAGTTTTGGTTTTCAAAATGCAGGTATCGACTAAATGTCGCCTCCCCGCTGAATGGTCTTACAAGTATCGATGGAATGTCGCTTCCTTGCTCATTCGGTTTTGCGAGTATTGATGGAATGTCACTTCCTCGCGGGTTAGGTTTTGCAATTATCGATGGAATGTCGCTTCCTCGCGAATTGGGGTGCAAATATCGACTAAGCGTCGCTTCCCTGCTTTTCCCAAAACTTTTGGTTTTGCGGGTACTGACTTGATGTCGTTTCTCTGCGATTTTTGAAATTTGAGGTTTTCTCGAACCATTTGTAATTTTGGGTTGTGGATAGCAACTGGTATGTTGCATCTCCACGATTTTTGAAATTGGGTTGTGGATATCAACTGGTTTGTTGCTTCTCCACGATTTTAGGTTTTCTCGAACCTTTGAAATTTGGGTTGTGGATATCAACTGAAATGTTGTGTCTCCACGATTTTTGAAATTGGGTTGTGGATATCAACTGGTTTGTTGCTTCTCCACGGTTTTAGGTTTTCTCGAACCTTTGAAATTTGGGTTGTGGATATCAACTGAAATGTTGTGTCTCCACGATTTTTGAAATTGGGTTGTGGATATCAACTGGTTTGTTGCTTCTCCACGGTTTTTGGATTTTGCAAGTATCGACGAAATGTCGCTTCCCTGCGATTTTGGGTGCAAGTATCGATGGAATGTCGCATCCTTGCTTTTTTTCAAAATTTTTGTTTTGCGGGTACTGACTTTGATGTCGTTTCCCCACGATTTTTGAAAAACCATTTTTTTTTGTTTAAAGACACGAGGGTCGTAAATTTTGACCTAGAACCATTTGGCGGTAAAAGGTAAGGTGGACTAGGGTGGAAATCCCTGAATCCGGATTTTTGTTTCAAACCATGAATTTTGATTCAAGGATCGAAAGTTTTGGTCAAGTCAGGGAGAGGCTCCTAAACTTGGATTTTTTTTTTGTTTTTGAACAATGAAACGATGAAAGTAAGCATTGTTTTTGAATCTCTAGAAATTTTGACATTTGATATGAAAATTCTAAAGAGAGTAGGTTTGACGAGCGAGTACCTGAGAACAGGTTTTGGCCATACAGGCATTGCTCTTACCCAGTTGGGTAAGTCTTCAAGGGTAGTACCGCTTCAAGAACTTGCCGTTGATAGGCAGCATACATCTGTCGCCTTCCATGTTTAGGAGGGCATATGCGCCGTTGGAGAAGACCTTGTCGATGACGTAGGGTCCCTCCCATTTTGGTTCAAATTTGCCTTTGGATTTGTGTGCGAAGACCATTGGTCTTTTTACCGCAAGAACCAAGTCACCCTTTTTGTAGGCGCGTTGCCTGACCTTTTTGTCAAAAGATCCTGCCATGCGTGCTTGGGAAAGTTCAATGCTTTGTCGAGCTTCGAGCCATCTCTCGTCGAGATTGTCCAGCTCATGGAGTCGCAATTTGACATTGCTTTCTTGAGTCATGTCATTTTGTAGAGATACCCTCAGAGAAGGAATTTGTACCTCTAGGGGCACGACATCTTCGCATCCATAGACCAAGGAGAATGGTGTGCTATGGGTTGGTCCTCGAACGGTGGTTCGATAGGCCCACAAAGCTTCAGACAGTTTATCGCTCCAGTCTCTTTTGTGACTAGAGACCATTTTCTTGAGGATTTTGCAGAGTGTCTTGTTGAAGGCTTCTGCTAATCCGTTTGCTGCCGGATTGTATGGAGTCGAAGGACAGCTTTGGATTTTGTATTTGTCGCAAAACCTGTAGAATCGATGATCCCGGAATTGTGGTCCGTTATCATGGACGAATCTCTTGGGTATGCCGAAATGACAAATGATGTTGGTGCGTAGGAATTGAAGAACTGATGAGGTCTTCATTTCGTTGAACGCAAATGCTTCTGACCACTTGGAGAAATAATCCGTAGCGGCGAAGATGAAGCGATGACCTTTGCTTGAAGGGGGAGAGATAGGACCTATGATGTCCATGCCCCATGCATCAAAAGGCCATGAGATTGCTGTAGGATGCAGCCATTCCGGAGGCATGTGAATGTAATCTCCGTGAACTTGGCATAGCTGGCAGCGTTTGGCAAATTGCATTGCATCAGCAACCATGGTAGGCCAATAGTAACCTAACCTTTTTATCTGATCATAGAGCTTAGGACCTGCCTGATGGGCTCCACAAAGACCAGCATGAACTTCTTTGAGTGTTTCTTCAGCTTCTTGTTGTGACAAGCAGCGTAGGAGTACTCCATTGAAGGATTTCCTGTAAAGGATCTTTGAAGGGATATCCAAATGAAAGTTTGGGGCTCGCCTTTGAATGATTACCCGTTCTTTTGGATCTTCAGGTAGGATTCCGAACATAGTGTAATCAATGAACGGATCCCTCCAGTCGCCGATTGAAGGTTGAAGGATAGAGATCCGACTTCCAACCACTCGGTGGCATTCAGCAACTGCTTGGTGTGTGTTAAGAGGAGGGAGGATCCTTCTCTCGCACACTGTAATTTGCATGTTTTCCCCTTCCTGGATCGCCATTGATGCGGCAAGTCCGGCCAGGGCATCTGCACGGATGTTTTCACCTCTACGAATGTGGGTGATGTTGCAGATGTCAAACTTTTACAGAAGCGATTGTGCCTTGTTGTAATAAGGCAGCAGATCGGGCTTCCTGACTTCATATTTCTGATTCATCTGGTTGACGATCAGTTGAGAGTCTCCAAAGACTTCCAGCATAGTGATACCGGATTCGATGGCGAGTTCCAATCCTAGGATCAGAGCTTGGTATTCAGCTGCATTGTTTGTGCATGGTTCCAGTAGTGAGAAAGCGTGTAGAATCATGTATTTGTCAGGGCTAACAAAGAGGATGCCAACTCCTGAGATCAGCTTTCTTTTTTCATTTGTCCTGGTTGCACCGTCAAAGTACATGTCCCAGGAGGCATTTGGTGAGGAAGTCTCCACGTTGTAGACAGGTTCGTCTGGGAGATCATCTCTGAGTGGAGAATCTTTAGGCAATGGATGCTCTGCGAGGAAATCTGCTAGAGCTTGGCCTTTGATTGCTTTTTGTGGCACATACCTAATATCAAATTGTGATAGAAGGATGGACCATTTTGCCAGTCGGGCATTGAGAGAACCTGCCTTTGTGACAAGGACCTTCAAGAGGTTGATCCTTGAGACGAGGTAGACTGTGTTGGAAAGCAAGTAGTGACGTAGCTTTTGTACGGCGAACATCACTGCAAGACATTCCTTTTCGACTGGAGAGTAGCGATGCTCTGCACCTACTAGCATGCGGCTGAGGTAGTATAGAGCAGCTTCTTTTCTTTCATCATTTTCTTGTGCAAGCAGAGCACCCAGAGAGTGATCAAGGGCTCTTGTGTACAAGATGAATGGTTTTCCAGTGGCAGGGGCAGCTAACACTGGAGGTTTGGTCAGGTATGACTTGATATCTTGAAATGCGGCTTCACAGTCGGCATCCCAGACAAAGTCTACACCCTTTTTCATCAATCGAGAGAATGGACGGCATTTCCCTGAAAGATTGGAGATGAACCGTCTGATGTAGGCCAATCTCCCTTGAAGCCCTTTTAATTCTCTCAAGGTTCTTGGAGAGGGCATTTCTAGAATAGCCTTGACTTTTATGGGGTCAAGTTCTATTCCAGCTTTCCGAACAAGGAATCCGAGAAACTTACCCGACGAGACGCCGAAGAAGCATTTTAGAGGATTCATCCGCAGTTTGTGTTTGCGAAGTCGGAGGAAGACTTCCCAAAGATCTTTGAGATGGTCTTCTTTTCTTCTGCTTTTGACGGTGAGGTCATCAACGTAACATTCGACCGTCTTGTGCTGCATATCTTGGAATATTTTCATCATAGCCCTCTGATATGTGGCACCAGCATTTTTCAGACCAAATGGCATGACAGTGTAGCAATACACGCTAAACGGAGTCTGAAATGAAGTGTGTTTTTCATCCTCGGGATGCATCTTTATCTGATTGTAACCAGAGAAGCCATCCATGAATGTCATTCGCTCGAATCCGCAGGTATTGTCAATCATCACCTCCGGTATGGGGAGCGGGAATTCATCTTTAGGGCAAGCGCCATTCAAGTCTCTATAGTCAATACAGACTCTGATCTGCCCAGTTTTCTTTATCACGGGGACAATATTGGCCAACCACTCTGGATGTTGTTCCTCACGGATGAAGCCAACGCATTTGAGTTTTTGAACTTCTTGTTCAATTTTATCCATCACATCTGGACGGAATCTTCTTTGGCCTTGTTTGACAGGCTTGATGTCTTCTTGAAGATTGAGTTTGTGGACTGCTACTTTGGGGTCTAAACCAGGCATTTCAGCATAGGACCATGCAAAGCAATCAACGAACTCACGAAGAAAAGCGATATACTCGGGTAACTCATCATCCTTTATATTCTTGCTTATGAATATAGGACGTGGGTTATCAGGTGTTCCCAAGTTTATCTTTTGAACAGGATCTTCTGTCGGGAGGTTCGAAGGTGGTTCCTCCACAATATTTTCGGAGGCTTCCAACTCAACGAAACCTTCTGGAGTTTCAACTGCATTACCAGACCAAGGCTCTGTTCCTTTCCATGGATTTTCTTGATTGGTGATCTCCTCAAGGCTTGCTATGAGATAGTCCCAATCGCCTGTTGAGTCTGGTATTTCTTTTGGAGACGAGGGTTCTTCTGGGTCAGGATGCCACAAGTCTGTATTATCGGACGATTCCTCTTTATCATCAGAGAAATCATACCAATTGGATGAGCTTCCTGGATCTTTGTCAGGTAACTCTTTAAAGAGATATCCAGGGAGATCGATGTCTTCATGGACTTGAGATGTTGAGGCTTGGTCGGTAAAACGACTTTTAAGCTTTTGTGTCAACTGTCTCAGAGGAGTATCAGGATCATATCCTAACCCATATGAAGACTTTTCTACATGACCGTAGAGTCTCCAATCTTCCAGCTGGCTTTTGGTCAAGGCGGGCTCCAATGGCGTGAGAATACCGCATCTTTCTCCCAAACCGACTGGGTTTTGAGCGTCATAGCCCATTTTCTTCATAATTGCTTATGCCACAGGACTATATAGAGATAGCTGAGGCATACCTTCATTTTGGAAAGGTTCCAGCATGGAGTTTGATGAAGAAGCGTCCGATCTATGGAAGAAGATCGGCCTTTGCTTTGGTGATGTTGCCGGAACAACAAAGGGAGCAGACGTAGGATCTTCTACATCAGCAGGTGTCTCCATCGGAGTGAGAGCAGGCTGAACTTGCTGAGTGTCAGCTTGGCTTGACGATGCATCGTCTTCTGGCTTTGAGTCCGAGTCTGTGTCTTGCATGATAGACACGAGAGAAACAACAAATTTGCCCCCAGACTTTTGTTTCGCCTTCTTCACTTTAGTCATGATGACCAAAGGTTTTGAAGATTTGAGGGAGATGACGAAGGAAGATTGACTACTCTCTTCTAATTTGCCGGAGGGGTTGTTTTCTTCCGGTGATTTTTGAGGGGCCTTGCCTTTATCTTTCTGGAGATTTTCAGCAGGGGGTGCTATTTCCTCTTTTTCTTCTTTTTCGCCTTCATACATTTGGGAGTCTGCGAAGTGGACTTCTTTACCTTTGAAGGGTTTCCTGTCCGCAAAGACTCGATGTACCATGCCGTCGTCGCCGACGAACTTGATGCATTGATGTAGAGTTGAAGGAACAACACCATTCTCGTGTATCCAAGGACGTCCGAGAATGATGTTGTAGCATGAGGGGGTTTTTATTGCATACACAGTGACCTCAGAGATAAGATCACCGATTTGCAATTTGAACCTGATTTTGCCGATAGGCCTTTGAGTGCTCCCATCGTATCCAAAGATAGATACAGATGTGTGGCTTAGCTTGCTGGGTGGGATGCCCAACTCTTCAAGAGCCGAAGTGGAGATAAGGTTGAGTGCAGAACCTGGGTCGATCTGAACTCTATGTATCGGCATTTCTTTGATGTACCCTGTGAAGTACAGGGGTCGGTTGTGCCTTGCTTCGCCAAGTAGGAGGTCTTCCTTAGTGAAGGCGATGGTTGCACTGGCTGCCTTTTGAACCGAGAGGCATTGGATGCATGATCCCTCAGTTTTCTTTTCTCCCTTTGAGGAAGTTTCAGAGTTTTTGACCCGGTAGTCCATTTCAATTTGGAGGACTTGCGGGGCATGTTTGTCGACATCCTCATTCAGTTTTTGTAATTCTGAGATGAGATTATCACGAGTGCGTGGAGACATTCGCAATAAGTCCAGGATGTGAAGACGTGCAGGTATGTGTTTGAAGTGCTCAACCAAGTCATACTTGAAAGCCTCCTTAGGGCCTGCATGTTCATCATTGTTGCCACTGGGGGCGCTTACAACATCTTTTCCCGAAGGATTTACATAAGTAAAGGAAGATTGGTTGTAATTTTTGTGGTAGTCCCGGCCCGAGTGGGTGCCTCTACCAACTTCGAGAGCTTCTTGAGAAGGGTCTTCGCTTGAAAGATTGTCCTCAGGATCAAGAGGCTGTCGTTTTTCATCTACTGGAGATGTATCCGCAGCAGAGTTGCCATCCTCAGTGATTGTGTTGCACGGAGCATTTTCCGGGAGCAAGTCCTGAACAGCATCCAGCAGCTTTTCTTCTTCGTTGACCCATCCATCATCCCAAGTTGGGTTTTCTTCATGATGATGAGTCGGGAAGAGCGTGAGTTCTGAAGTCACAGTCTCAGGGGACGAAGCCTGAGAGGGTGTCATCTCTGTGAAAGTCACGCGAGACGAGGTAGCCCCAGAAGATATGGTGCTAGGTGTCACCGGTGTGTAAGTGATCTCATCAGATGATGCATCGGAAGAGCTATAATCCTGAATTATCACATTACAGGCAGCTCTTAAAGGAGACGTTGTCTGCTCGGAGTCAGACTCATCCTCGGATGTAAGAGGATCATCAATCCAGCAATGTTCTCCATTTTCAGGAGTTGAGGGAGGAGGTACCTGATGGGCTTCAGGGACTTCCGGCTCTGGATTGTGAGGAATCTCGTTGACGCGGTCTTGCTCTTATTCTAGAGCGAGACGCTGCAAGATCCTTGCATATTCTTCAAGATCAGGCATGGGAGCCAGATCCTCTTCTTCGTCTTCTCCGTGTAGCTCAACATAGTTGATTTCCACTGGAGCAATGACAGGTGCTGGGTTAACAGCATCTTCTTGTGCAGCCTCTTGGTCTTCTTCATCATCAGACCAGGATCCTTGTGGTTGCAAGGGGTTATACCAGATTACTGGCATAAGGTGAGTTTCAGGAACCCATTCTTCGTCGGAGAGATACTCTCTTGTTTCAAGAGATTCCTCCCACTCGCCGGTGTAGTTGGGCTCGAATCCATCGTCGGTGTCGCTAGACTCGTATCCATCAATGGAGAATCCAACTACCGAGTTGCAAGAGTATAATGCCCCCTGCATGGCTTCTTTTTTGAATTGAGGTGGCATGAAATCACTGAGAGTGAAGTTTCTTACCGCCTTTGAAGTCTCTGGAAGGGACGTTTTTGTTGCCCCGAGTGAAGTGGTAGAGGAGGCCTCTGCCTTTTCATGGACTTCTTGTTTTGGCTGGGTCTTCTCTTGCCGTTTGAGCCTGAGGAGATGTTTCCTAGCCTGCCTTCACTGTTGAGTTGTCGGCTTTGTTTTTATGATCTCCCAGTTTTCATCTTCCAAGAGATCGGGATGTACCCATATGGGTTGTCCGTCTGGTGTCGGGTAAGGAACCAACACTTCGGACGTTTGAATTCTTTTTATCACCTTGAAGGAAGTAGTGATCTTCTTCTTCGGTGATTTTGGTATTTGTCCACATGACACCATGTTGACGGAGGCAGTCCCATTGTTTTTGTCAAAGGTGATGACTCCGTTTTTCCACATCTCGTTTATCTTCTCTCTCACAACAAAGCATTGATTGAGAGGATGCGAGACCATCTGGTGGTATGGACAGTACCGAGGATCATTGGTTTTGCCAACGTCTCCAGGTCTTTTGGGCTCTGGCAAAATGAGTTTGCCATTTGCTAGGAGAGCCTCAAAGATTTCTTCAACGTCTTCATCGAACGGATATTTCTTTTCTACTCGCTCTTTGAAGGCATCAGAGAGTTCAGGTCTCTTACCTACAGCTCTATTTTCAGCTTTCTTTGGTTGCTGAGGAGCTGACTTGGTTTGCACATTAAGGACCTCTTTCTTCTTTGGTTTAGAGGTTGCAATGGCGGTTGGCTCTTTTCTTGATGACTTCTGACTGTTGAGGTCTTTAATCACCATTTCAGCTTCCATAGAAGCTTCCAGGAGTTCTCCCAGGTTTTTTGATTTGTTGCCGATGATCATGGAGCGTATTCTGGCTCTCATGTTGTTTCGGCAGATGTCGACTAGCGACGCCTGTGGCAATACATCTGAACATTTGTATGCCATTGCTTTCCACTTGTGAATGAAGTCATAAGTTGACTCATTCTCTCCCTGTTTTAGGCTGCAGAGCTGAGCCATAGTAACAGGATGATCCTCACCTTGGAAGTGGGTCAGGAAGCGTGTCTCCAGCATAGCCCAGTTCTGAATGGAGTTCTCCGGAAGAGTGGAGTACCAATCGAAGGCCGTACCTTTTAGGGTACTTGCAAAGAGGCGAATCTTGAGTGCATCTTGATCCGCGATAGCTCCCATCAAGATCTTGAAGTGGATGACGTGCTGTCTGGCTAATCCTTTCCCCGTATATGTTTGGAGAGTAGGATGCTTGAATTTTGTGGGGAACGGGACCGAGTCCATCCATAAAGGATATGGTGGCTTGATCCCATGCTCTTTGAGTATATCCTCTTCTTTAGCTTTGGCGAGGATACTGTCTACGTCCTTTTTGGTAAGGGCGCGTGACTCATTTTCTTCACAATTTTCCTCGTTATTGCCATGATTCGGAGGAGGCTCATTGTTCACCTGATTTTGGACGACAAGGAGAAGGTTTTCCATCAGAGTTTCAATCCTCTGCTGGCCTTGTTCCAACTGCTGGATGCGTGTGAGCGCATCATCTCGAGGTGGATTCTGAGGTGGTGGCTCAGAACTTGTAGCCAAGACGTTCATCCCTCGGGATTCGAACGAGGAAATCGTCCTGGTGACCGAGCTGGGGCTCATTCTTTTTGATGAAGAGCTTGATGAAGGATTACTCTCCCGTCCTTGGCTTGAAGGGGCAGGAGATTCTTCGGGATGTCTTTGTGTCCTGGTGACGCTACGGGTCACCGGACATCGGACATGGATTTTTGATGCTGACTTTTGGCGTCTTCTGGTTTTTCCAACCATATGGACGGCAGCAACTTGGTCGGGTCTTTCTTTTTCGACCCATTTGTGGGAGACTTGAAGTGTAGGAGGCTGGATCCGTTGCTTCTCTAGTCTCTTTTGTCGATATGACGCACGGCGGCGTGCTCGACGAGCGATTTGAGCTTCAGTCAGCTCTGGCTGGGCTCTGACGATGAAGGATGTGCTCCCTCGGGCGCAGCAGCCGAGCCTGTCTTCTTTGTAGCTAGGCAAGGATAGGATCCGGACCCGGTCCTTTGCCTGTTGCAGCGAAGCTTTGAACCTTTCGAGTTCGGCCCCTGTAGAGATGAAGGGTCGAACTGAAGGAGTGTAGGCCTTGGCAGGTGCTTGTAGAGGCCTGGTGATGCATGATCTAATTTTGGGCCTGTAGGAACAAGCCGGCTCATGCTGGGTTGACTTGGGAGTCAGGTTGGAGATGGGTCTCTCCTCTTTCATGTAGGCAAGAGGGTAGAACTGGTTCTCTTTGAGTGGGGCCAGGTATGCTGGCTTGGTGGAAGTTTGAGACCTTCTTTGTTTTGGGGAAGGTCTTGGAGACCAAGTCTTGGGATAGACCTGGTTGTTTGTGGGTCGAGGCTTCGCGGGGGTGCCGCGGGCTTCGGGCTTTTGGGCGCTCGCCTTTGGTGTCACGGGAGTGACACGTTAAGAGGCGATCTTCTGCTTTTTAGCAGGCGTAGCTTGTTCTTCGGGAAGTGGGAATGGTCCCAGTGTCCCGAAGACGATGGTCCGGGGAGTCGAGGTCGACCCGGAGTTCAGAGAGTTGCCGAGGGAGTTGACGCTTCGGCAGCTGGCAGGGCGCTTGTAAGTGCACTCGGTTTGCTTTTGTTGAAGCATGAGTTGGTGCTTGTTCTCATCGAAAATAATGGTTAAGGCTGCCATTGTTAGTTTCAAAATTTCTGAAACAAGACCACATCCATTAGTAATCACAAGAATATAATGATCATAAATGGGAATTTCTATGGTTGTCTTTTCAAATCACTCAAGGGATATGACCCAAGCGACATGAAGAAGGCAAAAAGCCATAGATGGTACAATTGTTCTGACAGCAAGCATGGTAGGCTCGAAATGAGCGTTCCAATGACTGCTAGAAGCAATTGTATACCTAAATTCGACTTATCGAGAAGTGGAGCTTGCTCGAGATAAGAAGAATATAAGGTAGGAGTTACAAATGTGCCGGTCACAGATACAGTAGACCCTGAAAAGGCGTACCAGTACTGCTATGCACAAATGTTGGAGATCGCATCCATGAGATGGGATTCTTTGTTTTGAAAGGTCAGAAATGGATTCGTCAAAGAGAGCAGGTGGCATTCCGATTCAAATACGGGCTCAACGATTTCCGCGAGCGCCAGTACTCAGAAGGGAAGAGACCACAATTTCTCGAATCTGAATCCAAAAGTGACGAGTTTTTTTTTTTTTGAAATGTCAAGATTGGTTCCATCAAGGAGAGCAAATGGTATTCTGATCTGAACACGGTCTCGGCGATTTCCGCGAGCGCCAGTGCTCAGAAAAGAAGAAACCAAAATTTCTTAGATCTGAAATCAAAAGTGACGAGTTTTTGGAGATTTTTTTTTTGAAATGATTTTTTTTATTTTATTATCTTTATTTTTTTTTTATTTTTTTTTTAAAAATATATTTTTATTTATTTATTTATTTTTTTTTTTTTTGAAAATTTTTGTTGTTTTTTTTTAAGATTTTTTTTTTTGAAAATCTTTTTTTTTTTTTTATTTTGATTTTAATTTTTTAAGATTTAAAGACGAGAGAGTACACATAGGCCTCCTAACCCGGTCTTATGAAACCTCAGTTGATAGAATTGCCCCCAGGTAAGGGTAGGATTACTTAATGAACCCGTTTGGAGACCCTTGCCTAGAACAGTCAAGCTGTCTCCACACTCTGGACAAGGCTTTTCTTGAATCAATCGTGATCAAAGAACGCAATTGGTTTAACCTTAGTGGTCTATGTCCTTCTTTATAAAAAATCCCAAATAGACTCATCTAAGAGAAACGATGGCCCAAAACCTTAGTCGAACGGGCTCAACATTTCTGCAAGCACCAAAGAACGATAGGATAGGATCAAAGTTTCTCAATTTTGAATCCAAACTAAGAAAACTGATTTTTTTTTATTTTTTTTTTAATAATTTCTTTTTTTTTTGAAATCTCTAATGAACTCATCGAAGAGAAACGATGGTCCAAAACCTTAGTCGAACGGGCTCAACATTTCTGCAAGCACCAAAGAACGATAGGATAGGATCAAAGTTTCTCAATTTTGAATCCAAACTAAGAAAACTGATTTTTTTTTTTTTTTTTTTGAAATCTCTAATGAACTCATCGAAGAGAAACGATGGTCCAAAACCTTAGTCGAACGGGCTCAATATTTCTGCAAGCACCAAAGAACGATAGGATAGGATCAAAGTTTCTCAATTTTGAATTCAAACTAAGAAAACTGATTTTTTTTTTTTTTTTTTTTGAAATCTCTAATGAACTCATCGAAGAGAAACGATGGCCCAAAACCTTAGTCGAACGGGCTCAACATTTCTGCAAGCACCAAAGAACGATAGGATAGGATCAAAGTTTCTCAATTTTGAATTCAAACTAAGAAAACTGATTATTTTTTTTTTGATTTTTTTTTTTTGCAAAGAGAAAGAGTGGAAACAAACTTAAAGAAGTAGAAATTTCCAAAAAATCCCATCTCATTTTTTTTTTAGGATGCAAAATCCAACATAGGCTACCAGCTAGAAAGTAGCCAAGGAATCCGGAAAAGAAGTATAAGCATAGAGTAAAAAGTATGATATGCAAATATTTCATTTCCGAGCACCGTGTTCTCAAATGAACGAGTCCCACCGGGTGTGCCAGCTTGATGGAACGCGCTCCGAGGCGCCGTGGGGCGGCTACCGGGGTCGGCGGAACGTGGGAGTCCGTCGGGTCCGGCCCTTTCGCGCCCTAGCGGGCCTGAAGCGTGCATCAACATTTCTTTTGTGTGGGTGTGCCAGATTTTCTATTTTACTTGGA
Organism: Umbellularia californica; assembly: GCA_028538565.1. Lineage (NCBI taxonomy): Eukaryota > Viridiplantae > Streptophyta > Magnoliopsida > Laurales > Lauraceae > Umbellularia > Umbellularia californica. The sequence goes on along the minus strand of JAPQWN010000010.1, from coordinate 10,513,368 downwards.
ATTGCAAGTGGTGATCCGGAGATCAACCTTCGCAAGTAAAAAGGAAATCAACTTCTTTCAAGTTTTCCATTGCGCATATATTTAAGAAAAGAGACATTTTCTTGATTTGCCGTGAAAGGCGATTTTGTTTGGCATTTATAGCCGATTTACAATTCTTATCAATAATGAAAGACAAGAGTTGTGATTTTTTGTCTCTTTAGAAAAATACAAACTACAATGAAAAGCAAGAAAAGGAAGATCTAACTTTTCAGGAGATTGTGGGGGACTCGTTCAGATTGACGGTCGCAAGCCATGTATGGGCTTCGCCATCATCCATGCAGATGAGAACAGAAGATGCTCTTGATTCGCTTGGCTTGGCTATAACCTCAGATTTTTAGAGGACAAAGACCAAGAGAAGGTCCTATGTCCAATAAAAAGCTAAGTAGACGGGCTGAAAAGCCACGTCTAAGCCATTGGAGGCAGCGGGAGAAGGCAAGGACCTTGGGGGGGGTGCCCCCCAAGGGACTTTTGTCACCTTGTAGTGGTGGCCGGTGCAGAACTTCAGCAGAGTTTTTCTCTCTTTTTCTTTCTCTCAGATTTCTGGATCTGTGGCGCTTTGGAAGTGATGCCTGGATTCTTTTTCCGATCGATCGATCTCGATTTTCTCATCCCGATTTCAATGGAATGCTCTCCTATTTATAGGCTTTTGGTAGCCATTTAGGAGAGTTTATGGGCTTTAATGGCTTTAATGGGAGGAGTTACAAGATTTATTTCTTGATTTTGTAACTCCTTTTTCCTTGAATCTGATTGGCCGATGGAGATTAAGGGCTTTTAATCACCTTAATTACCATAATGGGAGGAGTTTCATGGTTTAAATGCCATGAATCAATTGACTTGTAACTCCCAAATGCTTGCTTCTGATTGGGCCGTCCAAAGAAATGAATTAATGACTGCAATAAAGCTAGTCAATTAACCACATTAATTGGTCGCCGAGCAGTCGAAGAGTCGCGGGCCGTGCCGTGTCTTCTGGAATTCTTCTGGCGATGATCATCGATGGATCTTCATGCTGATCGACATCGGATGAACATGTAACTTCAGACATTGATAGCTAAGAGCGGGCCGGTGACATCTGTCCTGTCGATTTTTCGATCGATCGGGCGGAAAGTACACTTTTTTGGTCGACCGGTTGGCGATCAATGTTGATTTTGATACTTTTGGAGGTTGACCCGTGATTTTGACGGATGTCGGCGGACATGAGTCAATTTCAAGCACTAAAAATCACATTTTCAGGAAACCACAAGGGCCAAAGTGCGCGAAACGCGAAAAAAGTCGGAAAAACGGGTCACCGGCGAAAAATCCGGTGACCCAGACTTCCATGGTCGCCGGCGACCATGGGCCATGGTCGCAGGGGCCTGTGACCATGGGCCATGGTCGCAGGGGCCTGCGACCCTGGGGGAATTTTCCCCTTCGGAGCCCGTTTTGCGGTCGTTTTGAGGTCTTTTTCGTCGCCGTTTTCTTCTGTATTTTTCTTGACATTTCTTCTCATTTATTGGCTTGATTTCCCTGTAGAAAACCTGATGAGAATCCTTGCATTTTTAGAGTGCAAAGTTTCTAATTTTCCGGGAAAGCCGAAGACTTTGTCGCATAGAGCTGCTGATTTTCCGCCAGAAGCTGAAACTTGGTCAAACGATGTCGGAATGACCTGAAATTTGAGGTGAAGCCTCCTGAGCAATAAATAAGACCAACCATAGGCTTTTGTTTGAGTTTTGAAGCCGTTTGGGGTCCCGTCGATGCTTCACTTGATTTTGCTGCGGGGAAAATGCCGAGCTTTGATATGTGGCCAAACGATGTCCGATTGACCTGAAATTTGACGGGGAGCCTATTGGAGTCATTTTGAGACGTTCCATGGGCTCCGTTTTGGATGTCATGGTCCCGGGTTGCTCCGCCGCCGGTAGGCTTGATTTTCTCTCGGAGCATCGAAACCTGGTCAAACGTTGTCAGAATGACCTGAAATTTGACGTGCAGCCTTTTGGAAGCATGTTGAAGCCACTCATGCACTTGGTTTGATGAGCGAAGGCTTCGGTGGTTCCCGCCGCCGGGAGGCTTGATTTTGCTGCTCGAGCATTGATGGAGAGTCAAACGTTGTCGGTTTGACTTGAAATTTGGCATGGAGCCCTTTTGAGACATGCTGGAGTCATCTGTAGGCTCTGATCGAAGTTTTGACGTCTCCGATGATGTCGCCGCCGGGAGCGCCATTTTAGCTGTCGGAGAAGCGAAGTTAGGCCAAATGATTCTGAAATGGCCCGAAACTTCATGTGTACTCTTCTCTTGGCTATCTTGAAGGATCTTGCAGTTTTTGTTTGATTCTGACAAGATTTGATTTTTTGGAGAAATTGCATTGCCTATTTATGGCAGGTTGCGACTTCATGCAGCTTTCTTGATGTTGAAGAGGCAAAGTGACATTTTTGGTGTCAACAGACTCTGTTTCTCAATTTTTATTTTACCAAGACAATCTTTTCCAACGTCTATATCATCAACAGTTTCTTCGTGTCCGACCGACTGATGTGTACTCACATCGTTAGGTACAGTTTGAAAACACATTTCATCCATATAATCAAGAAATTCTTCTTGTCCGATTGGCTGATGTGGACTAAAATCATTATGTATAGTTTGAAAATGCATGTCTTCGTCCACATGCAGATCAACAGTAGGCAATTCATGAGATTGAAATAGCTCCATGACCTCTTTTTAATTGAAAACTCTTGACACGTTCCTCGTTCTGTTCAAAGAAGGCCGATCTTTATAAGTCCCTTGAAACCTACAACAAGTCACTGAAAAGGTAAGCAAGAGTGGAAAGAAAGTAGTTGTTGTTAACTAACAAGCGCAGTGGTAAAATCAATACACGTACCTCTGTTGTTCGCCTCCTATATGTTGCCCATCGTTCTCGCATTTGAAAACGTATAGATATATACCATTCATTACATTCCCTGATGCTTTCAACATTCTCCTTACGTCGTTATCATCGTCAATGCTGGCAAGTGAAAATGCTCGTCCGTTGTGATGGAGGTATTGTAAGTTTAATTTCTAGATTGATTGGCCACAATTGGCTGCTTCGTTTGCTTCATTAACCAGAGACGCATATGATATGTCCATCGGTAAATATCTCATCTTCTGCCTTCCTCCATTGTACACCGGACGAATTATATCGAATTCGAAGCGGCCATCGTAGTGGAATATGAATAACACCTCGCTGTCTGGCATCCTATCATTAAATAACAAAAAAAAAAAACACTTTAGCTGGTGAGGAAGATGTGCTTAAATTAAGACAAACACCTACGTAGCAATGTGAGATAGTAGTGCAAATAATGAAATGTTATAATTACTATCTTTGTTTATATAACATTCACAGGATGGAGAAATAAGATAGAATATAATTTAAGCTTCCTTAGATGGAGAAGAATAGATATATTTTGGAATCCATCGACTATAATGAATGTATCTGGTCTGAATGGGCTACCTTTTTGTAACAAACTCTCCTTATGAAATGTTTGATCAGATTCATACTCTGTGACACTTATAGATAGCAGAATATAAAAACAGTAGCCTTTTTAAAAGACTACACACAAAAACAACGACCATTACTACTAATTTATTCGATGATGTCTTGGGGACCATAATCATGTCGCTTAAAAAGGGACTTGTAGACAGAATGCATCACAAATCCGGCAGCTGTTACATCTCCCTAAGGCAAAGCCAGGGACTGTATTTTGATTCTCTAGGGTTTCTCAAATTAGAAATAGAAAAATAGAACAGATTATGATTTTTCAGGGGGATCATTCAGTAAAAGAAGGTGTTTAAAAGTGTCTACCAACTTCTTAATGTAAGGAATCCGAGTTTGTCATGGACTCTGAGTGCTGGCCAGAATGGATGATCGCAGGAAGTGGTAAACCCATCCAATGAAAGTGGCTTCTACCTGATACAGCATCGTGTAAACTATATAAGGGGTATGCCATATTGGTCGATATCGACCATTTCATTAAACAAATAAAAAAAATAAAAATGACCCAGAGGACCTCTCCAGTCTCCAACATTTAACTGGGTCTACAGCGATCTATGGGGGCCCTTAGGGGCTTTTTCCGGTAGTTTTCTCTTTTTCTCTTATTATGCCCTTATATGTTTTCAAATCACAAAATATATATATATATGGATAATATTCATATGCATCCATCCCTCACCATTTTTGGTGAGGGACACCCCTTTTGGGGAAGGTTTCAAGTACAAAAGTGGACTTTGTACCTCACACAAAGTACACTTTTGTACTTGAAATTTTCCCAAAAGGGGTGTCCCTCACCAAAAATGGTGAGGGATGGATGCATATGAAGATCCCTATATATATATAAGATTGATTGGTACACAAGATTCGACTTTTTTACCCCCTACTACATTGCATTTTGGCTATTTACTGCTACGTTCGCTGCATCTCCTATTTTGATCATTGCCTTTAACCTCTGACTCTGGCTATATAATATGATTAATGAGTATGATTAATGAGAAAGACATAATTTTATGTTATCAATGATATTCGCAGTCTTACAGTGGGACAAACTCATTTCTGAAGTAGAATTCACGGACATTTTCTAAACAGCCAGGCCTTCATTTTTAGCTCCTCATATTTTCATTTGATGGATCTCTTTAGTAACTAAGCTAAACATAAGCCACACGTACCATCAAAAATAGTATATTTCCTAAGTAAGATTCCCAATCATCCTCTACTTTTACTTAAAACGGTCAGCAAAATACTAATTCTTGTTGGATTCTAATTGGTTCTCGCTGTGGATCCACTGTAATAATCTATACATCTTGTGGTGTGAGATTGTAGAGGAACCCTAAAATAACAACAGCCACACTTTATAAATCTCTGATCTTCCGTTTTCTTCTTCCTCTTTCTCTCTCTCGCTCCCGGCAATGGCGGCCTCGGCCTCACACCTTTCTCTGTTATCAAAACCCTCTTCTCCTGACTTCACTTTCTCATCCTCCTTCTTCTCCTCGTCTAAAACCCTAAAACCCTTCTCTTTTTTTAAGATTTCCAAAAAAACCCCTCCATGTCATCTCTCCATCACCAACACCCTCACCGACCCCACTAACACCTCCTCCGCCACCAGCGCCGCCGTCCCCTTCAAGCCACATGTCCCCCGTTTCGCGCCTGATCAGCCCCGGAAAGGCGCCGACGTGCTGGTGGAGGCTCTCGAGCGCGCCGGCGTTGACGTCGTCTTCGCGTACCCGGGCGGCGCTTCCATGGAGATCCACCAGGCCCTCACCCGCTCCACCACCATCCGTAACGTCCTCTGCCGCCACGAGCAGGGAGAGATCTTCGCCGCCGAGGGCTACGCTCGTGCCTCTGGCCGCCCCGGCGTCTGCATCGCCACCTCCGGCCCTGGCGCCACCAACCTCGTCAGCGGCCTTGCTGACGCTCTCCTTGACAGCATCCCCCTCGTCGCCATCACCGGCCAGGTCCCCCGCCGCATGATCGGCACCGACGCCTTCCAGGAGACGCCCATCGTCGAGGTCACCAGATCCATCACCAAGCACAATTACCTCGTCCTGGACGTGGAAGACATTCCTCGCGTGGTTGAAGAAGCGTTCTTCCTCGCCACCTCCGGCCGCCCCGGGCCGGTCCTCATCGACATCCCCAAAGACGTGCAGCAGCAGCTCGTCATCCCTGATTGGGATCGCCCCATGAAGCTCCATGGCTACCTCTCTCGCCTCCCTAAACCCCCTGAATTCTCACAATTAGAACAGATATTGCGCCTTGTGATTGAATCCAAAAAACCAATTTTGTATGTTGGGGGTGGGTGCTTGAATTCGAGCCCCGAGCTGCGCCAATTCGTGGAGCTCACCGGAATTCCGGTTGCCAGCACTTTGATGGGTCTCGGCGCATACCCATCTTCCGATGAGCTCTCCATGAGAATGCTAGGAATGCATGGGACTGTTTACGCTAATTATGCTGTGGATAAGGCAGATCTGCTGCTTGCTTTTGGTGTCCGCTTTGACGATCGGGTCACCGGAAAATTGGAAGCTTTTGCCAGCCGGGCGAAGATTGTCCACATTGATATTGATCCGGCGGAGATAGGGAAGAACAAGCAGCCCCATGTCTCCATCTGTGGAGATGTAAAGGCAGCATTGGAAGGGCTTAATGTTCTCTTAGAGGGGAGAAAAGCTGTGGGGAAGATAAATCTTGACTTCTCTTCCTGGAGGGAAGAGCTTAAAGAGCAGAAGATGAAGTTTCCATTGAGTTTTAAGTCGTTTGGAGATGCCATTCCTCCTCAATATGCCATTCAGGTTTTGGATGAATTGACGAATTCGAATGCCATTATAACCACAGGTGTCGGCCAGCATCAGATGTGGGCTGCGCAATGGTATAATTTCAAGAGGCCGCGGCAGTGGGCGACTTCCAGTGGGCTGGGTGCTATGGGGTTTGGCCTCCCTGCCGCCATTGGCGCAGCCGAGGCCTCGCCCGGTTCAATTGTTGTTGATATCGATGGAGATGGAAGTTTCATCATGAACGTCCAAGAGCTTGCAACGATATGGGTAGAGCAGCTTGATGTGAAGATTATGATCTTAAATAACCAGCATTTGGGTATGGTTGTGCAATGGGAAGATCGATTTTATAAGGCGAATCGGGCTCATACGTATCTAGGTAATCCTGACGATGAGAGTAAGATATTCCCAAATTTTCTAAAGTTTGCAGAAGGCTGCGAAATACCTGCTGCTAGAGTGACAAAGAAGAGCGAGTTGAGAGGTGCTATCCAGAAGATGTTGGAGACTCCTGGTCCTTACTTGTTGGATGTTATTGTACCCCATCAGGAGCATGTGTTGCCAATGATACCTAGCGGTGGGGCATTTAGAGATGTGATCATCGAGGGTGATGGGAGAACAAAGTACTGAACTTCAAGGAGAAGTTGAGCTTCAATGAGAAGTTGTGCCTTTGTCTTGTTATTGAGTTTGTATTGCATTGTTGGTTATCGTAGGCTATTATGTATTTAGATGTTCTAAGCTTTAGAGTTTTGTGGCTTTTTTTTCTCTTAATATTAGAAGATCTGTATGTTAGCATTTTCATCGCCTTCGACCATGGAGTGAGTTCTGGATATTTAATTTGGATATGTTTTGGGAATTTCGTAATAAATTGTGGTAGATGTTTATCGTTATAGTCTCCTAATTTATATCTTTGCATGAAAAAAAAAAGGTTGATTGTTTTTTATTGCCTATTTATTATATGTAGACGTTAGAAGCCATTTGAGTCCTGACGTTGTATGTCTTTTAGTTGATTCAGTCAATTAGTGTGTATATTTAAATTTTGCTGTTGCTTATGATACTTTGATTGGTTTGATTTTGATTGCTAATAAAGAACAGGTTCTTTGTTTTGACCTACGAATGTGGAGAAATATCTATCATGTTTCAACACGTCTTCTCCCTGTGATATGAAGTGGTGGAGAACAAGCAGTGGATGCCACTCTATTTTTTACTCTGTTTTTAAGTCTCTCGTGTTTATGATCTTTTTAAATATTATCAGCATTGAAGTTGATCTGCTCTGATGGGAAAAGAAACAAGCAAAAGCAAAGGCATTCTAATCCTATCAAGAAATCTATTCAAATTCAAAACGAAAATCTAGTCTCTCTAACTGGGTGCTTGGGTTTTCTAATGGCTGACAATGAAGTTAGCTGCACAGCAGGGCTCAACATTATGTTGTCAACCACCATGCTTCTCTTTCTTCACCATTTTCCTGCCTCTTTCTACCGATCTGGTTGGCAGCTGCTATGTTTGGCTTATCAGCATCTTCATGCAACTTCGTCGTCTTCGCAGATAGCTTTCAGGGGCCATCAGTCATTTCAATGCTTAGCGGTGAATGAGTGTTTTCAGAGGGTAGGAAGCAGCCACAGGAACCATCCAATAACGATGTTGTAGAATGTTGGTATCTATCCGGCAATGCTGAAGAAAAGTTGACAAACATTCCGACAACACTATTCTTATTGTGATTGGATTTGTGATCATCAGTTTGTGGGTGTCCCCTGCTACATGGAAGGGAGTGGTGTAACCTTGCAGTTCGTAATAAATCTACTGTAATGTTGTCCATGTTGTATCCACTTCATGCTTTTTCTACTGTAACACTGTCCATACTGTATCTACATATGTTTTTGGTTAGTCTATTTCAATTGCAGTTTTTTTGGAATTGCTTTCCACAAATGTTGAGGGGCTTTACAGAACGCAATCTAGAAATATTTTGAGCATGAGACTTTGCATCAGATTGTAGCCGGTTCCATTGCTCTATATATGTGCGAACATACAAAAGGCTTGATAGCAGGTCATGGGACGACCAGAGTATCAAAGGTGTTGCCCTGATAAATGGTAGGCCCAATAAAGCTGGGCTGCAGATGCAGTCTCATCGTGGGATGATGTTTTCCTCGCAATGTAATGCAATTGTAAGTCTCTAAACTAAGGTTATCTCGAGAGAGAACTTATTCTTCGCATGGGAATTCAGACACAGGAGTTCCACCGAATTGGGGCACTACATTTTGCTGGATTTGCACATTGTAATATGAAATATTTTCTTTGGTGTCTGACTTGAGAGGCCCCGTGAGGCTTATATCTTTTACCATATATATCTTTTATATCTTAGGTTATCACCACCTTTGGCTGGACTAATCCCTGGGGCCCCATGTCCTCGCACCCACACAAATGGGGGACGGCTAACACCAGTGGAAATTGATGTGAGGATGGCTAACCTGAGGACCTCTAGGGAGCAAACCCATTGTCCTCTTCCTCAAATACACTTATCTTTGGATTTTGGGAATCCTCTAGCCATATCAAATTGTGAAAATCCAGATTTCCAAAATGTTCGTTCTAAGAGTAGATCAGTTCTCAACCTTTTACAGTTTCTGATGATTGATTTGGGGGATTCTAGATCTGAGATTTCTCAGTCCTCTCAATTCCAAATGGCTTCCCATGTGATTTGGGCATAACCTTAAACAGATCCAACTTCCTTCAGTATTTGGGGGATTCTAGATCTGAGATTTCTCAGTCCTCTCAATTCCAAATGGCTTCCCATGTGATTTGGGCATAAACTTAAACAGATCCAACTTCCTTCAGTGGGTGCTATCAGTCCCATTCTTTTAGGGGGAATAATTAAATTTTGATATGTAAATGGCCGAACCTGATGGACCAAACTATATGGCGTGAAAGGCGGGGAATGAGTTGGTGACGTCCTGACTCAAACATTCTATAAAATCAGTTCTGTTCTGATTTTATTATCTACGGCCGAAGAGGTTTGGGATCTCGAACATAGAAAGGTCCCCTTAACAAAATATAAAAGGCTGTAGTCAAATCATTCTACCCTTGATTTAATAGCCATGAAATTTAGTGGTCTTTTAACTATGGATTTTCTTAAGATTCAATCCAACGGTGGATAAAAATTGAGTGAGTGTGAAATCGGAGCTGGAGCCATACACATGACCAGAACTAACAACCAAGAGCTCAGCATATAATATTCGCCAATCTAACAGTAGGCAAAGTCCAATTTAAGTTAATTTGGCCCATGCTGATGCACAGGGAGTACATGTTTTTATTAATCCGTTGAGGTTAGAGTAGGGAGAAAAATATTCTCCTAGGAGGAGAAGACATCCACAGTCCAGCTCTATGCAACCCACTTGGGCCCACCTTTGATCCATGCAGCCCCTTCATCCCATGATCTGCCATTAAGCCCAAATTCACAATCATGGAACATTCACTCACCATTGAATTGAATCTCAAAAGGATCTATGGAGGTGCCATTACATGTTTAAGACTGTTAAATAAATGGCCAGGATAATCTGGTGACGCTGATTTATTGGCTCCTCTCTGTCCAATCTGCCCTCCTACCATTGATAAACATGCATCTAAGTGATCACCTCGAGCTGGACTGCAAAAAATTGATATGCAGTCCGCTCATAGAACATTCTCCCACATCAAGGGCCAGGATCATTCATTAGACTAGAAATATCTGTGTCATTACCTAAACATGTTAAAAACCATTCACTTTTTAAGTCACTAGATTGCCAAGTATTCAGGGAGGCCCCACAGGATTCTTTTACATGCAAGTGGTCTTCAATCGAGAAAATTCCTTGCAACTTGTTCAGAATTCAGAAAAGGATGGCTATGGCTGGCCATTATCCGACTTCCATCAATATTAGAAAAGAGAAAGAAAAACTAAAATAAGAAAATCAGGTGGCATATACATAGAGTCAGCCAAAGAAGACATTCTTGACACCTATGTCGGTTTAAACACTACCAAGCACATGTTCGAAGATGATGAGCCATCAAAAACAAACCACTGCAAACAAAAAGACTTCAGTTAGAAGCTCCAAACAGGATTATGATGTATATAAAACAAGCATCATCTATGATGACAATGATGGGATGAGGCTCAGATGATGATAAAAGTGAATGGTCTAAAATGTATGGAAGCACATCAAACAGACCTTGACTGCTCACCTGCACCGCCATTATCAGTATAATCATCATCCTCATTATGAAAGGAAACAAATCAAATGAATCTCCTACTCCTAATCACAGGTGTGCAACAGCTTTCTGTGGCATTTCACTCCCATAATTATCTCATTTTCTATAAAATGAAACTGAAGAACTCATTTTATTGTGCTCTTTACTCGGCTCTAGCCTCTCCTTCATCATATGTTTGGTTGGGTTTGGCTTGCCCTAGAGTTGAAGTTTTTGCTTGACTTGTAGTTGCGGGAAAGATTTCTATGGTGGATAATTTTAGGAGGGGCTTCTCAGCTGATAATATTTCTGTCATTTGCTCTTTGAGTGAGGAAGAGAAGTCATTTAAACATCTTTTCTTACACTGTGAAGTTTCCCCGTTCCTTTGGTACGGTTTCTTTCAGAAATGCTGTGTTTCTTGGAGAATTAGTGGTTGCTTGGAGGTTTGACCCTTTCTATGGCTGTGGCCTGATTCTATGGAGAATTATTCCCTTTGCCATCCTTTGGCCAATCTGAAAAGAAAGAAATGACCGCATTTTCAGGGCGACCATTTTGAGAGTAGCAAAGTGGGTTTCCATAAGAAAAGACTTTGAGAATGTTTTGTTTTGATAGCATTTTCCTCAATTGGGAAGTTTCCATGAGGTGTGGTCTTGCTAAGAAGAAGTTGAGTTTCCAGTGGTGTTCCCCCTCCTTTGGTTCTTTGAAGTTTTAATGTTGATGGAGCATCTAGAGATAAACCCAGGCGTGCAGGTATTGGCAGCATTTTTCGAAATTGTAAAGGGGAGATTTTATTTATGTTCTCAAAATATGTGGGTATCAAAGATTCTAATGAAGTGGAGGTGTTGGCTATCTTAGAAGCTCTTCGGATTTTCTCTCGCTCTTTTTGAGGCTCGTCAATTGTGGAGGGGGATTCTTCCTATGTTATTTCTTGGGTAAAAGATATTTTAGATAAAGGCCCTAGGAGATTTCATTTTTATTTCAAGGAAATTAAATCTTTGGTCTCTTCTCTTCATGTGGTTTTTCAGCATGTGGGTCGTTCAGCAAACAGCTTCGCTGGCGCTTTAGCCAAGCAAGGGGAGTCTAGAGTGACTGTTTTGAGTGCTCCAGTTATGTAAGACTGTTTTCTTAGGTTTGTTTGGTGGGTATAAGGCTCCTATACCTTTGTTTGGTGGGTATAAGGCTCCTATACCTTCTTGTGTTTTCTTTCTCTTCTTGTTGTATAGTGCAAGGATCAAAATAGTGATTATGGTGGGCGTAGTAGCAAGTAGCCAAAATGCTACACAGCAGGCGAAACGTAGTGGTTGCAGCAATACATAGCAGCACAACGCTGTGAATTTTTTAAGTGGTAAAAAAATTTGAATCTTGTATAGCAACCAATCTTATAGTTTTCTAGTAATTCGAAACCATATAAGGGTAGAGACAACTTTAGGAAAGTCCATTGAGGAAAAGAAATAGGACAAACAATGTTTTAAATTAAAATTGCTCAGCTCTACTAGGTTTTAAACCCTAGCACTGCTATTTTCAAAATAGCATAACGGCTTCAACCGCTATGACTGATAATGTGGCCACTATGTAGTCCGGTGTATGCTTTCCCTTTTTTTTTTTTAAATATAATTTAACATTACTTCTAAAAAAAATTTTAACTGCCTTTTTTTAAGATATTTAATCCTACAGTAATTATAAGTGTATAACTTAGATCAATTTGAAACCATTTAAGGGTAGAGACAACTTTAGGAAAGTCCATTGAGGAAAAGAAATAGAACAAACAATGTTTTAAATTAAAATTTCTCTGCTCTACTAGGTTTTAAACCCTAGCACTGATATTTTCAAAATAGCATAGCGGCTTCAACAACTATAACTGATAATGTGGCCACTATGTAGTCTGGTGTATGTTTTCCTTTTTATTTTTTAATATAATTTAACATTACTTCTAAAAAAAAATTTAACTATCTTCTTTTAAGATATTTAATCCAAGAGTAAGTATAAGTGTATAACTTAGATCATTGCCAATCTAGGGTGAGTGCTAATTCATGGGGGGTTAATGTGTAAGGGGGTTGGATTTGTCATAGGAGGTCCCATGTGTTAGCAAGAAGGTTATCTCTCACGCAATCTCTGAGAAGCACCTCTTGGCAGAATGCAGCCCTCTTCCGTGCGGATGGTCTTGTGGGGCCCACCTGAGACACATCAATTGTAGAAGATAGCAGGCCCAGCCGGCCCGCAAGCCCATACGTGGGATATACAGATAGGATAGGATTTAGTTCCTAACTTTTCTCTCCTTCTATGTATAGGATATGATTGATTCTTTCCTTTCTTTGTGATTCTAATTTGTATCTGATTTGTAATCCTTACTAAATTAGAGCCTTGATTAAGGCATTACATTAATATAAATATGATAGTCGATGCTCTGTAATAGCACGACCTTCTCTCCAACTCTCTTCTTCTTCTTCTTTCTCTTCTTCCATATATTATAACAGAGAGAAAAGTTAGGAACTAAATCCTATCCTATCTGTATATCCCACGTATGGGCTTGCGGGCCTGCTGGGCCTGCTATCTTCTACATCAATCACATGAGAGGTGGGGGATCGAAAGGTCCAGGTGAGAACTATCTGTGTGAAATATTGTGAGTCTGTTGAATCATCTTAAAGCCTTGATCCATGGTGCTCAATTTTGACAATTTTAAAAGGGCACCATATCTTTAGGATTTAATCCAACAGTAAGTAGCATTTGGATGACTGTCAATGTGACATTCAGGGAGGGATAGTGGGTGTGAGGGGTCTGGATTGATCATAGGGGTCGCACATCCCTAGAAACAGGTGTCTGCATGGTTGCTTCGATGGGAAGCATCCCCACAAGAGCATATATTTGTTTGACAGGTTAGTTCTCAGACCCATTTCAGGCACCAACTTATTTCTTTCTTTCTAGATGGACCATCTATAATATGCCAAATAATCTTGTAGCAGATCACAAAAACTGACTATTTTTTGCTTCTGTATTTGCAAAATGTGTGATTAAACATCTAAAATAACGTAACTGAGAAACATAAACAACTAGCCATAATTGCTGTCCACTGCACCTTATTTTACCGTGGAAGTAGGCTTTACCTGATGACTGCCAGCTAGAGTGATTACAAACTAGAAAAGCTATTTCTCCTTCTTACTCTGCTTAGCCTGCCACTGCTTGATATTAGCCTCCACCTTTTCATGCACACGGGCATGAAAACCAGGATATGGCTCATAACCCCAAAACTTTTCAAGCACCTGAAGAAAGAATGGCCTAAATGCTTTAATTGCTGTATCAGGCAAACATAAAATCTAGTATCATGGTTAACTATCTACCTCCAGCAAAACAAAGAAAGGAGCCATCAAAAAGGCTTGAGAAAGGTTGTCCAGGAGAGCAGGGGCTCGCTTCTGCATAGATATTAATAATTTTCTCAAATCAATTACAAGTTAACAAGCAGTGAGTTCCATTCCGGACAACATTAGGTAACAAAAGGTCAACGTTGCAAATGAAGAGATGATCACCTCAAACACGCCATGGCCTATGAACTGTCCAGTCCAACAGAGCAACTGAGCTGCCAACACTACCTGGATAGTCGCTTATCAGTTTCTGCCTTAAATGAAAAAAAGAAGTAACTGATACCTTAAACAGGAAACAATAATATTTCCCATATATATATAATTGTGAAAACGAGAAATATTGACATGGTGCTCATATGATTTACAATCAATTGAATGTATATACATATAAAACATTCCTAATGCTTATGCCCAGCAGTCTCTCACCTGGTCAAGAGAAAGATTTAAAAAACTTAAGTTACATAAGACACAATGAGAATCTGCGCTCAAGTACTCAGCCAGATTTTCATGGATCAATCAAGTTTAGGCATCTTTAGAGCACTATCACAAGTTTCAGAACTTTCATCAACACAGCATAAGATACTTCTGTGGTATTTGGTAATAATATATGAAATAAGACGATCTTAGTTATATCTAATATTTGACCTATTATTTGGCACCAATGTAAATAGATTATAGAATGGTGAGGTGCATGATGAGATTTCTCTTTTCTGCATCTTGGGTAGCAAGTACGGAGAAACAATTTCACATCCCTTTCTGCACTCCAAATGTTACAACATCAGTATGAGCCACATTTTGAAGATTCATGGCATTTCAAGCATGTCTCCAATTCCATTTGGGAGGCAGAGAATGGGTGGCCAGAAGGACTTTTCAAAGGGTGTGCATAATTATATCTATGGAGGATGCTTCTAATTAGTATCCTATGGTCCACTTGGAAAGACGGAAATATCCAAATCTTAACTCTTCGGAGAAGGGACAATATATTATTCATTAACAAGATAAAGGTGAGCAAGCAGGTTCCATGTAAAAAAAAGTATGGAAATTTCAAGTTAAAGTATTATGCATAATTTGGAAGCTTGCGTGAGAAAGCTTTGGCCTCCTTCACCAGTGTTCCGAAATTCAACATTGGTGTTACGGCGAAGGCAACCATTCTAGCAGGGATTGGTTGTGTCCTTCATAATGCCAGTCGAGAGCCGTTGAAAGGTGCTTACTATTCAAGAAATGTCGAAATTTCTTCACATTCCTTTCCAAGTAGGTTGGTCATAGAATGTGATTCTTTACATGCAATTAATTGGGTTACGTTCTCAGCAGGGATCCATGGAAATTTAAGCTCATTTTGAATGAGATCAAAGCCTTATGCTGTTCAAGTGGTCGTTTGCCATGTAGGCAGGGAACAGTTTGCCAATGTCTCAGAGAAATATTTGTAGCAGCTGTTGGATAATGAGGAGGAATATGTGCATTGTAGAACAGTAAACAATGGAGTACGGTTGACAATTGGCAGGGCCATTCTCATTGTTCTTGTCGGTAGGATAAATCAAATTGATCACCAAATTTTTGGATAGAATTAAGCTAATTGGCTAGAAAATGGAATCTGCCATGGTATATAGGTGGGAATTTTAATTTCATTCATTATCCTCCAAAAGGAAAGAGAGGAGGAAGAATTACTTCGAATGAAGTTTGAAACAAACTAGTTTGTCAAAATGATCCGGTGGACCTGGAGATTGTAGGTGCAAACTTCACATGGAAAATAACCCAGCGGGATTCAGCTTAAGTCAAAACTTGTAAAATTTGTTGTTACAGACAATTGGCTTGAAAATTTTCTTCCTAAAACTCAACTTACCCCTTTCAAGGCCAAACTCAGACCACTGCCCTATTGTTTTAGAGGTCACAATAGAATCTTGGAGCCACTTTCTGGTTTCGACTCATGCTTAGATCAGAAAGATCTCATTAAAATAATTAGAGGTAGTGAAGGACTTTAAAGTGCAAGGATGGATGAGTTTTCGCTTATGATGAAAGTTGATGATGCCAAAATCCAAGTTGAAAGTTGAGAGAGGAAAAAAAATTTTCTTTCTTTTTTTAATGGTCAACTCTGTTAGAAAAAGAAAGTTTTCCGGTATATGAGAGCTATAATGAAAGGCAAAAACGAAGGTTAAAAAGGAAAAAGGCTCGTCAAGCACTAAACAAAATGCACAAAGCAATGTTATACAGACAAGCATGTCATAGCTAAATAGGATTGATGCAGAAAGGATAAGCCCACGTGTGGGACCACCATTTATTTCCCCAATTATTTGTTTGTAGGTTTCTAATTTTATTGAAAGAATTGTAATTAGGATAGTTTCTATTACTTGATTAGGTTTTCTTAGCCCCTAAGTTTGCTTTTCCTATTTAAATTGCATTGTAGAGAAGGAATTCTCATACTTTAGATGATTAATAGAATTTTGAGGGGGTGTTTTTTATCCCTTGAGGTGCATCCTCGTGTTGAAATCTTAGCGGAGATCTCGTATAGTGTATGACACGGACACGTGCTTCTGCACTTCCACGCAAGCCCTAACCCTATGGCCTACATCAATTTAGTATCAGAGATGAAGATCCATTGCCGAATCATTCGGATTTTACCCTCATTCCATCACCATCAACCTCACTCCATCTCCAAATCCGCCGATCCATCCATCCATCTCCTACCAACTCAGACAAAACCCATCGTCCAAAACGAAAACCCCAGTCACTGGCCAACCCAACCCACCAACCCTACCCACTGCCATCATCCATCTCCCAAATCCATCTTCAGTCCTACTCCCAGCCCATATCTCTACCTTCCAATCTACCCTTAACCCACAAAGACCCCTCTTCCAAGCTTTTTGCCTAAGTCAAACCCAACCCACCATCTCCCAATTAAAAAAATAAAAAATAAAAAAAGAAGAAGAAGAAGAAGAAAAAGAAAAAAACCCTATTCCCACCAACCTGAATCAAAACCCATTCAATCCAATCAGACGAATCTAATCCCCCTCGTCAAATCCCCAAATCTAAACCCCAACCCACCCCTCACCATAATCCCAGACACCTGCGACCAACCAAAACCCACCACATCGAAAACCCCTTTACTCAACTAAAACCCACACCTATAGCCCATCATTTCCCCAATCCTAGTGGGGAAAAAAAAGAAAGGAAAATAAGAAAGAAGAAGAGAAGGTTCGTTGAAGCATACCATGCACCTTCTGTCATTGTGAGAGATGGAAAACAGAACACATTAATAGAAACAAATGCTGAATGTAGTGCCCTTTGAGGGTCGACTGGGTCTCATATATATATATATAGAGAGAGAGAGAGAGAGGCTGAATGCCCTAATTACAGCCTATTAGCAGTATCTAATCATGCCTTATTAAGAAAATACAATCTTAGATCCTAAAATATAGATAACAAACTAAGTATGTACATGTGTGCTTGACTAATGGTAAAATACAATGAATTAGCCTAAATAGGCCCGCGAGTTTGGGCTTAGATTGAAACCGCCCCCCCCCCCCCCCCCCACAAATTGATGCTGGAGAGTCATAAAGCAGCAATTTAGAGACAAAATTGTTGTCAACGCCGAGGAAGTCCCTTCGTGAAGATATCTGTAAACTGAAACTTTGTACGGACAAGAGGGAGACTAATGACATCACGCTTATATTCATCTCAAATAAAGTGGAAGTCAACTTCGATATATTTGGTGCTTTCGTGGAAGACAGGACTTTCAGTGATTCTGATAGCCCTAGTATTATCGGCATGCAATGAAGTAGGAGAGGTTTGGGCGAACACGAGTTCCGAAGAAAGTCCCCGTAGACATAAGATTTCAGAACAAGCAGAAGACCTTGCCCTATATTCAGCTTTCGTGGAAGATTTGGACACACGTTCTTGTTTCTTGCATTTCAACGAAATGAGAGAATTTCCAAAGTACATGCACCAACCAGTAGTGTCTTGATAGCCTGCCTAGTCAGTATCCACATAAGTGGTCAGATGAAGAGGATTATCCTTCGGATAATATAAACCACAAGTAACAATCCTCACTAGATAGCGGATAATGCGCTTCACAGCTGTGAAATGAAGGTGTCGATGAGATGTCATGAACTGGCTAACTGTAAAGATACAGGTCAGTTCGACCCATGAAGTGGGCCAACCCACTAGTCCAAAGATTACATGAGTTGTCTTGTGATTGTACAACTAAGAATAGATATTAGTTTCGTGAAAGTATCCAGAGTATAAACCAGAAGCATTCAAGAGAGAGAGTTTGCAAGAGAATGTGTATCTTCCTTGTATTGACGATGGGTATTTGTAATACAATGTTACCTAGTTTAACAGATCTAATTACATGATTACAGTAATGTTTAAGGAAACTAATATCTATTCTTAGTTGTACAATCACAAGACAACTCACGTAATCTTTGGACTAGTGGGTTGGCCCACTTCATGGGTCGAGCTGACTTGTATCTTTACACCCTTTCTCAAGCTTTGGATGGGAGAATGAGACCATCGAAAGCTTGGAAACCAGCTCTGAAAAACGAGAGGTGGAGTGGCTTTTAGTGAAAAAATCTGCTACTTGAGCAGCTGATGAAATATGGATGAGCTTTATAGTGCCACTCCGAACATGTTGACGAATGAAGTGACAGTCAACTTCAAGATGTTTGAATCTTTCATGGAAGACATCATTTGTGGCTAGTTTCCGTGCACTTTCACTGTCCGTAAGAAGAGAGGTAGATTTAGGAACCAGAACTCCTAAATCCTGAAGTAACCAGCGAAGCCAAGTAATTTCAGTAGTAGTGTGAGATACAGCACGATATTCGGCTTCAGTGGATGATCGGGAGACAACTTCCTGTTTCTTGCTCTTCCAAGAGATGAGAGAAGAGCCAAGAAAAATTGCGAAACCGGTTGTGGAGCGCCGATCATCGACATCTCCTACCTAATCAGAATCAGAAAAACCAAACAAGGTAAGATTTTGACTGGAGGAAAGGAGGGCGCGGTTGGAACTTCCTTGTAAGTATCTCAATATGCGCAGGACAGCAGCCCAGTGAAGATGAGTGGGTCGGGCAACAATCTGGCTTACCACATGTACTGCATTAGCAATATCTGGTCTGGAAATAGTAAGATAAACCAGGCTGTCGACCACCTCACGATAACGAGTGGGATCAGAAAGTAGTTCTCCATCAGTAGTACGAAGCTTTAGATTATGTTTAATTGGAGTAGAGACATGTTTGCGATCTGTGAGTTCAGCTCTTTGGAGAACTTCATTGCAGTATTTTGTTTGCGACAAAAGATATCCTTTGGGAGAGTATGCAACCTCAATGCCTAGAAAATACCGCAGGTAACCCAAATCTTTCATCTCAAATTGTCGATGAAGAAAACGCTTCAAGGATAGAATACTAGGAGCATCATTGCCAGTGATAATCATATCATCGACATAGAGTAACAAGAACACATATCCAGATTGCGAATAACAAGTGAAGAGAGCGGAGTCATGAGCACTCTGAGAAAAACCGATGCTGATAATATTGGTGCTAAACCGTTCAAACCAAGCACGAGGGGCTTGTTTGAGACCATACAGAGCACGTTTGAGACGACAGACATAATGAGGAGGTCTCGCGACACCTGGGGGAGGATGCATATAGATTTCTTCTTGAAGAAATCCATTCAAAAATGCATTCTTGACATCAAGCTGATAAAGCGGCCAACGTCTAACAGCGGCAACTGAGATAAAAGTACGGACAGTTGTCATCTTAGCAACAGGAGCAAAGGTCTCCTCATAATCAACCCCATATTCTTGTGTGTAGCCTTTGGCAACCAAGCAAGCCTTGTAACGATCAACAGATCCATCAGATTTGGTCTTGATCTTAAATATCCATTTGCAGCCAATAGCTCGTTTCCCTGAGGGAAGAGGAACAAGATCCCATGTTTGGGTTTTCTATAGAGCCGCAAGTTCTTCTGCTATGGCCAATCTCCAGTGCAGATGAGTAATTGCCTCCTTATATGATTGTGGTTCTGTCAAAGAATGAATTGCTGCAAGGAAAGACTTATATGATGGAGAAAAATGATCAGTACAAACAAAGCCAAATCGGGAGGGAGGGATTCTGGTGCGCAATGGATACCTTCGAGATAGAAGAGGATCCTGCACATCTGGAGCAGAGGAGATGGGCCCAGGGTCAGGAGGTGGGGCTGCAGATTCCGAGTGAGCAGACGAGGTTTTGGGCCGGCGATGATATACCTGCAGGGGTGGAGGAGAAGGGGTATCAGAGAGAAACAGGTTTGGAAAGGGATCAAGAGGATAGACGGTAGGTTGCTCATGAGAAGAGGATGCAATGGGTAATGTATAGAAAGGTATATGCTCCAAGAAGGTGACATTACGAGAGACCCATAACTTATTGGTTTTAGGATCATAGCATCGATATCCTTTGCGTTTGATGCCATATCCTAAGAAAACACAGACAGTGGATTTGGGTGCAAGTTTAGTTCTCTCATTATCATGCAACAGAACAAAACATGTGCAGCCAAATACTTTAAGATGGGACAGGTCAGGTTTGCAGGAGAACAATTTTTCATACGGAGATGTGCCTGACAAGACAGTAGATGGTGTTCTGTTAATCAAATAGGTGGCAGTCAGGACTGCTTCCCCCCAGAATTGCAGAGGAACATGTGAGGAATAAATCATGGATCTAGCAGTTTCAAGTATATGTCTATGTTTCCGCTCTGCCACTTCATTCTGCTGTGGTGTGGCAGGAAAGGATAATTGTGCTAGAGTCCCTTGACTGGTCAGGTAAGAACGAAATTTGTGGGACATGTATTCTCCCCCGGAGTCAGACCTGAATATTTTAATCCTCGTGTCAAATTGAGTAAAAACCATGGTAGAGAAAGCAGTGTAGATGTTATATAACTCAGAATGATTTTTCATCAAATACAACCATGTATATCTAGTGAAATCATCAATAAACAACACATAATAAATGGAACCGCCTTTCGTTGGCTGAGAGGCAGGTCCCCAGACATCAGAATGCACCAAGGCAAAAGGAGCATTAGTAACAGAAGTGCTTTTATTATAAGGAAATGCATGTTGTTTACCAAAGTGGCAACCGAAACAAGAAGAAATGTCTGATACAGAAATGTTTCTGAGAACACCACTATTAAATAAAAGCTTCATTTTATTTAAAGATAAATGGCCTAAACGAGAGTGCCAAAGAGCAAAAGGGGATGCAGAGGAAACATGGGTGACGGAGAGATGCTTGAAGATGGAAGGTGTATCAAACGAAGATAGTAAAGTCCTCCTGACCTAAGGCCGGTCCCAATCTGTCTCCCGGTGCGCGGATCCTGCACAGAACAACCAGTGGAAGAAAATGAGAAAAGAAATCCAAAAGAGGTTAGTTGACTAACAAAGATTAAATTGATGGAGAGGTGGGGAACACACAAAACATGGTATCAGAGCTCTGGTATTTTGATCGTTCGTCCATTCAAGTCTGGGAGAAACTTCGACCAAGCACTGTTCGTCTGATCAAACACTAGATCAAACTGTGATCAAAGGTGGCCCACCTGTTGATCAACCAACATCAGAAAACCATCACACCTTGGTCGTCCATCTTCTCTGGGAATTCTGCACATTTTTTTCAGATTTTTGGATCATCTGAGGTAGGCCATTCTACCTGTTTTGTAGTTATTTGATCTGAGCAAATAGTTTTCATCTCGGCCGTTCAAGTTTCTGATTACACAAGCTTTCATCAAAATTCCACCTTGAGGCATTTCGGATTTTTGAAGCAGAGATCACTGTGTGATCTGATCATCAGGCTGATCATCCAATGGGACCCACAGATCAGATCTGTGCTCAGATTCACATTCGCCTGGACCTTTTCTTTGGATTTTTCCATCTGTTTTTTATCCGTGCAGCTGTGATCGTCTCTAGGGTCATCTTCCAAGCATTGGAAGCCCCTCTATCATCATCCTTTTCAGACGGATCATCTCTGATCATCCCTGATCACCTCAGATCAGGCGTGGCCCACCTATGATCATCACAGTTCATCAGCGGAATAGCCACTCTATGGTCGCCTGATATTTCTATTATTTCTAGTGATTTTTCCAGCAATTATTGATCATCAGAGGTAGGCCATCTATCACATTTTCTGGTATTTCAGTTTTAGCAGACAACTTTCATCACAGCCGTTCATTCTTGTGGATTTTGATCCATTTTGGGTGAGATTTCTTCCAGTAGTTGCGAAAATAGCCTACTATTTCATCCGCAGTCCTTGATCTGGCCATTGATCAACATCTGGGGCCCACGTGGAATTCTTCCCACTAACGACAGGGACATCTGAGCTCTCTGAGATCCCTGTTTGCTTTTGTTCTATGCAATGTTACAAAAAAAAAAATAAAAAATAAAAATAAAAATAAATAAAATAAAATCACTGTTCTGCTGTTTTGGGTTGCAGTCATTTTGGTATGATATGTCTTCTGATCGCGCTGTATCGGGTATTACTGTCCAATTCGATGGAACCAATTATCCCTATTGGTCCCATCTAATGCAAAATTTCCTTAAAGGACAAAAACTTTGGAAGTATATTACTGCGCAGATCCCTACACTAGATAGTAAGGAAACTAATATCTATTCTTAGTTGTACAATCACAAGACAACTCATGTAATCTTTGGACTAGTGGGTTGGCCCACTTCATGGGTCGAGCTGACTTGTATCTTTACACTAACAAGATTAACAGCATAGGATATGTCAGGTCTAGTGATGGTGAGACAGACAGGACTTCCCACTAGGCGCCCGTAAGTATGAGGATCAGGAAGAAATCGCCATCATCTTTACTCAACTTGATATTTACCTCTACAAGCGTATCAACAGGTGAAGAATCATGGAGATCAGCCATCTCAATAAGATCTGATATGTATTGGAGTTGATTAACAAATAGACCTTTGGGAGATTGATGCACCTCTAAGCCCAAAAAATAATGTAATGGGCCCTTCATATGGAAGGAATCCCTGAGAGAAGCTTGGAGAGATTTGACCATAGCATCATTAGTGCCAATGATAATAATATCGTCAACATACACGAGAAGCACAATAACACCAGTAGATGTGTGGCATAGAAAGAAAGATGGATCATACGGGCTTTAAGTAAAGCCACTCTCGCATAAGCGACCCCTAAAAGTTTCAAACTATGCCCGAGAAGCTTGCTTTAGACCATAAAGCGATTTGCATAGGCGATAGACAGACCTCTTAGAGGGAGAGGGGATGCCTTGTGGTATCCACATCGACTTCTTCTTGCATATCCCCATGGAGAAATGCATTTTTGACATCCATTTGGTATAATGGTCAAGATTTAGATGCAGCAATGGCGAGAAGTAACCGAGCATATGTCATTTTTGCCACAGGTGCAAACGTTTCCTCGTAGTCAATGCCATACTCATGTCTGTTGCCGAGTGCCACAAGTCTAGCTTTGTGTCTATCCATGGAGGCATCAGATTTAAGTTTGATCGAGTATATTCATTTGTAACCAATGGGTTTAAGTGCTAAAGGACACTCCACAATATCCCAGGTGCGATTTTGATCCAATGCATCCAATTCCTCCTTCATGGCATGGTTCCAACAATCTTGTTGTACAGCCTGCAAATAAGAATTTGGGATAGAGGCAAAAGATAGGGTTGTTATCAAAAGAGTATGGGTAAATCCATACTGCTCAGACGGTCTAAAAGTTCTGGAGAAGCAACGCAGGGCATAAGTAGGCGTGGAACCATTTGCTGGTAAAGGATCAGGAGGACGGTCATCTGTAGTGGTAGGCTTTTCCCGTCGGTGATATACAAACTCAAGATTGAACCTAGTAACAGTTGTGTGATCCGAACCTGGTAAGAGAGCTGGTGAAGATGGATGAAGGCAGTCCATGTAAGTTTGGAAAAAATACTGATTTTTAAAGAAAATAACATTTCAAGAAACCCTGATGCGACAACCAATGGGATCATAACAAACAAAACCTTTTTGATTAGTGGCATAACCCAAAAAAGGAAACCAGCGAGATTGCGCTGTTAGTTTCGTTCTTTCTATGAGAGGTAGATAAATGAAGCAAACACAACCAAAGGTATGTAGGTGATCAAACACAGGATGACGACCAAGCAATTTAAAATGAGGCATGACATGAGCAATGATAGGTGATGGAAGGCAGTTTATCTCATAAACTGCTGTGGTGAGAGCTTCAGTCCAAAAACGAGGGGAAACGGATGATTCAATCAGAAGTGTTCTAGTTACATGAAGGAGATGTTTGTTTTTAGGTTCCGCGACTCCATTTTGTTGTGGAGTATATGGACAGGTACGTTGAGAAATGATTCCTTTATTTTTTAGAAAAGACCGAAAATCATTAGAAACATACCCCCCTTGAGTCTGAGCACAAAGTTTTAATGCATTTGGAAAGTTGGGTTTCAACATAGCTAATAAAAAATTTAAATGCATTAAGAATATCAGACTTCAAATGTAATAAATAAATCCAAGTAAATCTGCTATACTCATCAATGAATGTTACAAAGTACTTGAAATGACCATGGGAAAGGATCGGAGCAATGGCCCAAAATCACTGTGAATTAAGTCAAAATATTCAGTGCTCCGTGTTTTGGAGTGAGGAAAAGGTAAAGTTTTACTTTTTCCTAATTTACAAGTATCACATTCAAAGGAAGCAAAGTCAATAGGTTTATTTAATAATCCATATTTAAATAAAGTAGACATCATAGAGGCATTCAAATGAACAAGTCTATTATGCCACAACCGAAAATTATTCTGAAGGAAAAAACAAAACAACTGATGTAAAGTTTTATTCTGAATAAATGTACACACTGGTAAGGAAAAAAGTCTTCCACGCTTAGGCCCCCTCGCGATTACTTCCCCCAACTACTGGTACTGCACAACAGATTCAGAAGAAGAAAAGGAGACATTGTAATTATTTTCAAGTTGACCCATAAAAACCAAATTGGCAGCAAGATGAAAAGAAACTAAAACATTAGTTAATGGTAAGGGGTCAGGGGTATCACCGATAGAGGTGATGGGAAGATGATCTCCATTGGCAGCTTGAACAGTAAGATGACCAGTGTAAGGAACAACATTTTATCATTTTATGGGTGAAGAGGTCATATGGTAACTTGCACCAAAATCTAAGTACCATGTATTGGAAAGAGATGAATTAGTACCTGCAATGTTCATGGATGCTAAGGCATTGATAATCATTTGGTTTACCATCTCAGGGGTGAAAGGAGTTGGGGACGTAGATTGTGATGAGGAACCAGGTTGTGAGAAAGAATCATACTGCAAAGAACCACTGAAGCTAGAGGATGCATATTGTGGAGTGGTCACTGTGTAAGCACTAAGAGCTGACGGCACTGCGTAAGTACCAGGGGCTGATTGCACATAGTTGCGAGAAGTAGAATTGCAAGCCTTTTTCCGACATTCGTCAATAATGTGACCAATGGCCTTACAATATCTACAGATTTTTGCCTTGCATTGATTTGCATGGTGACCATATTTTTTTTACAATTATAGCACTGAACTAAACTGATGTCCCGGGGAGGTGGTCTGGTTGTAGCAACATAGGCTTGCGAAGCCTCGACAGATCTCTATTGTTCAAGCGTAGTTTTAGTAACCATAAAACGTTTTTCCCACGGAAGTTCCTAAAGATAGTCATCCAAGCTGGGAAGAGAAGTCATGCTCATCAAGTTTGATCTAACTGTCTCAAATTCCGGACGAAGGTTCATGAGAAACTAATCCCGATGGCTACTTTGCTGTAATGGAAGTAATTCAGGTAGGAATGCTTCAGATACAGTGGCAAACTTAATCTCATCATATTCAAACCACAGTCTGCGAAAGCCATTATAATACTCCTAAATAGACAGGGTGCCTTGAGTAAATTGAGAAATGTTAAGTTCCAATTGAAATTGGCGAGCAGCATTGCTTTGTTGATAAATTTTTTTAAGACAGGCTCACATTTCACAGGCAGTTTTGCAAGGATCTTACACCACTTATGGGATCTTACACCCCATTGAGCTACCACTTATCCCAAAATCAATTGGTGTTGGGAAACTACGCATGTCCAGTGACTCGAACAACCGACCTACCAGGCTCTGATACCACTTGTCATTGTGAGAGATGGAAAACATAACACAATAATAGAAACAGATGCTGAATGCAGTGCCCTTTGAGGGTCGACTGGGTCTCATATATATAGGAGCTGAATGCCCTAATTACAGCCTATTAACAGTATCTAATCATGCCTTATTAAGGGAATACAATCTTCGATCCTAAAATATAGCTAACAAACTAAGTATATACATGTGTGCTTGACTAATGGTAAAATACAATGAATGAGCATGAATGGGCCTGCGAGTTTGGGCTTGGATTGACACCTTCGTCACAGAGCATCATCAAGACCACATCACCAGCTGTCACCTGTCGTGATCTCTGCTCGCCGTCATCATTGTCGCCTCAACATCAAATACTGCACAACACATCATTGTGCTCTTCACCTTCTCTCCATAATTTAACAAACAGAGAACGAAAGTGGAAAGGGTCTCATCCCCTTTTCTTCTTCTTCAGCACGTAGGTGAAGACATCTCAAAATGAGCCGCACGTGTCCCTCCTGTGATACGTGCCAGTCAAGGACCTGGGTTAGGGCACAATAAGGTCGAGGTCAAGTTTGGGTCATAGCTAGACCCAACCCAACACCACAACAAAACCAGTCGCAGTCGCAGTGCTGGCATCATTGACCAGATCAACGGTCAAGATTTGTTTTGCAATTACGAGACCATCTAATGCCAGAATTCAATTCTGTTTTCACCTACATGTTAGTGGAGACTAGATCTACACATTAGGTTAGTCAAAATTATTTAGTTTGCATAAAAAAGGCTCATAAGAAGGGATAAGTGGAGTCTTCATCCAAGTCCATGGAGGACTTGACTGAAGTTACGGAATTAACTAAATTGTTGCTCTATTATCCGCAACAATCACTCAACTCCTAAAAAACTTTTGTAAGGATGGATACCAAAATAAAAAAAATTAGAAAATAATCAGTGTGGAGATGCTAACCTGAGATGATGGAGAAAATATTCGAAATCAATGAGATCAACATGCAAATAATATTGATCGAGATTTAGGGATTAAACTCGTGATTCCCAAATATGATAAAAAATTAAAACCAAATGAATTTATGGATTGGTTAGTATGCATTGAAAATATTTTCGCACACAAGTGAATGACCGAGGGCCATAAAGTCACCATGTTAACAACTCAATTGTAACTATGTTGCGATATGGTGGGTTGAGTTGCAAAAGAAGGGGAGGAACCATAACATAGATATTGTTAAGCCATGGATTGAAATGAACCTTTTGAAACAAAAGTCCCCCACAATCAATTACTCAAGAGATTTACTTTCCAGCTTTTAAGATTCGAAACAAGAATTCAAGTCAGTTGTTGAGTATTATGAAGAGTTTATGATAATGAAAGCTTGATGATCTATAAATAAGACCAATGATGTTTTAGTTTACTGATATTTTCATGGGGTAAAAATAGACACACAACATATAGTCATATACTTTTATTCAAGAATTTTGATAATATTGATGAGATCATCCAACATGCTATCAAGGCCGAAGACATTGCTAATTATCGAGCCCGTAAATTTAGAATTCAGTTCAATTGTTGAGTATTCTGAAGAGTTTATGATAATGCAATCTTGATGTGCTTTAAATAAGACCGATGATGTTTTAGTTTACTGATATTTTCATGGGTTAATAGACATACAACATATACTTATATTCAAGAATTTTGATAATATTGATGAGATCATCCAACATGCTATCAAGGCCAAAGACATTGCTAATTATCAAGCTTATAAATTTAGCGGATCTAAATGGACTGCACAAAAGACCACATTAAATCCGAAATCTAATCCAAGAGGTAGTTTCTTGGAAAAAGTCTTCTCCAAGCCTGAAGGCCAAAATAGGATCACATGTTTTCATTGTAAACAACATGAGCATCGATCATTTGAATGTCCAAAATGCATAAACCTCATTGAAAGTGAAGGTGATGTGAAGGATACACTAGATGATCCTAAAGATATAGAAATAAGGAAGTAGATGAAATATAAGCCGAAAAGGATGGTGAAGCTCCATGGTCCTCAAGGAGATGACACCAACTGTTGAGAAGAAATGGTTGCGAAAAAGTATTTTTCGTTCAATAGGTACAGTGCATGGGCAAATGCGCACAGTTATGGTTGATGGAGGTTGTTGTGAAAATATCATATCTTAAGCTCTTGTGGATCGCTTGAAGCTAAAGGTTCAAAGCATTATCATCACTATTTTGTCAAATTGCTAACAACAGGTGATGAAATGCAAGTCCGACATACATGCCAAGTTACTTTTGCAATTGGTGAAGATTATAAAGATATAGTTTGATGTGATGTGCTGCAAATGGATAGTGGTGATATCTTGTTGGGTCGTCCATGGATGTATGAAAAGAATGGAAATAATGTCATGAGTGACAACATATACACATTTGTGCATAGTGGAAAACAAGTCACACTTGCATCCAAAGAAGCAAAAATTGCCGAAGAAAGGATCAAGAGCACGTGCCACCAAAGAAGCACTTAAAGTACATAATGTCTATAAAGGCAATGTTAAGAAAAACCAAGTTCGAGGTCGAATTCTTCTTTCAACTTGGGGGGAATGATGCAGAATAGATAAGCCCATGGGTAGGACCACTGAAGATAGTTTAGGAATATTTTTTCATTCTGTTTATTTCCCTAATTATTTATTGGTAGGTTTCTAATTTTATTGAAAGAGTTGTAATTAGGATAGTTTCTATGACTTGGTTAGATTTTCTTAGCCCCTAAGTTTGCTTTTCCTATCTAAATTACATTGTAGAGAAGGAATTCTCAAGCTTTTGGTGATTAATAGAAATTCGGGTGGGTGTTTTATCCCTTGAGGTGCATCCTCGTGTTGAAATCGCTGTGGAGATCTCGTATGGTGTTTGTGGACGCGTGCTTCGGAACTTCCATGCAAGCCCTAACCCCTAGGGTCTGCATCAAGGATGTTGTTTCCATAGACCAAAGCTTGAGGTATGACTATTTGCTAGGCCAAAATATTTGCTAGCTCATTAGCACTCAGTATGACATGAATGAAAGGGCACAAAGGGATCAATCCAAGTCTCTTAACTTCCTCAATGATGTCCAAAATCCTGCAAGACTGCTAGCTCGCTGAATGGCAGGCAACATAAAGAGTCTTGCTCAACAATGATTTGATAGTAGTTGGGGCGACTACCTCACATATACCTGCACACAATGCCATCATCTTTATCAAATTAATTGGCTCAAAATCTGTAGGGCCTGATTACAAAGTGATTAATACCATCATTGTACCCTACATAATCCCACCCACACTTGTGAGCCCCAAATTCCCAAATGTTGCCACTTAAGATAACCTTCAGGCAGAGGTTCCACCTTGGCCTCATGATTACCACAAGGGGGAAGTGGAAGCCACCTCATACACACCTCAATGATGGTGGCAATTGATCCGCCTTAAAACTATCAAGAGAGAATAGCCATGAAGCTAGAAAGAATCTAACATTTATGACAAAACTTGCCACACTGGTTGATATTTCTTCAAAGCACTCGGGGCTCCTTCCCTTCCATGGCACCCAAATAATTGTCATGAATCACACATTACATATTATAACCTTCTCATAAACGTTCCACTCTGACTTCTACCCACGAAAGGGGAGAATTGGGAAGAGTCCAGCTACACCAGATCAATGATAACATTGACTTCCATAAAAACTTAGACACAATGCATGCACAAGATGACGATCCAACAATTCTGCATCTGCCAAGCACACAAGGCAACCATTCACAATAAATCTCATCCTATGCCAACGATCATCCAGTGCGATAATGCCATTGAGAAGTGACAGCCAACAAAAAGCTAACATTCTAACTGGAGCCCTAATGCTCTCCATAGATTCACTATCGGGCTAAGGGTTCCTATCTTCCATTTAAGGTTGTGAAGAAAGTTGAAAATGAGAACCTCCTATTCGAAGAACACATCCACACTATTTTAAGCAATTCCACCTCCATAAGATGTTGGGGAGTCCCACAGAGTCCCACTTCCCACATCGCCTAATAGGCTTGGCAAGTATTAATATGCCTGAATGGGCCTTCCATCTATCATCTTAAGCTTTTGGGTTGGTATATAGTTTATTACATGGTAGCAGAGCAGGTTTCGATCCCGTTCTTCTTGTGTATCCCACGTGACTGTCGTTTTTGTGTAGCCCACATGACAGGCCTGTCCATGAAATATGTTAGGTCTGTACGTGAGGGGGAGTGTTGGGGAGTCCCACAGAGTCCCACATCGCCTAAGTAATAGGCTTGGCATGTATTAATATACCAGTATGGGCCTTCCACCTATCAGCTTAAGCTTTTTGGTTGGTATATGGTTTATTACAGAAGATACGCCTCACTAATCATCGCTAACATTGATCAAATCTAGACCTCTATCTATTCCCTAAATTGCAAGGCATGCGACCCAGGTTGTCACTAACAGTTGCCCTCCAATTACTTGCATATCTGAATAGATCCGATAAGTAGGTGGCTAGGAGTCTATCACTCTATCCTCCAATGAAGAATCCAGCCAAAATAGGATCCTCAATCCATCTCCCACTCGGAAACGAATCCTTCCATAAAAAGCTTACCTAACTATGGATATCCCACACTATATGTTCGAGTGATAGATGCCTCTTAGAGATCCCAATAGTCACTTGTGACCCCATAGTTTTATATGAACAGTTGCCTCCATTCCATAGACCTTCCAACCCATCAGCTAACTTCGTGGCCATTAACCCAATGAAACTTGGTTAACTTGCCTTCAATGGTATAAATTCCCGGACCCCCTTCAAACTTTGGTTGTTAGATAATTGCCCATTCAATGACATGATACTTATTATTTCCTTTCCACGGGAAATCAGAAAGAGCCACAGAACACTTGAATATGGACTCAGAGTATATCGGGTGATTCAATAACGCAGCCTTGATAAGGACTATCTTCCTCTGAGTGGAAGACACTTGCACTTCCAATTAGAATATATCTTTTCCATTCTCTCGAACAGGGCCCCTTCAATTCTTGGAGGCCACCCCCACATAAAGCATTGATCCAAGTAAGATGAAGGCGTCAATCCTCCTTTACAGCACTTGATCTCTGCCAAAGAGTCCATACACCCATCCTCTCTTCTCCTCTGATAGCTCACTTCTGAAAAAATAAATCTTTAACGGCAAACAGCAATTCAAAGAACGAAAGGGTAGCCTTAACATTCTTAATTTTCTCTCTTCTGCTACACAAAAGAGGAGAGTGTCATCAAGATGATACAGGTGGGTGGTCACCTTTGAGCCTGCAGAAGATTTGAAAACTTTGAATCAAATTCACTCCCCACCGCCTCTA
This sequence comes from Umbellularia californica, assembly GCA_028538565.1. Lineage (NCBI taxonomy): Eukaryota > Viridiplantae > Streptophyta > Magnoliopsida > Laurales > Lauraceae > Umbellularia > Umbellularia californica. Next base: position 10,482,037 of record JAPQWN010000010.1, on the reverse strand, counting down.
TCTTTTTACTAAGGACTAAAAAAAGGAGTATTTCAGCCTCATAAAGGATAAGGGGGGTTATTGTTGGCTTAAATTCAACAACTTGACACTCAGAGAAGAATTGGTGTGGAACAAGATCGATGTAGGGCAGGTAGGGATAGATTAGGCCTCACACCCAAAGTTGATAGGCTTCACACCGATGGCCTCATGCCATTCCCATCACTGGAGAGAATGTAAAAGCACCCAAAATTCTTTCTCGTTAATCATTGAGTTTAAAAGGAAGGATTACATCACGATATAGGTAAAGCATCAACCCTAAAATTAATCTCAATTCTCAACCCTTTAAACACATCGATGGTCAAGATTAAAACATCTAAATTAAATAACTCAAAAATAGCATAAACCAAAATAAAAGAAAAGCCAATAGCATAAGAGGGATGTACTGTTGGGCCTAAGGACAGGGCCCAAATGGCTGGCTTACCCATCGATCAATCCTGCATCAAGAATGGTTTATTGAGTGATCTCGAAAGTTTCATAGATCATGCCTAAAAGAAGAGTTCGCACATAAATCCTTCAAGGAAGAGAACAAATGGAATCAAAGATTCAGAAACAGATGCATTAGATAAGTGTAAAATGCTAAGTCCTTTTATGCAGTTGCAAATGCTAGAAGGAGAATTAACTGTATCCATTGCTTGAAAGCTGGGTGGTTGCTTTAGGAAAACCAGACTGATAAAGAACAAGCGATAGTTGAGTTCTATAAAGTAAACTAAACAAAGAGGAGGTAATGTAGTCGCAACTAGATCTATTCAGTTTGATTCTTTTTAAGTTTGAAGGTTGTGCAGTTGTTAAAAAGCTCGTCTTGTGAAAAGGGAGGTAAGGGGAGTAAATTTCAGTCTAGGAGAATGTGCTTTGAGCGCAAATGGTTTTCCTAATCATTTTCAAAATTTAGGAGGTGGTTGAAACAAGAGGGGAAAAAAGGCATTCAGGGGACCGAGGCAGTGCTCACCATACGCTTGGTAGGAGAAGGAACAACAGAGTAAAGATCACTGAAGGATCCTTAATGCAACAAGATGAGTGGATTAAAGCAATAAAAACAAGGACCACTCAGAAAGAAGCAACAAGAAGGGTGCCACTATCAATCCATCAAGTAAGGGCTCATTATCAATCCATTCACGTACATCACTAATTATTCCGGTGCACTGAAAGCAGTTAGTCGTTAACCATTACAGAACAATCATATAGAAAATGTAGATATTAAGGCTTAAAAGTAAATAGTGCAGCAGGTTCGCTAATAAAAACAATAAAATACTGATATGGAAAGAAAAAGGGGCAATGACAACTTTGAACTTCAAATTCCGACTATAAGTAAAGAAGGGGAAACACAGGTCAGCAACGCCGATGGTGGAAAAAATTATTTCTATGCAGGTAGCAACAATCCAAGGATTTGGCTTGGTTTAGAGATTGGAATGGAGAAATAAAACTCGTGTAGACCATGATTATGATGATGAAGTAAAGAAGGGGAAAAACCAGAAGGAAGTTGCAATGCGAGAGAAAACGGCAAAAAATGACAATACAAACAGAATAACTAGCAAGATTTTAGCGAACAAATAAAAGAACTAACAACAATCCTACAAATAGAAAGAAGCCCAGATACAATTAACCTTTTTTTCCTGAATGGTAAAGAAAATTTATTAAAAGCCAACCAGCATAAAAGATATAAACCGAGAAGCTACAAGAGGAAACCAAACCAGATACATTTAACCATGGAAACAGAGGAAAAAGGATAAAATTAATAAAATAAAACTCAAAAAGAAATCTTTTAACCACACCTCAATCTGTGAATCACTCAATTATCTTAAAACAGCACCAATGCCATCCTCATCATAATCCTCATAAAGACAACATAATAATAATTAAAAAAAAAAACTCCCAAAGCTAAAACTCAAAATCCACCTAAAATAAAAGCAAATGTAAGAAAAAGAAGCAAATCCTAGAGAGAAAACCTTCCGAAATCATCAGAAAACAAATTAAATTATTATACTTGAGTTCAAAAACAAAAAATTTCAAACACACCTTGGTCAGTCAATCACAAACACAATTCAAGTCAATTGTCACCATAATCATCAACAAAGCCTCATCCCATCAATTCAATTCAAAGAGTTTGACTACAACCCAACACTAAAAAAACTCAACAAAAGGTTTTTTTTTTTTTTTTTAAAAAAAACCCACCTAAAATAATATATATATATATATATATATATAAATGAGAAAAAGAAGAGTAGTATAGAGAAAGAAAACCTTCCAAATTTTTCATAAATCATCTTAACTTGACATAGTTGTGTTCAATTAAAATAGAAAACCTTTCACCACACATTCATCTGTCAATCACTCAATCAAAAAAAAAAAAAAAAAAGATACCCCCTCTTCCCCCGCCCCCTCAATTAAAATAGAAAACCTTTCACCACACATTCATCTGTCAATCACTCAATCAAAAAAAAAAAAAAAAAAAAAAAAACAATCCCCACCCCCACCCCACACACAAAAAAAAAAAAAACCTCCAATGAAATTAAAACCACAAAAACCCACCTAAAATAAAAACAAAAATAAACCAAAGAAGCAAAAGGATAGATAAAAAGAATACCTTCCATGCAAGAGAAAATCCGAGGTGACTTGCAAGAACGCAACTACCAATCCAACACAAGAGGCAGACAAGGGCGGCCAAAGAGCCGGCTTTCCTGTCCAATGACACATAAAAGGCAGCATAGAGAAGAGCGAAGAAGAATCCAAAATTGAGAGTGAAGGGAACGCCTATGATAGGGAGTAATTGGGGAGGAGTGAGACAGAAGAGGGAGGGTGTGAAGTAGAAGAGGACGAGGGCTGTGAAGAAAATGGGCCAGACGAAGAAGGTGTGGATTAAGATGTTGGTGGGGTTGTTGTGATATGCGCCGTAGAAGGCGAAATGAGTCTCGAGATCGAACAATCCCATGATCGATCGGTCGATAGATGATTGAAGGAATTGAAAGGAAAGAGGGCGAATGAACACAAACAGGTGTTGGGGAGAAGATGATAATTAGAAGCTGCGAGAGGAGAGAGACGGTAAAGTGGAGAAAGACAAACTCGAAAGGAATTCGGAACTTTCAAAGTTTTTTTTTTTTTTTTTTAAATATACCCCATTGGGACTCGGTTAGAAGTCAACATATGTGAGCTAGGAAAATGGGGCCAATTAAAGTATCATAATTTCGACATTAGTTTTAAAACTAGGGAAACTTTTAAAACAAGCTCAAACTTTACCTAAATCTCGAATCAGGATTTGAAAAAAAAAGGGGCATTTGGGCGGAGGTCCCTCAACGGTGATTTTTATTGCAAACGGTACATAATACTTTATCGTACCTCTTATAACTGAAAAAGACAAAAACGCCATTGTCCACGTCAGCAAAAGCAAAACTCAAATAAATTTATCTGAGTTTTCAAAACTTAGATAAAATTCAGATAAATTTGTCAGTCTTCTGAGGTAGTCTTCTCACTGTTTAAACCATGGTTATGATCAGATGTATAGCATGTGGATTGTGGTCCTAAACCATCCTTTCACATATTAAAACCACTTACAGATTGACTAACTTGGGATTTCTTGAAATTAGGACACATGATACCTTGTGAATACAACACTAGAACTTGGTTGTGAGAGTAGAAGAGAATAGCCAAAACCCACATTACATGACAATTAAGTTTCTCTATCAGGGTGGCCAAACTGACATCATGGCCATTGATATAGCTTAGGTATGATATGAAGGTTAATAGGTTATAGTATTAAAAATCAAAATCAGTATTATCTAATGCTTAAACCTGATAATCTCTGCTTTATCACTTCCACAAAACCAGAACATGTTTGGTTTCTCCCATAATTCCCTGCTCCTTCTTCTCCTTCTGTCAGCTGGCAGAGAAAGAAAACGCGAATCACGAATCACAACCACTGCAATAAGAAAGGAGAGATGGATGTGGATCATTGGATGGCACCACTTCACATAGTTATTTGTTTGAAACTCAGAAAAGTTCTTCAAAACTCAGATAAATTTGTCTAACTTCTGCCATAAACTCAGATAAATTTGCCAAAACTCAGATAAATTTATCTGAGTTTCTGGCAGAACTTCGATAAATTTATCTAAGTTTCTGTCTAGTTTATCAGATTCTAGGAAATTTATCTGAGCTCGGCTACACCAAAAGTCAGAATACGGAAAATCAGATTCTAATAAAAATCGAAATCCAAAACAAAAACACTTGATGACCACAATCCAATCGAGAAAAGAGAGGGGGAAAACAAGAAAAAGTGCAAAATGCTCTCTTTCAAATTAGTTGTAGAGAGAAAGAGAGATTTGGAAGAGACTTCAGATGAAAGAGCAAGATAAAGTAAAACCGTTTCTATCTTTGAAGAAATGAAAGAGAGAGAATCGGAAGTCATGGTGGCGACGGAAGGTGCTCTGCAACGATACTCTACAACTATGGAAAGGAACGGAAAATGGAAAATGAGAGAAGAAGAAAAAGGGAGTTTTCTGGCACAGTTGAAAGGGGCAAATTAGTCATGAAAATATATGACGTGGCATATTAAGGACCTCTCACTAAAATATCTCCAGCTGCCTGGACTATAGACATTAGAGAAAAAGTAGTTGTCCTTGATGCCTTAGAAGACCGTGCTCAAGGACTTTTGGCTAATTTACCCCAAAAAAAAAAAAAAAGGAGCGAATATATGGACATCCAAATACTTGAAGATCAACGATAAAATCTTTTGCTTGCAAGATAATATATTCGGTGTGCTGTTTTTAATATAATGCATTGAATGACCATTTAACTAATTCAATGGCTGGGTATTGATCTCAGACTTTGTTTGTGTGGTGTCAGATTTTGTGAAAACCTTTGGACACGTTGGGTAACCATCCTTGGGAGAGGACTCCTCTCGATTTTCTATGTTCTCGTGGGAAACAAACGTTTGGTAACGCAAAAAAAAAAAAAAAAAAAAAAAAAGAACAAAACCAGCACCAAAGAATCCATAGATCCATGCTTTTGAGGACTTACTCAATCAAGCCCTCCCCGGGTCAAACATTGAGAAGCCACGGAAGGATGGATTTGTGGAGCTACAGTGCTTCACACGTTAGTGTAAGGGTCACCCTTTTTTTTCCAAATTTTTTGCTTTTATAGGTTCCACAATCAAGATCTAAACTAGTAATCTTGTTTAAAAAGGCCCAAAACGGTTGGAATGTCAAATATCAGCCATTCATTCTTAACAAATCTTGAGATATTTGCAAAAAAGTCTAAATCGTCGGATCTCAATTTCTGGGCTTTTGTGGGCCCTATTTGAACAATCTGAACCGTTCAAACTAGTCAGAAGGCCCAAATTGCCTCATAGGTTAATTTTGGCAGCGTGATTCTTCATGGATTTTGAGAAAACTGGGAAAGATTCTAGCCGTTGATCTCCCTAGTGCAAAAAAGGGGATTTTGTAGCAGTTTGACTTTCTTAGTTTTTTTTTTTTTTTTTTTTTTTTTTTTTTTGTTATGGGGTCCAAAAGCATGATCTGAACTGCTCACATTTTTTAGAAGACCAAAAGAATTAGGGTCCCAAATTTAAGACGTTGATCCGTCATGGATTTTGAGATATTTGCGAAAAAGTCTAGAGCCTTTTTTTTTGTGGGCGCCATTTGCAAGATTTGAACTGTTCACATTCTCTAGATAGCTAATAATGGCTATGGTGCAAAATTTCAAGCCTTGAGTTTAAATGGATTATAAGGTATTTGCAAAAAATCTACAACCATTGGATCATATACAGTGCAAATGGTAGGATTCCTCTATGTTTGCCTAACTTGGAACTTTCATGAGACACCCTCTTTGAGGAAAGGTTGTTTCCAGCAAATCAAAGGAATCATCTAAATTGACGATTCTTCTCAATTTGTCAAACGTGCCCTTATAGCATTTTTTTTTTCCTTAAAAAAATCCCATTCTTAGTGGAAGAGCACTGGGATCGCATTACTTGATTATGCCTGCGAACTATTTGATGGTTTTTCAAAATGAAACATTGCACAAGATTATATAATGATGCTTACATATATAGTGTAAATGGTTATCGATCCATCATAATGATAGGGATCCATTAGTATATATGAAGCAAACTAAATGCAATTGAGAAATCAGGCTCAATTGATTTTGACCCTAACTATTTTTTTGACCTCATGTGCCATGTCGACATGACTGGGCCTTCACTTCAATCTTCTTAGAGTGCTCTTGCTCTTACTCAACGTATCCTCTTCCAAAAAGTTGAATGCATCTGGCCCATAACCTTTCTCATTCCCTTCCGTCAGTAACTCCTCACACATATGCACACTTCACCATCCATTCCATTCCATTACACCTCTGCATATAAGAACGTGTACAGAGACACGCAATTATCCATCTTATTAGTGTTGCCTCCACCATATTCTCAATATGAACCGCTACTTATCAATCCCTCTTCCTTGTGGTCTGAAAAGAGTATTTTTTTGTATTCTGATGGAAAATGATCATTTTCCCATATAATTTCTATTCGATTCTATTATGGTGGTGTCCGTTTGGAACTTCTTTAGATATATAGACATTCGCAAGTATGACAGGTAAGAAGCAACACAAAGAGGCATTGATGATCAATCTCCCACGAGTCAATTTTGTGAATTCTATTGTACAGTATTCTCCTTTTTTAAGCCTATTTGTATGGGCCCCTCTTCAATCAAAATGTTTCTCCTTTGCTACAAGTGTTGTTCATCTTTTGAAGGTAAGTTTTATGATTTAAAATCATTTAGTCTATGTTATATGCATTTCTTTTTATTTTTAAGTTATTTAAAGTTTTTATTTTTTGGGTTTGTATTGAAGATTATTGGGTTTTCTTTTCCGAGTGATAGCAAGCAACCCAAGGCATATCTTATTTCGGGCTATCTGATAATAGATAAAATTTAATTGAAACCTATTGGGGCATTGTAAGACCCCGCCCGAGTTAATCAAGATTAACTCTAATTAATCGAAATTAATGCTAATTAATCAAGTCTAATTAGACTAATGATGGTTAATGCCCCAACTCGATGAGATTAGTCTTAAATGAACTTAATGAAGGGATAATGAAAAGATTAAGTGAATTGGATGAGTTTTAAGCCTAAACTAAGAGGACAAGACCTTTTTCGTAAATACGGAGTTATACGTATTTTGTCGAATACGGAAACTCTTGATACCAGCGTGTGTATCTCAACGAGTACGTTAACTTTCATAATAGACTCGAAGCCGTTTGACGAGGGTTTCGTCAAGTGGCCCTTCATTTGACTCAAAATGAAATAAGACTAAATAAGAGGGGGGTTTTGCGTAAAGGACCCTTATATTAGAATGAAATGAATGAATGAACGATTCATTCGTTCATTCTATCACCACCGAGCCCTAGCAAGTCTTTCTCTTTTTCTCCTTCCATTTTCTCTCTGTTGAATGTGAAGATTGGAAGCTTTGACAAGTGATTGGAGTGGAGTGAACTACTCCATTCATCTTCATCTCTCCTCCCAGTTGTTTTCCTCCATTTTTGGAAGTGAAGAGCTTGGAGAAAGATCTCAAGGCCTCTTCCATTGAACTACAAGTAAGTTTTTGGAACTTTTAATGAGTTTTCAAGTTCTATTGAGTAATGAGGGAAGGTTTCTAGCATAAATAGCTTAAGGGTCGTGCATTTTCAATGTTTTACGGATTTAGGGTTTGAAAAATTGGGGATTCCTTCTCAAAAGCCAGCTAAGCAAAAGACTTTGAGTGCATTAGCTTCAAGAGGCAAGTATAAACATTTTCTTGTGATTATTGTTAATCATTGTAGAGCTTTATAGAATTACTATGGATTGAATGTGATGAATAATGGGTATTGGAAATAATGTTGTGAATAGTGGGTGTATGAGGATAAAATGAGAGATTACAGTGGTTATTCCCAACAGATACACCCTTTCTAAGACTGTTAGAGTTATTGAAATGAGAGGAGTTCAAGGAACTCATCCTTAGAAAGTTTGCTTCAGAACTTCTGAAGCTCGTAGAAGGGATTCTGGGTGAGTTTCGGCTAGCCGCGAGGCTAACCGTGAAGCTAATCGCCGTATTTCGGTTAGCCGAAATCCAAATTTCGGCTAACCGTGAGGTGACCGCGACCTGACCGAAATTGAGTCAGAATTTCCTGTCAAAAAGACAGCTTCTGGAAAGCTAACCATTAAAATTTGGCTAGCCGCGAGGTAACCGTAAAGTGACCGAAAAATCGAGCCAGAAATGTCAGCTTATGGAAAACTGACCGTGAGCTGACCGCCGAAAATTCGGCTAGCCGCCAGTCAAAATTCGGCTAGCCGCCGACCTAGTTTCGGGTAACCGCCGGGTAGCCGCCGAGCTGACCGATATTGGCCAACACATTAATTGTGAGTAAAAATTTGGCCAATCGATCGGACCGTGTTTTGGATTTTTGCGAAAGTTTGGAGCACTCCTTGTGAGTGTAAATGCTTCCTGGATTAGTTTAAAGGTCAATCATGGATTAAATTGAAATTGTTGAGAATTAAGGATAATGAAGGAAGAACTTCATGGTTAATAAATTGTGGTCTAAAACTCCATGAGTGTTAACTACGGGGACTATAATGCATACACCAAATATAAATGTGATGCTCATCAAGAATAACACATGCATTTAGTAACTGTTGGTTACACCTATATGGTTGTTTAGATTGAAAATAGAATTAAATGGAATCATGATTGTCTAGCAATTCCTTATTGTAATATTGTGTCTCAATCTAATGAGATTGGTATCACTATTATTCAATTCCCTTGTTATTACGGGAATCATAGTATTGAATTGAATCCAGAAATGGATTATTCACTGAAAAGTATTGACCCTTGAGTCTGGCACTACCTAGCTATTGTTTTAGAACTTTAAATGAGTTCAATGTATAAATAAATGAGACAAATGTCTAATCCTACTGCAGTAGATGGTATTTGGGGGCGTTCCGGAGCTCCGTGGTGATGCTAGTTGTCCCTGGCCTGGATACTAGTAAGTCCCACCAATTCCGATCGTATCTATGGGTATTGATCGATGCCTTCCGTTTGGAAGAGGAATCCTTCCTTTGAGGGAGATGGTAATAATGAATCCTTCTTTTGAGGGAAGATGGTAATTGAAATGAAATGAATGCTATGGTAGTAGTCACCCTATACATGTTTACATGATTGACTTTCATGTGTACTTATGGTTATTGTAGGAACTTTTCAGACTTATCTGGTAGTAGAACTATTATTAATAGATGGAATGAGTTTAATTTATGGGTTAACATGCTATTACAATATCTGTTTATACATTGTTGAACCGTCATGTTCATTAGTGTTATTGATGGCATTACAAGCCCGTTTGCCATTGCCGGTGCAGCAGCGCCCCCGGCGGGAGCGGAGGAGTCCGCTCCGGTTCCTCCAGGAGGATTGAACGAATGGAATGGCCGGGATACCGTTTGATATGGGCATCCGAGTGCGAGAAGGAATATTTTGTTTTGAGGAACATTTTGTGAAGTCATTCTTTTTGTATAATAATTTTGGATGTAATTAATGGTCATTGTACAATATTTTGGACATGCATTATTTGACAAGTAAATGATGGATATGATACATGTATAAGAAACATTATTTTATATACATATAAATTTGTAATTGATGTTGTCAAGTGAAATTGTTTCCTCAGATTTGTGTAATTGACAGGTTTTTTTTGAGATTGTTGTCGCTTGTGGATTTCGTTTTAACTTTGGTTAATTCGGGATTTACGGGAGTAAGTATGGGCTCACGGCTCGGGGTTACCGGATCTCGGGCCCGGGTCATGACAGGCATGTAAAGAATCACACATCCACCCAAACAGATATAATTAGATGAGAAAAAGTGTGAAGGTCAGCACCACAAACATGGAGTCAATGGCGATTAACAAAAGCTTCAAAGGTCATTGGAAGCCAAAGGAGAAGCTTAACATCGAAAATCAACTCAATGACTGAGAGTTTCAAGGTGCTCAAGGATGGACCTTGATGAGTTCTCAGAGTTCTCAAACATGAAGGCCAATAACAAATCAGAGGGGTCAAATGAAGATGGATCTCAATCCAAAGCCAGAGAATGCATATTCAAGGTGTTCTCCAAAGTTTCAAAACAATCCACGGTTGTTTGGATAGAAATCTTGCCAAAAGATCTTCCAACCCTAGCTCGCAGACATGAACTAGAATTCCACATTCCACCAACTTCGAAAGGACAAAAGCTAATTCAAAAGATCAACAGAGGTGCTCCTGTGAGAGTATCTCTCACCTTGTTATGAGAGATAGGGGTGGGGCCCCTCATGTTTAAGTTGTTGGCATTGGATATGGACGTAAGGGCCCCCACCTTATCTCTCATAGTAAGGTGAGAGCATCTCTCATACGAACATCTCCCAAAGATCAAATACAAGTTCAAGAAAAATTAGGACCATTTGGGTCTAAATCCAAGCAAAGAACAAGTAAAGTCAACTCAAGTCAAATCTATACAGGCATGGAAGGTTGAAGTCTATTCTCAGTAACTTTCTGAGACTCCATCAATGTAAAACCTATTCCAAAGATTAAGGATGAACTTTAAAGGAACTTTCCTAAGATTGGTGGGCAATTAGGGTCATTTAGACCCATTTCTCACGTATCGACCCTCCATGTCTGAATGGCTTTCAAACATGAACCACGGGACCCACTTTGACCCATTTCTAGTGGTCAAACCAAGATGAAATCTTTCCTAATGATCTATCTCAAGTCTCAAGAAGGTTTCCCACAATTTCAAGTCCATCAGAGATCATTTGATATCAAAGTGCAAGGAAAAAGGGGTGCACAGACATGAAGTCCAAGGACCATTTGCAAAGCTCAAACAATGATGAAATCTTCCTCAAAGTCTAAAATCATCTCAAGATGGATTCCCCAAAATTTTAGAGTATTTGGACATCATTTGTACCCATTTGCCATAGAATTGAATCCATGTCTGAAGGACTGTTATACATGAACACATGTCTGTCTGCTCAAAGATGAACTTCATGTATCTCTCGGACATGGACTTCATGTCTGAGAAAACACTATCTACTATAATATGACACATTAGTAAATAGTTGGTGTCCATTTCTGAATTATAACTCCCTAGAATCACTACAACCGCCCTCCCACTCTATAAATAGGGCCTTTGGGCGACCATTCAAGGCATACACTCCATTCCTAACCTCTTCAAAAGCGTCTAACTCTCTCCAATCCTCTCCAGACTTAGAAGAATTCCTCCCCTTTTCAAATTATCTCTGCAAGAAGGTGAGATTCTGTCCCTAGGTTCTGCAACATCCATTTTTAGTCTCACAAAGTTCAGTCGTCAAGATATTGATATTCATGGCATTTCCCTCTCTTTTCAACCCAAAATGAATGTTCAGCCATTCTTTTTTATCTTTCTTACTCAAAGGAGGAAGGGTGTTTCTGTTTGAAAGTTTGTTGTGCAAGCCCTCTTCTTGACTTCATTTTGGTTCTCAATATCGGTATGGCCAGAATGACACAACCTTGAACATCTACTGGCACATAAACCAGTAACTCCCTTAGATTGCACATATATAGTCCTTGATAAATGGGTGATTATTGTTAAAGATTAATGTCAGTCAAAATTTGTTTCTCACTCATCCATACATCAATAAGGCCATCCTAAACTCATGGCAGAGGCTTTGAAGGAGTTTGAAGAAGAAAACAAAGGAGAAAAAGGGAGATTTGCACAGGCAAAAGAAGGAACCTCCCAGACATGGACTTACACAATGGTTTTTGTAGTCTTTTTGTTATGTATTATATGTGATTTTTGTATTTTTGTACTTTTATTCGGTTTGAAGCCATCTGAGGCCACATGGAGGGGTTGTAAAAAATCTGTAAAGAGCCTGCATCCATGAGGCTTGAAATGCAAACCCATGTAATAGAAATTGGAGGAATGAATACAAAAGTTTCTCCTATTTTCTGTGTTAGAACTTTGTAATCACTCACAAAAAAATTGTTTTCACAATTTTCCGCCATCAGAAAATTGTCACCGTCTATGGAAACTGAAGAAGAATGAACCAAGAAAGACAAGATACTACAAAACTTTCAAACAAAGTAGTGAAACTTTCTGTTAGATGTCATGTCCGAATATACATATATGATTCTCTCGAATATGACACAAGAGACGCTGTTTTGGCGCCTCTAATATGGAGAAGTTTGGATTTGTTGTGTCCAGGACTTTTTCAAAAGTTCTGAATAGATGTCCGGGAACACTTTTTGGAGAGCATTTGAACCAGTTTCAAGTGCTACAAACGAATTTGACTTCATGTCTGCAAAGTCTGCGTCATGTTTGTGAACCTGTTTCATGTCTGCAGAATATTCAGATTCATGTTTGTCAGTCTCCTTCATGTCTGTAGAACATTAAAACATGACCAAACATAACGTACTTCATGTCTGAGAGCCTATTTCATGTCTGTCAACTTGCTTTATGTATGCAAAGCATCCAGACATGGTCAAACAAAACCTTTTTTTTTTTTTTTGTCTCTATCATTGGAGGATTTTGGTCTTTTGTATCTTAGACCATCCCTTAAGATTTGGATAGAAATTTTATTCACATCGTCCACTGGATTGAGGACATATAATCTAAAACTTGGGTACCATGAATGTAACATAATATCATACTAATTTATATATACAGTAAGTATGATCTACATCTGTACTTGTATTATCACTTGAAGTTATGCTCTATCTCTGGCTGGGGCTTGCCCGCATGCCATATGGGCTTGGCTTGGACATGGTCAATAGCTAAGTTAAACTCCCAAATATGAATGACTTATTAGTACATAGAAGAGAAATGGAGAGTGATAATAGAAATGGAGAATGATAATGACTATGCATGTAGTAGTTGGAAGTGGAACCGTCACAAGCTCGCCCATCTTCGGAGTTCTTATAAGATTTGGGGTTGTACAACTTTAAAAAGCGTCATGCTGAGTTAAGATGGGGTTGGATCTATAAGTCTATGAATTGAATGTTTCCGATGTGGGACTTGAAAAGCCCTCACGGTGCTAACCGAAGCACTCTACCCTTAACCCCACGGATTTCCCTTTCTTGGCTCGTAGGATCACTTGACTTGATCTTGTCTCAAGGTATTACTCAAGCGGATTGGAGTCTCACGGGAACATTACCACATGAAGTGATCAATCTAGATCGACTTTCTTCATTTCTTGATGAATGGAGGTTGAAACAAAAACAAAATATAGGACATGTGGGATGTCAGCAGGGGCACTTTAGTCCCACTAATTCAGGAGGACATAGACTAGCCATCTACCAAAAGTTAATCCATTAGAGATTACTAACCATATGATCTGAGGCTATAATGGATGTAGAAATGGAAAATCTCTCTTTTAACTATTAAACATCGATTTCATGATCATAGATCACATGCCTTGCAATATTCTATGATTCCATGAACCTAATCTCCATTACATGAATACTTCACAACCCCTTGAGAATTGTGGAGACACGAGATCCACTTATAAAGGTTCCACCTTTCTCCATCAATTGCTAGAAAACAGATAGAATAATGAGTTGAAAGTTACTCTTATAAGTAAGAAAAAAATGGAAACACATAACCAACACCAGCTTCAAGATAGTCGAGTAGTTAAAGTGACATATTGGCCACGCATGGAGTGCCAGAGAAAATCGTACTAAATAAAGAGGAGAAGTGAAATTGTAAACCTCACAAAGTAAGCATTTCATTTGCTTGGTGGGTTATTATTATATTTTGTGATGTTTATGCTTACAAGTTGCTCTTCTTCATGCAGGGATCACCGTGTTAACTGTTAGGACACTTACATCCGCATTGCCCGTGCTTATAATGATAATGATATGGAAAACTCATATATATTCTTCTTATAATTGCATGCATCATTACAGGAGGTGTCGTCGAGCTTATATTTTTAACCTCTGTTCTCTACAAATTCACTGAAGGTGGCTCCCTCCCATTAGCTTTCGGAGCATTCCTTATGGTTGTGATGTATGTATGGAATTACTTTAAGAAATACACTTATGGCTCCCTCCCATCAAGCTGGCACACCTCGCCGTGGGACGGAGCTTGATGGAACGCGCTCCGAGGCGCCGTGGGGCGGCTACCGGGGTCGGCGGAACGTGGGAGTCCGTCGGGTCCGACCCTTTCGCGCCCTGGCGGGCCCTGAAGCGTGCATCAACATTTCTTTTGTGTGGGTGTGCCAGATTTTCTATTTTACTTGGAATTGCAAGTGGTAATCCGGAGATCAACCTTCGCAAGTAAAAAGGAAATCAACTTCTTTCAAGTTTTCCATTGCACAAATATTTAAGAAAAGAGACATTTTCTTGGTTTGCCGTGAAAGGCGATTTTGTTTGGCATTTATAGCCGATTTTGGCGTTTATAGCCGATTTACAATTCTCATCAATAATGAAAGACAAGATTTGTGATTTTTGTCTCTTTAGAAAAATACAAACTACAATGAAAAGCAAGAAAAGGAAGATCTAACTTTTCAGGAGATTGTGGGGGACTCGTTCAGATTGACGGTCGCAAGCCATGTATGGGCTTCGCCATCATCCATGCAGATGAGAACAGAAGATGCTCTTGATTCGCTTGGCTTGGCTATAACCTCAGTGATGGAACGCGCTCCGAGGCGCCCGCTGGGGCGGCTACCGGGGTCGGCGGAACGTGGGAGCCCGTCGGGTCCGGCCCTTTCGCGCCCTGGCGGGCCCTGAAGCGTGCATCAACATTTCTTTTGTGTGGGTGGGTGTGCCAGATTTTCTATTTTACTTGGAATTGCAAGTGGTAATCCGGAGATCAACCTTCGCAAGTAAAAAGGAAATCAACTTCTTTCAAGTTTTCCATTGCACAAATATTTAAGAAAAGAGACATTTTCTTGGTTTGCCGTGAAAGGCGATTTTGTTTGGCATTTATAGCCGATTTTGGCGTTTATAGCCGATTTACAATTCTCATCAATAATGAAAGACAAGAGTTGTGATTTTTGTCTCTTTTAGAAAAATACAAACTACAATGAAAAGCAAGAAAAGGAAGATCTAACTTTTCAGAAGATTGTGGGGGACTCGTTCAGATTGACGGTCGCAAGCCATGTATGGGCTTCGCCATCATCCATGCAGATGAGAACAGAAGATGCTCTTGATTCGCTTGGCTTGGCTATAACCTCAGATTTTTAGAGGACAAAGACCAAGAGAAGGTCCTATGTCCAATAAAAAGCTAAGTAGACGGGCTGAAAAGCCACGTCTAAGCCATTGGAGGCAGCAGGAGAAGGCAAGGACCTTGGGGGGGGGGGGGTGCCCCCCAAGGGACTTTTGTCACCTTGTAGTGGTGGCCGGTGCAGAACTTCAGCAGAGTTTTCTCTCTTTTTTTCTTTCTCTCAGATCTCTTTCTGATCTTTGTTTTTCTGATCCTCTGATTTTCTCCTCTTTTTTCTGATCTTTTTTCCCCCTTCATTTCAATGGAATGCTCTCCTATTTATAGGCTTTTGGTAGCCATTTAGGAGGGTTTATGAGCCTTAATGGCTTTAATGGGAGGAGTTACAAGATTTATTTCTTGATTTTGTAACTCCTTTTTCCTTGAATCTGATTGGCCGATGGAGATTAAGGGCTTTTAATCACCTTAATTACCATAATGGGAGGAGTTTCATGGTTTAAATGCCATGAATCAATTGACTTGTAACTCCCAAATGCTTGCTTCTGATTGGGCCGTCCAAAGAAATGAATTAATGACTGCAATAAAGCTAGTCAATTAACCACATTAATTGGTCGCCGAGCAGTCGAAGAGTCGCGGGCCATGCCGTGTCTTCTGGAATTCTTCTGGCGATGATCATCGATGGATCTACATGCTGATCGACATCGGATGAACATGTAACTTCAGACATTGATAGCTAAGAGCGGGCCGGTGACATCTGTCTTGTCGATTTCACGATCGGTCGGACAGAAAGTGCACTTTCTTGGTCAGCCGGTTGGCGATCTTGGAGCGATCACTGATGATTTTATGCTTTTGGAGGTTGACCCGTGATTTTGACGGATGTCGTCGGATATGAGTCAATTTCAAGCACTAAAAATCACATTTTCAGGAAACCACAGGGGCCAAAGTGCGCGAAACGCGAAAAAAGACGAAAAAACGGGTCACCGGCGGAAAATCCGGTGACCCGGACCTCCATGGTCGCCGGCGACCATGGGCCATGGTCGCCGGCGACCATGGACCGGCGACCATGGGCCATGGTCGCAGGGGCCTGCGACCATGGGCCATGGTCGCAGGGGTCTGCGACCCTGGGGGATTTTTCCCCTTCGGAGCCCGTTTTGCGGTCGTTTTGAGGTCTTTTTCGTCGCCGTTTTCTTCTGTATTTTTCTTGACATTTCTTCTCATTTATTGGCTTGATTTCCCTGTAGAAAACTTGATGAGAATCCTTGCATTTTTAGAGTGCAAAGTTTCTAATTTTCCGGGAAAGCCGAAGACTTTGTCGCGTAGAGCTGCTGATTTTCCGCCAGAAGTCGAAACTTGGTCAAACGATGTCGGAATGACCTGAAATTTGAGGTGAAGCCTCCTGAGCAATAAATAAGACCAACCATAGGCTTTTGTTTGAGTTTTGAAGCCGTTTGGGGTCCCGTCGATGCTTCACTTGATTTTGCTGCGGGGAAAATGCCGAGCTTTGATGTGCGGTCAAACGATGTCCGATTGACCTGAAATTTGACGGGGAGCCTATTGGAGTCATTTTGAGACGTTCCATGGGCTCCGTTTTGGATGTCATGGTCCCGGGTTGCTCCGCCGCCGGTAGGCTTGATTTTCTCTCGGAGCATCGAAACCTGATCAAACGTTTTCGGAATGACCTGAAATTTGACATGCAGCCTTTTGGAAGCATGTTGAAGCCACTCATGCACTTGGTTTGATGAGCGAAGGATTCGGTGGTTTCCGCCGCCGGGAGGCTTGATTTTGCTGCTCGAGCATTGATGGAGGGTCAAACGTTGTCGGTTTGACTTGAAATTTGGAATGGAGCCTTTTTGGGACATGCTGGAGTCATCCGTAGGCTCTGATCGAAGTTTTGACGTCTCCGATGATGTCGCCGCCGGGAGCTCCCGTTTAGCTGTCGGAGAAGTGAAGTTAGGCCAAATGTTGTCGAAATGGCCCGAAACTTCATGTGTGCTCTTCTCTTGGCTATCTTGAAGGATCTTGCAGTTTTTGTTTGATTCTGACAAGATTTGATTTTTTGGAGAAATTGCATTGTCTATTTATGGCAGGTTGCGACTTCATGCAGCCTTCTTGATGTTGAAGAGGCAAAGTGACATTTTTGGTGTCAACAAATGCCCCCTCGAGGTACAGCGACGAGTTGCTTGACTTTTGTAGTCGATGTGCCTCGAAGAGATTTCTGAAGGAGAGCTTGTGTCTTGACCAAGAGTCTTTGAGCAATCTTTCCTTTGGTAAAGTAGCCTTTGAGCTTCCAGGGGAATTTTATGGTAGTGAAAGGAATCACACACCATCTCGAACCAAAGTTTTGAAGATGACATCAGGGATGTGGATTTGGGCTTTTGTTTTTGACCTTGTGACCTAACAAGCTATATATGGCAGGTTAGGGGATCGGGTTTTGGTTTTGACCTTGTGACCCAACAAGCTGTATGTGGCAAGTTGGGGGATCAGGATTTGGTTTTTGGTTTTGGTCTTGTGACCTAACAAGCTGTATGTGGCAAGTTAGGGGACCAGGATTTGGTTTTTGGTCACTCTTTTGGGACTGTGTGGGTCCATTGGAGTGGTTTGGATTTTTTTGTGGAATGTCAATTTCAAGATTTTGGCTCAATTTGGTATATGAGGCTGGATGGTTTGATTTTTGGAAGCTCATGGGGCTTGGGATTTTTTTGTATGGTTCAATCAACTCAAAAGAGGCATGGAACCATTATTGTATGCTCTTGGTAAGAGGGATTTTTTTCTGACTAAAAGCCCATTTTTTTTTTTTTTTTTTTCTTTTTTTTTTTTTTAGTGCCTAGGTGGTCAAACCTGGCTCATATGGGCTAACCCATGGGACCTTAAGCTTTTTAGGATGGCTTAGATCTCATGTGGGGCCATTTTTGTAAAGAATATCTAAAGATATCTCATTTGGATAGAGAATATCTAAAAATATCTTTATGGGAGAGAATCTCTCATCTTCCCTTAATTTGGGAGAGAATATCTCAAGGTATCTTTCTTTTTGGGAAGAAATCTCCAATATCCTTTTTTGTTGGAGAGAATCTCTCATTTGATTGATTTTGGGAGGAAATCTCTCAAAGACATCTTTCTTTTTGGGAAAGAATCTTTCTAATTCCTTCTCTTTTGGTAAGGTTACTAATTAGTAACACTTACCTTTCTTCTTTGTTTCCTTCTTTGATTTGCTCTCTCCTATAAAAGCAAAGGGAGGTAGGATCTCTTGCTCTTATTGCTTTCTTTTGCAACAATCTCAAGAGAGCTCCAAGGCCAAGAGTTTTTCTTCTTCAAGGATCTTCAAGCTTTTTCCTTCTTCTTCTCCATCAATGGCTTCAAGTAAGTTTTCTCTCTTTTTCTTTCAAGAAAACTTTATGTAGAGAATAGGATGGTAAAAAAAAGTTAGTTTCTTCTCTTTTTTTTTTTTTTTTTTTTTTTTTTTTTTTTTTTTGAGAAAGTTTCTTTTTTTTCTTTTCTTTTCTTTCTCCTTTTTTTTTTTTTTGTCTTTTCTTTCTCCCTTTTTTTTTTGAGAAAGTTTCTTTTTTTTCTTTTTTTTTTTTTCTCCTTTTTTTTTTTGAGAAAGTTTCTTTTTTTTCTTTTCCAACCTTTGCAGGTGGTTCCTCCAGAACGAACAAGGGTAAAGAGCCTGTTACAAGCGTACCTCGTCGATCCGCCAGATCTTCTAATGTGGCCGTTCAGCAGGCCTGGGAGAAGGTATGATTCTTCCTTTTTCGTTTTCTACTTCTTTCATGGGGCTTTCCATGTTCTGATTTGTTTTCTCACCCTGCTGCTGCTTTTTTTTTTTTTTTTTTTTTTTTTTTTTTTTAAGCAGAGGATGAAGACTTGCCGATGCCTGAGGTTCCGACCGATGAGGCGGTGATGGAGCCGGTTATGGCATCTGAAGAAGAACCGAGGGACTCTGGAATGACTCCGGAATCTCCAATTGGTATAACTTCTTTCGCTTTCTCTTCCTTTTTTTTTTTTTACCTGCGACTTGATTTGCTAACATTTTTTCTTGTCAGCTGACTTGCCACAGGATTCCGATGACTTTGAACCATCAATGGACGCAAATGTCGATGATGCTTCTGATGAGTTCATGGAGGAAGAGAGTGTTCCGCCAGTCGTCGAAGAAGGTACTGTGTAGTGATGACCCTGATGATGTTTTTTTTTTTTAACAGGATCATATTCATACCTTTTTGTGTTTCATTTGCAGGTTTTGAAGTGACAGAAGAGAGTCCATCGCTTTCTTCAGAACCAGAGCAAGGGATGCCAGAGGTCGATCCGGAGGTAGAGACCAGTTCTGACATGATTGAGGAGATGCCTCGTGTTGAGATTCCCTCTCCAGTGGCTCCAAGTGAAAAGAGTTCTTTTGTTACTCTTCCAATGGGACATGACATGAGCAGCCGATCAGCGGAGAAGGGTGAATCTTCATCCAGTTCGTCTCTTCAATTTGCGAAGAAGGTGCTGGCTCGGGTTTTGAGTTCTTGGGTCAAGACTCTCCTTTCTGGACACTTGGAGGCAGGATTTGGCATGATCCCACATGTACAGGAGATTCTGACCGACACCGAAGAGGTTGGTCTGGATGTCACAGGTGCCAGGGCGATCGTTGATAGGATCATTGCACTGGGTGACAAGTGGTTTGAGACCATGGGTTTCCCCGACGACCAATTCTTCAAGGAGATGTTCTTGGACCCTGCTGATAAGGCTAAGTCTGACCTGAATGAGGCTACACAAAGCAAGAAGCAGCTAGTTCGGGAGAAGAACAAGGAAGAGCTAGCCATCATCGGATTGAGGCATGACCTTAACGTCCTTGATAGGGAAGTTGAGGAGGCCAGGAAACGTCTTGAGCATTTGAAGGCACAAGTCGATGCTAAGTGGGCTGCTATAACAGAGGCTCGTGACAGGGAGAGTACTCTGATTCGCAGGGTTGCAGATGCCGGTCAAGTTCTCGAGAGGAGGACTCTAGAAAACGAACGATGGCAAACTGCTGGGGAAGAGCTTCCCGGTGTAAAAGAAGGGTTACGGCATTCGCCAGCATCTCATGGCAAGTTCCTGAAGAAGCGTGCCTTGGAAACTCTGACGGCTGAGGCCAAGAGTTTGCTTGAGGAGCTGAAGCTTTGGCTGGAGACCATTTTTGGCTGAGCTCCTGATTTTTGTAGCAGAAACCATTCTTCTTTTTTTTTGGTACCACATGTATTTTTTTGGTACTTCTTTTTTTTTTTGCAGTGCTTGTGAACACTTTCCTTTTTTTTGGTACCACATGTATTTTTTGGTACTCTTTTTTTTTTGTTTTCCCTACGCTCACTCAAATCTTTTTGTGATGAAAGCGATTGCTAAATGGGATTTGATCAAAAGTTTTGTCATTTTGTGAAAATCTTTTGTCAAATGATTGTTTTGGTAGGGGAAACGAATTTGGCATGAAAGCCGGATTTTTGTGGCATTTGCAGCCAGTTTTGACATGAGAGTCAGGTTTTTTTTTTTTGTGTGGCATTTATAGCCGATTTTTGAGATGGCATAAGAGCCAAAAATCTTGTTCGTGGCATGGGAGCCAATTTTGAGATGGCATGGAAGCCGAAATTTTATGGCGTAAAAGCCAAAATTTTGGTTGGCATGGAAGCCGGTGTTTGTTTTGTTGGCATCTATAGCCAGTTTGGTGGCATTGATAGCCAATTTGCGGCATTTATAGCCGGTTTGGTGGCATTGATAGCCAATTTGTGGCATTTATAGCCGGTTTGGTGGCATTGATAGCCATTTTTTGAAAGCCAAGTTTTGGTTTGTCAGCGTGAAAGCCAATTTTTCGTGGCATTGATAGCCGGTTTGTGGCATTTATAGCCGGTTTGGTGGCATTGATAGCCGGTTTTTGGGCAAAAGAGCCAGGTTTTGGCGTTTATAGCCAGATTTTTTTTTTGCTTTCAAAATGCAGGTATCGACTAAATGTCGCCTCCCCGTTGAATGGTCTTGCAAGTATCGATGGAATGTCGCTTCCTTGCTCATTCGGTTCTGCGAGTATTGATGGAATGTCACTTCCTCGCGGGTTAGGTTTTGCAAGTATCGATGGAATGTCGCTTCCTCGCGAATTGGGGTGCAAATATCGACTAAGCGTCGCTTCCCTGCTTTTCCCAAAACTTTTGATTTTGCGGGTACTGACTTGATGTCGTTTCCCCGTGATTTTTGAAATTTGAGGTTTTCTCGAACCTTTGAAATTTGGGTTGTGGATAGCAACTGGTATGTTGCATCTCCACGATTTTTGAAATTGGGTTGTGGATATCAACTGGTTTGTGAAAGTCCAAGATCGAATCCTAGAGGGGGGGTGAATAGGATTACTCCTAAGAACTTATGCAACTTTTAAATTTCTTTCACTTTTTAAATATATTATGCTATAAAAAGGAGAACTCCTAGATATTCAATCCTAAGCATTCATATACCATTCATGAAATAAAAATAAAAGATCAATCACCATAACACAATCAATTATAGTGGTTCGGCCAAAATGCCTACATCCACTCCCGGTAATCCTACCGGATTTTCACTAACCAATTTTAAGGTTTAGGATCACCTCAAACCTTACACATACAACATTATGCTTTTCAAGGCTAAGCATAAACCTTTACAACCATAACAAATGCTTTCCAAGGCTAAGCACTAACCTTTACAACTTTGATTTTTCTCTTGTGAAATATGCCTCAACATGCATGAATAAGAGAACTAATCAAGCACTAAGTTTTGCCTCTAAAAAGGCTGATATGAAAGTGAAAAATTGGACTTCTAGATGCGTGCAAATAAATGACCAAGAGTGTAGTAGATGCAAGTTCTAGAAAGACATTCAAACTCTTTTTAGAAAATTAAATACAATATGATTCAAAGAAGCTTAATCATATGCGATATAAAGAGTAGAATGATTTACACATGGTTTTCATAAAGATTCAACTTGTATATTGTAAGATGTAATCACAAGATAAACAAGTTGATTTTGAAAACTAGGTTTTGAAAAACTCATGTGAAAACAAGACTTAAGTTGATTTCATAAATCATATAGACTTTAAAAGATGAAACATGTTATGAAAATCAACTATACAAGGAAACAAGCAACTCTAAGATCATGCTTTAAATAGAAACATAAAGATTTAAGAAAAGAGCATGTTTTTGAAATTTAAAGAGAAGAGAAGCACACCCATTTGAAGATCAAAGGTTGAGTCTAATGAGATGGCTTCATAATCCCTTCACAAAGATGCTTGAAAAGTTGCTCTTCCTTGCTCTTGAAAATCTCCCAAAGTTCAGCAACTTTTCCAAAAGAGAAAACCACTTTTTATAGAAAAAGTTGTTCTAACGGCTAGGCGTCGGTTAGCCGACATATATGTGTCGGTTAACCGACACCCCAACGGTCACTCCCCAACGGTCATAATTTCAAAATATAGCTGTCCAAAAGAAACATGGTCGGTTGACCGAACTCTTTCGGTTAACCGAAGTCTGACCGACACGATGACCGACAGATCAGAATGGTTCAGAAAACAGCTCTCTGGAATTCCAACCGAGAGAACTTCGGTCAGGTTTCGAATGAAGTTCGGTTAACCGACACCTAACCGACACCTTGACCGACCAGAGAGTATCAACAAATTTTTGAAAATGAAGTTCTCTGGAATTCTAACCGACAATGTCTCGGTTAGGCTCGGTTCACTGTCGGTTGGCCGACACTTGACCGACAGGTGACCGACAGGCCAAACATCCAGAAAATACTGAAAGAGCTGAACAAATACAAAGCTTTTGAAAACAAGGAAGAATACCAAGACTGAACTGAAAGCTTTGATAACTAAGAGTATGATGAAAAACCCATGCATAACTTTGAAAGACCAAAAACCATGAGGATAAAAATGCATGATGATCCATGAATGAATGGGAGGACAAGCTTACGAAGATGAATGCATCCTATCAAATTGCAACAAAATAAATACTCTAACAATCTCCCCCTTTGCAATTTGATGGCAACTTTAGAAGCTTGAACACTCTCTCTCAATCTCCTTGAAACTTGAAAAACTAACTTCTTTGGATATTAAGGAGCTTTGGATGCTTGGGAGCATTTGGATTTTCTGGAGCTTTGGATTTTCCTTGTAGGAGCAACTATAGGCCAGAAATTCTCCCCCTCAACTTGATAGACCTTGATTCTACTCCCCCTCAATTGGAGACCACTTGATTAACTTGAGACACTCTCTCTCCCCCTTTGACATCTAATTGCAAAGGAGTCTGCCCAACCACAAGAAAGGCACATAACCTTGTTAGTAGCACCTGATTAAAAGATAAAACTGAAATGAAACAATCAGGGGATATGTCAACAGGGTTTAAAATTCAGGGCAAGGGCCAATGCCCAATTGATGTCTTAATTTGATGAACCTTTCATTTCCTAGGGGCTTTGTAAATAGGTCAGCCAATTGAGAATCTGTCGGAACAAATAGTAACTCAATAGATCCTTGATCAGCATGATCACGTAAAAAGTGATAACGAATGTCAATATGTTTAGTACGAGAATGCTGAACAGGATTTTTAGAAATGCTGATTGCACTAGAGTTATCACACATGATAGGCATACATTGTTGTGGAACATTATAATCTAACAAGGTTTGTTTCATCCACAATAATTGAGCACAACAGCTCCCTGCAGCAATGTATTCAGCTTCTGCAGTGGAGAGGGATACAGAATTTTGCTTTTTGCTATGCCAAGCTACTAGGCAACTACCTATGAAGTAACAACATCCACTGGTGCTTTTCCTATCATCAATAGATCCGGCCCAATCAGCATCACTGTAACCAAGTAATTGTAAAGTTGAGTCACAAGGATACCAGATACCATAATGAGATGTACCATTGACGTACTTGATAATACGTTTAACTGCTTTGAGATGGGACTCTCGAGGATTTGATTGATATCTAGCACAAATCCCAACACTAAAGGAGAGATCTGGTCTACTAGCTGTGAGGTAGAGAAGACTTCCTATCATACTTCGGTAAAGTTTTTGGTCCACTTTAAGGCCATTTGGATCACTGGAAAGTTTTGAAGTGGATCCCATGGGATTGCTACTAGGTTTAGAGTTTTCTAGGCCAAATTTCTTAATGATGTCTAAGGCAAATTTGGACTGGCTAAGAAAAATCCCTTTCTCAGTTTGATTAACCTGAAGACCAAGGAAGAATTGAAGGGGACCGACCAGGCTCATCTCAAAAGTGGAACTCATTAATTCTGAAAATCCTTGGGCAAGCTTCTCTGATGTGGATCCAAAAACAATGTCATCAACATAGATTTGAGCAACAAGAATATCTTGATCAATTTTTTTGATAAATAACGTCTTATCAACCTTCCCACAGTCAAATTCATTTCCAATCAAATGATTTGTAAGCTTCTCATACCAGGCCCTAGGGGCTTGTTTTAATCCATAAAGAGCTTTCTTGAGTTTATACACATATTCAGGATGGTGAGGATCTTCAAAACCTTCTGGTTGAGTAACATATACGTCTTCCTCAATCTCTCCATTCAAGAAGGCACTCTTGACATCCATTTGAAACAATTTGATTTTCATGCTACTCGCATAGCTCAATAGGATTCTTATGGATTCTAGTCTGGCTACAGGAGCAAAGGTTTCTTCAAAATCAATACCTTCTATTTGAGCATATCCTTTAGCTACAAGTCTTGCCTTGTTTCTCACAACATTTCCAGACTCATCTGATTTATTCTTGTAAATCCACTTAGTGCCTATGGGATTTTTCTCTGCAGGTAAAGGTACAAGATCCCAAACATCATTTTTCTTGAATTGATTTAACTCTTCTTGCATTGCTTCCATCCATTCTGATTTGGATTCAGCCTCAGAAAAATTTTTGGGCTCAATTTGAGATACAAAGGAATAATGAGCACAAAGATTTTGTACTTGTTTCCGGGTCATAACCCCACTGCTGATATTTCCAATGATATCATCCAAGGTATGATTTTTCATTAGTTTGACTGGTATAATTGCTTTGGATGGAATGATATCACTTTTATCTGTAGGAGATGTTTGTTCACACTCAATCTCGACTTCATCATCTTCTTGTAGCGTTCTTCCGATTTGATTCATATCATCTATAACCACATGAGCTGATTCCATAATAGTCATGGTTCTATGATTGAATACTCTATAGGCTTTGCTTCTTTCAGAATATCCTAAGAAAATTCCTTCATCAGATTTAGGTTCAAATTTCTCCAGCTGCTCCCTATCTCTTAGAATATAACATTTGCTTCCAAACACTTTCAAATACCCCAAATTAGGTTTCCTTTCAAAGTAAAGTTCATAGGGGGTTTTGTTGGTATTCTTGGTGAGATAAACTCTGTTGATAAGATAGCAAGCAGTATTAACAGCTTCAGCCCATAGATTTCGAGGAAGATCCTTTTCATTTAGCATGGTCCTTGCCATTTCTTGAATCACTCGATTTCTCCTTTCTGCCACTCCATTTTGTTGAGGAGTCTTAGGAGCTGAGAATTGATGATTGATTCCATGATTCTCACAAAAATTTGCGAATTTTTCATTTTCAAACTCTCCTCCATGATCACTTCTAATTTTCTGAATTTTACAATCCTTTTCAATTTGAATCTTGTTGCAAATCCTTATAATATTGTCCACGGCATCAGATTTTGCATGAAGAAATGCAACCCATCCAAAACGAGAATAATCATCTACCATAACTAATATGAACTTCTTTCCTCCAATACTCTGCACAGGTGCAGGTCCAATCAAGTCCATGTGGATTAGTTCTAGAGGACGAGACGACGATATATCCTTTAATCCTTTGAAATTTTTCTTGATTTGTTTGCCCAACTGACAAGCTTTGCATATTTCTGATTTTTCGGCACTTAACTTGGGTATACCTTTCACAATTTCATTTTTCGACAATATTTTCATCAACTTGAAATTTATGTGACCCATCCTTTGATGCCATAAATAATTTTCTTGATCTTTGGTTATCAAGCACCTCGATTCATTGTCATCACATTCTTCAATGATGTAAATATTTCCCTTTGTCCTTGATCCAGTAAGAATGACTTGATTGGTTTTGTCATTAACTACTTTGCATGAAAGACTGTCAAAGACTACTTTGTTTCCCTTGTCACATAATTGGCTTATGCTAAGAAGATTATGTTTTAATCCTTCCACTAGAAATACATCATTTAGAGTTGGTATTTGATCTCCTTTCACACTTCCTTTGCCAATGATTTGAGCTTTGCTATTATCTCCAAAAGAGACATTTCCACCATCATATTCCACTATGGAGCTGAACCTAGATCGGTCTCCAGTCATATGTTTAGAACACCCACTATCTAAGAACCAAGTGGGATTTTCCTTAGCTTTCAAGGCAGTTTGGACTATAAGATTCTTAAGATTAGTTTCTTCAACAACCCAACTAGCTAACAAAGGTTTAGAAGTAATGATCTTGGGGACAAATTTGAATGAGATCTTAGAGGGATTTTTGAGTGACAACCTAACCTTGTAGGGACAATTAGGAACTAAATGTCCACTACGATTGCAAAAGTGGCAAATCCATCTAGAGAGATAGTTTCTTTCAACTAAGGGTTTTTGAGAATTTTTTGTGAAGCTTTGAATGTTATTCTTTATGTTATTCGAGGAACCTTCAAACCCAAGTCCACTCTTATCACCATAGATTTTATGCATGCCCAACATTTGATAAGCTTTATCACTTCCCAAGGTGAATTTATCAACAATGAATTTTCCTTTGTTAAGTTTTGATTGTAGAGAGTTAATTTCAAGTTGACTAGATTCTAACTTGAATTGTAAATTATGAATGTTGTTTTGAGCAAGCTTTAGATCTTCATTTAGAGTGGTGACTTTTTGTTCTATGCTCTCTTTCTCAACAACTCTTAATTTCAAGTCATCCTTCAAGATGCTTAATTCATTGACAAGCTTTTTTGACACTTCTTTTAGTGATTTGTTTTTCTTAATCACAATCTCCCAATTTTCATAGAGTTCATCATAAGCTTGTTGTAATTCATTATCTTCATTTTCATTTTTGGTTTCTTCTTGCCCTAATAGATTCTCTATTAATGAATTATGCTCATTAATTTCTTCAATATGTGTCATGAGAAGCCAATTAGGGGAATGTTCATCTTCATCATCTTGGGATTCATATTTATTACTTTCGTCATCTTCATCATCCCAAGTTATGTTTAAGGCTTTCTTTCCTTTCTTGTCTCCTCTTTCAAATTCTTTAGGAGTGGAGCAATTTTGTGCAATATGTCCAAACCCTTTGCAATTGTAACATTGCACATCCTTTTTAACAAATGATCTCTTGGGGCTTCTTTGAAATTTTGGAGACTTGCTTTCATCTGAATTTCTTATGTTCTTGTTTGTTCTAAAGAATTTCTTAAATTTTTTAACAAACAGAGCATTGTCCTCATCACTGTCACATTCACTTTTATTTTCCTTAAATTGAGATGAGAGGGCCACTCCTTTCTTTTTGTCTTGCACTTCAAAATCTAATTCATAAGTGAGTAGATTTCCTCTTAGTTCTTCAATTTTAATTTTGTCAACATCTTTACTCTCAGTTATAGCCACAATTTTTGGTTTGAATCTTTTAGGGAGAGATCTCAAAATTTTTCTAACAGTTTTAGCTTCATCCATGACTTCTCCTAGTCCTATGAGAGAGTTGACAAGTTCCATTATCTTTGTGTAGAACTCATCAAATGTTTCTTCCTCAAGCATTTTAATGTCTTCTAATTTAGAGGTCAACATTTGTATTTTAGCTATCTTGACTTGATCCGTTCCTTCATGAGTGGTTTCTAGAGTATCCCAAACTTGTTTAGCAGTATTGCAATTTACTACTCTATTAAATTCTTCTTGAGATAAAGCACAATATAGAGAGTTCTTAGCTTTAGCATTCAAGTTGGCTCTATCCTTCTCCCCTTGAGTCCAAGCACTCTTGGGTTTGAGTTTTATGGATATATCATTTCCTTCAGAATCCTTTTCTATGGTAGTGGGAAGATGATAGCCTTCTTCAATAATGTTCCAAACATCTAGACTTTGGGATTCTAAGAACACTTGCATTCGAATTTTCCAATATCGATAGTGTGTTCCATTAAACAAAGGTGGTCTATTTGTGGCATTTCCTTCACCCAAATGAGATTGCATGGTGGCAACAAAATAAAAGCACTCACTAGGATTCTAACTCTAGGTGGTAAGACCTAATCAAGAGCAACCTTGCTCTGATACCAATTGAAAGTCCAAGATCGAATCCTAGAGGGGGGGTGAATAGGATTACTCCTAAGAACTTATGCAACTTTTAAATTTCTTTCACTTTTTAAATATATTATGCTTTGATAAAAAGGAGAACTCCTAGATATTCAATCCTAAGCATTCATATACCATTCATGAAATAAAAATAAAAGATCAATCACCATAACACAATCAATTATAGTGGTTCGGCCAAAATGCCTACATCCACTCCCGGTAATCCTACCGGATTTTCACTAACCAATTTTAAGGTTTAGGATCACCTCAAACCTTACACATACAACATTATGCTTTTCAAGGCTAAGCATAAACCTTTACAACCATAACAAATGCTTTCCAAGGCTAAGCACTAACCTTTACAACTTTGATTTTTCTCTTGTGAAATATGCCTCAACATGCATGAATAAGAGAACTAATCAAGCACTAAGTTTTGCCTCTAAAAAGGCTGATATGAAAGTGAAAAATTGGACTTCTAGATGCGTGCAAATAAATGACCAAGAGTGTAGTAGATGCAAGTTCTAGAAAGACATTCAAACTCTTTTTAGAAAATTAAATACAATATGATTCAAAGAAGCTTAATCATATGCGATATAAAGAGTAGAATGATTTACACATGGTTTTCATAAAGATTCAACTTGTATATTGTAAGATGTAATCACAAGATAAACAAGTTGATTTTGAAAACTAGGTTTTGAAAAACTCATGTGAAAACAAGACTTAAGTTGATTTCATAAATCATATAGACTTTAAAAGATGAAACATGTTATGAAAATCAACTATACAAGGAAACAAGCAACTCTAAGATCATGCTTTAAATAGAAACATAAAGATTTAAGAAAAGAGCATGTTTTTGAAATTTAAAGAGAAGAGAAGCACACCCATTTGAAGATCAAAGGTTGAGTCTAATGAGATGGCTTCATAATCCCTTCACAAAGATGCTTGAAAAGTTGCTCTTCCTTGCTCTTGAAAATCTCCCAAAGTTCAGCAACTTTTCCAAAAGAGAAAACCACTTTTTATAGAAAAAGTTGTTCTAACGGCTAGGCGTCGGTTAGCCGACATATATGTGTCGGTTAACCGACACCCCAACGGTCACTCCCCAACGGTCATAATTTCAAAATATAGCTGTCCAAAAGAAACATGGTCGGTTGACCGAACTCTTTCGGTTAACCGAAGTCTGACCGACACGATGACCGACAGATCAGAATGGTTCAGAAAACAGCTCTCTGGAATTCCAACCGAGAGAACTTCGGTCAGGTTTCGAATGAAGTTCGGTTAACCGACACCTAACCGACACCTTGACCGACCAGAGAGTATCAACAAATTTTTGAAAATGAAGTTCTCTGGAATTCTAACCGACAATGTCTCGGTTAGGCTCGGTTCACTGTCGGTTGGCCGACACTTGACCGACAGGTGACCGACAGGCCAAACATCCAAAAAATACTGAAAGAGCTGAACAAATACAAAGCTTTTGAAAACAAGGAAGAATACCAAGACTGAACTGAAAGCTTTGATAACTAAGAGTATGATGAAAAACCATGCATAACTTTGAAAGACCAAAAACCATGAGGATAAAAATGCATGATGATCCATGAATGAATGGGAGGACAAGCTTACGAAGATGAATGCATCCTATCAAATTGCAACAAAATAAATACTCTAACAGTTTGTTGCTTCTCCACGGTTTTTGGATTTTGCAAGTATCGACGAAATGTCGCTTCCCTGCGATTTTGGGTGCAAGTATCGATGGAATGTCGCATCCTTGCTTTTTTTTCAAAATTTTTGTTTTGCGGGTACTGACTTTGATGTCATATCCCCACGATTTTTGAAAAACCATTTTTTTTGTTTAAAGACACGAGGGTCGTAAATTTTGACCTAGAACCATTTGGCGGTAAAAGGTAAGGTGGACTAGGGTGGAAATCCCTGAATCCGGATTTTTGTTTCAAACCATGAATTTTGGTTCAAGGATCGAAAGCTTTGGTCAAGTCAGGGAGAGGCTCCTAAACTTGGATTTTTTTGTTTTTGAACAATGAAACGATAAAAATAAGCATTGTTTTTGAATCTCTAGAAATTTTGACATTTGATATGAAAATTCTAAAGAGAGTGGGTTTGACGAGCGAGTACCTGAGAACAGGTTTTGGCCATACAGGCATTGCTCTTACCCAGTTGGGTAAGTCTTCAAGGGTAGTACCGCTTCAAGAACTTGCCGTTGATAGGCAGCATACATCTGTCGCCTTCCATGTTTAGGAGGGCATATGCGCCATTGGAGAAGACCTTGTCGATGACGTAGGGTCCCTCCCATTTTGGTTCAAATTTGCCTTTTGATTTGTGTGCGAAGACCATTGGTCTTTTTACCGCAAGAACCAAGTCACCCTTTTTGTAGGCGCGTTGCCGGACCCTTTTGTCAAAAGATCCTGCCATGCGTGCTTGGTAAAGTTCAATGCTTTGTCGAGCTTCGAGCCGTCTCTCATCGAGATTGTCCAGCTCATGGAGTCGCAATTTCGCATTGCTTTCTTGAGTCATGTCATTTTGTAGAGATACCCTCAGAGAAGGAATTTGTACCTCTAGGGGCACGACAGCTTCGCATCCATAGACCAAGGAGAATGGTGTGCTATGGGTTGGTCCTCGAACGGTGGTTCGATAGGCCCACAAAGCTTCAGACAGTTTATCGCTCCAGTCTCTTTTGTGACTAGAGACCATTTTCTTGAGGATTTTGCAGAGTGTCTTGTTGAAGGCTTCTGCCAATCCGTTTGCTGCCGGATTGTATGGAGTCGAAGGACAGCTTTGGATTTTGTATTTGTCGCAAAACCTGTAGAATCGATGATCCCGGAATTGTGGTCCGTTATCATGGACGAATCTCTTGGGTATGCCGAAACGACAAATGATGTTGGTGCGCAGGAACTGAAGAACTGATGAGGTCTTCATTTCGTTGAACGCAAATGCTTCTGACCACTTGGAGAAATAATCCGTTGCGGCGAAGATGAAGCGATGACCTTTGCTTGAAGGGAGAGAGATAGGACCTATGATGTCCATGCCCCATGCTTCGAAAGGCCATGAGATTGCTGTAGGATGCAGCCATTCTGGAGGCATGTGAATGTAATCTCCGTGAACTTGGCATAGCTGGCAGCGTTTGGCAAATTGCATTGCATCAGCAACCATGGTAGGCCAGTAGTAACCTAACCTTTTGATTTGGTCGTAGAGCTTGGGACCAGCCTGATGAGCTCCACAAAGACCAGCGTGAACTTCTTTGAGTGTTTCTTCAGCTTCTTGTTGTGACAAGCAGCGTAGAAGTACTCCGTTGAAGGATTTCCTGTAAAGGATCTTTGAAGGGATATCCAAATGAAAGTTTGGGGCTCGCCTTTGGATGCTTACCCGTTCTTTTGGATCTTCAGGTAGGATTCCGAACATAGTGTAATCAATGAACGGATCCCTCCAGTCGCCGATTGAAGGTTGAAGGATAGAGATCCGACTTCCAACCACCCGGTGGCATTCAGCAACTGCTTGGTGTGTGTTAAGAGGAGGGAGGGTCCTTCTCTCACACACTGTAATTTGCATGTTTTCCCCTTCCTGGATCGCCATTGATGCGGCAAGTCCGGCCAGGGCATCTGCACGGATGTTTTCACCTCTACGAATGTGGGTGATGTTGCAGATGTCAAACTTTTGCAGAAGCGATTGTGCCTTGTTGTAATAAGGCAGCAGATCGGGCTTCCTGACTTCATATTTCTGATTCATCTGGTTGACGATCAGTTGAGAGTCTCCAAAGACTTCCAGCATAGTGATACCGGATTCGATGGCGAGTTCCAATCCTAGGATCAGAGCTTGGTATTCAGCTGCATTGTTTGTGCATGGTTCCAGTAGCGAGAAAGCGTGTGGAATCATGCATTTGTCGGGGCTAACAAAGAGGATGCCAACTCCCGAGATCAGCTTTCTGTTTTCATTTGTCCTGGTTGCACCGTCAAAGTACATGTCCCAGGAGGCATTTGGTGAGGAAGTCTCCACGTTGTAGACAGGTTCGTCTGGGAGATCATCTCTGAGTGGTGAATCTTTAGGCAATGGATGCTCTGCGAGGAAATCTGCTAGAGCTTGGCCTTTGATTGCTTTTTGTGGTACATACCTAATGTCAAATTGTGATAGAAGGATGGACCATTTTGCCAGTCGGGCATTGAGAGAACCTGCGTTTGTGACAAGGACCTTCAAGAGGTTGATCCTTGAGACGAGGTAGACTGTGTTGGAAAGCAAGTAGTGACGTAGCTTTTGTACGGCAAACATCACTGCAAGGCATTCTTTTTCGACTGGAGAGTAGCGATGCTCTGCACCTACTAGCATGCGGCTGAGGTAGTATAGAGCAGCTTCTTTTCCCTCACCATTCTCTTGTGCAAGCAGAGCGCCTACAGAATGATCAAGAGCTCTTGTGTACAAGATGAATGGTTTTCCAGTGGCAGGGGCAGCTAACACTGGAGGTTTGGTCAGGTATGACTTGATATCTTGAAATGCGGCTTCACAGTCGGCATCCCAGACAAAGTCTACACCCTTTT
The DNA here is from genome assembly GCA_028538565.1 of Umbellularia californica. Classification (NCBI taxonomy): domain Eukaryota; kingdom Viridiplantae; phylum Streptophyta; class Magnoliopsida; order Laurales; family Lauraceae; genus Umbellularia; species Umbellularia californica. The sequence continues at coordinate 10,449,024 of JAPQWN010000010.1, read as the reverse complement.
TCATCAATCGAGAGAATGGACGGCATTTCCCTGAAAGATTGGAGATGAACCGTCTGATGTAGGCCAATCTCCCTTGAAGCCCTTTTAGTTCCCTTAGGGTTCTTGGAGAGGGCATTTCTAGAATAGCCTTGACTTTTATGGGGTCAAGTTCTATTCCAGCTTTCCGAACAAGGAATCCGAGAAACTTACCCGACGAGACGCCGAAGAAGCATTTTAGAGGATTCATCCGCAGTTTGTGTTTGCGGAGTCGGAGGAAGACTTCCCGAAGATCTTTGAGATGGTCTTCTTTTCTTCTGCTTTTGACGGCGAGGTCATCAACGTAACATTCGACCGTCTTGTGCTGCATATCTTGGAATATTTTCATCATAGCCCTCTGATATGTGGCACCAGCATTTTTCAGACCAAATGGCATGACAGTGTAGCAATACACGCCAAATGGAGTCCGAAATGAAGTGTGTTTTTCATCCTCGGGATGCATCTTTATCTGATTGTAACCAGAGAAGCCATCCATGAATGTCATTCGCTCGAATCCGCAGGTATTGTCAATCATCACCTCCGGTATGGGGAGCGGGAATTCATCTTTAGGGCAAGCGCCATTCAAGTCTCTATAGTCGATACAGACTCTGATCTGCCCATTTTTCTTTGTCACGGGGACAATGTTGGCCAACCATTCTGGATGTTGCTCCTCACGGATGAAGCCAACGCTTTTGAGTTTTTGAACTTCTTGTTCAATTTTATCCATCACATCTGGACGGAATCTTCTTTGGCCTTGTTTGACAGGCTTGATTTCTTCTTGAAGATTGAGTTTGTGGACTGCTATTTTGGGGTCTAAACCAGGCATTTCAGCGTAGGACCATGCAAAGCAATCAACGAACTCACGAAGAAAAGCGATATACTCGGGTAACTCATCATCCTTTATATTCTTGCTTATGAATACAGGACGTGGGTTATCAGGTGTTCCCAAGTTTATCTTTTGAACAGGATCTTCTGTCGGAAGGTTCGAAGGTGGTTCCTCCACAATATTTTCGGAGGCTTCCAACTCAACGAAACCTTCTAGAGTTTCAACTGCATTACCAGACCAAGGCTCTGTTCCTTTCCATGGATTTTCTTGATTGGTGATCTCCTCAAGGCTTGCTATGAGATAGTCCCAATCGCCTGTTGAGTCTGGTATTTCTTTTGGAGACGAGGGTTCTTCTGGGTCAGAATAGCACAAGTCTGCATTATCGGACGATTCCTCTTTATCATCAGAGAAATCGTACAAGTTGGATGAGCTTCCTGGATCTTTGTCAGGTAACTCTTTAAAGAGATTTCCAGGGAGATCGATGTCTTCGTGGACTTTAGATGTTGAGGCTTGGTCGGTAAAACGACTTTTAAGCCTTTGTGTCAACTGTCTCAGAGGGGTGTCGGGATCATACCCTAACCCATATGAAGACTTTTCTACATGACCGTAGAGTCTCCAATCTTCCAGCTGGCTTTTGGTCAAGGCGGGCTCCAATGGCGTGAGAATACCGCGTCTTTCTCCCAAACCGACTGGGTTTTGAGCGTCATAGCCCATTTTCTTCATAATTGCTTGTGCCACAGGACTATATAGAGATAGCTGAGGCATACCTTCATTTTGAAAAGGTTCCAGCATGGAGTTTGATGAAGAAGCGTCCGATCTATAGAAGAAGATCGGCCTTTGCTTTGGTGATGTTGCCGGAACAACAAAGGTAGCAGACGTAGGATCTTCTACATCAGCAGGTGTCTCCATCGGAGTGAGAGCAGGCTGAACTTGCTGAGTGTCAGCTTGGCTTGACGATGCATCGTCTTCTGGCTCTGAGTCCGAGTCTGTGTTTTGCACGATAGACACGAGAGAGACAACAAATTTGCCCCCAGGCTTTTGTTTCGCCTTCTTCACTTTAGTCGTGATGACCAAAGGTTTTGAATTCTTGAGGGAGATAACGAAGGGAGATTGACTACTCTCTTCTAATTTGCCGGAGGGTTTGTTTTCTTCCGGTGATTTTTGAGGAGCCTTGCCTTTATCTTTCTGGAGATTTTCAGCAGGGGGTGTTATTTCCTCTTCTTCTTTTTCTCCTTCATACATTTGGGAGTCTGCGAAGTGGACTTCTTTACCTTTGAAGGGTTTCCTGTCCGCAAAGACTCGATGTACCATGCCGTCGTCGCCGACAAACTTGATGCATTGATGTAGAGTTGAAGGAACAACACCATTCTCGTGTATCCAAGGACGTCCGAGAAGGATGTTGTAGCATGAGGGGGTTTTTATTGCATACACAGTGACCTCAGAGATAAGATCACCGATTTGCAATTTGAACCTGATTTTGCCGATAGGCCTTTGAGTGCTCCCATCGTATCCAAAGATAGATACAGATGTGTGGCTTAGCTTGCTGGGTGGGATGCCCAACTCTTCAAGAGCCGAAGTGGAGATAAGGTTGAGTGCAGAACCTGGGTCGATCTGAACTCTATGTATCGGCATTTCTTTGATGTACCCTGTGAAGTACAGGGGTCGGTTGTGCCTTGCTTCGCCAAGTAGGAGGTCTTCCTTAGTGAAGGCGATGGTTGCATTGGCTGCCTTTTGAACCGAGAGGCATTGGATGCATGATCCCTCAGTTTTCTTTTCTCCCTTTGAGGAAGTTTCAGAGTTTTTGACCCGGTAGTCCATTTCAATTTGGAGGACTTGCGGGGCATGTTTGTCGACATCCTCATTCAGTTTTTGCAATTCTGAGATGAGATTATCACGAGTGCGTGGAGACATTCGTAATAAATCCAGGATGTGAAGACGTGCAGGTATGTGTTTGAAGTGCTCAACCAAGTCATACTTGAAAGCCTCCTTAGGGCCTGCATGTTCATTGTTTTTGCCACTGGGGGCGCTTACAACATCTTTTCCCGAAGGATTTACATAAGTAAAGGAAGATTGGTTGTAATTCTTGTGGTAGTCCCGGCCCGAACGGGTGCCTCTACCAACTTCGAGAGCTTCTTGAGAAGGATCTTCGTTTGGAAGATTGTCTTCAGGATCAAGAGGCTGTCGTTTTTCATCTACTGGGGATGTATCTGCAGCAGAGTTGCCATCCTCAGTGATTGTGTTGCACGGAGCATTTTCCGGGAGCAAGTCCTGAACAGCATCCAGCAGCTTTTCTTCTTCGTTGACCCATCCATCACCCCAAGTTGGGTTTTCTTCATGATGATGAGTCGGGAAGAATGTGTATCCTGAAGTCACAGTCTCAGGAGAAGAAACCTGAGAGGGTGTCATCTCTGTGAAAGTCACGTGAGACAAGGTAGCTCCAGAGGATACATTGCTAGGCGTCGTCGGAGTGTAGGTAATCTCATCAGACGACGCTTCAGAAGAGCTATAGTCCTGATATATTACATTACAGGAAGCTCTGATAGGAGATGTTGCCTGCTCGGAGTCAGACTCATCCTCGGATGTAAGAGGATCGTCAATCCAGCAATGTTCTCCATTTTCAGGAGTTGAGGGAGGAGGTACCTGATGGGCTTCAGGGACTTCCGGCTCTGGATTGTGAGGAATCTCGTTGACGCGGTCTTGCTCTTGTTCTAGAGCGAGACGCTGCAAGATCCTTGCATATTCTTCAAGTTCAGGCATAGGAGCCAGATCCTCTTCTTCGTCTTCTCCGTGTGGCTCAACATAGTTGATTTCCACTGGAGCAATGACAGGTGCTGGGTTAACAGCATCTTCTTGTGCAGCCTCTTGGTCTTCTTCATCATCAGACCAGGATCCTTGTGGTTGCAAGGGGTTATACCAGATTACTGGTATAAGGTGAGTTTCAGGAACCCATTCTTCATCGGAGAGATATTCTCCTGTTTCAAGAGATTCCTCCCACTCATCGGTGTAGTTGGGCTCGAATCCATCGTCGGTGTCGCTGGACTCGTATCCATCAATGGAGAATCCAACTACCGAGTTGCAAGAGTATGATGCCCCCTGCATGGCTTCTTTTTTGAATTGAGGTGGCATGAAATCACTAAGAGTGAAGTTTCTTACCGCCTTTGAAGTCTCTGGAGGGGATGTTTCTGTTGCCCCGAGTGAAGTGGTAGAGGAGGCCTCTGCCTTTTCATGAACTTCTTGTTTTGGCTGGGTCTTCTCTTGCCGTTTGAGCCTGAGGAGATGTTTCCTAGCCTGCCTTCGCTGTTGAGCGGTCGGCTTTGTTTTGACGATCTCCCAATTTTCATCTTCCAGGAGATCGGGATGTACCCATATGGGTTGTCCGTCTGGTGTCGGGCAAGGAACCAACACTTCGGACGTTTGAATTCTATTTATCACCTTGAAGGAAGTAGTGATCTTCTTCTTCGGTGACTTTGGTGTTTGTCCATATGACACCATGTTGACGGAGGCAGTCCCATAGTTTTTGTCAAAGGTGATGACTCCGTTTTTCCACATCTCGTTTATCTTCTCTCTCACAACAAAGCATTGATTGAGAGGATGCGAAACCATCTGGTGGTATGGACAGTACCGAGGATCATTGGTTTTGCCAACATCTCCAGGTCTTTTGGGCTCTGGCAAAATGAGTTTGCCATTTGCTAGGAGAGCCTCAAAGATTTCTTCGACGTCTTCATCGAACGGATATTTCTTTTCTACTCGCTCTTTGAAGGCATCGGAGAGTTCAGGCCTTTTACCTGCAGTTTTGTTTTCAGCTTTCTTTGGCTGCTGAGGAGCTGACTTGGTTTGCACATTGAGGACCTCTTTCTTCTTTGGTTTAGAGGTTGCAACAGCAGTCGGCTCTTTCTTTGATGATTTCTGACTGTTGAGGTCTTTGATCACCGTTTCAGCTTCCATGGAAGCTTCCAGGAGCTCTCCCAGGTTTTTTGATTTGTTGCCGATGATCATGGAGCGGATTTTAGCTCTCATGTTGTTTCGGCAGATGTCAACTAGCGACGCTTGTGGCAGTACATCTGAGCATTTGTACGCCATTGCTTTCCACTTGTGAATGAAGTCATAAGTTGACTCATTCTCTCCCTGTTTTAGGCTGCAGAGCTGAGCCATAGTAACAGGATGATCCTCACCTTGGAAGTGGGTCAGGAAGCGTGTCTCCAGCATAGCCCAGTTCTGAATGGAGTTCTCCGGCAGAGTGGAGTACCAATCGAAGGCCGTACCTTTTAGGGTACTTGCAAAGAGGCGAATCTTGAGTGCATCTTGATCCGCGATAGCTCCCGTCAAGATCTTGAAGTGGATGACGTGCTGTCTGGCCGATCCTTTCCCCGTATATGTTTGGAGAGTAGGATGTTTGAATTTTGTGGGGAACGGGACCGAGTCCATCCATAAAGGATATGGTGGCTTGATCCCATGCTCTTTGAGTATATCCTCTTCTTTAGCTTTGGCGAGGATACTGTCTACGTCCTTTTTGGTAAGGGCGCGTGACTCATTTTCTTCACAATTCTCCTCGTTATTGTTATGATTCGGAGGAGGCTCATTGTTCACCTGATTTTGGACGACAAGGAGAATGTTTTCCATCAGAGTTTCGATCCTCTGCTGGCCTTGTTCCAACTGCTGGATGCGTGCGAGCGCATCATCTCGAGGTGGATTCTGAGGTGGCGGCTCAGAACTTGTAGCCAAGACGTTCATCCCTCGGGATTCGAACGAAGAAATCGTCCTGGTGACCGAGCTGGGGCTCATTCTTTTTGATGAAAAGCTTGATGAAGGATTACTCTCCCGTCCTTGGCTTGAAGGGGCAGGAGATTCTTCAGGATGTCTTCGTGTCCCGGTGACGCTACGGGTCACCGGACGTCGGACATGGATTTTTGATGCTGACTTTTGGCGTCTTCTGGTTTTTCCAACCATATGGACGGCAGCAACTTGGTCGGGTCTTTCTTTTTCGACCCATTTGTGGGAGACTTGAAGTGTAGGAGGCTGGGTCCTTTGCTTCTCTAGTCTCTTTTGTCGATATGACGCACGGCGGCGTGCTCGACGAGCGATTTGAGCTTCAGTCAGCTCTGGCTGGGCTCTGACGATGAAGGATGTGCTCCCTCGGGCGCAGCAGCCGAGCTTGTCTTCTTTGTGGTTGGGCAAGGACAGGATGCGGACCCGGTCCTTTGCCTGTTGCAGCGAAGCTTTAAACCTTTCGAGTTCGGCCCCTGTAGAGATGAAGGGTCGAACTGAAGGAGTGTAGGCCTTAGCAGGTGCTTGTAGAGGCCTGGTGATGCATGATCTGATTTTGGGCCTGTAGGAACAAGCCTGCTCATGCTGGGTTGACTTAGGAGTCAGGTTGGAGATGGGTCTCTCCTCTTTCATGTAGGCAAGAGGGTAGAACTGGTTCTCCTTGAGTGGGGCCAGGTATGCTTGCTTGGTGGATGTTTGAGACCTTCTTTGTTTTGGGGAAGGTCTTGGAGACCAAGTCTTAGGGTAGACCTGGTTGGTTGTTGGTCGAGGCTTCGCGGGGGTGCCGCGGGCTTCGGGCTTTTGGGCGCTCGCCTTTGGTGTCACGGGAGTGACACGTTGAGAGGCGATTTTCTGCCTTTTGGCAGGCGCAGTTTGTTCTTCGGGAAGTGGGAATGGTCCCAGTGTCCCGAAGACGATGGTCCGGGGAGTCGAGGTCGACCCGGAGTTCAGAGAGTTGCCGAGGGAGTTGACGCTTCGGCAGCTGGCAGGGCGCTTATGGGTGCGCGTGCTTTGCTTCTGTTGAAGCATGAGTTGGTGCTTGTTCTCGTCGAAGATAATGGTTAAGGCTGCCATTGTTAGTTTCAAAATTTCTGAAACAAGACCACATTCATTAGTAATCACAAGAATATGATGATCATAAATGGGAATTTCTATGGTTGTCTTTTCAAATCGCTCAAGGGATATGACCCAAGCGACATGAAGAAGGCAAAAAGCCATAGATGGTACAATTGTTCTGACAGCGAACATGGTAGGCTCGAAATGAGCGTTCCAATGACTGCTAGAAGCAATTGTATACCTAAATTCGACTTATCGAGAAGCGGAGCTTGCTCGAGATAAGAAGAATATAAGGTAGGAGTTACAAATGTGCCGGTCACAGATACAGTAGACCCTGAAAGGGCGTACCAGTATTGCTATGCACAAATGTTGGAGATCGCATCCACGAGATGGAATTCTCTTTTTTTTTGAAATGTCAAGATTGGATTCATCAAAGAGAGCAGATGGTATTCCGATCCGAATACGGGCTCAACGATTTCCGCGAGCACCAGTACCCAGAAGGGAAGGAACCACAATTTCTCGGATCTGAATCTAAAATGACGAGAGTTTTTTTTTTTTTTTTTGAAGATTTTTTTTTTATTTTAAGATTTTCATTTTTTTTTTTTTAAAAAAAAATCTTTTTTTTTGTTTAAGATTTTTTTTTTGAAGATCTTTTTTTTTTATTTTTGATTTTTTTTGATTTTTTTTTTTTTAAGATTTTTTTTGAAAATCTTTTTTTTTTATTTTTGATTTTTTTTATTTTTAAGATTTAAAGACGAGAGAGTACACATAGGCCTCCTAACCCGGTCTTATGAAACCTCAATTGATAGAATTGCCCCCAGGTAAGGGTAGGATTACTTAATGAACCCGTTTGGAGGACCCTTGCCTAGAACAGTCAAGCTGTCTCCACACTCTGGACAAGGCTTTTCTTGAATCAATCGTGATCAAAGAACGCAATTGGTTTAACCTTAGTGGTCTATGTCCCTTTTTTTTTTATAAAAAATCCCAAATAGACTCATCGAAGAGAAACGATGGCCCAAAACCTTAGTCGAACGGGCTCAACATTTCTGCAAGCACCAAAGAACGATAGGATAGGAACAAAGTTTCTCAATTTTGAATCCAAACTAAGAAAACTAATTTTTTTTTTATTTTATATTTTTTTTTTTAATATATTTTTTTTTGAAATCTCTAATGAACTCATCGAAGAGAAACGATGGCCCAAAACCTTAGTCGAACGGGCTCAACATTTCTGCAAGCACCAAAGAACGATAGGATAGGATCAAAGTTTCTCAATTTTGAATTCAAAACTAAGAAAACTGATTTTTTTTTTTTTTTATATTTTTTTTTTGAAATCTCTAATGAACTCATCGAAGAGAAACGATGGTCCAAAACCTTAGTCGAACGGGCTCAACATTTCTGCAAGCGCCAAAGAACGATAGGATAGGATCAAAGTTTCTCAATTTTGAATTCAAACTAAGAAAACTGATTTTTTTTTTTTGAAAAGAGAAAGAATGGAAACAAACTCAAAGAAATAGAAATTTCCAAAAAATCCCATCTCATGTTTTTTTAGGATGCAAAATCCAACATAGGCTACCAGCTAGAAAGTAGCCAAGGAATCCGGAAAAGAAGTATAAGCATAGAGCAAAAAGTATGATATGCAAATATTTCATTTCCAAGCACCGTGTTCTCAAATGAACGAGTCCCACCGGGTGTGCCAGCTTGATGGAACGCGCTCCGAGGCGCCCGCTGGGGCGGCTACCGGGGTCGGCGGAACGTGGGAGCCCGTCGGGTCCGGCCCTTTCGCGCCCTGGCGGGCCCTGAAGCGTGCATCAACATTTCTTTTGTGTGGGTGGGTGTGCCAGATTTTCTATTTTACTTGGAATTGCAAGTGGTAATCCGGAGATCAACCTTCGCAAGTAAAAAGGAAATCAACTTCTTTCAAGTTTTCCATTGCACAAATATTTAAGAAAAGAGACATTTTCTTGGTTTGCCGTGAAAGGCGATTTTGTTTGGCATTTATAGCCGATTTTGGCGTTTATAGCCGATTTACAATTCTCATCAATAATGAAAGACAAGAGTTGTGATTTTTGTCTCTTTTAGAAAAATACAAACTACAATGAAAAGCAAGAAAAGGAAGATCTAACTTTTCAGGAGATTGTGGGGGACTCGTTCAGATTGACGGTCGCAAGCCATGTATGGGCTTCGCCATCATCCATGCAGATGAGAACAGAAGATGCTCTTGATTCGCTTGGCTTGGCTATAACCTCAGATTTTTAGAGGACAAAGACCAAGAGAAGGTCCTATGTCCAATAAAAAGCTAAGTAGACGGGCTGAAAAGCCACGTCTAAGCCATTGGAGGCAGCAGGAGAAGGCAAGGACCTTGGGGGGGGTGCCCCCCAAGGGACTTTTGTCACCTTGTAGTGGTGGCCGGTGCAGAACTTCAGCAGAGTTTTCTCTCTTTTTTTCTTTCTCTCAGATCTCTTTCTGATCTTTGTTTTTCTGATCCTCTGATTTTCTCCTCTTTTTTCTGATCTTTTTTCCCCCTTCATTTCAATGGAATGCTCTCCTATTTATAGGCTTTTGGTAGCCATTTAGGAGGGTTTATGAGCCTTAATGGCTTTAATGGGAGGAGTTACAAGATTTATTTCTTGATTTTGTAACTCCTTTTTCCTTGAATCTGATTGGCCGATGGAGATTAAGGGCTTTTAATCACCTTAATTACCATAATGGGAGGAGTTTCATGGTTTAAATGCCATGAATCAATTGACTTGTAACTCCCAAATGCTTGCTTCTGATTGGGCCGTCCAAAGAAATGAATTAATGACTGCAATAAAGCTAGTCAATTAACCACATTAATTGGTCGCCGAGCAGTTGAAGAGTCGCGGGCCATGCCGTGTCTTCTGGAATTCTTCTGGCGATGATCATCGATGGATCTACATGCTGATCGACATCGGATGAACATGTAACTTCAGACATTGATAGCTAAGAGCGGGCCGGTGACATCTGTCTTGTCGATTTCACGATCGGTCGGACAGAAAGTGCACTTTCTTGGTCAGCCGGTTGGCGATCTTGGAAGGATCACTGATGATTTTATGCTTTTGGAGGTTGACCCGTGATTTTGACGGATGTCGTCGGATATGAGTCAATTTCAAGCAATAAAAATCACATTTTCAGGAAACCACAGGGGCCAAAGTGCGCGAAACGCGAAAAAAGACGAAAAAAACGGGTCACCGGCGGAAAATCCGGTGACCCGGACCTCCATGGTCGCCGGCGACCATGGGCCATGGTCGCCGGCGACCATGGACCGGCGACCATGGGCCATGGTCGCAGGGGTCTGCGACCCTGGGGGATATTTCCCCTTCGGAGCCCGTTTTGCGGTCGTTTTGAGGTCTTTTTCGTCGCCGTTTTCTTCTGTATTTTTCTTGACATTTCTTCTCATTTATTGGCTTGATTTCCCTGTAGAAAACTTGATGAGAATCCTTGCATTTTTAGAGTGCAAAGTTTCTAATTTTCCGGGAAAGCCGAAGACTTTGTCGCGTAGAGCTGCTGATTTTCCGCCAGAAGTCGAAACTTGGTCAAACGATGTCGGAATGACCTGAAATTTGATGTGAAGCCTCCTGAGCAATAAATAAGACCAACCATAGGCTTTTGTTTGAGTTTTGAAGCCGTTTGGGGTCCCGTCGATGCTTCACTTGATTTTGCTGCGGGGAAAATGCCGAGCTTTGATGTGCGGTCAAACGATGTCCGATTGACCTGAAATTTGACGGGGAGCCTATTGGAGTCATTTTGAGACGTTCCATGGGCTCCGTTTTGGATGTCATGGTCCCGGGTTGCTCCGCCGCCGGTAGGCTTGATTTTCTCTCGGAGCATCGAAACCTGATCAAACGTTTTCGGAATGACCTGAAATTTGACGTGCAGCCTTTTGGAAGCATGTTGAAGCCACTCATGCACTTGGTTTGATGAGCGAAGGATTCGGTGGTTTCCGTCGCCGGGAGGCTTGATTTTGCTGCTCGAGCATTGATGGAGGGTCAAACGTTGTCGGTTTGACTTGAAATTTGGAATGGAGCCTTTTTGGGACATGCTGGAGTCATCCGTAGGCTCTGATCGAAGTTTTGACGTCTCCGATGATGTCGCCGCCGGGAGCTCCCGTTTAGCTGTCGGAGAAGTGAAGTTAGGCCAAATGTTGTCGAAATGGCCCGAAACTTCATGTGTGCTCTTCTCTTGGCTATCTTGAAGGATCTTGCAGTTTTTGTTTGATTCTGACAAGATTTGATTTTTTGGAGAAATTGCATTGTCTATTTATGGCAGGTTGCGACTTCATGCAGCCTTCTTGATGTTGAAGAGGCAAAGTGACATTTTTGGTGTCAACACTCAGGTTTTTAGAGGACAAAGACCAAGAGAAGGTCCTATGTCCAATAAAAAGCTAAGTAGACGGGCTGAAAAGCCACGTCTAAGCCATTGGAGGCAGCAGGAGAAGGCAAGGACCTTGGGGGGGGGGGGGTGCCCCCCAAGGGACTTTTGTCACCTTGTAGTGGTGGCCGGTGCAGAACTTCAGCAGAGTTTTTCTCTCTTTTTCTTTCTCTCAGATCTCTTTCTGATCTTTGTTTTTCTGATCCTCTGATTTTCTCCTCTTTTTTCTGATCTTTTTCGATTCCCATTTCAATGGAATGCTCTCCTATTTATAGGCTTTTGGTAGCCATTTAGGAGGGTTTATGAGCCTTAATGGCTTTAATGGGAGGAGTTACAAGATTTATTTCTTGATTTTGTAACTCCTTTTTCCTTGAATCTGATTGGCCGATGGAGATTAAGGGCTTTTAATCACCTTAATTACCATAATGGGAGGAGTTTCATGGTTTAAATGCCATGAATCAATTGACTTGTAACTCCCAAATGCTTACTTCTGATTGGGCCGTCCAAAGAAATGAATTAATGACTGCAATAAAGCTAGTCAATTAACCACATTAATTGGTCGCCGAGCAGTTGAAGAGTCGCGGGCCATGCCGTGTCTTTTGGAATTCTTCTGGCGATGATCATCGATGGATCTACATGCTGATCGACATCGGATGAACATGTAACTTCAGACATTGATAGCTAAGAGTGGGCCGGTGACATCTGTCTTGTCGATTTCACGATCGGTCGGACAGAAAGTGCACTTTCTTGGTCAGCCGGTTGGCGATCTTGGAGCGATCACTGATGATTTTATGCTTTTGGAGGTTGACCCGTGATTTTGACGGATGTCGTCGGATATGAGTCAATTTCAAGCACTAAAAATCACATTTTCAGGAAACCACAGGGGCCAAAGTACGCGAAACGCGAAAAAAGACGGAAAAACGGGTCACCGGCGGAAAATCCGGTGACCCGGACCTCCATGGTCGCCGGCGACCATGGGCCATGGTCGCCGGCGACCATGGACCGGCGACCATGGGCCATGGTCGCAGGGGCCTGCGACCATGGGCCATGGTCGCAGGGGTCTGCGACCCTGGGGGATTTTTCCCCTTCGGAGCCCGTTTTGCGGTCGTTTTGAGGTCTTTTTCGTCGCCGTTTTCTTCTGTGTTTTTCTTGACATTTCTTCTCATTTATTGGCTTGATTTCCCTGTAGAAAACTTGATGAGAATCCTTGCATTTTTAGAGTGTAAAGTTTCCAATTTTCCGGGAAAGCCGAAGACTTTGTCGCGTAGAGCTGCTGATTTTCCGCCAGAAGCTGAAACTTGGTCAAACGATGTCGGAATGACCTGAAATTTGAGGTGAAGCCTCCTGAGCAATAAATAAGACCAACCATAGGCTTTTGTTTGAGTTTTGAAGCCGTTTGGGGTCCCGTCGATGCTTCACTTGATTTTGTTGCGGGGAAAATGCCGAGCTTTGATATGTGGCCAAACGATGTCCGATTGACCTGAAATTTGACGGGGAGCCTATTGGAGTCATTTTGAGACGTTCCATGGGCTCCGTTTTGGATGTCATGGTCCCGGGTTGCTCCGCCGCCGGTAGGCTTGATTTTCTCTCGGAGCATCGAAACCTGGTCAAACGTTGTCGGAATGACCTGAAATTCGACGTGTAGCCTTTTGGAAGCATGTAGAAGCCACTCATGCACTTGGTTTGATGAGCGAAGGCTTCGGTGGTTCCCGCCGCCGGGAGGCTTGATTTTGCTGCTCGAGCATTGATGGAGGGTCAAACGTTGTCGGTTTGACTTGAAATTTGGCATAGAGCCCTTTTGAGACATGCTGGAGTCATCTGTAGGCTTTGATCGAAGTTTTGATGTCTCCGATGATGTCGCCGCCTGAGGGCTCCTGTTTAGCTGTCGGAGAAGTGAAGTTAGGCCAAATGTTGTCGAAATGGCCCGAAACTTCATGTGTACTCTTCTCTTGGCTATCTTGAAGGATCTTGCAGTTTTTGTTTGATTCTGATAAGATTTGATTTTTTGAAGAAGTTGCATTGCCTATTTATGGCAAGTTGCGACTTCATGCAGCTTTCTTGATGTTGAAGAGGCAAAGTGACATTTTTGGTGTCAACAGTGCCGGTTGTCACATCCCGGTCCCGAATCACCCTGGCCTAGGGTAATCCCCGAGGTGTGTCACACGTACTCCCGCATGCTGTGCCTGTCTCAAGCCAAGTTCAATACACGAAGGAGAGGAAACCAACTATCCATATATGTGAGTTAAAACTCACAAAACACATTAAAGCAATTAAACATAGCGGAAGCTGTATTTCATTTGTGTGAGGTATCAAATTCTTTCAGTCTACATAACAGTTCAAGTTTTACTACAAAAGAATTATACAATTAATTACAATGTTATACAAAAGAGGGTAAGCTAAAGAACCCTATACATCAATACCAAAAATATAATCAAAAGGAATTTCTAGAATCTAGGTGTGGCCCACACAAAAAGGGGCTAGCCACACCACAAAAGAGTCTCCAAAAAAAGTGTTGACGCTCTCCCCGGGAGACAAGCTCATGGGGCCTCGGGCCACTCTACTAGGCCTGAAGGGACCTCATAGGTAACCTTCTCTCTCTCTCCTCAGCCTCTGGGGGACCGGAGACTGCACCTGAGACTGTGACACCAAAAGTAGTATCATTAATACGACGATTAAGCAAGCAAAGGCAAACTAAGGAAGTACACAAGATTTTAATTGAATTTAAAACGGTTAAATTGATAGAAATCAACAATAATTACCAACTGGAGATTTTGGGTTCAATGTATAATTTATGCATGATGGATCAAGTAGAAAGAAAATACACAACTTGGCTACTACCTCAAGCTCATCCTCTCTAAAGAGAGCAAATCTAGTTGGGATGTCACCAGCGGCCCGTCCAAAGGCTAGCTGGCTACCCGGGTCTGGAGTTCCAGAGCTCCATATGACTTACTGCAGTAGTCTCAATTTATAAACCGAGTGTAACCCCGTCGGGTATCACTGGGTCGAAGTTAAGTAGTGCCGACTCGATAGAATCAATAATACTCGAAATAGAAGTAGAATTGAGTAAACTCATATTCATTATTCGTAATCAAATCAAATGATAATCACATCTTTTCAATTTCTTACTCAATCTTCATTTCTACCAAACATCAATTTGGAAATATTCAAATGGAATTACAATTGAATATAAAAGATAAGATATAAGGGATTACTAAGAATTTATCAATCTATTAAGTAGGATTCTGAGGTTTGAAGGGAATTCATACACCAATATGAAATGCAATGAATTAGAAATCAAGCTATTTTGTTTTACAATTTAAACCTAGATTTTATTATTTCTAGTCCTCCACCATCCATTTCAAAATAGGTTGGGAGAATCAACGAATTACTACATTTATTTGGTGTAACCAGTTACACGAATTACGTTGAATTTCCTAACGAATTTTCATGGCATAGTTTTAGACTAGGAATCATCCATTGGTCCAATTATATGGTTAAAGTTCCCATTCTATGGTCATAAGATTCAAAAATTCCCTAAGGTCCTACGGAAGTGAGGGTGTACTCCAAAACCCACTAAATGAGTGATTAAGGAGGGTTAAAATACCCCAGGAGGGTCAACACACCTTTATTTGGGCCGAAAAGGCCCAACAAACTGGGTCAGGTTCGTCTACCAGTAGTACTTCCGGTTTAAGCAACGAAATCTCCCTCTCCAGGCTCTTTGCCACATTTTTGACTGTTTCTACCGGTAGAACTTCCGGTAGAACTAAGGGTTCTCAATTTCTATAACTCTCTGTCAAATTTCGAGCCACTTCGACCGGTAGTACTTCCGGTAGAACTCACGAAGTTCAATTTTTCTTCTTTAATCCTTGCAAAATGAGCCTCCTTGCTCCCCATAACACATACACAAGACTTCCATACATTTCAAAAACAAACCCACATGAAGCAATCCAACTCATTTATCATCTATCAACATAAAAACCCAAAATTTTTTTGAGAGAGAAAGAGAAATACTAGAATCAATCGAAAATGCACAAAATGCAAACCCAAAGTATGCTTATACTTGCCTCCAAGAAGAGTTCTCCAAACTTTTCCAACTCAAAACCACGAAAATCCCACAATGCTCAAACCCTAACCACAATACACATGGAAAAATGATAAATGTGCGTGTTTGCTCAACCAAGAGTCTTTTTGACTCAAATACAACTCTAAAATCACATCCAAAAGTTCTGGAAGCCTACCTCCTATAAGTATTTCGAATTTGGAAGGATTGGAGGAGAGTGGAGACAGTTTCTAGCCAAGAATGAAGAGGAGGAGACGAAGAAGATGACAATAAAGATGTAGAAGAGTCCTTCTCAAACTTTCTAAGCCTCCAATGCACATGCACGATTCCTTCTTGCTAGATGAGAAAGGAAGAAAAGGAGAAGTGCAGAGAGAGATAGAGAATGAAAAGGAAAGAGAGAAAGGCTGGGTCAAATTTATATAGAATAGAAATTGCAGGAAAGTCCATTCAACTGATTTATTTCCATTTCGAGTCAAATGAGGGTCCATCCGTATAACGATTGGTCAAATGAAGAAATGCCTAATATGAAAATTGATGTACTCATCAAAATACACGCGATGATGTCAAAATGACGATCAAATTATGAAAAACACGAAAACCTATATTTACGAAAAAAAGTCCTTGACTCAACTCAATTGAGTCAACTCCACTATAACTCACCTATATAAGGTGTAAAACTCATCTAACTCAGTAGATAGAGACTAATAGACGTTAATTACTATAGCTCAATAGTTAAACATAAGTAATTAGTACCAATTAGGATTAAATCGGGTCGGTGTGTAACACCGGTTGACAAGCTAAGGGACATCATGGCCCCTCAACTTCCATAGCCTGCCTGGGATCGCCTTCTTCTACTTAGAATTAGTCCAAGGGATCCCACCCATCTTCAAGCACTACATTGAGAATGTGCCCTCATTTCACTCAGTGGTCATTCTTGTCTCCATCAAATCACTTTCACATAAGAACAGTCCCACCGAAAGAGCGCTTCTTATTCCGTCCAGTCTAGTCCACCCCCGGGAGCTTATGGTGTTTTGATGCATTGTAAGGTATGGGTACATGGATCTTTACAATGATGAAAGTTCATTAGAGAGGGCATTGGTGGACGGATCGTTAGAGTTTATAAGAGAAGGATTAAGAGCATTGCTAGCTATGTGCAATAGTGAAGACTTGTGACATTTTGGTTATTTTATTATATATATTATTTATTTTATTATTATTATATAATTATTGTATTTTAATTAAATATGCGATTAGTCTAAGTGGGGACCACGATAGACTTAGGTTGGTGAGTTAGACTTGTCGGATAAGTATCTTGACCCATTGTTAACCCGGGGCCCAGTTTAGTGGGTATAATCATTCTCTAATCCAAACTCCTATGTTTTTTAGAACCCAAACTCTATTCTTTTTAGAATTTAAGTTACACTACAACTCTTATTCCTATTCTCTATTTATACACCACCACACTCTTTTATTTTCACACACAACTCTCTCTCTTCCAACTTTCTTTGGGATAGCATCTTGGGCTTTTTAGACCGTCTCCCTCAATCATGGATCTCAGGCAAGTAACGAATCATAATTTATAAATTTAATACTGGTGTTTCTCGTTGATTTTGAGTATGGATGCATGTAGAAACCCATTTTTATGCCTTAAGGTTTGATTTTCTCTATTTTTGTAACGAGACCTTGCTTATAGATGGCCACCATTTGATGGTTCAAATATTTGGGGTGTGAGTCATTTTGGAGTTATTTTCTTGTATTTAATCCAGTTGTGGGACCCGCTGGATAATTTGATCACAGATCTTGTCTGCGCATCTGGCCGTACAAGGCTGAGGGACATATGCTTGTGAGATTGATCATGGCTCTTGATCCGTAGGGGCCCACTATGCTTGACTCATTGTAGCGTGAGGCGTGCGGTCCATTATTCTGGGTTCTGTCATGTATTGTGTGAGGCGGTTTTGTCCTGGATATGCATTAGGAGCGAGAGACCTCTTGGATATAAAATATTATAAGTCTAGTTGAGTGTGACCTTGCCCATGAGTTTTTGTAAATTGAAAAGTTGTCGTCTTTGTGATGGACCGGGGCACGTTTTGGGTAAGGGAATCTCATGGTGGTACAACATTAAGTTCTGATTCTTTGATCATTCCCCATTAGTTTCTAGAAATTAGTTTAAAGGCCCTTGCAGTTTTAATGGACTTAAATGAGACCCTTTAGCCTATTTTATAAAGAGTTGAATTTGGAAAAAAATGTTATAGATGGAATCCTTGGTTTTTCTAAAATTATAAACTAAGGTTATTTATCATTATCAATTATAAATTAAATATTAAATGATATCTTTGATTTTAATGTGTTAAAATTATAGTTTTAATTGGATCTTTGGACTGAGTAAATACCGTTCGGGCAAACGGTATCTTACTAACGTGAGGTTTAGTACTTCGTATGACCTCAGGGAAATCCTAATGGATTCGAAATCAACCTATCTCTATTGAAAAACCCTTAATTGGGTCTATGCACCATTGATTGAGAATGGGTGCGTTGATCTTTTATCTATTTAGATATTAATGTGGTTGTCGGGTATGAGATCTTATGTTTGACTTTAGGATTGACTTGTGAATTATCCTTTGACTTTCGGGTTTACATACATGATTGAGATTGATGTTGGTCTATTAGTTGCATACCCTATGTTGATTGGATATGGACTGTGATGTTGCGTGGCAATCGATTGAGATATTGTAGTGGTTTATTCGAATGGTTTGATTGGTATTCGGTTATGGATTATTGTGCAGCTAGCCCTTCACTTTGACTTAGGTTTTTGTGTCGGAGCTTTACAAATCATTAGGTCTATTATATTATGATATGTATATATATATATATTGATTGGGTCATATTCGAACGACTGCAATTATAATTGGACGACTGATCACCGATGTGAGCGGACACTGTAATATCCGACTTGATTGATTGATCGGTATTCCGAATTATTGATCGGTTTATGACCACCGACGTGATTGAGATAGTTAGGGCTGACCACTCAAAACAGTAACAGTGCTTTTGTGTGATTATTGTATTGCTCTATTGTGTAGAATGGATATAGGTTGTACGTTCTTTTCGTCATTATTCCATTGTTAATATCTTATGAACTTTATATGTCATTACTCACATTGATCTTGTGTTTAATTTATGAATTATGCTTTCGTACTTGTTGTTTACTTTGTTTATTGGTGCATAGGTACCGACCCCTATCCTACTGTGGAGACAGAGAATGGTCAAATGTTTCAAACATTTGAACCAGTTGACGAACCTGAGTAGAGACTCGGAGATGGCTACGAAACCGTCTGAGACCGCACGGGAGTGACTTTCATCGTAGAAACTATTTTAGTAGCAATTCTTAATAATGAACATAAATTTAGTTAGTTGTTTTATTTAACTATTTTGAAAACTTTAAACCTTAATATTTAGTAGTTATGTGTTGGTTTAATTTTGGACATTGTTACCAATTGATTTAAATGCTTCCGCAAATATTTTATTATGACTCATCATGTTTCGAAATTTTGTGGGTCCATATTTGGGAGCTTGTGTTGCATTAAATATAGGAAAATGAATTTTTATTTTTATTTTTCACGTTATCCCATGGTTGTATTTTTTAGGACGTGACAATACTTATCGAAGAATGGTAGTGAAATGGATGAGGGGGAGACTGCAAGTGACAAGGCTACGGAAGAAAACATGAAGAGGAGAGAGGTGGTAGAGAGGGAGGTAGAATTTGTGGATAGAGAATATAATGACAGGGTGGTTCATCTCTTTGGAGTGAATAAGGTGGTTGCATCAGAAGGATCTAGTTTTGGAAAGAAGGTTATGATAAACTACGCGTATAACTTCTTGAAGAGGACTTTGAGACACAGTAATGAAGTGTCTGATATCCCTCATAGGCATGCATGTGTTGAGGGTTAATTAGTATGACTTATGAATTTTAAAGGGAAAGGTTAAAGATTGAGAGCAGCATGGGGATGAAATCATGATAAAGATGGTTGCTCTCTTCACATTGAATAAGGTATTTTAAATAATCAGCCTGCTTTGCTTGAGCAAAATATTTTGATTATTTATAAGTTGAAGGCCTGTATCAAACAATTTTAATGTAGAATGATTGTTAGGTTATTTTTACCATAATCTTAATGGTGTCGTTATCATTGATGGGTAGTGGATACAAAATGAAAATGCAATACCAGAAAATAAAGGAAATTTACTCGATTTTTTTTCTAGGTGCAATGGACCCATTCTCAGAAGACCTTCATCATCCTGGTCTTTTCACCGAGCCATGTTAATCGTTCGTCCCCTTCAGGTTTCGTAGTTTCTGTTTTGTCCTGCTGATTCGAGATAAACCTGACCCTCAAAAGGATGCCCTTAAATATATATATTTTTTGAAAGATATAGACCTCTGTATATTTTGTGTTTTTGTTTGTGGATTTGCAGTTTTGTATTCAATTTTAGTCCCTTCGATTTGGATGGTAATCATTCAAGGTTAAGATGAAGATGGAGAAATGAAGTATAGAGATGGAGAAAGAGGAGGAAGAAAACACAGAGGAGGAAGAAAACACAAGCGACGATATCGTTGAAGGTTAAAAAAAAAAAAGGTTAAAATTGGCGGGAGGGCCTTTTTTGTACAATAAAAACTATGAGGTCTTTTTCCATGCATGGGCCACCTATGATGTTATTTCCTGTAAAATCCTCTTTTTTTTTACCTGAAAGTTGTTTGCATAAAATAATTTTATTTACCAAAATGACTCTTTTAGATTCTACTTATAAAGAACGATGGGTGAAATAGTAGAACTCACCAATTGTGCGTGCCTTGATATTTATGGGTTGCACTCTTTATTCAACGATTGTAGTAGCATTGTTAATAACACTTGCATTGGTGTTGCTATTGCTAATTCTATTAATAATGTGAAAAACTCATATTCTCCTTATATTGTATGTATCACTACAACAGATTTCGTCAAGCTTATTTATTTTAACCACCATTCCCTTCAAATTAGGCAAAGATGGCTACTCGAATTAGCCTTCATAGCATTCCACATGGTTATAAACTCGTAATGTATGTATGGAACGTCAACCACGAACCACCATGAGTAGAATTTTTGATTTTATTTTATTTTTTTTAATCTATTTTGAAGGAAGATTTCTTAGGATGGGGTACTTATTAACAAATGCGCATCACTTGGGATGAAGAGGAAAACTAAATATTATGTTCCCAAGTAAATTTTTAGGTAAAAAATAAAGGAATATCCCGGTGACTTGGTGTCTATCCCAGACCACGAACTTAATTGAGTGCAAATAGTCCTCTCCCTACGTGCACAGATACTCTTCTCACCTATGTGCGTTGAGGTTTACTCCGAGTCAATAAGGTCTTTAAAGGGTGTAGCCATCCTGGCTTGTAAAAAAAAAGTTTTTTTTTTCTATCATAAGTCATGGTTAATACAAGATGTCATTAATTCCGGTCATTTCTTTCGAAATGAGATTATAGGATTATAGTGTGCTTTCGAAAAGTTTTGAGTCCGTCTTGACCTGACCCACAGAGAGAAGCTCGGATCAGTGACCATAGAGAGAAGCTCGGATCAGCCGGCAGAACGGCTGACGGTAGTAGTATGGACAAATGCCAGTTTGACCAAATTTAACGGTTCAGATTCAAATGCGTTCTTCAAAGTCATCCGAACTTAAAATCGAGCTCTTTTTTTTTTTTTTTTTTTTTATTTGTGAACTAGTATTGATGAGATTTACGATAAAAACGGAGGTGATTAACCATTTGATGAGCAGAAAAAGGAGCTGATTTGGGACACACAAATCGGGAAACACAATGACGTCTAGCAACAAGTTCAAGACTGAGATGTTCGCCAAGCAGAACAATTTCAGTCTTTGGCAACGATGAATGAAAGATGTCCTAGTTCAGAAAGGAATCAAGAATGCTTTGTACGATAAGAAGCCGGAAAAAATGACCGATGAAGGCTGGGAGGTATTGGAGGAGAAGTTCAAAGTTCTATTCGCCTTACCCTCCACGATGACGTTCTCTTCAACGTCATGAATATTGAAATATGTCCAAGTATGTGCACAAATAAGTTGTTTTTTAAGAAACGGTTGTACTCTTTGAAGATGATGGAAACATCACGGTTTTCGGAGCATCTCAACGAATTCAACAGGATTGTTACCCAAGTGTTGAGTCTTCATGTTAAGATCAAGGACGAAGACAAAATGCTGCTATTTTTGTCTTCATTTCCCCCATCATACGAGCACTTGGTGACATTTACGGAAAAGATACCTTGGAAATTGACGAAGTAATTATAGCTCTTTCATTGAGTGAAATCATGAAGACTAATAGTAAAATAACCTAACGATGAAGGTATTAATGTTGATCAGGTTCAACCTGGAGAACGGGGAGATCTAGGAAAAAAGGATCGGGAGATCGGGATCGCTTTAAGTTGAAGGGGAAAGGCAAGGTTGTGACCTGCTATTATTGTAATAAGGTCGGTCACTTCAAGAGGGATTGTTCTAAGTTAAAGAAGGGCTTGCGAGGGAAGAAGAATAATCTGATTCAGATAATACTAATGTGGCAGAAATGTGAGATGGCGAGGTGGTAGTAGTAGTCTCGGTCATCGAAGGTACGGATCATACCACAAATTCTTGGACTTTAGATTCTGGCTGTGACTATCATATGTGCTTTAGTAGAGATGTGTTGGACACCTATACATCCTATCTTGTAAGGGAAAATATGTTTTCATGGAAAATAATGCGAAGTCTAAATGCACTAGGATGAGAATGGTGAAAATCAAAATGTTTGATGGAATTGTACGGACCCCAACGAATGTGATGCTTGTTCCGGATTTATGAAGGAATTTAATATATATATATATATATATATATATATATATATATTGGGCCTTAGACTCCAAGGGTTGCAAGTGCACTGTAGCAGGTGGAGTTATGAAGATGTCTAGGGGAGCAATGGTCGTCATGAAGGATGAGTTAGTCAAAGGTCTCTACAGATTGTCAGGGAGTATAGTTACAGGTGGAGGTGGAGCAACTCCAAGAAATAAGTAAAAGGCAGTTGAGGTGGAGTCGGATGAAAAAATGGAAGATGTTGCAACAAACATTTTAAAGAAAGCATCTACTAGCAGATCGAAATTGTAGGAAGAATGGAAGGAACTCCGAGTTAAAGGTAAAGAACGGAAAATTCACGTGCCTCAGGGCTGGAAAAACGTGCAGTCGAAAGGAAGGTTACTTTTGCCTTAATAGTTGGAAGCATGAAATCAGCGTGCTACAAAGGATGACAACGATGATGGTAGCAAATGGACAGGGTCACTTCGGAACAATGAGATGAATGTGTTTAGAAAATCGATGAAGGAGAAGATCAAGCCTCGCTTGGACTTGATCGTCGCACCACATTGATGAGATTGTGGGTGCACCTCGAGTTAAGGGGGTGCAAGAACCGTGCTCAATCGTAGCGGGTGTGGGGCGTACCTTTTAGTGGGGTACGAGACGAAATGAAGACATTGTCGGGTATCTTCAAGGTGTTTCGAGGATTAACGGAATCCAAGCAAAAGTGGAGACTGTTGGATTTTGTCTTCTATTCTGGGTTAGCTATATTAGTCATTGGGGTTAATCTGGGTGTAACTGGATTCAAGGGTATTTCAATAATTGTATGGGGTTTTCTTGGGGGCTAAGAAATACTTCCTTAGAGGGCAAGAAAGTGGAGATTATATATTGATGTACTCTGTAATCCTAATCCTAAAATCCTGGGATTTGAATTGCATAGTAAAAGGTGAGAAAAGAGTTGACGTAATCTTTCTTCGTGGACGTAGACAATTTTGCCGAACCACGTAAATCGTTGTGTCTTATCTTCTTCATGGATTGCTGCTTGATGATTGTGTGATTTGTGTGTGCATGATTGGACGCCAATCGCGGGGTTTTGCGTCGTTTTCCCTGTGTCACTTTCCCTAACAATTTTTCACTCGTGAAACAATAATCTTCACACATAGGTTCTGCCTCGCACGGTAAGCCCGTAGCTCGGCACGGGACGGGCGGCCTGTTTCGTGCTAGGTCGTGCCATGCCTCCGTACCTATTGTGTCTCTTGTTTCATTGGGCCACTGACATTTTTTTTTTTTTTTTTTTTTTGTTTCGGTTTCGGTCTTATACTTAAAATTTAAATTAGAACATACACACCGAGAATAGCATCATTTCTAGCAGTGTTTTTAGAAGTCTTTCTAAATTGTGGTTGAAGATTATTTTGGATATATTCTTCAAAAAACTCTTTTTTAGCAAAAAAAGAAATGGTAGTTTAGATAAGATGATCATTTTAAAAAGATTTTGCCTATTATTAACAACATTATAAGAAAAAGGGCCCTAACTACTACCACATTGGTAGAAATTTGAGTTTGTGTCCCTGACCCCCCCTTCCCCTTAAGCCCCCTGAATATGTTTGAGTTCACATTTTTTCCTATGCCTTAATAAATGGACGGTACCCCCAGCTTATTCGGCAACATAAATCTTTTTACAATAGTTACATTAAACCTTATCGACCGATCCTTTCCATCTTTAATAACCTTAATAATTTCATAAGCTTGCCAAACAAGAAAAGCTCTAGTTCTCTTGGATGGTCTACTAGAACTAGTGGGTTGTATTGGGAATTCACCTACTTCTTCCTCTTCCAATTCAACAAAATCATCTTCTCCCCCTAAATTAATGGAAGAAGATTGTGTGGGAATTCTTACAGAATATCGTCCAGCTATATTTCAAAAATAAAATTTTAAAGCAAGAAAGATCTATAATAATAGTAATAGCCTTCTTTTTGTGATAATTAATATAAGTGGATCGAGAAGATGAGAGTTAATATAATATATTATAAACTTATAAATATAAAACCCCAAATTTAATGATATAAATACCTCCAGATTTTTTAAAGCCCGTTTAATCTTGTCTCTTGATGACTTGATATGTGACCCCCCAAAAACTTCTTAGAGAGAGTTGAATGCTTTGAAAGAGAGTTAGAGAGTGTAGAGAGAGAGTTTTAAAATTTTGATGAGAAATGAGAATGAGAGAGGTGGGTAATTATAGACTTTGTAAAATTCAAAATGCCACACAAAATACACTTACATGACCATTTTATAGATGTGGGAAGGAGAGAGGGGTAAAATGGACTTTAACAAAAAAAGTGATCGTTTATAGCCGTTTGGGGATGGACTTTAACAAAAGGTGATCGTTTATAGCCATTTAAGGGGGGGGGGGGGGGGGCGCGTAAAATGGACTTTAAAAAAAAAAGTGATCGTTTATAGCCGTTGGGGTGAGGGGGTTGTAAAATGGACATTTTTCAAGAAAAAAAAGAGACTGTTTATAACCGTCCGGCGGGCTTGACAGGCCGTACCCAACCGTGCTTCATGTGCCAGGCTCCTCGGCCCATCATGGGCCGTTGACTCCTTTTCTAGGCCTTGTCGTGCCGGCTCAGCCCATTTGACATCCCAAGGTCCGTCTAACCAACCAAATCACCTTTAAACAACATTAACTGTTCATCGTATGGGAGCTGCTTATCCCAACTCATACTGATTCGATAGTTCTATTTGACTATAGGACTTAATTCACTTTATCCTAGAGATTAAAACGCCATTTACAAATTTGTTGAAACATCAGTTTCATAATAACAAAACAAAACTAATTGCAGTAATTTTACATACATGCACCAAAACGATGTTATAAATTTCTATGGGCTTATTTTAAAAAATCAGGCCTACACTAGGTACCTTGGAATAGAATCAGATGAGCAGCTCATCGAGTTTGCTTGGATTTTGTAGGGCCCTGGTCAGACTCAATTGAATTCGTGCCCCTCAAGACCGAATTAATTTGGCTGAGCGAGGTGGTTTTTTTTTTTTTTTTTTAGTATCAAATTTGTTTTCGGACCATTGCTTTGAGACGTGGAAAATAGTCATGAACATTCTTGCAACTTTCAATTTATGCATCAATTTCTTAATTGAAAATGAAAAAAAAAAAAAAAAAAATGAGATAGAGGCAAGGGTCATGCAATGATTGAAAAAAAAAAAAAAAAGGAATAAAGAATGAAGAGGATTTTACCGGAAAATGCACCACATTTGCCCGTTGCACAAGAAAATGAAAACTATTACCTGATGCAAAAACACAGTCCATTATGCATTGTTTCTTCTATTTTTTTTTTAAACTTTGGAACAAGCGACGCTAGTGTTGCTCTTCGTTAATCTCATATAACCCTATTTTCCCTCATTTGCTCCTATTATTTCCCTTTTCTCCTTCCTTCTTCTCCCACACTGCGTCGACGCCGATGCCCCCTGCCTCTTGTGCTCTCTTCTTCCTTCTCTACCATACTCGTTCCAATATCGATCATTGACTTGAAGCAGGTATGTTCATATATATATGTACCATTTGTTGGAAGTTCCATCCACCATTTTTTTGTTTGCTTTGCTGTTTGGTTGTGTATTTTTGGCTTAATGGCTTCAAATTAGTTGTTAGATGCGAATGGCTGCTGACATTTAGTTTTCCTTCCACTACAATCCATTTCGAGTTTTGAATGGTTTCAAGATGTCCTCCCGTACTCTCTCTGTTTCTCTCTCTCTGCAACTGTGTGCTTGTATTTTGTTTGATTAATGAATATAAGTTGTGTATTGTATTAACACTTGATGGTTTCAAAATGTATTTCAATTTGTATTGTTATAAGCCCTTGTGTATTGTATTGACAGGCTGAAATGAAAATTGTATGCCAAGTGTTTGTTATAATGCTTCATAGGTTGTTGACACCAAAAATGTCACTTTACCTCTTCAACATCAAGAAAGCTGCATGAAGTTGCAACCTGCCATAAATAGGCAATGCAACTTCTCCAAAAAATCAAATCTTGTCAGAATCAAACAAAAACTGCAAGATCCTTAAAGACAGCCAAAGGAGGAGTACACAAGGAGTTTCGGGCCATTTCAGAATCATTTGGCCTAACTTCGCTTCTCCGGCAGCTAAATTGGCGCTCCCGGCGGCGACATCATCGAAGACGTCAAAACTTCGATCAGAGCCTACGGATGACTCCAGCATGTCTCAAAAGGGCTCCATGCCAAATTTCAAGTCAAACCGACAACGTTTGACCCTCCATCAATGCTCAGCAGCAAAATCAAGCCTCCCAGCGGCGGGAACCACCGAAGCCTTCGCTCATCAAACCAAGTGCATGAGTGGCTTCAACATGCTTCCAAAAGGCTGCACGTCGAATTTCAGGTCATTCCGACAACGTTTGACCAGGTTTCGACGCTCCGAAAGAAAATCAAGCCTACCGGCGGCGGAGCTCCTCGGGACCATGGTTTCCAAGACAGAGCCTGTGGATCATCTCAAAATTACTCCAATAGGTTCCCTGTCAAATTTCAGGTCAATCGGACATCGTTTGACCGCACATCAACGCGCAGCATCTCCCTCGCGGCAAAATCAAGTCTACTGGCGACAGGACCCCAAACGGCTTCGAAACTCAAACAAAAGCCTATGGTTGGTCTTATTTATTGCTCAGGAGGCTTCACCTCAAATTTCAGGTCATTCCGACATCATTTGACCAAGTTTCAGCTTCTGGCGGAAAATCAGCAGCTCTACGCGACAAAGTCTTCGGCCTTCCCAGAAAATTGGAAACTTTACACTCTAAAAATGCAAGGATTCTCATCAGGTTTTCTACAGGAAAATCAAGCCAATAAATGAGAAGAAATGTCAGGAAAAATACAGAAGAAAACGGCAACGAAAAAGACCGCAAAACGGACCAAAAAGAGGAGAAAAACCCCCAGGGTCGCCATGGAAGTCCGGGTCACCGGATTTTTCGCCGGTGCCCCGTTTTTCCGTCCCTTTTCGCATTTCGCGCACTTTGGCCCCTGTGGTTTCCTGAAAATGTGATTTTTAGTGCTTGAAATTGACTCATATCTGACGACATCTCAGATCCGCCGTCAAAAGCATAAAATCATCATTGATCGCTCCAAGATCGCCGACCAGTTGACCTAAAAAGCGCTCTTTTTGTCCGACCGATCGAGAAATCGACAAGGCAGATGTCACCGGTCCGCTGCTGGCTATCAATGTCTGAAATTACACGGCCATCCGATGTTGATCAGTATGTAGATCCATCGGTGATCATCTCCAAAAGAATCCTAAAAGACGCGGCGCGGCCCGCGACTCTTCAACTGCTCGGCGACCATTTAATGTAGTTAATTGACTAACTTTATTGCAGTCATTAATTCATTTCTTTGGACGGCCCAATCAGAAGCAAGCATCCAGGAGTTACAAATCAATTAAGTCATGGCATTCAAGCCATGAAACTCCTCCCATTATGGTAATTAAGGTGATTAAAAGCCCTTAATCTCCATCGGCCAATCAGATTCAAGGAAAAAGGAGTTACAAAATTAAGAAATAAATCTTGTAACTCCTCCCATTAAAGCCATTAAAGCCCATAAACTCTCCTAATGGCTACCAAGAGCCTATAAATAGGAGAGCTTTCCGAGAAGAAAGAGATCGGAGCTCGAAAAGAATCCAGAGTTCGTATCCAGAAGAGAATCGAATCCAGACGGATCAAACACAGAAAATCCAGAGAAAGAAAAAGAGAGAAAAACTCTGCTGAAGTTCTGCACCGAGCACCACTACAAGGTGACAAAAAGTCCCTTGGGGGGTACTCCCCCCCAAGGTCCTTGCCTTCTCCCGCTGCCTCCAATGGCTTAGACGTGGCTTTTCAGCCCGTCTGCTTAGCTTTTTATTGGACATAGGACCTTCTCTTGGTCTTTGTCCTCTAAAAACCTGAGGTTATAGCCAAGCCAAGCGAATCAAGAGCATCCACTGTTCTCATCTGCATGGATGATGGCGAAGCCCATACATGGCTTGCGACCGTCAATCTGAACGAGTCCCCCACAATCTCCTGAGAAGTTAGATCCTCCCTTTCTTGCTTTTCATTGTAGTTTGTATTTTTCTAAAGAGACAAAAAAAAATCACAACTCTTGTCTTTCATTATTGATAAGAATTGTAAATCGGCTATAAACGCCAAAATCGGCTATAAATGCCAAAATCGGCTATAAACGCCACAAAATCGGCTATAAATGCCAAAACATCGCCTTTCACGGCAAATAAAAAAAAAATGTCTCTTTTCTTAAATATTTGTGCAATGGAAAACTTGAAAGAAGTTGATTTCCTTTTTACTTGCGATGGTTGATCTCCGGATTACCACTTGCAATTCCAAGTAAAATAGAAAATCTGGCACACCCACACAAAGAAATGTGTTGATGCACGCTTCAGCCCCCCGGGCGCGAAAGGGCCGGACCCGACGGACTCCCACGTCCGCTGACCCCGGTAGCACCCTCGGCAGGAGCGCGTTTCATCAAGTTGGCACACCCGGTGGGACTCGTTCATTTGAGAACACGGTGCTCGGAAATGAAATATTTGCATATCATACTTTTTGCTCTATGCTTATACTTCTTTTCCGGATTCCTTGGCTACTTTCTAGCTGGTAGCCTATGTTGGATTTTGCATCCTAAAAAAAATGAGATGGGATTTTTTGGAAATTTCCATTTCTTTGAGTTTGTTTCCACTCTTTCTCTTTTCAAAAAAAAAAATCCAAAAAAAAAAAAAAAATCAGTTTCCTTAGTTTGAATTCAAAATTGAGAAACTTTGATCCTATCCTATCGTTCTTTGGTGCTTGCAGAAATGTTGAGCCCGTTCGACTAAGGTTTTGGGCCATCGTTTCTCTTCGATGAGTTCATTAGAGATTTCAAAAAAAAAAAAAAATTAATAAAAAATCAAAAAAATCAGTTTTCTTTGTTTGAATTCAAAATTGAGAAACTTTGATCCTTTCTCTTCTAGGCATGTGTGCTCGCGGAAATCGTTGAGCCCGTGTTCGGATCGGGGATTGGGCCATCGTTTCTCTTCGATGAGTCTGTCAGGGATCTAAAAAAAATTTAAATAAATAAATAAAAAGACATAGACCAATAAGGTTAAATCAATTGCGTTCTTTGATCACGATTGATTCAAGAAAAGCCTTGTCCAGAGTGTGGAGACAACTTGACTGTTCTAGGCAAGGGTCCTCCAAACGGGTTCATTAAGTAATCCTACCCTTACCTGGGGGCAATTCTATCAATTGAGGTTTCATAAGACCGGGTTAGGAGGCCTATGTGTACTCTCTCGTCTTCAAATCTTAAAAAATTAAAAAAAATCAAAAATAAAAAAAATAAAAAAAAGATTTTCAAAAAAAAAAATCTTAAACAAAAAAAAAATCAAAATTAAAAATAAAAAAAATAAAAATAAAAAAAAAGATTTTCAGAAAAAAAATCTTAAACAAAAAAAAATCAAAATCAAAATAAAAAAATAATAAAAAATAAAAAAAAAGATTTTCAAAAAAAATCTTAAAGAAAAAAAATATAAATAATATAAAAATAAAAAAATAAAAAAAAAGATTTAAAAAAAAATCATTTCAAAAAAAAAATCTTCAAAAACTCGTCACTTTTGATTTCAGATCTGAGAAATTTTAGTTTCTTCTTTTCTGAGCACTGGCGCTTGTGGAAATCGCCGAGACCGTGTTCAGATTGGAATACCATTTGCTCTCCTTGATGGAACCAATCTTGACATTTCAAAAAAAAAAAAAACTCGTCACTTTTGGATTCAGATTCGAGAAATTGTGGTCTCTTTCCTTCTGAGTACTGGCGCTCGCGGAAATCGTTGAGCCCGTATTTGAATCGGAATGCCACCTGCTCTCTTTGACGAATCCATTTCTGACCTTTCAAAACAGAGAATCCCATCTCATGGATGCGATCTCCAACATTTGTGCATAGCGGTGCTAGTACGCCCTTTCAGGGTCTACTGTATCTGTGACCGGCACATTTGTAACTCCTACCTTATATTCTTCTTATCTCGAGCAAGCTCCGCTTCTCGATAAGTCGAATTTAGGTATACAATTGCTTCTAGCAGTCATTGGAATGCTCATTTCGAGCCTACCATGCTTGCAACCAGAACAATTGTACCCTCTATGGCTTTTTGCCTTCTTCATATTGCTTGGGTCATGTCCCTTGAGCGATTTGAAAAGACAAAATCATAGAATTCCCCATTTATGATCATCATATTCTTGTGATTACTAATGGATGTGGTCTTGTTTCAGAAATTTTGAAACTAACAATGACAGCTTCACTAATCATCACCTTCAATGAAAACAAGCACCAGCTCATGCTTCAACAGAAGCAAACCGAGCGCACTTACAAGCGCCCTGCTAGCTGCCGAAGCACCAAATCCCTCAGCAACTCTCTGAACTCCGGGTCGACCTCGACTCCCCGGACCATCGTCTTCGGGACACTGGGACCATTCCCACTTCCCGAAGAAGAAACTGCTCCTGTCAAAAGGCAGAAGGTCGCCTCGCAACGTGTCACTACTGTGACACCAAAGGCAACTGCCAAGAAGCAGAAGATCGCCCCTCAACGTGTCACTTCTGTGACACCAAGGGCGAACCCCAAGAATACTAAAACCCGTGGCATCCCCTCGAAACCTCAACCAACAACCAACCAGGTCTACCCTAAGACTTGGTCTCCAAGACCTTCCCCAAAACAAAGAAGGTCTCAAACCTCCACCAAGCCAGCATACCTGGCCCCACTCAAAGAGAACCAGTTCTACCCTCTTGCCTACATGAAAGAGGAGAGACCCATCTCCAACTTGACTCCCAAGTCAACCCAGCATGAACCGGCTTGCTCCCACAAGCCCAAAATCAGATCATGCATCACTAGGCCTCTACAAGCACCTGCCAAGGCCTACACTCCTTCAGTTCGACCCTTCATCTCTACAGGGGCTGAACTCGAAAGGTTCAAAGCTTCACTGCAACAGGTAAAGGACCGGGTCCGCATCCTGTCCTTGCCCAATTACAAAGAAGACAAGCTCGGCTGTTGCGCCCGAGGGAGTACATCCTTCATTGTTAAAGCCCAGCCAGAGCTGACTGAAGCTCAAATCGCTCATCGAGCACGCCGCCGTGCGTCATATCGACATAAGAGACTAGAGAAGCAACGGACCCAGCCTCCTACACTTCAAGTCTCCCACAAATGGGTCGAAAAAGAAAGACCCGACCAAGTTGCTGCCGTCCATATGGTTGGAAAAACCAGAAGACGCCAAAAGTCAGCATCAAAAATCCATGTCCGACGTCCGGTGACCCGTAGCGTCACCAGGACATGAAGACATCCCGAAGAATCTCCTGCCCCTTCAAGCCAAGGACGGGAGAGTAATCCTTCATCAAGCTCTTCATTAAAAAGAATGAGCCCCAGCTCAGTCACCAGGACGGTTTCTTCGTTTGAATCCCGAGGAATGAGCGTCCTGGTTACAAATTCTGAGCCACCACCTTAGAATCCACCTCAAGATGATGCGCTCACAAGCATCCAGCAGTTGGAACAAGGCCAGCAGAGGATTGAAACTCTGATGGAAAACCTTCTCCTTGTTGTCCAAAATCAGGTGAACAATGAGCCTCCTCCGAATCATCGCAATAACGAGGAAAATTGTGAAGAAAATGAGTCACGTGCCCTTACCAAAAAGGACGTAGACAGTATCCTCGCCAAAGCTAAAGAAGAGGATATACTCAAAGAGCATGGGATCAAGCCACCATATCCCTTATGGATGGACTCAGTCCCATTCCCAACAAAATTCAAACATCCTACTCTCCAAACATATACGGGGAAAGGATCAGCCAGACAGCACGTCATCCACTTCAAGATTTTGACGGGAGCTATCGCGGATCAATATGCACTCAAGATTCGCCTCTTTGCAAGTACCCTAAAAGGTACGGCCTTCGATTGGTACTCCACTCTTCCGGAGGACTCCATCCAAAATTGGGCCATGCTAGAGACACGCTTCCTGACTCACTTCAAAGGTGAG
The DNA here is from genome assembly GCA_028538565.1 of Umbellularia californica. NCBI lineage: Eukaryota > Viridiplantae > Streptophyta > Magnoliopsida > Laurales > Lauraceae > Umbellularia > Umbellularia californica. The sequence goes on along the minus strand of JAPQWN010000010.1, from coordinate 10,417,016 downwards.
GATCATCCCGCTACTATGGCTCAGCTTTGTAGCCTGAAGCAGGGGGAGAATGAGTCAACATACGACTTCATTCACAAGTGGAAAGCAATGGCGTACAAATGCTCAGATGTACTGCCACAAGCGTCGCTAGTCGACATCTGCCGAAACAACATGAGAGATAGAATCCGCTCCATGATCATCGGCAACAAATCAAAAAACCTGGGAGAACTCCTGGAAGCTTCTATGGAAGCTGAAACGGTGATTAAAGACCTCAACAGTCAGAAGTCATCAAGAAAAAAGCCAACCGCCATTGTAACCTCTAAACCAAAGAAAAAAGAGGTCCTCAATATGCAAACCAAGTCAGCTCCTCAGCAACCAAAGAAAGCTGAAAACAGAGCTGCAGGTAAGAGACCTGAACTCTCTGATGCCTTCAAAGAGCGAGTAGAAAAGAAATACCCGTTCGATGAAGATGTTGACGAAATCTTCGGGGCTCTCGTGGCAAACGGCAAGCTCACCTTGCCTGAACCCAAAAGACCGGGCGATGTTGGCAAAACCAACGATCCTCGGTACTATCCATACCACCAGATGGTCTCGCATCCTCTCAATTAATGCTTTGTTGTGAGAGAGAAGATAAACGAGATGTGGAAAAATGGAGTCATCACCTTTGACAAAAACTATGGGTCTGCCTCCGTCAACATGGTGTCACGTGGACAAACACCAAAATCACCAGAAGAGAAGATCACTACTTCCTTCAAGGTGATAAAAAGAATTCAAACGTCCGAAGTGTTGGCTCCTTACCCGACACCAGACGAACAACCCATATGGGTACATCCCGATCTCCTGGAAGATGAAAACTGGGAGATCGTAAAAACAAAGCCGACAGCTCAACAGCGAAGGCAGGCTAGGAAACATCTCCTCAGGCTCAAACGGCAAGAGAAGACCCAGCCAAAACAAGAAGTCAATGAAAAGGCAGAGGCCTCCTCTACCACTTCACTCGGGGCAACAGAAACGTCCCTTCCAGAGACTTCAAAGGCGGTAAGAAACTTCACTCTCAGTGATTTCATGCCGCCTCGATTCAAAAAAGAAGTTATACAGGGGGCATCATACTCTTGCAACTCGGTAGTTGGATTCTCCATTGATGGATACGAGTCCAGCGACACCGACGATGGATTCGAGCCCAACTACACCGATGAGTGGGAGGAATCCCTTGAAACAGGAGAATATCTCTCCGATGAAGAATGGGTTCCTGAAACTCACCTTATGCCAGTAATCTGGTATAACCCTTTGCAACCACAAGGATCCTGGTCTGATGATGAAGAAGATCAAGTGGTTGCACAAGAAGATGCTGTTAACCCAGCACCTGTCGTTGCTCCACTGGAAATCAACCATGTTGAGCCACAAAGAGCAGACGAAGAAGAAGATTTGGCTCCAATGCCTGATCTTGAAGAATATGCGAGGATCTTGCAGCATCTCGCTCCAGAACAAGAGCAAGACCACGTCAACGAGATTCCTCACAATCCAGAGCCAGAAGTCCCTGAAGCCCACCAGGTACCTCCTCCCTCAACTCCTGAAAATGGAGAAAATTGCTGGGTAGACGATCCTCTTACATTTGAGGATGAGTCTGACTCCGAGCAGACAACGTCTCCTTTAAGAGCTGCCTGTAATGTGATAATTCGGGATTATAGCTCTTCCGATGCATCATCTGATGAGATCACTTACACACCGGCGACACCTAGCACCATATCTTCTGGGGCTACCTCGTCTCGCGTGACTTTCACAGAGATGACACCCTCTCAGGCTTCGTCCCCTGAGACTGTGACTTCAGAACTCACGCTCTTCCCGACTCATCATCATGAAGAAAACCCAACTTGGGATGATGGATGGGTCAACGAAGAAGAAAAGCTGCTGGATGCTGTTCAGGACTCGCTCCTGGAAAATGCTCCATGCAACACAATCACTGAGGATGGCAATTCTGCTGCAGACGCATCCTCAGTAAATGAGAAACGACAGCCTCTTGATCCTGAGGACAATCTTCCAAGCGAAGACCCTTCTCAAGAAGCTCTCGAAGTTGGTAGAGGCACCCGCTCGGGCCGAGACTACCACAAAAATTACAACCAATCTTCCTTTACTTATGTAAATCCTTCGGGAAAAGATGTTGTAAGCGCCCCCAGTGGCAACAATGATGAACGTGCAGGCCCTAAGGAGGCTTTCAAGTATGATTTGATCGAGCACTTCAAACACAAACCTGCACGACTGCACATCCTGGATTTATTACGAATGTCTCCACGCACTCGTGATAATCTCATCTCAGAATTACAAAAACTGAATGAGGATGTCGACAAACATGCCCCGCAAGTCCTCCAAATTGAAATGGACTACCGGGTCAAAAACTCTGAAACTTCCTCAAAGGGAGAAACGAAAACTGAGGGATCATGCATTGAATGCCTCTCGGTGCAAAAAACAGCCAGTGCAACCATCGCCTTCACAAAGGACGACCTCCTACTTGGCGAAGCAAGGCACAACCGACCCCTGTACTTCACAGGGTACATCAAGGAAATGCCTATACACAGAGTTCAGGTCGACCCAGGTTCTGCACTCAACCTCATCTCCACTTCGGCTCTCGAAGAGTTGGGCATCCCACCCAGCAAGCTAAGCCACACATCTGTATCTATCTTTGGATACGATGGGAGTACTCAAAGGCCTATCGGAAAAATCAGGTTCAAATTGCAGATCGGTGATCTTATCTCTGAAGTCACTGTGTATGCAATAAAAACCCCTTCATGCTACAACATCCTTCTCGGACGCCCCTGGATACACGAGAATGGTGTTGTCCCTTCAACTCTACATCAATGCATCAAGTTCGTCGGCGACGACAGCATGGTACATCGAGTGTTTGCGGACAGAAGACCCTTCAAAGGTAAAGAAGTCCACTTCGCAGACTCCCAGATGTATGAAGGAGAAAAAGAAGAAGAGGAAATAGCACCCTTTGCTGAAAATCTCCAGAAAGATAAAGGCAAGGCTCCTCAAAAATCACCGGAAGAAAACAAACACTCCGGTAAATCCGAAGAGAGCAGTCAACCTCCCTTCGTCATCTCCTCAAATCTTCAAAGCCTTTGGTCATCACAACCAGAGTGAAGAAGGCAAAGCAAAAGCCTGGGGGCAAATTTGTTGTCTCTTTCGTGTCTATCAAGCAAGACACGGATTCGGACTCAGAGCCAGAAGACGACACCTCGTCAAGCCAAGCTGACACTCAACAAGTTCAGCCTGCTCTCACTCCGATGAAGACACCTGCTGACGTAGAAGATCCTACGTATGCTTCCTTTGTTGTTCCGGCAACATCATCAAAGAAAAGGCCGATCTTCTTCCATAGATCGGACGCTTCTTCATCAAACTCCATGCTGGAACCTTTCCAAAATGAAGGTATGCCTCAGCTATCTCTATATAGTCCTGTGGCACAAGCAATTATGAAGAAAATGGGCTATGATGCTCAAAACCCAGTTGGTTTGGGAGAAAGACGCGGTATTCTCACGCCATTGGGGCCCGCCTTGACCAAAAGCCAGCTGGAAGATTGGAGACTCTACGGTCATGTAGAAAAGTCTTCATATGGGTTAGGGTATGATCCCGACACTCCTCTGAGACAGTTGACACAAAAGCTTAAAAGTCGTTTTACCGACCAAGCCTCAACATCTCAAGTCCATGAAGACATCGATCTCCCTGGATATCTCTTTAAAGAGTTACTTGACAAAGATCCTGGAAGCTCATCCAATTGGTACGATTTCTCTGATGATAAAGAGGAATCGTCCGATAATACAGACTTGTGCTATTCTGACCCAGAAGAGCCCTCGTCTCCAAAAGAAGTACCTTGCTTCGACCCAGTTTCAACAGGCGATTGGGACCATCTCATAGCGAGCCTTGAGAAGATCACCAATCAAGAAGACCCGTGGAAAGGAACAAACCCTCGGTCTACAAGTGCCCTTGGAATCCCAGAAGGTTTCGTTGAGCTGGAAGCCTCCGAAAATATTGTGGAGGAACCACCTTCGAACCTTCTAACAGAAGATCCTGTTGAAAAGATAGACTTGGGAACACCAGATAACCCACGTCCTATATTCATAAGCAAGAATATAAAGGATGATGAGTTACCCGAGTATATCGCTTTTCTTCGTGAGTTCGTTGATTGCTTTGCATGGTCCTACGTTGAAATGCCTGGTTTAGACCCCAAAGTAGCAGTCCACAAACTCAATCTTCAAGAAGACATCAAGCCTGTCAAACAAGGCCAAAGAAGATTCCGTCCAGATGTGATGGATAAAATTGAACAAGAAGTTCAAAAGCTCAAAAGCGTCGGCTTCATCCGTGAGGAACAACATCCAGAATGGTTGGCCAACATTGTCCCCGTGACAAAGAAAACCGGGCAGATCAGGGTCTGTATTGACTATAGAGACCTGAATGGCGCTTGCCCTAAAGATGAATTCCCGCTCCCCATACCGGAGGTGATGATTGACAATACCTGCGGATTCGAGCGAATGACATTCATGGATGGCTTCTCTGGTTACAATCAGATAAAGATGCATCCCGAGGATGAAAAGCACACTTCATTTTGGACTCCATTTGGCGTGTATTGCTACACTGTCATGCCATTTGGTCTGAAAAATGCTGGTGCCACATATCAGAGGGCTATGATGAAAATATTCCAAGATATACAGCACAAGACGGTCGAATGTTACGTTGATGACCTTGCCGTCAAAAGCAGAAGAAAAGAAGACCATCTCAAAGATCTTCGGGAAGTCTTCCTCCGACTTCGCAAACACAAACTGCGAATGAATCCTCTAAAATGCTTCTTCGGCGTCTCGTCGGGTAAGTTTCTTGGATTCCTTGTTCGGAAAGCTGGAATAGAACTTGACCCCATAAAAGTCAAGGCTATTCTAGAAATGCCCTCTCCAAGAACCTTGAGAGAATTAAAAGGGCTCCAAGGGAGATTGGCCTACATCAGACGGTTCATCTCCAATCTTTCGGGGAAATGCCGTCCATTCTCTCGATTGATGAAAAAGGGTGTAGACTTTGTCTGGGATGCCGACTGTGAAGCCGCATTTCAAGATATCAAGTCATACCTGACCAAACCTCCAGTGTTAGCTGCCCCTGCCACTGGAAAACCATTCATCTTGTACACAAGAGCTCTTGATCATTCTGTAGGCGCTCTGCTTGCACAAGAGAATGGTGAGGGAAAGGAAGCTGCTCTATATTACCTCAGCCGCATGCTAGTAGGTGCAGAGCATCGTTACTCTCCAGTCGAAAAAGAATGCCTTGCAGTGATGTTCGCCGTACAAAAGCTACGTCACTACTTGCTTTCCAACACAGTCTACCTCGTCTCAAGGATCAACCTCTTGAAGGTCCTTGTTACAAAGGCCGGTTCTCTCAATGCCCGACTGGCAAAATGGTCCATCCTCTTGTCACAATTTGATATTAGGTATGTACCACAAAAAGCAGTCAAAGGCCAAGCTCTAGCAGACTTTCTCGCAGAGCATCCATTGCCTAAAGATTCTCCACTCAGAGATGATCTCCCAGACGAACCTGTCTACAACGTGGAGACTTCCTCACCAAATGCCTCCTGGGACATGTACTTTGACAGTGCAACCAGGACAAATGAAAACAGAAAGCTGATCTCGGGAGTTGGCATCCTCTTTGTTAGCCCTAACAGATACATGATTCCACATGCTTTCTCTCTATTGGAACCATGCACAAACAATGCAGCTGAATACCAAGCTCTGATCCTAGGATTGGAACTCGCCATTGAATCCTCTATCACCATGCTGGAAGTCTTTGGAGACTCTCAACTGATCGTCAACCAGATGAATCAGAAATATGAAGTCAGGAAGCCTGATCTGCTGCCTTACTACAACAAGGCACAATCGCTTCTGCAAAAGTTTGACATCTGCAACATCACCCACATTCGTAGAGGTGAAAACATCCGTGCAGATGCCCTGGCTGGACTTGCTGCATCTATGGCAATTCAAGAAGGGGAAAACATGCAAATTACAGTGTGTGAGAGAAGGATCCTCCCTCCTCTTAACACACACCAAGCAGTTGCTGAATGCCACCGAGTGGTTGGAAGTCGGATCTCTATCCTTCAAACTTCAATCGGCGACTGGAGGGATCCGTTCATTGATTACACTATGTTCGGAATCCTACCTGAAGATCCAAAAGAACGGGTAAGCATCCAAAGGCGAGCCCCAAACTTTCATTTGGATATCCCTTCAAAGATCCTTTACAGGAAATCCTTCAACGGAGTACTTCTACGCTGCTTGTCACAACAAAAGGCCGAAGAAACACTTAAAGAAGTTCATGCTGGTCTTTGTGGAGCCCATCAGGCAGGTCCTAAGCTCTATGATCAGATAAAAAGGTTAGGTTACTATTGGCCTACCATGGTAGCTGATACAATGCAATTTGCCAAATGCTGCCAGCTATGCCAAGTTCACGGAGATTACATTCACATGCCTCCGGAATGGCTACACCCTACAGCAATCTCGTGGCCTTTCGAAGCCTGGGGTATGGACATCATAGGTCCTATTTCTCCCCCTTCAAGCAAAGGTCATCGCTTCATCTTCGCCGCAACGGATTATTTCTCCAAGTGGTCAGAAGCATTTGCGTTCAACGAAATGAAGACCTCATCAGTCCTTCAATTCCTACGCACCAACATCATTTGTCGTTTTGGCATACCTAAAAGATTCGTCCATGATAACGGACCACAATTCCGGGATCATCGATTCTACAGGTTCTGCGACAAATACAAAATTCAAAGCTGTCCTTTGACTCCATACAATCCGGCAGCAAACGGATTAGCAGAAGCCTTCAACAAGACACTCTGCAAAATCCTCAAGAAAATGGTCTCTAGTCACAAAAGAGATTGGAGCGACAAGATGTTTGAAGCCTTGTGGGCCTATCGAACCACCGTTCGAGGACCAACCCATAGCACACCATTCTCCTTGGTCTATGGATGCGAAGCTGTCGTGCCCCTAGAGGTACAAATTCCTTCTCTGAGGGTATCTCTACAAAATGACATGACTCAAGAAAGCAATGTCAAATTGCGACTCCATGAGCTGGACAATCTCGACGAGAGACGGCTCGAAGCTCGACAAAGCATTGAACTTTACCAAGCACGCATGGCAGGATCTTTTGACAAAAACATCAGGCAACGCGCCTACAAAAAGGGTGACTTGGTTCTTGCGGTAAAAAGACCAATGGTCTTCGCTCACAAGTCCAAAGGCAAGTTTGAGCCAAAATGGGAGGGACCCTACGTCATCGACAAGGTCTTCTCCAACGGCGCATATGCCCTCCTAAACATGGAAGGCGACAGGTGTATGCTGCCCATCAATGGCAAGTTCTTGAAGCGGTACTACCCTTGAAGACTTACCCAACTGGGTAAGAGCAATGCCTGTATGGCCAAAACCTGTTCTCAGGTACTCGCTCGTCAAACCCACTCTCTTTAGAATTTTCATATCAAATGTCAAAATTTCTAGAGATTCAAAAACAATGCTTACTTTTACCGTTTCATTGTTCAAAAACAAAAAAAATCCAAGTTTAGGAGCCTCTCCCTGACTTGACCAAAACTTTCGATCCTTGAACCAAAATTCATGGTTTGAAACAAAAATCCGGATTCAGGGATTTCCACCCTAGTCCACCTTACCTTTTACTGCCAAATGGTTTTAGGTCAAAATTTACGACCCTCGTGTCTTTAAACAAAAAAAAAATGGTTTTTCAAAAACCGCGGGGAAGTGACACTTCGTCGATACTCGCAAAACTCAAAAAATCGGAAGGATGCGAACCCCATTCGATACTTCCAAAACCTCTAAAATCGTGGAGACACAACATTTCAGTTGATATCCACAACCCAAATTTCAAAGGTTCGAGAAAACCTAAAATCGTGGAGACACAACATATCAGTTGATATCCACAACCCAAATTTCAAAAAAGGGGTTCGAAAAAACCTAAAACCGTGGAGACGCAACATATCAGTTGATATCCACAATCCAAATTTCAAAAAAGGTTCGAAAAAACCTAAAAATCGTGGAGATGCAATGTTTTGATATCCACAACCCAAAGGTTCGAGAAAACCGCAAATTTCAAAAATCAAAGGGAAAACGACATCAAGTCAGTACCCGCAAAACAAAATTTTTGAAAAGCAAGGATGCGACATTCCATCGATACTTGCACCCAAATCCGTGAGGAGGCGAAATTCCATCGATACTCGCAACCGAATGAGCAAGGATGCGACATTCCATCGATACTTGGAAGACCATTCAGCAGGGAGGCGACTCTTAGTCGATACTTGCATTTTTAAAAACCAAAAACCTGGCTCTTTTGCCAAAACCGGCTATCAATGCCACCAAATCGGCTATAAATGCCACACAAAAAGAAAACCTGACTCTCATGTCAAAACCGGCTATAAATGCCACAAACCGGCTATCAATGCCACAAAAAATTGGCTTTCACGCCGACAAACCAAAACTTGGCTTTCAAAAAACCTGACTATCAATGCCACCAAACCGGCTATAAATGCCACAAATTGGCTATCAATGCCACCAAACTGGCTGTAAATGCCACAAAAATCCGGCTTTCATGTCAAATTCGTTTCCCCTACCAAAACAATCATTTGACAAAAGATTTTCACAAAATGACAAAGCTTTTGATCAAATCCCATTTAGCAATTACTTTCATCACAAAAAGATTTAAGTGAGCGTAAGGAAAACAAAAAAAAAATAAATAAAAATAAAAATAAAAATAAAAAAAAGAGTACCGAAAAATACATGTGGTACCAAAGCAAAAAAAAAAAAAAGGTGTTCACAAACACTACAAAAAAAAAAGAGTACCAAAAAATATACATGTGGTACAAAAAAAAAGAAGAATAGTTTCTGCTACAAAAAATCAGGAGCTCAGCCAAAAATGGTCTCCAGCCAAAGCTTCAGCTCCTCAAGCAAACTTTTGGCCTCAGCCGTCAGAGTTTCCAAGGCACGCTTCTTCAGGAACTTGCCATGAGATGCTGGCGAATGCCGTAACCCTTCTTTTACACAGGGAAGCTTTTCCCCAGCAGTTTGCCATTGTTCGTTTTCTAGAGTCCTCCTCTCGAGAACTTGACCGGCATCTGCAACCCTACGAATCAGAGCACTCTCCCTGTCACGAGCCTCTGTTATAGCAGCCCACTTGGCAGCGACTTGTGCCTTCAAATGCTCAAGACGTTTCCTGGCCTCCTTAACTTCTCTATCAAGAACGTTAAGGTCATGCCTCAATCCGATGATGGCCAGCTCTTCCAAGTTCTTCTCCCGAACTAGCTGCTTCTTGCTTTGTGTAGCCTCATTCAGGTCAGACTTAGCCTTATCAGCAGGGTCCAAGAACATCTCCTTGAAGAATTGGTCGTCAGGGAAATCCATGGTCTCAAACCACTTGTCACCCAGTGCAATGATCTTATCAATGATCGCCCTGGCACCTGTGGCATCCAGACCAACCTCTTCGGTATCAGTGAGAATCTCTTGTACATGTGGGATCATGCCAAATCCGGCATCCAGGTGTCCAGAAAAGAGAGTCTCGACCCAAGAACTCAAAACCCGAGCCAGCACCTTCTTCGCAAATTGAAGAGACGAACTGGATGAAGATTCACCCTTCTCCGTTGATCGGCTGCTCATGTCATGTCCCATTGGAAGAGTAACAAAAGAACTCTTCCCACTTGGAGCCACTAGAGAAGGAATCTCAGCACGAGGTATCTCCTCTATCGCGTCAGAACTGGTTGTAGGAGTCTCTACCTCTGGCATCCCTTGCTCTGGTTCTGAAGAAAGCGATGGACTCTCTTCTGTCACTTTAAAACCTGCAAATGAAACACAAAAAGGTATGAATATGATCCTGTTAAAAAAAAAATCATCAGGGTCATCACTACAAAGTACATTCTTCGACGACTGGCGTAACACTCTCTTCCTCCATGAACTCATCGGAAGCATCATCAACATTTGCGTCCATTGATGGTTCAAAGTCATCGGAATCCTGTGGCAAGTCAGCTGACAAGAAAAATGTTAGCAAATCAAGTCGCAGGCAAAAAAAAAAAAAAAAAAAAAAGAGAAAGCGAAAGAAGTTATACCAATTGGAGATTCTGGAATCATTCTAGAGTCCCTCGGTTCTTCTTCAGATGCCATAACCGGCTCCATCACCACCTCATCGGTCGGAACCTCAAGCATCGCCAAGTCTTCATCCTCTGCTAAAAAAAAAGCAGCAGCAGGGTGAGAAAACAAATCAGAACATGGAAAGCCCCATGAAAGAAGCAGAAAAAGAAAAAGGAAGAATCATACCTTCACCGATGGTCTCTTCTTCCCGAATCCTCTTCTCCGGAGGTTCGTCAGCTTCCCCTGGCACCTCCTCATTGACAGTGAGAGGGACTTCCACATCAGGAGAGTCTTCGTCCCGCCTCGTGTGACGCTGACTCCTCTTCCTCTTACTTCTGTGGGCTCGCTTCCTAGAAGATCCTGCCCCACTGTCAGAGTCAGGTCTCCCACTTGGCTCCTCACTGGATGGTCTGCTCTTGCCAGTAGACTCCACGGAAGCTCGCCTCTGTGCCGCTTGCATCCAAGCGTCGAGCTCAGCTTCCTCCTGTTCTAGCTGCTCCAAAGCCTCATCAGGTACTTCCCGAACAGCTTCAGAACTAATGACGCCCTGGTCACCGAGAAAGCCTATCTTGTGCTTCTCTCCAGAAAGGAAGGCCCAAACTTCCTCTCGCCGGACGCCATCCGACTTTCTAGTACCTTTCCCCGAAGACAGCTTTACATCAAGCTCCTTCTTGGAAAGCCCCCGACATGCCAAAAAGCTCTCCGCGAACCACTTCGTGAAGCCGGCAGTTCGGAAAGTCGACAGCTCAGGATAAGAAATCGTGGCAGTAGTGTCTTCAGCACTATAAAAAGCCCATGCATTTCTGCCATCCTGCAAACCTCCAAAACGCTTCACCATACTAGAAGGCGCCCCAACAACGCCTTGAGAGAAGCCCAACTGAAGTGCAAAGCGAGAAGGTACATACGGCTGGATGTCGACGAAAAGATGTCTACGGTACACCATCGTGCCGACTCGTATGCTGAAAAGCCACTCCTTCTCTGCATTGGTCAAAGAGTAATACCTTCCCGACCCTGCTCTGGTAGAGTCTCGGGAGGCACCAAAATCAAAAGCCTTCTTCCGCAACTCCGGAGAAAGCTTAACTAAAGACTGCCCCATCTTGACGTCCCTGAACCGTCGGATCCTCATGCGGACAAACAAAAGTGATTCGGATACGGCTTTTCCCTTAGCCAATCGAATCATCAGAGGATCATCATCCTGTGCAGCACCCAACTGGTGGAAGCCAGGGCAGTGGTACACAAACCACCAATAAAAGATATGGGCTGAAAATACCCTATTCATAGGGAGCCTAAGCCGAACCAAAAAAGCAGCAGCCTGCAGTTCGGTACACAAGTAGGAGTAAAGAGCAGGCACCAAAGCAAGCCGCTCTCCAAACGCCATCTGACAAGCCGGAAAAATACAATGCGGCCTGATGTGTGTTCCATCTCCTCCAGCAAAAATAGCCTCACCTAGCCAATAAGTGAGGTAAACTGCAATTTCTCTCCGCAGTGCAATGTCAGAACAAATTACATCTGTACCTGCGAAGAAGTCTTTCAACTCTTCTTGTATGGCGGAAGCCTTCTTCCGGTCCTCCAGGGTCATGCTGTCAGAAGACTCTTCGCTGTCAAAGAAGTTGAAGAATGAAGAGCCATAACTCTTCCAACTGCTGGACCTGACTTTCGAGCCCTCCTTCTCCTTCAAAAAATCATAGAAGGCGACGAGCTGAAAGTATAGGAGTCTGAACTCCTCTAACTGCTCCTCAAGGACGCTGTCAATCGGCATGAACTCCTCATAGAGTTTGCCAAGGATGGGCAATCCAGTAATGGCGCTCAACTCCTTCAAGGAAAAACCAATCTCACCATTCGTTACAACGAAGGTATTGGTTTGTGGAAGAAATGATTCCAACATGGCCATGAAGGCCTTGTCGGAAAAATCCACGGTATCTCTGAAGGCACGGACCGCGTCAAAAATCCCGGCTTCCTTCAAAATGGTGCCACCAATCAGCAGGATGCGGTCAGTCCACGACTTCCAATCGGAGTCAACACTGAAACGGCCACGAAGTCGAAAAGGCTTCACCCAATTGCTGCCGTCACCGCTAAAAACGCCAAGGCCCACCGGTCCCAAATCGACCGACGGATAATCAGAGCCCTGATAGCCGCTGGCTGGCATCAACATGTCCATTTGGGCAGGCGACTTCTCTGCAAAACCGGAAGGTCCACCAACAAAAACCCCGGTCTTGATCACACTGGTCCTCTTCACCCAGCTCAGAGGATCTTCCTTCTTAGGGCACGTGGGAGAAAGGCTCAGGATCGAGATGGTCCGATCAAAAGACGACCGGGTAGAAATAGTTCTTTCTTCACCATCTGCTGTGTAAGAGAACTGAAAACATCTCCTTTGGTATGTCAAGTCGTCGGGGACTGCATCTCCAAAGAAGAAGGTAGGCTTGGGCAAAACCCTCAGATCGTCCATAACCCAAGGACGGTTGCTTACCATGATCTTATAATATTCCTCACTCTTGAGAGCGATCAGTTGTTGCCTCATCTCATCTCTGTTGAGAGAGTCGCACTCTTCCAAGTTTCTCTCAACATACTGGACCTTCTCCCAGGCCTGCTGAATCGCCGCATTAGAAGATCTAGCGGATCGATGAGGTACGCTTGTAGCAGGCTCTTTACCCTTGTTCGTTCTGGAGGAACCACCTGCAAAGGTTGGAAAAGAAAAAAAAAAGATCATCATCAAAATGACAGGATTTCGCTAAAAGAAAATCTGGCAAAATTTTGGCATGGTTCCGGGGCAATTCCGAAGAAAAGGGAAATACCCCGAAAGAAATAGAAAGTTTGAAGATGGGCTCAACATCGCTGCGAGCTCCGAAACTCCAAACTTTCGAAACCTCAAAATCTCCGCAAAATCAAGAAGGGCTCAACATCGCTGCGTGCTCCAAATTCCCAACATTTGCAAAGATTTTCAGGTATGCTATCATGCTCTCAAATTCAATCTACAAAAAGTACATGCATGAACATCTAGATTTGCATAAAAACGCATCATCATGATGAGCAACAAAAAAAAAAAAAAAAGAAAAAAAGAAAGAAAGAAAACAGCAAAAAAAAAAAAAAAAGAAGAAGAAGAAAAAAAAAAAAAAGAAGAGGAAAGGGGCTGGCCCACCAGGCCGTGGCCCACAGGCCACGTGGCCGTACGGACCAGATCCGTACGGATCTGTCCGTACGGCCCACAATAAAAAAAAAGAAAACGTGCAAAAAGAAAAAGAGAAAGAAAGAAGCACGAGAAAAAAAAAAAAACAGAAATCACGTGAATAAAAAAGAAAGCGTGGAAAAAGACAAAAAAAAAGAGAAGAAGAATAGAAAGAAAAGAAAAAGAAAAGAAAAAAAAAAGAGAGAGAAACTTTCTTTTTTTACCATCCTATTCTCTACATGGAGTTTTCTTGAAAGAAAAAGAGAGAAAACTTACTTGAAGCCATTGATGGAGAAGAAGAAGGAAAAAGCTTGAAGATCCTTGAAGAAGAAGAACTCTTGGTCTTGGAGCTCTCTTGAGATTGTTGCAAAAGAAAGCAATAAGGGCAAGAGATCTAGCCTTCTCCTTGCTTTTATAGAAGAGAGCAAATCAAAGAAGGAAACAAAAAAGAAAGGTAAGTGCTATTAATTAGTAACCTTACCAAAAGAGAAGGAATTAGAAAGATTCTTTCCCAAAAAGAAAGATGTCTTTGAGAGATTTTCTCCCAAAATCAATCAATGAGAGATTCTCTCCAACAAAATAGGAGATTGGAGATTCTTTCCCAAAAAGAAAGATACCTTGAGATATTCTCTCCCAAATTAAGGGAATATGAGAGATTATCTCCCATAAAGATATTTTTAGATATTCTCTATCCAAGTGAGATATCTTTAGATATTCTTTACAAATATGACACCATATGAGATCTAGGCCATCTCCAAAGCCTAAGGTCCCATGGGTTAGCCCATATGAGCCAGGTTTGACCACCTAGGCACTAAAAAAAAAAAAAATGGGCTTTTAGTCAGGAAAAAAAATCCCTCTTACCAAGAGCATACAAAAATGGTTCCATGCCTCTTTTGAGTTGATTGAACCATACAAAAAAAAATTTCCAAGCCGCATGAGCTTCCAAAGAATCAAACCATCCAGCCTCATATACCAAATTGAGCCAAAATCTTGAAATTGACATTCCACAAAAATCCAAACCACTCCAATGGACCCACACAGTCCCAAAGAGTGACCAAAAACCAAATCCTGGTCCCCTAACCTGCCACATACAGCTTGTTAGGTCACAAGACCAAAACCAAAAACCAAATCATGATCCCCCTACTTGCCACATACAGCTTGTTGGGTTACAAGGTCAAAACCAAAACCCGACCCCCTAACCTGCCACATACAGCTTGTTAGGTCACAAGGTAAAAAACAAAAACCCAAATCCACATCCCTGATGTCATCTTCAAAACTTTGCCTCGAGATGGTACTTGATTCCTTTCATTACCATAAAATTCCCCTGGAAGCTCAAAGGCTACTCTACCAAAGGAAAGATCGCTCAAACACTCTTGGTCAAGACACAAGCTCTCCTTCAAAAATCTCTTTGAGGCACATCGACTACAAAAGTCAAGTAACTCGTCGCTGTACCTCGAGGGGGCATTTGTTGACACCAAAAATGTCACTTTGCCTCTTCAACATCAAGAAAGCTGCATGAAGTCGCAACCTGTCATAAATAGGCAATGCAACTTCTCCAAAAAATCAAATCTTGTCAGAATCAAACAAAAACTGCAAGATCCTTCAAGACAGCCAAGGGAGGAGTACACAAGGAGTTTCGGGCCATTTCAGAATCATTTGGCCTAACTTCGCTTCTCCGGTAGCTAAATTGGCGCTCCCGGCGGCGACATCATCGAAGACGTCAAAACTTCAATCAGAGCCTACGGATGACTCCAGCATGTCTCAAAAGGGCTCCATGCCAAATTTCAAGTCAAACCGACAACGTTTGACCCTCCATCAATGCTCGAGCAGCAAAATCAAGCCTCCCGGCGGCGGGAACCACCGAAGCCTTCGCTCATCAAACCAAGTGCATGAGTGGCTTCAACATGCTTCCAAAAGGCTGCACGTCGAATTTCAGGTCATTCCGACAACGTTTGACCAGGTTTCGACGCTCCGAAAGAAAATCAAGCCTACCGGCGGCGGAGCTCCTCGGGACCATGGTTTCCAAGACAGAGCCTGTGGATCATCTCAAAATGACTCCAATAGGTTCCCTGTCAAATTTCAGGTCAATCGGACATCGTTTGACCGCACATCAACGCGCAGCATCTCCCTCGCGGTAAAATCAAGTCTACTGGCGACGGGACCCCAAACGGCTTCGAAACTCAAACAAAAGCCTATGGTTGGTCTTATTTATTGCTCAGGAGGCTTCACCTCAAATTTCAGGTCATTCCGACATCGTTTGACCAAGTTTCAGCTTCTGGCGGAAAATCAGCAGCTCTACGCGACAAAGTCTTCGGCCTTCGCGGAAAATTGGAAACTTTGCACTCTAAAAATGCAAGGATTCTCATCAGGTTTTCTACAGGGAAATCAAGCCAATAAATGAGAAGAAATGTTAGGAAAAAAACAGAAGAAAACGGCGACGAAAAAGACCGCAAAACGGACCAAAAAGGGGAGAAAAACCCCCATGGTCGCCGGCGACCATGGAAGTCCGGGTCACCGGATTTTTCGCCGGTGACCCGTTTTTCTGTCCCTTTTCGCGTTTCGCGCACTTTGGCCCCTGTGGTTTCCTGAAAATGTAATTTTTAGTGCTTGAAATTGACTTATATCCGACAACATCTCAGATCCGCCGTCAAAAGCATAAAATCATCATTGATCGCTCCAAGATCGCCGAGCGGTTGATCTAAAAAGCGCTCTTTCTGTCCGACCGATCGAGAAATCGACAAGACAGATGTCACCGGTCCGCTGCTGGCTATCAATGTCTGAAATTACACGGCCATCCGATGTCGATCAGCATGTAGATCCATCGCTGATCATCTCCAAAAGAATCACAAAAGACGCGGCGCGGCCCGCGACTCTTCAACTGCTCGGCGACCATTTAATGCAGTTAATTGACTAGCTTTATTGCAGTCATTAATTCATTTCTTTGGACGGCCCAATCAGAAGCAAGCATCCAGGAGTTACAAATCAATTAAGTCATGGCATTCAAGCCATGAAACTCCTCCCATTATGGTAATTAAGGTGATTAAAAGCCCTTAATCTCCATCGGCCAATCAGATTCAAGGAAAAAGGAGTTACAAAATCAAGAAATAAATCTTGTAACTCCTCCCATTAAAGCCATTAAAGCCCATAAACTCTCCTAATGGCTACCAAGAGCCTATAAATAGGAGAGCTTTCCAAGAAGAAAGAGATCGAAGATTGAAAAGAATCCAGAGTTCGTATCCAGAAGAGAATCGAATCCAGACGGATCAAACACAGAAAATCCAGAGAAAGAAAACGAGAGAAAAACTCTGCTGAAGTTCTGCACCGAGCACCACTACAAGGTGACAAAAAGTCCCTTGGGGGGTACTCCCCCCCAAGGTCCTTGCCTTCTCCCGCTGCCTCCAATGGCTTAGACGTGGCTTTTCAGCCCGTCTGCTTAGCTTTTTATTGGACATAGGACCTTCTCTTGGTCTTTGTCCTCTAAAAACCTGAGGTTATAGCCAAGCCAAGCGAATCAAGAGCATCCACTGTTCTCATCTGCATGGATGATGGCGAAGCCCATACATGGCTTGCGACCATCAATCTGAACGAGTCCCCCACAATCTCCTGAGAAGTTAGATCCTCCTTTTCTTGCTTTTCATTGTGGTTTGTATTTTTCTAAAGAGACAAAAAAAATCACAACTCTTGTCTTTCATTATTGATAAGAATTGTAAATCGGCTATAAACGCCAAAATCGGCTATAAATGCCAAAATCGGCTATAAACGCCACAAAATCGGCTATAAATGCCAAAACATCGCCTTTCACGGCAAATAAAAAAAATGTCTCTTTTCTTAAATATTTGTGCAATGGAAAACTTGAAAGAAGTTGATTTCCTTTTTACTTGCGAAGGTTGATCTCCGGATTACCACTTGCAATTCCAAGTAAAATAGAAAATCTGGCACACCCACACAAAGAAATGTTGATGCACGCTTCAGCCCCCCGGGCGCGAAAGGGCCGGACTCGACGGACTCCCACGTCCGCCGACCCCGGTAGCACCCTCGGCAGGAGCGTGTTCCATCATAGGTCACTTGACATTTTTGTGTAGAAGCGCATATAACTTTTGGTTGCGACATCATTCCGTATACCTATTGCGTTCCATAGACTATTGCTATGCTATTATGTTTGTAGAATGATAAAGTTTGAGATCTTTTACTATTTCTAATCGTAGTGAACGATAGAGTGAGTTGTGTGTTGGCTTTGTGTTCTTTTGGATAGTGCTTGCTTTACTTTTATTGATAAGCAGAATAAAAAGACATTTTCAAGTGCTCCATTTTTAGTTAATGGACTGTCAAAATGAGAAGCAAACAAAAACTTAAAAAGCATGCTACATTAATTTCAATAAAAAAATATTCTTTTCCTTGACATGATGATAATGCATCTTATGAATTTGGCAATAAAGAATATTGCTTCCATGTTTGCTTCTTAGGAATTTGACAATGATACCTTGCCTTTGTTCCCTTGGCCATAACTTAATTTCATTCAATTTATAGTTGAAGAACCATAATGCCACCTATCCATACCTGTACCTGTCTCAAGATTGCCTATATTGTGTTGCCTTTGTTTGAAGTAAGATCACTAATTCTGAGACATGATGCTAGAAAATCTGCTTTCGTGTTTGCTTCTCATGGAAATTCACAATGATATGTTCTTTCCCTTGGATATAACTTAATTTCCTTGTATATATATAAGGCAAACCACTGGACCTTTGAACAGAGGTTTCTAAATTGCATACATTGTGTTAGCTTTGCTTGAAGTAAGATAAGTAAAGAACTTGATAATGATAAGATAAGCTTCTAACAGGGCCTTACCAGTTGTTACAGGTGTTGTAAAGTTTAATATTTTGAATTGGAGCTGAAATATCTTTGTAGATTATGTTGTAAATGGAATTCATTTATTCTCTTTGCAGATATGGGCATATTCGAGAATGGCGATAGGAAGATGTCCTCAACTGATCTCAGTTGGAAGAAGGATCTACAGTTCCCACTTTTTAAGACATGGGAAATGAAAATGCTTGAGAGTAAGAAGGTTACAAATATGAAAGAAACTCGGCTGCAAATCAACAACCTACTTGAGAATGGAGTAAGAAAACGTTTCAAAAGGATATTGTGCCTCCATACCCAAATAACACTTGATGTTGGACCCATTAATATTTCCTATTGATATATTTGGTTTCAATCTTGCAATTCGACTGACAGCCCTATGCTAAGATGCCTAAGAAGCTTTTTCAACAAGTCCCAAAACATGACAAAGAGTTATTCAGCTTGTTGTCCGTACTCCTTCATTACTGGGTAGTAGAAAGGCACTATCCAGAACGTGTTTCAAAACAATTCAGTATCAAACAAGATGTCCCACTGTCATTTTATTTGCCATTTACGAGAGTAGATTGCTTAGAGAGATGCGGGATGGATTATAGTAAATACGATGATGATGTCATGGAACTATGGGATAAAAGGAGGGAGACTATCCTACGCGGGCCAAAACACAAATAAAAAAAGCATCGAGAAGAGAATTTCTTATGGTATTCCTTTAACTCAATCCGGAAAATTATTTGTGGCAAACATGGTGAAAGAGCACAAACACCTGAGATGACCCAACCGACAAAAGCTAAAGGAAAGAGAAAAATAAACCCACCACCGTAGGGACTGGAGTTGGCACTCAGACCGATGAGTCATCCAGCACTTCCATACATGTGAGGGCCCTCTTTTTTTCACAATGGTTCTGCTCCCGCCAACTTATGTTTCTCACTTCACTATATTTCATAATGATAAATATTATTTTGTTGTATAGGTAAATGCTTTGTTGGACCATATAGAGCGATCATCTTTCCAAATAAACCGGAAGAAGATAAAGCTGGAGAATTTCACCACATGTTTGTGAAAGAAAATAAAAGATTTCAAAGACTCATTTGCCTCTGCATTCGAACATGTTGGGAGGGAATCTTGCTCCTTTTCCCATTCAGACATTGAGAGTAAGAAGGTAACAGAATTTTGTTCTATGGTTAAAGTAATGTTCTCTTTTATTATTCATAATCTTATAATGGTACAATCCAATGCTGGATACGCCTTCAAGCCAACGAAAACGTAATGTGTCAAAGGGAAGGCAATCAGAGTATGTTATGATAGAGTTAGAAATCACTCTCCTAGAAGGATTCCTTTGATTATACAAAACAAAGTATGGAACAGAGAATCCCATGTTGCTGGCTATTTTTTTTATATGCTTCTACATTGCAATGCATTTTGTTTAACTATCCTAAATGCTTCCATCTCACAGATTGGATGGGCTTGAGATCTACTTCACGATGGTGACACTGAAGGTCTTGAAAAATGCACAGGAACTTGATACTTGGTTTGACACAAATCTGATGTATTGGTGGTTCGACATTTTAAAAGATCGATACCCGGATGTGTTCTTTTACGATACAAAGGGAGGAACTTAAAGGAATCTTCATACGAGCCTCGAACCATGCGAAGTGCAGTATCTTTGGTGGTGTGCATTCCTTTATGATATTGTTATTCCAAACTCCATCTGAAAATCATCCATTATCTTTTTCAGTTTAATGTTATTATTTAGGCGGACATTATCCAAAATATACTCTGCAATTGGATCAGACGATGCTTGCAGATTGTGTCGTACTCATCATTGGCTTCAAATATTTATGAACTGGATTATATTTTTAGACTTTGAAGCACGGTCCACTCTCAATCATAAACGCATGGATGCACCATAGACAATCCCGATCCTAGCAGCGTGCAGTTACCATCACATGGCTTATTCTTATGTGCTTGAGGGTGAAGTTGTGTATATTGCAAACTTGGCCAGACACCTCCTAAAATTCTCGCGATCCGGAAATTCATGACCTAACCAAATCTGCTGAGGGCCATTTAGATCAACGTCTGTAATAAACTCCTCTGGAGCCATATTGTCTTCGAAAATGACTTTAGGACCTCGACATTAAGCGTTCTTTGAAGCCCGGTTACTCTATGAGAGGCACTGACATCAACACTGCTACCTAGACTTGCAAATTCTACATTTGTTTATGCCACGTCAACACCATCCGTTTGAAGCCCATCCACTCTATAGGATGCACTGACATCGACGACTGGCATATCCTCATCCGTTTTTACCATATCAAAACCATCTTGTAGAACTCCACCACTGTTTTGGCCCACTTCATCATTGCCAATGATAGGTCTCCATGAGAAATGCACGTCGTTGTCTTCGTCGAGGTTTACGGTGGGATGCATACCATCGCCTTCATAAATTACTTTACGCTTCGCATTATGCCTGCTTCCTGTCTCAGCAAGTTCATGATCTCCTATCAAGCACTTCTCCGTCCCATGCGACCTTCAATAAATACAATGAATCAAAATGCTAAGTTAGTTACTCAATTAGATATGAATTAAAAAGCTGAGTCAAAAGACTGAATTTGTTATGAATTAATGATTTGTGTTCGTGGTAAATACCTTGCTTGGTTTTCCAAGCATTCAGCTGAACGAACTAGTCTCCTCCTCCTTATGCATAAATAAATCCCATTGGTATCATCTCGTGAGAGTGACAACATGCACCTTATATCATTATTATCTTCTATTTCCACCAATGAGAACACATGACCATTGTGATGGAGATAATCCATGCTTATGTTATCAGAAGTTTCCTCCCAATTTGATGCTTCCAGAGCTATGTTTACCAGAGAGTTGAATGTTATATCGCTGTTAATGAACCTCATCTTCTGTTTTCCACCTTTGTAAAGTGGACGAGTCATATCAAACTCGAAATCCCTATCATAGTGGAATATTACTATTAAATCACTGCCCGACATCCTAATCATGGAAATGTATTTTTATTATCCAAAAAAACATATATACAAAAACCTATGGTTAGTTGGAGATAAGAAACAACTAAAATATGTGTACAGTCCTTAAACTACACAAATAAATAAGGAATAAGATGCAACTGACATGCGTATATGCATGTAGATATTATCTACTGGAAAGAAGAAGGAATACAAATAAAAAAAATGGCATTAATCCCTTCCTTTAATATATAGAGAAACAACTAGTTTGGAGAAGACAACCAACCTCTTCAATGAAGGTAAACAATCTTTGAAATGGATCTAAATGAGCAATAAAAGGTGGGTCTATGTGTAAGAAAAGGTAGGTGGTGGACTTCTCCAAATAGAGAAGGATGCTTGAAAAGGGATGAGGAAAAACGGATGAGGAAAAGTGCAATTTCGGGGCAAGGGATATATAGTGAAAAGCGACGCTAGCGTCGCCCATGATTTCTTTAGGTGACGCTATCATCGTAAGTGAAAAAAAATAAAAAACGGGCAGGATGAATGATCTCGTTCAGTGGGAAATAGTTTTCATTTTCTCTTGCAACGAACAAATATGGTGCATTTTCCGATAAAATCCTCAAGAATTAAATGATTGAAAAAAGCTAAATGAGCTCATTCGTATAATCCAATATAAATGAATGTTTACACTAGCAGCTTGCAATAATTAAAATACACATCCCCCTATTTAGTTCACCTACTTTGACCGGTGGTGTGCGAGGTCAATTTGTGCACCATCAGTTTGGCGCCGTCTGTGGGAAACGACTAAAATTCTCACTTAAAAAGACTTTCTCTGTTAAACTTATGGTGATCACCACTAGATCGATGAATCGACCTGAGGATAATCCCTCGTGAGAGGGGGAGGATGCTGCTCCACCTACCAATCCTATCCCAAATGCTCTTGCTCCCAACCCTCGGCAAATGTTGGAGACCATGCAGCAACTGGTGGCCCAAAACCAGCAGATCCTGTAACTCATGCTCGCCGGGCAAGGAGGAGCACAATCAGGACGGGTACCGCCTGGAGGACTGCAAGGAGCTCCGCGCCCAGGGCATCCAGGAGCTCCATGCTGGGGTGCTCCCCATCTGGGTGCCCATGCAGGTCTGGGCGCCCCTTTTGGAGTCCCCCTGGGCGCCCCTCAGGGGGGAGCCCATCATGAAGGACCCCCACCTCTAGGGGGAGCCCATCATGGAGGACCCACACCTCCTCCTTCTGCTTCTCATGGGGAGGATCCTTGTTTCCAAGAGGGTGAGAGTGAAAACCAAAAGCATGGAGGATGAGAGTCGTTTCCATGATCAGTCCAGAGGAGCCCCCAATTGCTGGGACGAGAAAATCAAAGAAATGCAAAACCAACTGGGTGATGTCTTCAACGCCATGAAGGCGTAGGGACCGGGGACAGTGGACTACCTAGTAAGGCGAACGGACACACCATTCAAACCCGACGTGGTGAACTACCCACTTCCTCGGAAGTTCAAAATGCCATCTGTGGAGACCTTTGACGGAACAAAGGATCCACTAGATCACCTGGAAACTTACAAAACTCTAATGCAGCTGCATAATGTCCCCGACGAGATTATGTGTAGGGCATTCCCAACCACAGTAAAGGGTTCCGCACGACAATGGCTTGCCAGCCTCTCCCCAGTCTCCATTGCCACCTTTGCTGAGCTGAGCAAGTCCTTCGTGTCACACTTTATCGGAGGGCACTGCCACCAGAAGCCTGCCACACACCTGCTCAGTATAAAGCAGGATAAAAATGAGAGCCTCAGGAGCTACCTCACTCGTTTTAACGAGGAGGTGCTTTAGGTCGAAGAACCCGATGACAAGGTAACCATGACAACCTTCTTGGGAGGCCTCCGCTCATCGAGCTTCCTCTTCTCAGTAATGAAGCGCCCACCACAGAGCATGCCAGAGCTGCTAGCAAAGGCCCGAAAGTACATGAATGCCGAAGACATCACAAGGGCCAGGCGAGGTGAGTCCTCCAGAGCAGGGGACAAGGGGAAGGAACGGGATAGAGACAACAAGAAGGAGACTAGCAACAAATGAAGTAGGACAGAGAGGGTACTTGTGAAAGACCGGCTCGGTCCTGCTCCGTAGAGAGACCGACAAACATTCACTCCTCTCAATGCCGCTGTTGGGCACATTTTGTTCCAGATCCAAGATGACCTCGCCATAAAATGGCCTGGGAAGATGAAGTCTCCTCCGAACCGCAGGAACCCGAACAAATACTGTCGCTTTCATCGCGATCATGGCCATGACACTGATGACTGCTATGACCTCAAGAGGCAAATTGAGGATCTCATTCAACGTGGTCACCTGCGCCAGTATGTTGCTGGTAGAGGACAAGCACCACCACCACCCCACAATCAGGAGGATCAACAGCCCATTGGGGAAATCTGTACTATCTCGGGAGGATTAGCAGAGTCACTCTCCGCCATGAAGGCCCATGCCAGAAAGGCAAGGCACATCGACGAAGTACGCCCATCCAAGGCGCCCAGGCACGGTGTCAGTGAGGCCATATCCTTCTCAGATAAGGACTTGGAAGGGATCCAGCACCCCCATGACGACCCTCTGGTGCTCACCATGACCGTCGCCAAATTCCAGGTGCGTAGGATCCTGGTGGATAGCGGCAGCTCTGCGGATATCCTATTCGCAGAAGCTTATGACAAGCTAAACCTGGGCAGGGAGAGACTGCAGCCTGTCAAGTCACCCCTCATTGGGTTCTCAGGGGAGAATGTGTATCCCCTAGGGGCTATCACACTGCCAGTCACAGCCAGAGCAGCACCCCGAAGCTCCACAATAATGGTTAACTTCCTAATAATAGACTGTCGGTCAGCCTAAAATATCATACTAGGGCGACCTGCTCTTAACGCATTAAGAGCTGTCCTCTCCACCTATCATCTCATCCTCCGTTTTCCAACCCCGAATGGAGTTGGGGAGGTCAGAGGGGACCAGGTAGCATCAAGAGAGTGCTACGTCTCCTCAATGAAGACCAAGAAGACGCAGGAGGTGTTGCAAGTTGAAATCTTTGATCCAAGGGATGATGCCACTACAGAAAGAGGAGAACCAGTGAAGGAACTCACCCTTGTGGTCTTAGATGAAGAACGTCTAGATAGAAGAATATACATCGGCTCTTCCCTTTCAGAGGATCTGGTCCGCCAGTTAACAGACTTTCTGAGAAATAGCATGGACGTTTTCACATGGTCACATGCGGACCTTGAAGGAATTGATCCTGAGGTCGCCACCCACCGCCTCAATGTCGACCCTCGCCACAAACGTGTTCGCCAGAAGTTAAGGGGTGCCTCCACTGAAAGGGCCCAAGCGATGGACAAGGAGGTGGGGAAACTAATTGAGAATGGGGCGGTCAGGGAAGTAGCATATCCTGAATGGCTCAAACGTGGTGATGGTAACAAAAATCGATGGGAAGTGGCGCCTCTGCATCGACTTCACTGAGCTCAACAAGGCATGCCCAAAGGATAGCTATCCGCTGCCACGAATTGACCTCCTCATCGACGCCACAGCAAGGCATGAACTGCTCACCTTCCTGGATGCATATTCTGGATACAACCAGATCAGCATGCACCCCCTAGATCAGGAAAAGACATCATTCATCACTCCGAAAGGGACCTACTGCTACAGAGTCATGCCCTTCGGGCTGAAGAACGCAGGTACAACCTACCAGCGACTGGTGAACAAAATGTTTCAGTCCTAGATTGGGCGAACAATGGAGGTTTACGTGGATGACATGTTGGTAAAGAGCCTCGCCGCAGCAAATCACATTGACCATCTTCAAGAAACTTTCAACGTTCTTAGGTCCTATCGCATGAAGTTAAACCCTGAGAAGTGTACCTTTGGCGTAGGATTAGGAAAATTCCTAGGCTTCATGGTCAACCAAAGGGGAATTGAGGCGAACCCCGATAAAATCAAGGCTATCCTCGACATGAGGTCGCCCTCCTCCACCAAGGAGCTCCAGCGCCTCAATGGAAGAATCGCAGCACTTAACAGATTCGTCTCCAAATCTGCAGACAAGTGCTTGCCCTTCTTCAAAATCCTCCGAAAAGCTTTTGAATGGGGACCTGAGGCAGAGGACGCCTTCCAGAGACTCAAAGCCTACTTGGTAGCACCTCCCCTCCTTTCACATGCTACACTGGGCGAGGTCTTATATTTGTATCTCTCTGCTTCCTCATCAGCAGTTAGCTCCGCCCTCATCAGAAACATTGATGGAGTGCAAAAACCTACCTATTATGTGAGCAGAGCATACCGAGGAGCAGAAATCAGGTACTCGGGGTTAAAGAAACTGGCACTCGCCCTCAGCTCGATGGCAAGGCGCCTACGACACTATTTTCAAAGCCATACAATTGTTGTGATTACAGATCAGCCTTTGAAGAGAGTCTTGGGAAAGCCAGATGTATCCGGGAGACTCCTTAAGTGGGCAGTGAAATTGGGCGAGTTCGATGTTCAGTACCAACCAAGGGTGGCCATCAAAGCACAAGCTCTGGCAGATTTTGTGGCTGAGTTTACACAAGAAGAAAAGGAGACAAATGAGCCTACCACGTCCCTGCAATTGAGCTCGGACGTACAAGTCAATCTGCCACCCGGCGATGACACCCAAAGGGGCACCCAGACTCCTCCCCAAAGGGGCGCCCAGACACTCCCAGGCGCCCAGGCATCTCCCCCGGGGACTTCTACCTCGGGCGCCCAGTTAATCCCTGGCTCCCAGCCTAGCGCCCAGGTTCCCACTGGGATCTCCGACTTTTCTTCTCTTCCACTTTGGAAGCTATATGTTGATGGCTCCGCAACTAGTGAGGGAGGTGGAGCAAGCCTCATTTTGATCAGCCCCGATGGTACACCCCTCAAGTATGCAATGAAGCTCCACTTTACTGCCTCCAACAATGAAACAGAGTATGAGGCCCTCCTCTCTGGTCTGAGATTGGCAGTCGAAATGGACGCCCAACACCTCGCCGCTTACAATGATTCCCAATTGATAGTTAATCAAGTAAAGGGCGAGTTCGAAGCAAAAGGAACAAGAATGCATGAGTATTTCGGCATGGTGAAAAAATTGATCCCGCGGTTCCAATACTTCCAAATCTGTCACATCCCAAGAGAGGATAACATGGCTGCAGATGCACTTGCTAGGCTCGCCTCATCCTTGGAGGCCCCACCTGGAGAACCAACACGCATCGGGCACCAGTTCGGGCCAAGCAAGTTAGATGTGGACACCACAAACATCAACTGTACTATCGCCGAATCAAACTGGATGACCCCAATAAGGGCATACCTCCAAGAAGGTACATTACTAGATGATCCCCTTGAGGCCAGGAAGCTTAGGGTGAGAGCTTCCAAATTCACTCTCTTACAAGATATCCTCTATAAGAAGGGTTACTCCTTACCATTGTTGCGGTGCCTTTCACCAGAGGAAGCTGACTACGCGCTGCGGGAGATCCACGAAGGAATTTGTGGGAATCATTCTGGAGGACGCTCCCTCGCCCACAAAGCACTTAGGCAAGGTTACTTTTGGCCTAACATGGTAAAGGACGCCAAAGAACTTGCCAAAAAATGCGACAAGTGTTAACGCTTCGCCACTGTGCCTAGGCAGCCACCGGAGGAGCTGACAACCATTTCGAGTCCATGGCCTTTCTCCAAATGGGGCATCGACATCCTGGGCCCCCTTCCTTTGAGTAGAGGACAATGCAAGTTTGTAGTGGTTGCCGTCGACTACTTCACAAAATGGGCGGAGGTAGAACCCTTAGCAAAAATAACAAACTCCAAGGTAAAAGACTTTGTCTGGAAAAACCTAGTCTGCCGCTTTGGGATACCTCACGCCATTGTCAATGACAATGCAAAGCAATTCGACAATAAGCTCCTCAATTCTTTCTGCTCCGTCCTTCAGATAAAGCAACCTCATTCCAACCCGACACACCCACAGGCAAACGGGCAGGCAGAAGTCATGGTAAGAACGGTCATACGCAACCTAAAGACAAGGCTCGAAAGAGCAAAGGGTCTTTGGGTCGACGAGCTCCTAGGAGTGTTATGGGCCTATCGAACCACGCCAAGAACTCCTACTGGGGAAACCCCTTTCTCTCTCTCTTTTGGAATTGAGGCGTTTATCCCTGTCGAGATAGGGGTACATTCCCTAAGGGTCCACCACCACAACCCCATCACCAACGAGGAAGGACTCCGCATCAACCTCGACTTGGTAGAGGAGGCAAGGGAGATGGCTGTGGTCTGCAACGTGGAGTACAAACGACGCATGGCAAGGTACTACAACTAGAGGGTAAAGCCTCGTTCCTTCCAACCAGGAGACCTAGTCCTCAAAAAGATGATCCTTGCCACAAAGGACTCTCGCGAAGGAAAACTGGGATCAAATTGAGAAAGGCCATACCTCATAACAGAAGTGGTGAGGCCAGGCACTTATAAGATCCAGAACTCTAAGGGAAAGGTCTTACCTCATCCATGGAACGCGGAGCACTTGAAAAGGTACTACCAGTGACATCTTAAGAGAGTCAAAGTAGTGGGAGTTGGGGGCTTGATTTTTTCTACCTTGTTTAGATTAATATTGTTTGACAATAAGCAGCGGATGAATATAATTTTCTACATTTTACGTCAAAAAAGATCCTTGCATTTTCATTCAGTTTCCAAAAGTTAGGCTACAAACTGCCTTTCCAAAAGTTAGGCTATAAATTGCCTTTCTTAAAAAAAAAAAAAAAAAAAAAAAACACATCAAAAGTCCCCTACACTCTAATCACTCTCATAGCTGTCCTCCTCCTCCTCCTCGTCATCCTCGGCATCATCAGAGCCTCCATTACAATCATCAAGCGTCTTAGTTGGCACGAAGCCTGAGAGGTCAATATCAGGGAAAGCAGCGAAAACCTTCCCTCGGAGCTCATCATAACCATCAATGAAGGCATCAGCAAGGCCATTCGCTAAGTCCCTTTCAGCTAGGGCAACCATCTCTTCAGCCTGAGAAGCTCTCTCATGCGCCGCCTTCATTTCTGCCTCCACGGTAGCCTCTTTGAGCATCACCCACTCACGGGTCTTTGCAAGCTCAGCCTCACTGAGTGAAGCCCTCTCACGGGTCTTCACAAGCTCAGCCTCTACCTGGGCTGCCCTCTCATGGGTCGCCGAAAGCTCAGTCTCAAGTCTGGTTGCCCTCTCACGGGCCGTCGTGAGATCAGCCTCGGAAGCCCTGCCAACAGCTTCAAGAGCAGTAATCTTTCATCGAGCAGCAGAGAGCTCCTTTTGCATAATTTCATTATCCAGTTTCAACTGACCGTGAGATCGGGCCCTCGAAAGCAAGCAGACAGATGCAGTGGAAGCCTGAAAAGATAAAAGACAGAGGAAATGACAAAATGCATATAAAAAAAATGCAAGTCTGGAGAAAGGGGGATAATAGACCCTTACCTGAGCCAGACCTTCCAAAAAAGTGTTAATAATCCCCTCGGTGCCCAGAGTATTAATTTGAGTAACTTCAGGCGGAAACACAAACCTCCCGAGCTTTTCCCTAATGACCAGCGGGTTGCCCAGCATGGGACCAGCCCAAGTTGGCACCCCTGTAGAAGTTCCCAAACGAGGAGGACACAAACGAGGGGCAGAAGGTGTGGCCGGAGAGGAAGACTCCGGAGTAGCAGTCGTAGCTGAAGAGGTCGCTAGCTGAGGAGGCACCACGGGAGAGGTCACATGATGGGAACACGCCCGAGGCTCCACTGCAGGGGTTGCTAGAGGAGAGCTCACCTTGAGCGGCACTGGCGGAGAGGTCACTTGGGAGGCTAATAATATCTATCCTCGCCGCCTTGAAAGGAGGAATGCTCATACCAGAAAGGCGGGACCCAATCACTTTTCTATCTATTTCTGCAAAAGCAAAAGTGTTACTTGGATGAAGAATACCAGGTAAACGAAAAAAGAAGTACAAAAGCAGAAGTGACGCACCCTTTCTTTTAGAAGAAGATCCCGGAGGGGGTCCACCAGTCCTACCACTCTCTTTGGGCAAGAGAACTCCCAAGTCTTTATTAGGATAAATCCTCATAGCCTGCAACTTCCACTCCTGATCCATGGAGAGCATAGGCGGATCTACAAAAGGACAATGGGTACATATATATACCACAAAAAAAAAAAAAAAAGAAAAGAGCAATTAAAGGGCGAATCGAGTTTTTTGGCGTCACCCCATCGTGTTGGCAATAAAGCCCAATCTGACTCTGAGACCCACTCTCCGCCAACAAATAAGAAGCAGGATTTCCAGCTATGACAGTTGGAACGTAATCTTGTGAGCAACTTGCCACCCCTAGGGGTAAAATAGTACCATCCCCTGTTAGGGGCCGGAGACTCGCTCAAGTTATAGGCTGCATGAAACTCCGCAGGAAAAGCATCCTCGTGATGTACCTTCCTCCACAATGCAAGGAAGCCCAGCAAGACTCTCCAACCGTTGGGCGCCAACCGCCCCGGGGTCAATGAAAAGTAATGCAGAATGTGACAAACGGAGGAGGACATGGGAAACCTCAGCCCAGCTTCAAGCATCTCCTCATAAATGACAATGTCACCAGAGGAGTCATCGCAAGCAGGCTCATCCATTTCAGCCCGACGGCACAACACGGTGGTGGGAATATAATAAGCAGAAGCAATCCTCAAAATATCACCATCAGTGATGAGCAAACTAAAAAGAGTACTTACTTTGGACCCGTCATCGTCAACAACAACTTTGCTTCGATACTTTTTGCTGCGAGGGCGCAAAACTTTGCCTGATACATTGCCAAGAGGGCTATCCCTTATTTCCCTCGTCTCATCTTGCTCGCCCATCAGCACCTGGGGCGCCCAACCCATCAGCAGGGGCAGCACCCATGGCGCCCAAGCCAGCGCCTGGGGAGCCCATTGTCTCACACTGGAGGCCATCGTTCGAAGAGTCCACTGTCGCGCACGCCAGGCCCTGGGCGTCCGTCATCACTCGCAGTGGGCTAGCCCCCTGGGCGCCCGTCGTCACGAACTGCGGGCCGGCAGCGGAGCTGCATGCCGTCGCGCGCAGAGGGCCAGCAGCAGCGCCGCTCGCCGCTGCACGCTGCACAGTAGCCTGGCCGCCCGCTGCACGCTGCACAGCAGCCTGGCTGCCCGTCGCATGCTGTACAGCAGCCACCTGGCCGCCCGACGCGCACTGTATAGCAGCCCCCTGGGCGCCCTCCTTCTTCGCTGCACGCTACGAGCCAGCGCAGGCAGCGCCCGGACCTCCACCAGCAGTGCTGGCAGCGCCCAGGCCAGCGCTGCCAGCGCAGGCAGTAGTAGCCAGGCCAGCGACGACGGCGACGCCTGGGCTGGCAGCGCCGAGGCCAGCGCCGTGCACGTCCTTCGTGGGCTCTTCGGCCACCGCATGGGAGGCATCGTCTGCGGTACCTTGCTGATCTGAATGCTCCATCATGCCATAGATTTCAAACACTACCTCCTTCCTTCTCTATGGAATGGGAAAAGTTTGAGCTCTCAAGGCCTCAAAGAATGGGTTTTTCAATCTCAAGATGAAGAAAATGGGTAGAGTAGAGAAAGAAGTTCCTATTTATAGCCTAGGGTTTTCAAAGAAAGAAAGCCCCAAATTGAAAGGGCTCTCCTAAAAACCACAGTAGAAATGGAAGAGACTGGCGGTGTGCGGGAAGGAGAAATATATCAAGATTAGAAAAGAAACCGGGATATTCAAAATGGCCCCCTCTCAAAGTTTCCTTAGACGCGGGGCATTGGGGGGCAAATGATGGGTCAGACCCAAGTGGCCCAATCCACGCTGACCCAAGACTCAAATTTATAAAGATCCGGTTAGCCAAATAAGGTCCAAGCCCAAAGAGATCCATAGGCCCGGCCAGGTCATCGAAAAAGCAACCGGAACCCTCACCTTCACCGCGTTGGAAATGGTCAACCCTCATCTCGTTTTTACCAAGTCTCGGGGAGGATATCTCAACCACCTCGTCCGTCGAGGATAATTCGAAAGCTCCATCGAAGTAGAGATTTAGTTGTTGTAAAGTCGTCCCCATCTGTTAGGGGAAGACTATAAATGGAAAGCCCCACCAACATTTGGGGGGCAAGGAAATCTTTCTCTTCTAAAAGCACTTATCCTCCCATTCTCATAGCTTATAATCTTGGCACACTTGAGATATAAAAATATCCGGCGACCTCAGCCATTCGGGAGTGTACGTAGGTCACGCTGACCGAACCATTATAATTCTTGCCTTCTCTCTCTCTACTTTAACTATTGCATTTATTACCAATTACTTGACCGGTGGTGTGCGAGGTCTATTTGTGCACCATCAGCTGGTATTTGGAGTTGCTTGCAAGAAAGATTATCAGTCAGCAGCTTAATCGAACATATGAGGAAGGGGTCTCACAGCCATGAATGCATCCACCATCTGACCAAAAATAAAATAAAGTTCAAAAAATTAATAATAGACAAAATCATATGCGAATTGATAGCCATCCACAAACCAATAATATCAAGGCCATACATGCATATTACAGCCTTATAAACATACACTAGAACTACTCAATGTTTAATAACTCAACTAGGTTTGTATTCAAAGAGGACTCAGTTGTAAAATGACTCAATTTGTCAAACAGCCAACTGGGTCTCTCTGTGTTCTTGCGTCCCTTTGATAATGACTGAATAATAAGCTAAACTCCGAACAGATATTATTGAATCGAGTCTCTGTTTGCTAAGCTTTTGTGGACTCAATCAAGTTTCTAAGGAAGTAGGTGGTTTAATAGGTTATCAATAACACATTGCCCACAAAAATATCAATATCTGCAACACTACAAAGAACTGCCAATGAATATTGTTAACAGAACTCAAAATTTAGTGGAAAAGGATACAGCATATAGTTGATTTGGGTACTTCTTTTCTATTGTAAAAAGAAAATGATTTACAAACAAACAGTACGATCCTATTAACTAAAAACAAATCTAACATCAGAATAGAAAATTGTGACATACAGCATTAGTAGACCTCAAAAGGCATCAAAGCATATATCTCCTTACCTCATCTGTGACTTGGGCTCGGGCCATACGATGTCTCACCACCAACTCTGTTAGAACTTCAATAAGAGAATTTTTAACCTCATCTGTGAGCTCCGGCCAGCACCATATTCCTGGAAATACCAATCACATGCTTTAAGAACAGATACACCAAGACAAACATACAACTTTCAGCCAGAACATTTTCTAATAATATGAATTTCGACTTCAGAGAGAAACAGATCTCGCCTGGATAAATAGTAAGTGATAGTGCATAGTAGGCATAAGATATTGAAGCCAAATACTAGATAATTATGTAAATTACCACAATAAACAAGAAAACACAGCAAAATAATAATAAATAAAATAAATAGAATGATTTCAACTCACCGTCCTGATACATTAGGGCTCAACATCATCTTCGAGGAAAAAAACCAAGGTACTATACTGGTATATCAACCTGACATCACCAAGAAATGAATTTGTAGGTCTAAACGATCAACAAATGAACAAAAGAGGCCTTATGATCAATACCCAAGCATGCACGTCAACATAATCAATTTACACCTTTCTTTATATATATTCATCTTCAATATATGCTCAATCCGAGCTGGTGTGCTTCCTGCCCACGAGGAAAGCAAGAAGAGTGACAAGGTTCCATTCAGATTTGACTGTTTGCAGCATGGGAGCTGATTACCCCAAAAATCAGTGGGAACAATGAAAAAATCAAAAAGATATCTCGGAAACAAAAACTATAGGGGGTTTATTGGCGAGGTCCAACGGTGAACAACTGCCCAAAAGAAAAATCGCCTGGAAGTCCGAGGACCTTTAGTACCGTACCCTACCCTACCCCCAAACAGCAGCCTTCATGCCAAGCAAGACCGCCCGTCTTTTTCCTTTCTCCATTCAGCCTCCTTTTGTTCATGTGTTCTATATATATTTGTAAAAGCTATAGTTCAAAATAGTGGTAGCAGTAGGTATAGCAGCCGTCAGCCAAAATGATAGATACCAGGCGATACGTAGTGGCAAAGCTATATGAGTAAAAAATGTGGTAAAAAAATCAGATTTAAAAAAAAAATCAGAATATTGGAAAATGCTAGAATTTAATGTCTTCTTTCAGTAGTAACTAAAATAGGTGTAGCAGACCCGCCATTGCAAAGAGGTCATGTATCATTGTATGATTGATCTATGGGATTAAAAAAAATCACCAAGAATCAACAAGTAAATAAGGGAAAAAAACTTCAAACCATTTGGAATTGATCTATATGAGACATAGAAAGTTAGTTGGAATACATTAGGATGTTGGCCTGCTTTGATTTTTATTTTTGAAAAATCCTAAAAACTCTGAACATAAATAGGAAAAAAAAAAACCCTCAAACTATTAAGGATTGATCTATGGGAAACACTTGTCTACAAGTTAGAATGAATTTGGATGTGAATTCATTGGCCCACTTTGAGGGAAAAAAAAACCTTTAAAAAAAAAGTAGAAAAAGATTTTTTTTATTAAAAAAAAAAACTCCAATGATTTGGCATTGATCTATGGGAAACATAGATCTAAAAGTTACAAAAGCATTTTTAATTGGTTCATGGAAAAAAAAGAGTAAAATAAGCAAAAGACAGAAAAAAAAAAAAGGAGTTTCAAATCCACCACATACCTGCCACAATAGGTTGCTGTAGCAAAATAACGGCTGCTGCCGCTATTTTCAAAATAATGTAGTGGCCTCAGCCGATCCAACCAATAATGTGACCGCTATGTCACCATTTTGAACCAAGAAAAAAACTTAATCACTATCACTATTATTGGAGCCTCGTCCTATCTATCTAGGCTTTGCTTTATTAGTACGATGTGACCCAACAATGGATGGAGTCTCCACACATTCACCACAAATACTTAGCCTTCGGAGTCATCACAATTGGCAAGCAAGACCCCAAAGTGTCATCACACAAATGGGAAACCATTGCCAAATCAATACAACCACAATATAAGAGGAAAAGAAAGAAATTTTCATTTCGGCACAAAAGAGATAAAGTAATTTACAAAGGAAGGGCAATCCTGCCTATTAGGGACCTAGATAGGATTTTCTCTCCCTTTTATGAAATTGATTACGTGCCAATCTTTTGTTGCTTGATTTCATGTTTCATTGATTACATGTCAATCAATAATCTTTTACTAGTTACATTGACATCAATTATCATGCTAGATTTAAGATGACTTATCTAGATCTAAATGTAGGGATGTAAACGGGTCGGTTCCAGTCCAGGTCCATAGTGGAACCAGAACTGGAACTGTCTTTAGATGAAGGATCCAGAACCGGAACCGTTTCGGAACCGGTTTCCTAGTTCTGGAACTGGATCCAGTAAGATTAGCAGGCGTCATAGACCCAGAACGGGTTCTATGGGACGGGTCTAGGCCCGGTTTTGGGTCTGAATCTAGGTCCGATTGAATTTAGAACTACTAATAATGGTGCTTCGTTCTCATTGTAGAAAGTAGAAACTGTCATTTTATACAAATACGAAAAAAAAAAACACAATTTTTTGCAGTAGTGAAGATTCAAACTTTTCCAGTTGAAAGAGTAGAAATGGGATGAAAACAAAACCCAAAAACACCACAACCTCATAAAAGGAGACAGTAATCTAAGGTAGGTAGTTTTCAAGCATTATCCAAACAGAATCACCCCCTTTCACACATCTAAAATGGGCCACAGATACAACAATAACAAAGGGAATGCTAAGAATAAGACATGAAAAATCACAGTAAAGCTTAAATCTCAGTCAGAAGCAAGAAATCCCAAATGGTTTTGCAAGCATAGAGGCAGAGATTAAAAAAGAAATGACATAGTGCACCTTTAGCCAGCTACTGAGTGATAGAAGGAATGAAAGCAACAAAGCCATGGATCTTTCAAAACCATGCACTCAAATGAAAGGAACCCAAAGTAAATCCAACAACAGATGATGAGAGAGAGAGAGAGAGAGAGAGAGAGAGAGAGGCCGAGTCAGGGAGATGAGAACCTAAGCACACCAGTCGTCGGCAGAGCAAAGAGGGCCAAAGTCAGAGATGAGCAGAGAGGGCTGGAGCCAAGCAGGGAGCAAATGAGGTTTTGGAAGGAAAAAAAAAAAACCAATCCTTGGTTTTGGGGGAAAATATCGTATGAATGATGTTTTGGAGGGCTTTCAAAAATTAGAAAGCTTTTATAGTAATGAATGTGTTGGCTCCACGGGTCCAAACTGAGGTGGATCTGGAACCAAACTCGTTTAGGTCGCACTTCCCAAAAAAGGAACCAAAATTAGACCCGTTTAGTTATTAGGACCTATATAAGGACCCAAACCTAGTTTTTCACGGGTCGGAACCTCTGGGTAATCAAAGAATCAGGGACCCATTTACATCCCTATTGTGTGGGATTAATTATCTAGTACCGAGGTGATCCTCGACCTGGACAATAATACCAATTAGGGGTTACACCGACCTCATTCATCCAGCTCGGCAACATGCCAGCTGGTACCGAGTTGGAGTTGGACCCGGTAAGTGTACCGGCCACGCTCTTTCTGGACTTTGCCTTGAGCGTCTCGGTAACAGTACCCAACCTTAAGCAAGCCTGACCTCAGTAACATCCACTTCGGTCCACTTGACCGAGATGGACATTGGGCGTCTAATCTCTATTATGAGATGGGACGGCTACATTACAGGGAGCCCCTGACAGATAGGGTGGCCGCCGGTCATCGATAAGAGCTCCTTCCTATCAACAGATCACATCCACATTTAAGTAAGGGATTTGAGGAAAGATCCGATAGGACAGTTCCCTCACCTACCCCTACTAAGGGTCAAAGGTATGGGCTGATGGGACAAGGATCCCCACCTACCTCCACTATGGAACCTTCCATTCTTTTCTACATATACTTGCATGGTAAGCCATGAACAGGTACGCAAGATATATTGCATATACTCTCCTATTTTGCTCAAACCTTCTTCCCCACTTCACCCTAATTCAGTGACTACACTAACTCAGGCGTCGGAGTACCTTCGGCTGACAGCAGCCCGGGGCTCTGACCTCTGTTTTCTTCTCCCTTTCAGGATTCAGGCCATCAGCGACGTTCCTGATCAGCTAAATAGCACCTCCATAAACCCCCATTGCCTCTAAATCAAGTCCATAATTTTTAGGCACGCACAATTTGGCGCCGTCTGTGGGAATCAAACGATTTGAAGAAACCATATTTTTCATCTTGAAAGCCATGCCTCCAAAGACTAGGAAGGGAAAAGGCGTTGCTGGACCATCCAGGTCCAAGCAGCCAGAGACGTTCTTGCCCCTCATGCCGCCTCCACTGGTGACGAACCAGGCAGGAGCATTGGTGACAAACTAGGAAGGAGCAACCAGGCAAACACCGCCAAACCCTCAGCAGAGGAGGGTTGGCGGAGAACCTGGGATGAGAAATGTAGGATCGCTTGTCACCGTGACACACTCGTAGTCAAGGGATGCAACAGCATCTTCACGCCACGGTCCCATACTGGGACGGGTCAGGCCAACTACCTCAGAGGCAGAACGTCCACGTCTGGACATTGTCTTCACCGAGCTACCCCGTAAGGATGTCCCTCCTCAGGGACAGTCCCAACAGAGTAAGACTCTAGTGCAGTTTGATTCGCGCCAGTCCCATCACCAGGACCACATGGAGGAAGACTACGTGCACCTCGACGATGAAGGCAACGGCGACATGGCCCTGGAAGAGAACGACGAGGCACACGCCGAAGCTATCAGGGCTTAAAACCAAGTCATTGAAGAGCAAAGAGCTCAGATCCTCTAGCTCCAGCAGCAGCTCGAAGGGAAGAAGGCCCCGACCGAAACTCCACTCGTGCCTCGTGGACAACAGCGAGCTCGGGAAGCTCCTAAAGCTCGGTCGGATTTGAGGCAAATCATAAACAAAAGGCGTGACTGAGCTCGCGAAGAGGGCTCGAGTAGCACTCACGCCAGCGCTGACCGGCAGCAGCGCCAGAAACAAAGCCAGGGTGCCGACCCTGACATGGCTGATTGGATCAATCAGCAAATCAAGCTTGCCGTGCAGCAGAATATGGAGTTCACTCGAGGTCGGTTGGCTACCAGAGACAGCGACAACCACGGCATGTCTCCATTCACCAGGGAAATCAGGGATACCCCCTCCTCGATAAGTTCAGCATCCCGAGGTTCAATCTTTATGACGGAACGTCGGACCCCGAGGCGCATCTCCGCCACTTCACCTAGAGGATGATGGTGTGGGGCGGCGACGGCAGCTTGGATTGCAAGGTCTTCTCCTCCAGTCTAGGAGACCTCCCACTTCGGTGGTTTTACGCGCTCTCCGAGGGATCGATTTCGAGTTAGCGACAGCTCTGGGACTCCTTCGTCGAGAAGTTTCAAGCGCACCGGGTTATCCCGAAGACAGACGCTGACTTGATGGCCATCAGAATGAGGCCGACCGAGAACATCACTCGGTTCGCCAAGAGATTCTGGACTATTTACAGCCAGATCGAGGATGCCAACGACGAAGTAGCCATCAAGTCCTTCCAACAAGCTCTGTTGCCAGCCGACGAGCTCCGGAGGGACCTAGTGCGATTCCCCGTGGTCTCGGTGAAAGCACTGATGTCCAGAGTGAATCAGTTCATCGAGCAGGAGGAAGACGAAGTCCGAGCTCGGGAGAGCCATAGCCACTGGTGTGAAGATCGACCCTCTAAAAAGGAAAGGAAGCTAGCCAAGAGGGAGGCGGACCGAAATAGAGAGCCATCCAGCTCGGCAGGACGCTTCGCTCCCACCTCGGAGGGCAGCGTGAAGCCGAAGTCAAGTGGCGCCTGTTACAAGGCCGTCAACACCATCTTCAAGGAGCCCATTTACAAGCTCCTTGGCAAGATCCAAACCCAACCCTTTTTCAAATGGCCCCAGCCTATGAAGGGCGACGATTCCACCAAAGATCAGAAAAAGTTATGTGGCTACCATAAACAAAATGGGCACAAAACTGAGGATTGTCATGCCTTCAAGGCACACCTCGAGAGGTTCGTGAAGGACGGGCATCTGAAAGATCTCGTCAAAGAGGAGGGCAGAGTAAACCATACTCAACAACGCCAACCCGATGACCAGGATAGCGATGAGTTGGTAGGAACCATCGACGTCATCCACCTAGCCTCCGCTCCCAGGGGAAGTGGCCAGGCCCGTACCGAGGCTAAGAAAGCCCAGCACGGCAAGCAGGTAATGACAGCTGAGCTCGGTCCCTCAGCAAAGAAGGCACGCGTAGAGAGACCGAAGATTTGGTTCTCTGACAAAGACTTGGCCGAGGTCCAGCTACCCCACAGTGATCCCCTGCTCCTGACTATGAGGTTACAGAACTTCAATGTCAAGAGGATCCTAGTGGACCCCGGAAGCTCCTCGGAATGGGTCTGAGAGAGGAAGACCTGCAGGAAGCCCGCACCCCACTGGTGGGTTTTAGCTCCAAGTCTGTCTACCCCAAAGAGAAGATCCCCCTCAAAGTCGAAGTGGGCGAAGCCTCCATGATAGCAGACTTCCTGGTGGTGGATGCACCATCCCCATATAATGCCATCATGGGAAGGACCTGGCTGCATAACATAGAAGCTGTGCCCTCCACCCATCACCAGAAGCTCAAATTCCCATTACAAAACGGAGATGGAGACTTCAAAGTAATCATAGTCCGCGTTGACCAACATATGGCCAAAGAATGCCTCATGGCCGTGGTCCCCGGAGAAGCAGAGCCACAGCGAGTCCATATGATCGAGCTCGAAGCTGTCGGCCGAGCTCTCGAGCAGAAGAGCGTAGAGGACCTCACCGAGGTCAAGATCGACCCCAGCGATCCGGAAAGATACTTCCTGCTTGGGAGTCAGCTCGCAGAGGAAGAGAAGTCCGAGCTGCTCGACTTCCTGTTATAGAACAGAGAAGTCTTCTCTTGGACCCCATACGAAATGCCCGGCATCGACCCCGAGGTCATGTGCCACGGGCTCAATGTGGATCCCGAGCACAAGCCTGTAGTCCAAAAGACTCACAGAGCTGGAATCCAGCAAGCGGAGGCTGTAACCGAGGATGTCAAGAAACTATTAGAGGCTGAAGCTATCAGGGAGGTCCACTACCCTGTCTGGTTAGCCAATACAGTTGTCGTCAAGAAAAAGAATGGAAGTTGGAGGGTCTGTGTAGACTTCACCGACCTCAACAAAGACTGTCCCAAAGACAACTTTCCCCTTCCAAAGATTGACCAGCTGATCGACGCCACAGCCGGGCATGATAGGATGAGTTTCCTCGATGCTTACCAATGTTACCATCAGATTCCAATGCATGGGCTTGATGAAGAGAAGACCGCGTTCATAACACCCAGAGGCATTTACTGTTACAAGGTGATGCCCTTCGGGTTAAAAAACGCCGGCGCTACTTATTAAAGGCTGGTAACAAAAATGTTCCAGGCTCAGCTCGGCAAGACGATGGAGGTGTACATTGATGACATGGTTGTCAAGTCTAAAAGGTCACAAGACCATTTGACCTACCTGCATCAAACCTTCACCGTCCTCAAAAAGTTCAAGCATAAACCGAACGCCTCCAAATGTGCATTTGGCGTCGGCTCGGGCAAATTCCTGGGCAGTCTGGTCACCAGACACGGAATAGAGGCCAATCCCGAGCAGATCTCGGCGATTCAGGCCCTCCAAAGTCTGACCACGACAAAGCAAGTCCAGAGGCTGACAGGGATGGAAGCAGCACTCAACCGCTTTATTAGCAGAGCCTCAGATAAATGCCGTCCCTTCTTTCAACTCTTGAAGAAAAGTTCGAGGTTCCAGTGGACTCCGGAATGCGAAAGTACCCTTCAAGAGCTCAAAAGGTACCTCTCTTCACCTCCACTGCTATCCACCCCGGCATAGGGTGAGGTCTTGTATCTGTACCTGGCAGTTTCGGACCATGCAGTGAGGTCGGTACTCGTAAGAGAAGATGACAGGCAGCAAAAGCCCATCTATTACACAAGCAAAACTCTGCTGGGTGCCGAGACGAGACACCTGCCATTGGAGAAGCTCGTTTTTACGCTCGTCAGTGCCTCCCACAAGCTCTCCCACTACTTCCAGACATACTCCATTGTGGTTGTAACAGAACACCTACTCAAGTTTCTCTTCAGAAAAGCAGACTTCTCTGGAAGAGTCTCCAAATGGGCTGTCGAACTAGGGCAGTACGATATCCAATATCAGCCCAGAACGGCAATCAAAGCCCAGGTGCTGGCAGACTTCATTGTGGAGTTTACCTTTCCGAGTTCGGCACCGAACCGGCTCGACACCGAACTAAGGGGGAAGGAGGTGGGGGCACCCACCGAGATCGAAACAGAATAGGAGCGGTCCTGGAAACAGTTCCTCGATTCATCTTGGAAGGTCTTCGTCGATGGATCCTCAACCTCCAAAAGGGCTGGCGCTGGCATAGTCCTCTAATCTCCAGAAGGCCTTGTCATCAGCAAGCCCTGACTCTCGACTTCATAGCATCAAACAACGAAGCTGAGTACGAAGCACTGATCGCAGGGCTGGGAAATGCGAAAATTCTGGGGGCACAGCAACTGGTGATCTTCAGCGATTCACAGCTGGTGACGAGCCAACTGAATGGAGATTACCAGGCCCGTGACGATAGGATGACAACCTACCTAGCCCACGCCAAGCAACTTCTATCTCAGTTCCAAAAAGTTGAAGTCAGGCAGATCGGTAGAGACTCCAACTCTCATGCCGACGCACTTGCAAACTTGGCCTCTGCTGTCGAGGCAGGAAGGAAAAGGACTGTCGAAGTGGAGGCACTGGACAGACCAAGTATAGAACTCCACCCACCTCAGCAGATCCTATGTGCTGACCTCGGTCCGAACTGGATGGACGATTTCATTTCCTACCTCAGGAATGACCAGCTCCCTGAGGACAAAAATCAGGCCCACAAAATCAAGCTAAAAGCAGCTCGGTTCTGGCTATCTCCAGATGGCAAGCTCTACAAAACGTCCTACAATGGCCCTTACCTCCAGTGCGTTCACCCGAGCAAGGTCGAGGACTTCCTTTATGAAATCCATGAAGGGATCTGCGGCAGTCACATTGGAGGTCGGTCACTGGCTTACCGAGCTATCAGTCAGGGCTACTGGTGGCCCTACATGCAGAAGGACGCACAGGTCTATGCCAGGAAATGTGAGAAGTGCCAGAAGTTTTCTCACTCTCTCCATTAGCCAGCACATGACCTAAGTCCTCTTTCCAGTCCTTGGCCTTTTGCCCAATGGGGACTGGACCTGGTGGGACCCCTCCACCGAGCTCCGGGGAATAAAAGATGGTTGATAGTAGCTACTGACTATTTTACCAAGTGGATAGAAGCTGAAGCATTGTCCTCCATCACTGACAAGGATACTAAAAACTTCGTGTGGAGAAACATTGTGACAAGATTTGGAGTGCCTCGAGCCTTGATCTCGGACAACGAGACTCAGTTCGACTCCAACTTCTTCAAGAACTTCTGTCAGGAGCTTGGCATCAGGAACTACTACTCCACTCCAGCATACCCCCAGAGCAATGGACAGGCTGAAATTTCTAACAAGGTAGTGCTTGACGGATTCAAGAAGAGACTAGACCGAGCCAAAGGAAGATGGGTAGAGGAATTTTCGAGCGTCCTTTGGGCGTACAGAACTACCCCAAGGCGCTCGACCTCGGCCACACCTTTCTCCCTCGCCTACGGAATAGAAGCTGTGATTCCACTTGAGGTCGGCCTCCCGAACCTTAGGTCGGAACTGAACGATCAAGGCCGAAACGATATAAACCTCGCCACAGAGCTCGACTTAGCTGAAGAGTGAAGGGAGGCAGCAGCCATTCGCCTCGCCTCTTATCAGCAACAGTTGGCCAGGGGTTACAATCAAAAGGTCAAAGAAAGGAAGTTCTCACCGGGAGAACTGGTCTTGAAAAAGACACTTCCAGTAGACAAAAACCCCACCGAAGGAAAACTAGCACCGAATTGGCACGGGCCATTCAAGGTGACCTTGGTAGCTGGGCAGTCTGCATACAAACTTGAGGACATGGAGGGCAGAGAGCTGCCACGCCCATGGAATGCCACACACCTCAAGAAGTACTATTTTTAAACTGTACTCAATTTTGAAAGTTAATAAAATCAGTTCTCTTGAAAGGATGTGTTTTGTTACTTTTAAATTTCGCCAAGTTATGGAACTCGGCATATGCTAGTAGCTCGGTTACGGAACCAGTTTACGTCTGGCTCGGTCGCAGGACTAGCCATTCCCAGCTCGGTTACGACACCAGTTTGCATCCGGAACGGTCACAGGACCAGCCATTCCCAGCTTGGTTATAGAACCAGCTTTCTTGGTGCGATCACGGGACCAGCCATCCCTTAGCCCAGGTACGGTACCTGCTACCTTGAACCAGACTAACCACATCAGTTCGGTTGTAAAATCAGTCACTTCGGCTCGGTCAAGAACCAGCCACTGATTACAGAGCCAAAAACTTTCCTACGGTGAGCATTCTAGCTCTGGTAACAGGATCGAGCTCCTCTCGGCCTACCTAACTCATTGACTCATGACGGCCACAGAGCCCAGATTAGTCACTTGAATTCGGTAAAGAGCCTATTTTATTATTGATTTCGGCAATGGAGCCA
This sequence comes from Umbellularia californica, assembly GCA_028538565.1. NCBI lineage: Eukaryota > Viridiplantae > Streptophyta > Magnoliopsida > Laurales > Lauraceae > Umbellularia > Umbellularia californica. The sequence continues at coordinate 10,374,294 of JAPQWN010000010.1, read as the reverse complement.
AGCTCGATTATTTTGTCTTATTTCCTGTTTTATCTTGGTTACAAGACCAAACACAAAAGAAATAGGGAAAGAGAAAGGCGTTCATCACACATTATGCAGAGGGTGGAATAAGAGTAGGATTCAAACACAGATTGGTGTGAAAGAAAATTCCATTCATCAAGATTTGAGTTTACATATACAGAAAAGTACAAAAAGTATTTCTCCCCCAGGATACAGAAAAGTAAAATAAAACGACAACATCAGGGCAACTGGTCTATGTCAATGATAGAAACTTCGCCGACTTCACCACCACCATCACCACCAGAAGGAGCAGAAGGAGCAACCTTCACGTTGTCTGCCCTGAGATCGGCGGTCAGGGTCTCAGCAGCTGGAGCTCGAAGTATCTCTTCAGGAGTCTCGGAGACCAGGGGCTCGGCAGCTGGAGGATCAAGAGAGGCCTCGGTGAATGAGGGGGCAGGCGACTCGGGCTCGGTACGAGGGAGCTTGGGCAAATCCTGGTATATGGGGTGATCCTCGGGGATCTCCATTTCTCTGAGCATCGCCAGACAGCCCATTTCAAATAGCTCTTCTCCTAGCCCTACGAGTTGATCTTCATATCGTTTAGTTGCCTGGGCCACCCCATCCCGGAAAGAGGCATCGATCTCTGCTTGTCGCGTAGCCCCGAAGTCAGCCCTCAGTTTAGCTGAGGCTTCCCTTTCGGCCTGCAGCGAAGCGTCGACCTCGGCCTTTTCTTTCCTCAAAGCGTCCATCTCGGCCTCCAGCTGTCTCGCCCTCTTTTCTTTCTCATACGCCGCAGCCTGGAGCCCATAGTTTTCAGCACTTTTCTTAGTAATCTCCTCCATGGCTGCCTCATTTTCTGCATTCAGCTTGGCGTATTCTTCACGAGACCTCCTCAGTTCCTCCGAGCTCCCTTCCAGAGCTACTGCGAGCTTTTGTTTATCAGCCAGCAGAGATTGAATCTCAGAGCAGTTCTGGCGAGACTTTTCCAACGCCACTTGAGACCTCTGTACGATCTGCACGGAAGGAAGAGACAAAGGTTAGCAGAACATAAAGCATGTCTACAAAATCAGATAAACTCGTCAGGTGTTCCTCACCAGTAGGGCCGACGTGAGGTTAGCCTGGTGCAGTGCGCCCTCTTCCATTCTCCTGAATCGGTCAATGTCTCCCGGAAGCGCACAGGCACCAGCCAACGCAGTTGCAACTGCTGGACAGCCGTGTAGCCGGTGTCCGGAGGTCAGCGGCGTCTTTGGCTCGAGGAGGAAGGATGGCCTCCATGGCTCAACCTCCGAAACGTGAGGCACTAAGGGCTAGACAGGGTCCTGCCAGGATGAGCCCTCTCCTCTGGGCGTCGCCGGCACCCTCTCCTCCTGCCTTCCTCGGCGAACTAACGGCTACTCCTCCGCTCCACTCCTCTCCTGCTCCTCCTCGTGCCCCCGCCTCGACTCCCTCCTCTCCTCCGTCGGGATTGTACGGATGGCCCTTTCCTTCCGGGGCTTGGTTTGGCGTGGCTCTTCGCCTCTCACCTTCTTCGTCTGCCTCTCCTCTTCCCTCACCTCAGTAGAGTGCTGGCAGAAAGAGTTGGAAGGGGGATCCCTATGGCCGTCCAAGGAGGAAGAGCCGGCGGACCTAGAGGAAGAAGAGGCCCGCTTGCCCAGCAGCTTCTCCCTGAGGTTGACGGTGGCGAAATCTTGACGACCCCTCTCCATCTCGGCGCTAGACTGATGCTCCTCGGTCGCCTCGTCCGGGTCGGTAACAAGTGAGATCGGCTGCTGCTGCCTGACCGCCTCTGGCGCGTAGCTAGGCCCGGCCTCAAGGTACTCAGCCCCTTGTCTTTTGGAGAAGTGTTTGTACCTCGGCAGGTACCTTATGAGGCACCAAGCAGACCTGCCTTTGTGCCCTTGGTAGCGTTGGATGGCGTCGAACCAAGCACCGTTCTTCTTCCAGCCTTGGCGTAAGGCCACCTGTTTCCTCTCACTAAGCTCTGTACAACAGATCAATATACGTCAGTTCGGCAGATAAATAAAGAGACGAAAAGTCAAGCTATTTGAGCTCGGTGTGTACTTGGAAGGCGCCCGAAGTGACGAGGAAGCCTGTACCTCCTCTCTACCTCGGTATCCTCCACGCCGAACTCCTAGTTGCTGGCAACGAACAACCTGTCGCTCCCGGCTTGGCGCATTGAGTCCTCAAGGGCAGTAACGAAGGAGACCATCTTTGGTTTTCCCCGGAGGTAATAACAGTTGTCGGGTTCCCCGGTTGACTTGCAAATGTCGTACGCTTCCTCGATGTCATGGACACCGAGGTGGATATCTAGGAGCCTATTTAACTCTACTACTCCCATTATGATTTTATAGCTGTTCGGCATTAACTGACAGGGGGCAAGGTCCCACGTAGCCAGACATCGCCTAAGCAGTGGGTGAACAGGGAACTTTACCCCTCCCTCAACTACCGAGACCAGTGGGAAGGGCATCCATCCATCTCGGTAGGAGTAAGCGTCCCACGGGTCCTTCGGATCTTCCAGCCTGATCCGGACATCGTCCGGAATGCTGTATGTTTCCCTGAATCTAAGCATGGCCCCAGGGGTGTCAACCAGGCAGCGGTAGACCCCTATGCCCATGTTTTAAGGTCTGGGAGATGGGTGACGAGGAAAAGCCCTAACAGGGAGAGAAGCTATAGGAGGTGTTGGAAAGAAGGACGAAGGAGAGAGGAGACTTACAGAAAACAAGAGGCAGAAGGGCAGAAGGGAAGGGATGACACAGAGATAGTCCGAAAATCGCTCGAGCAGAGTCTCCCCTTGAATCAGAACGCCAAAGTAGAAGAAGGAGGAGGGAGAGTGCTGCTTTTATAAACAGCAGGACGCCTTTTCGAATTTCGAGGGCACGCCCTCATCACTTCACCTCAAAAGGCGCGCGCGTCGTTTCGGGGCAACCATACTGCGAACCAGATGATGCCACGTGGCGAGAGAAATATGGTTTCCGCAGTATACGCCGTCAGAATGATTGATTGCCTCGGGCAAGTGCAGCGATTTCGACGCCTTCTGGTAGACAGGCTGGCGACGGAGTAATGAAGCCCTTAATTGAACAGTCATGATGAGATCCCGACATCAACAGCCGAATTCAAAAAAAAAATAATGCTGCGAGCTCGGCACTCATAAAGCTCCCACGTTTTTAGCTCCCGACCTCAACCAAGTTCCAAGACTTTCATAAGGTCAGCAGCTAGGGGGCAATTGTGTGGGATTAATTATCTAGTACTGAGGTGATCCCCGACCTGGACAATAATACTAATTAGGGGTTACACCGACCTCATTCATCCAGCTCGGCAACATCCCAGCTGGTACCGAGTTGGAGTTGGACCCGGTAAGTGTACCGGCCACGCTCTTTCTGGACTCTGCCTTGAGCGTCTCGGTAATAGTACCCGACCTTAAGCAAGCCTGACCTTATAAACCCCCATTACCATCTAAATCAAGTCCGTAATTTTTAGGCACGCACACCTATCTAAATGACTTATCTAGATATAGAAAACTTCATCATAAAGTCAATTATCTTTATTGAGCTCATTGCCCTTGGATTAGACTCAATCAATCAAACATCTATAGACTTGGGATAGTGGGGCTATGGATTGGGCTTATGGGCTGATTAATATTGAACCTATTCTTTTTTCTTTTCTTTTCTTTTGTTTTTTTTTTTTTTTGGAATGGTGACAGTGAACCTTTTCTTGGGCCTCCATTTCTTGGTCTTGAGGCTCATGGCTGCATCACGGTAAGTTCTGCTTCAGTCAACACTTTCATCACTTTTTTTTCCCTATGCATGTTGTTTCAAAATATTCTACTTAACCTTATAAATATTTTTGTTATATTCATGAATGACAAACTAATCATTATGACCAAAATTGAGCCTCATGCCATCTATCTAGGGCTTGTTTTGTAAGTTTTACTTAACTCATCCTCTATGATTCCACAACCTAACATGTCCATATAATTACTCTGACCTTGGACTTCAGAGTAAAATATAATTTGTATAGTAATATATTGTGATGAGTTCACAAAAGATACACTTTCATAGCATTATTTTATGATTTTTCAAAGATAAAAGAACTCAAAACACTATTTTTTGTAGAAAAATAATAAATTTCCACCGCATCATGCTTTGCTCATATCTTTACATTATAGATGGCCATTTGTATGCATTTATATGAGTTCCAATAGCCTCCATGCAAAATATGTTCGAAAATAGTCTCAACTACGTTAATTTCTCTTTGTAAGTGTTAATTGAAGATTAATTTGAAGATTAAAGTTGAGATTCAAGAATTAAAGAGAGTAAGGATAAGTTTGGAAGATAACTAGATGCAGAAATGACAAAGTTAAGCCATTTCTAACATGGGAATCACATTCATATGTTCATATTTTCATTCTTGTGAAGTCCCACATTGGAAAGAAACCAAAACGGAGTAAGGCAAATGTTTCTATATAAGGAAGGGAACTATAAGCATTATACACAAGCAAGAAATTAAAGCCTCCTCCTCTTCACTTGAGCTATTTATGTAATTGAGAGCAATTGTAGAGAGAGTGACGAAAGCTTTGTAAAATTTGAAGATTTGTAATGAAAGCTTTGTCTTCTCCAATGGGTTGCTAATTCCTTGATTGGATCTTTTAGATAAAGCTAAGTTAATACTATTCCTTTTGCTTATGATCTTAATTCCCTTTGTTTATGTGCTTAACATGCTAGTATAGATTTTTCTTCATTGCAATGTGCTACCTTCCATGCTTATTTTCTATCTTAGCATTCTTTTTACCATCTATGCTTAGGTTTGATAAATCATACTTAGGAGTTAATATCTTTTGATGGTTTATGCTTACTTTTGATAGATAGTCATTAAGAATTTTTTCTTTTATGAAGGGAAGAAAATCTTAGCTATTAGATTGTTAATTTCTATATTAGAGTTTTAAAGTTATATTTTCTAATTTTAAACATTGATTTATCATTAGATTTGAGTATTTATTTGTGAAAATAGAAGAGCATTAGTATTGGATTAGTGTAACTTAGTGGATTTTAGATGATTCAATATATCCATTAGTATTGCTTGTTGCTTATTTTACTTACTTTAGCTTGATTGTATTCACATTTCCACACATTTATTCACTTGTTTTAATTCTCACACTCCCTTTCTCTATCCACACCATCATATCCATTAGCTTATTTGTTCTTTATCTTCTATGTGTTTGTTTTTATTCCCCCTTTGATTTTACACTATTTTAGCACACTTATTTTCATCTCCATCCATTCATTCCTTATCTTACTCACTAGTTATTAGCTCATTTCCATAGATGTTTCTATTTTCTTTTTATCTTTTGTTTTCACACACTTATTCATTTGATCTATCTAACATTATTCATTTGTTCTTGTTATTAACCTTATTAGTTTTCTTTTGTCATTAACTTTGTTACTAACCTTGTTCTCACTTGAGTTCTTCTATTTCTACTTACATTTCTTTGTTATCTAGTTTCTTGTTTTCTTTTAGTTGGCATTTTTTTATTTCCCTTGTTATTATCTTGTTTCTTATTTTCAATGTTTTTGTTATCTCCATTTGCATTTGTTAGCTATATTTGAGTTGATACTCATTTTCATTGATCATTGTTATTTTCCTTGTAACGATCTTTGTGGGAACGATATTCGGACTTTCATAGTCTATATTACTTGAGACAACCATATACTTGAGGGAATCAGCAATCAAGTTTTTTAACACCGTTGCCAGGGATCGGCATACATAGGAATCCTTGATTTTAAGGATTTTCAACTTTCATATAGCTTAGTTGCATTTTTATTCTTTCTTTTAGTTTTCATTGCGGATTCTATACATTTTCTTTGTTTGTATTTTCAAAGATTCCGTGATTGGAGCAAGGAAAGAAGAAGAGCAACCAAAGAACTTTAACTTAGGAATTTAAATTGCTTTCTTAGAAAATCTTGTATTAGGATTCATTTCAAGTTTGTAATAGTTTTTTAAAATTCATTTAAGTTTTCAAAGCATTGTAATAATTAAGGAAGGAGGACGGTTGGACAATACCGTTGCGGCCCCCCAAGTTCGTACACCGAAATTGGTATCGGTATCTTGGGTCAACTTCAACCGATCTTCCCCCAATTTAATTTGGGAGGTACATATTTCGATACACCCACGCATCCCCCATTAGTATGTCAATTTTGATGGTTGTTTGATTGTTTAATTGCTTTGTAGTGCTTAATCATTTTAAAATACACAAAATAATTTGGAAAGCACACACTTAGTAAGGGCAATCATACCCCCAACAAGATAAGGATTGGATCTCATTACCATTTCCTTGCCTATAGGAACTCATTTTCCTCACTACTTAGGAATCCTTAGCCTTTAATAAAATTTGAGTAAAAACGTGACCATAGGACACAAGCTCATTATGAGAAGACATCAAAGGTTCTACCATTTGCGCTCCTTGACGGAAATCGGTGCCTAGAATAGCCTTGTCCCTTAAGGGAGACAATTCATCTGTTCTAGGAGTTTGATATTTAAACGGAACCTTTGCCATGCGCATTGTGATCCCACCAATCCCTTGGGGGCTTGCCTGGCCAACTACGTTTCATATGACCAGATTGGAGGCCTAGGTGTACTCTTCATAGTTAGGAGTTGTCTAGCTTAATCTTAGGTACCCTTAGTTACGCATAATTTGGTTTGTTTTTCAAAATCATTTTATTTTGCTTGTTTGTGTTTAATCATTAATCCTCGTTCATCATCACTTGAGCGAACCATCACTTTCGGAGTTCAGAGGTAGTTTATGCACAATTGGTTAAGTGTGCAGGGTCGTTTAGAGAGCTTCGATTTATTCAATATCCCTGTTGAGAATTTTGCGGACCCCATTGCCATTGAGGAAATGGCTGACGAAAACCCACCAACCCAACCCATGACTCTTAGGGAGTACATGTACCCAACCCAATCTACCCAGCCTTCATGCACCATCATACCCACCACAAATGCCTCATTTGAGATGAAATCTGACTTAATCCAGATGTTACCAATTTTTTGAGGGGTGGAAAATGAGATCCCATATCAGCATGTGAGAGAGTTTGAGGAAATCTATGGGACCATGAAGTATAACCGTATGTTTGAAGAGGCCCTTAAGCTTAGGTTGTTTCTGTTCTCGTTGAAGGAGAAGGCGAAAGCATGGCTTTACGCCCTACAGGCTAATTCCATAAAAACACATGGGAGGGACTAGTCGCAGCCTTTTATAAAAAGTTTTATTCAAAATAGAAAACGGCCTTCATTAGATATACCCTGAACAGCTTCCCACTACAACAACTTGCACTTTTAGCGACGCTTTTTGGCGACGCTTTTATAAAACGTCGGTAAAAGTAGACTTTTACTGACGTTTTCCGAAAACGTAGGTAAAATTTCGACTTTTACCGACGTTCTATAAAAAACATCGGTAAAATGTGTTAATTACCAACGTTTTACCAAAAAACATCGGCAATTGTGGCTCTTGGAATTAGCATAAGTTGTTAGAACTGTAAAAATCATAGATTATTACCGACGAATTAGAAAACATCGGTAAAATTGACTTTAGCGACGTTTTCTTTTTTTTACCGACGATAAAAAATGTCGGTCAAAGTCTTTTTTATTTTTATTTACTTTTCTTTTTTCTTTTGCCGACGAAAAATAACGTCAGTAAAAGTATTTTTATTTCTTATTTATTTTTCTTTTTCATTTTACCGATGAAAAAAAACGTCGGCAAAATCATTTTATTTTTTATTTATTTTTCTTTTTCGTTTTACCGACGAAAAAAATGTCGGTAAAAGTATTTTATTATTTATTTATTTTTTTATTTTACTGACGAAAAAACGTCGGTAAAAGTATTTTATTTTTTTATTTTTTTTCTTTTTTCTTTTGCCGACGAAATAAAACAGTTTGCAAATGTCAATTTTATCATCAATTGGATAATAAATATTAAAATGAACTTTTAGCGACGTTCGTAAAGGTTAAATATTATTTTTATTAAAATTAAAAATCAGGGACATTTACGGACGATTTTTAGTTTTACCGACGAAAATAAGCGTCGGAAAATGTGTTACCGATGTTTAATATAAAACGTCGGTAAAGGTGTATTTCCCTCTCCCACCTCCGAAAACCCTTTTTTCCCTCTCCTCACTCATTTCTTTCTCTCCAGCCTCCGAAAACCCTTTTTTTTTCTCTCTCTCTCTCTCTCTCTGCGCTCTCTCGCTCGATCTCTCTGTTCTCTCTCTCTCTCACTCTCTCTGTCTCTGTCTCTCTCTCACTCTCTCTGTCTCTGTCCGAAACCGTTGCTCGAAAACTCTCTCTCACCGCTGCCTCTGCTCGGACCCTCTCTGCCCCCAATTTCCATCTCTCCTATCGCCCTCCCTCTCCAGACCTCTCCCAGGCGCACGACGACCACAGCAGCCCTCCCTCTCCAGATCTCTCCCAGCAGCACTGCCATGCGCGCAGCAGCCCCCGGACACCCGTAGAGCCTTCATCTTCCTCCTCGCGCTGCAAGAAGCCTCCCCTGCACCAGGTACACCCCTCACTCTTCCTACACTCCGCACACACCGCGCACCATCTCTCTCCTCTCTCTTTCTTCTCTATTCTCTCTCTCCCTCGTTCCCCATCTCTTTGTTTCCTCTCTGTCTGCTAAATGTGTAAACTGTTGTAGTGATTTTTTAATTATTTTGGAATATATCAGATTATGTTGGATTGGGAATTTCTGCAACTTCTTGATTTTGATGTTGGATTGAATCAGATTATGTGGTAGAAATTGAAATATAAAATATCTACTCAAGCCCAAACCATCCATGCATCTCCTCAAAATGGGTTTTCTCCACACCGATATCTACACAGCCATGGCTCTTACAGATGCCTACATGAAACTCCATCTGTTAGAAGATGCCGTCAAGGTGTTTCACAATATTCCCCAAAGAAACTTAGCTTCTCTGAATGTTGTGATCTCTGGCTTCTCGTAAAATGGGTGCTTTAAGGAAGCTCTAGGGGCTTTCAAAATGGTCGGAATTGGAGGATTTCAACCCAATTCAGTCACCCTTGCCAGTGTTTTGCCTGTCTGTGAAATTGTTGAACAAGGGTTGCAGATACATGGTTTAGCAATCAAACTGGGGCATGAGATGAATTGTTATTGAGAAAGGCAGATTCCTTTTTGCTTGAATTTCCATTATGGCCCACAGTAACATTTCTTGTTTTCCCCAACTTTTCCTCCAAGATGTTATTTTCTTTTGTTAGAGAAGATATCTGCATATATAACACAGTATATAGCTAGATATTTTAGTTTAAAGTCAATAAGTGGAATATATCAGCTGCAACTTTAGAAAGATCAAAGGGAAGCCTGACTTTAGTTTTTTGTTACTACATTATCTCTGATTGCAGTACTACAATTTTAAGGCAAATGCATTGGATATAAACTTCAAGACCAAAATACACTTCAAATGAAAATTATAGAGACATTATGAATTCCATTTCATGGATTCTGGAGAAATTAGCAGAGGCAATTATTTCCCATTAAGAAAGCATGGATAAAATCAGGGTCGAGTAGAAAAGTATAACTCAGGAGCCAACCCCATATAGATGGATAAAGCTTTATTGACAATTATGATGAAAAACTAGTCTTTGTCCAAGAAATAATGTTGAAAAATGGTATTTCTTATAGGATAATGAATCAGGGGAAAATGTTGTTTTTAAGTTCTTTCTTCTTTCAATTTCTAAAATTTCATATAAAATTAAAAAACATAACAGACAATCTAGGATTTATTATTTCATAAAGAATCCTTCAGAAACTTGGCAAAAACTTCTAATTGTGCTGCTGCAACTTTGCTGGAAAATTCACAGAAGTAAAGAAAATAAACAATGAGTTTAGTTCAGAGGGCTATGAGATAGCATGACTTATGTTGATCTCTAGTTCATTGATTCACAGCAGAATTTGATGAACTAAAAAATAACCAACACTCATCATATGAAGCACATCAATATTAAATATTGATATATTAAAAAATATGTTACCCAATGTTAAACATTTTTTCAATCAATTATCTCATCTCTTCCTATGATGAAAAACTGAATCAAAAGATACAGCCATGTTTGACTTTTCCATTACTAGAAGGGAAGGATTTTCTAGCAAGGGTGCTTCTATAAAGGGTCACAGATGGAGTTATGCTACTGACCACCCAATTTGCTCATTTGCTTGTATACATTTTCATAGGAGAAGGGTTTCATATGAGGATTTTTTTTTCCTATTTTTTTTTTATAATCAAAGGTGTTAATGGTGAAAGGTCAAGGGTGGTGATCTACAAGCAACTGTCAGATTTTTCTCTAGGTGAAGGGTGGAAAACTATTTTCCTTAAATCAACTACTTGTATGGTCTAACTAATCATGGATATGTTTCTCTCACCAAGGATTTCCACTCTTAATCGATAAGGAGTGACAACACATTAGTTTTTTTTTTTTTTTTGTTTCTGGTATTCACAACATATCATATACTTTGCACTACTTCCTATTTGTGTGATATTTTTTGGATCAAACTATGGATAATATGCTCAGATACCTAGGAGACTCGAATATCACAAAACTGGTACATTGTGGATGTCCCTTAGAACTATATGGTCATCATACTTCTTAAATAATGATCATTTCTTTTTAGACTAGCACATCGAGGATGTCTGAATGATTCCCTTAGAACTATGATTATCATCATACTTCTTAAATACTAATTGTTTCTTTTTAGACAGTTCCCATTATTCTTTATGCCCCCAAAAATATATGCAAAGAATGGAGGGATGAATTGCAGAGAGACTGGAAAATAAAATGAAAATACCAGTTTTACTTGTCATGAGATATATGTAGCTGTCCATGCAAGTAGGTGATAGTAAGGTTAAGGGATAATCCCAACCCTCCTGGTGTATGTTGACACCAAAAATGTCACTTTGCCTCTTCAACATCAAGAAAGCTGCATGAAGTCGCAACCTGCCATAAATAGGCAATGCAACTTCTCAAAAAATCAAATCTTGTCAGAATCAAACAAAAACTGCAAGATCCTTCAAGATAGCCAAGAGAAGAGTACATATGAAGTTTCGGGCCATTTCAGAATCATTTGGCCTAACTTCGCCTCTCCGACAGCTAAAATGGCGCTCCCGGCGGCGACATCATCGGAGACGTCAAAACTTCGATCAGAGCCTACAGATGACTCCAGCATGTCTCAAAAGGGCTCCATGCCAAATTTCAAGTCAAACCGACAACGTTTGACCCTCCATCAATGCTCGAGCAGCAAAATCAAGCCTCCCGGCGGCGGAAACCACTGGAGCCTTCGCTCATCAAACCAAGTGCATGAGTGGCTTCAACATGCTTCCAAAAGGCTGCACGTCAAATTTCAGGTCATTCCGAAAACGTTTGACCAGGTTTCGATGCTCCGAGAGAAAATCAAGCCTACCGGCGGCAGAGCAACCCGGGACCATGACATCCAAAACGGAGCCCATGGAACGTCTCAAAATGACTCCAATAGGCTCCCCGTCAAATTTCAGGTCAATCGGACATCGTTTGACCGCACATCAAAGCTCGGCATTTTCCCCGCAGCAAAAACAAGTGAAGCATCGACGGGACCCCAAACGGCTTCAAAACTCAAACAAAAGCCTATGGTTGGTCTTATTTATTGCTCAGGAGGCTTCACCTCAAATTTCAGGTCATTCCGACATCGTTTGACCAAGTTTCGACTTCTGGCGGAAAATCAGCAGCTCTACGCGACAAAGTCTTCGGCTTTCCCGGAAAATTAGAAACTTTGCACTCTAAAAATGCAAGGATTCTCATCAAGTTTTCTACAGGGAAATCAAGCCAATAAATGAGAAGAAATGTCAAGAAAAATACAGAAGAAAACGGCGACGGAAAAGACCTCAAAACGACCGCAAAACGGGCTCCGAAGGGGAAAAATCCCCCAGGGTCGCAGACCCCTGCGACCATGGTCGCAGGCCCCTGCGACCATGGGCCATGGTCGCCGGTCCATGGTCGCCGGCGACCATGGCCCATGGTCGCCGGCGACCATGGAGGTCCGGGTCACCGGATTTTCCGCCGGTGACCCGTTTTTCCGTCTTTTTTCGCGTTTCGCGCACTTTGGCCCCTGTGGTTTCCTGAAAATGTGATTTTTAGTGCTTGAAATTGACTCATATCCGACGACATCCGTCAAAATCACGGGTCAACCTCCAAAAGCATAAAATCATCAGTGATCGCTCCAAGATCGCCAACCGGCTGACCAAGAAAGTGCACTTTCTGTCCGACCGATCGTGAAATCGACAAGACAGATGTCACCGGCCCGCTCTTAGCTATCAATGTCTGAAGTTACATGTTCATCCGATGTCGATCAGCATGTAGATCCATCGATGATCGTCGCCAGAAGAATTCCAGAAGACACGGCATGGCCCGCGACTCTTCGACTGCTCGGCGACCAATTAATGTGGTTAATTGACTAGCTTTATTGCAGTCATTAATTCATTTCTTTGGACGGCCCAATCAGAAGCAAGCATTTGGGAGTTACAAGTCAATTGATTCATGGCATTTAAACCATGAAACTCCTCCCATTATGGTAATTAAGGTGATTAAAAGCCCTTAATCTCCATCGGCCAATCAGATTCAAGGAAAAAGGAGTTACAAAATCAAGAAATAAATCTTGTAACTCCTCCCATTAAAGCCATTAAGGCTCATAAACCCTCCTAAATGGCTACCAAAAGCCTATAAATAGGAGAGCATTCCATTGAAATGGAGATCGGAAAAAAGATCAGAAAAAAGAGGAGAAAATCAGAGAAGATCAGAAAAAAAGATCAGAAAGAGATCTGAGAGAAAGAAAAAGAGAGAAAAACTCTGCTGAAGTTCTGCACCGGCCACCACTACAAGGTGACAAAAGTCCCTTGGGGGGCACCCCCCCCCAAGGTCCTTGCCTTCTCCTGCTGCCTCCAATGGCTTAGACGTGGCTTTTCAGCCCGTCTACTTAGCTTTTTATTGGACATAGGACCTTCTCTTGGTCTTTGTCCTCTAAAAACCTGAGGTTATAGCCAAGCCAAGCGAATCAAGAGCATCTTCTGTTCTCATCTGCATGGATGATGGCGAAGCCCATACATGGCTTGCGACCGTCAATCTGAACGAGTCCCCCACAATCTCCTGAAAAGTTAGATCTTCCTTTTCTTGCTTTTCATTGTAGTTTGTATTTTTCTAAAAGAGACAAAAATCACAACTCTTGTCTTTCATTATTGATGAGAATTGTAAATCGGCTATAAACGCCAAAATCGGCTATAAATGCCAAACAAAATCGCCTTTCACGGCAAACCAAGAAAATGTCTCTTTTCTTAAATATTTGTGCAATGGAAAACTTGAAAGAAGTTGATTTCCTTTTTACTTGCGAAGGTTGATCTCCGGATTACCACTTGCAATTCCAAGTAAAATAGAAAATCTGGCACACCCACACAAAAGAAATGTTGATGCACGCTTCAGGGCCCGCCAGGGCGCGAAAGGGCCGGACCCGACGGACTCCCACGTTCCGCCGACCCCGGTAGCCGCCCCAGCGGGCGCCTCGGAGCGCGTTCCATCAAGCTGGCACACCCGGTGGGACTCGTTCATTTGAGAACACGGTGCTTGGAAATGAAATATTTGCATATCATACTTTTTGCTCTATGCTTATACTTCTTTTCCGGATTCCTTGGCTACTTTCTAGCTGGTAGCCTATGTTGGATTTTGCATCCTAAAAAAAAATGAGATGGGATTTTTTGGAAATTTCTATTTCTTTGAGTTTGTTTCCATTCTTTCTCTTTTCAAAGAAAAAAAAATCAAAAAATCAGTTTTCTTAGTTTGAATTCAAAATTGAGAAACTTTGATCCTATCCTATCGTTCTTTGGCGCTTGCAGAAATGTTGAGCCCGTTCGACTAAGGTTTTGGACCATCGTTTCTCTTCGATGAGTTCATTAGAGATTTCAAAAAAAAAATAAAAATAAAAATAAAAATAAAAAAAAAATCAGTTTTCTTAGTTTTGAATTCAAAATTGAGAAACTTTGATCCTATCCTATCGTTCTTTGGTGCTTGCAGAAATGTTGAGCCCGTTCGACTAAGGTTTTGGGCCATCGTTTCTCTTCGATGAGTTCGTTAGAGATTTCAAAAAAAAATATTAAAAAAAAATATAAAAATAAAAAAAAATTAGTTTTCTTAGTCTGGATTCAAAATTGAGAAACTTTGTTCCTATCCTATCGTTCTTTGGTGCTTGCAGAAATGTTGAGCCCGTTCGACTAAGGTTTTGGGCCATCGTTTCTCTTCGATGAGTCTATTTGGGATTTTTTATAAAAAAAAAGGGACATAGACCACTAAGGTTAAACCAATTGCGTTCTTTGATCACGATTGATTCAAGAAAAGCCTTGTCCAGAGTGTGGAGACAGCTTGACTGTTCTAGGCAAGGGTCCTCCAAACGGGTTCATTAAGTAATCCTACCCTTACCTGGGGGCAATTCTATCAATTGAGGTTTCATAAGACCGGGTTAGGAGGCCTATGTGTACTCTCTCGTCTTTAAATCTTAAAAATTTAAAAAAAAAATCAAAAATAAAAAAAAAAAGATTTTCAAAAAAAAAATCTTAAAAAAAAATAAAAAAATCAAAATAAAAAAAAATCAAAAAAAAAAAAGATTTTCAAAAAAAAAATCTTAAACAAAAAAAAAAGATTTTTAAAAAAAAAAAAATGAAAATCTTAAAATAAAAAAAAAAAAAAAAATCTTCAAAAAAAAAAACTCTCGTCATTTTAGATTCAGATCCGAGAAATTGTGGTTCCTTCCCTTCTGGGTACTGGTGCTCGCGGAAATCGTTGAGCCCGTATTCGGATCGGAATACCATCTGCTCTCTTTGATGAATCCAATCTTGACATTTCAAAAAAAAAAGAGAATCCCATCTCGTGGATGCGATCTCCAACATTTGTGCATAGCAATACTGGTACGCCCTTTCAGGGTCTACTGTATCTGTGACCGGCACATTTGTAACTCCTACCTTATATTCTTCTTATCTCGAGCAAGCTCCGCTTCTCGATAAGTCGAATTTAGGTATACAATTGCTTCTAGCAGTCATTGGAACGCTCATTTCGAGCCTACCATGTTCGCTGTCAGAACAATTGTACCATCTATGGCTTTTTGCCTTCTTCATGTCGCTTGGGTCATATCCCTTGAGCGATTTGAAAAGACAACCATAGAAATTCCCATTTATGATCATCATATTCTTGTGATTACTAATGGATGTGATCTTGTTTCAGAAATTTTGAAACTAACAATGGCAGCCTTAACCATTATCTTCGACGAGAACAAGCACCAACTCATGCTTCAACAGAAGCAAAGCACGCGCACCCATAAGCGCCCTGCCAGCTGCCGAAGCGTCAACTCCCTCGGCAACTCTCTGAACTCCGGGTCGACCTCGACTCCCCGGACCATCGTCTTCGGGACACTGGGACCATTCCCACTTCCCGAAGAACAAACTGCGCCTGCCAAAAGGCAGAAAATCGCCTCTCAACGTGTCACTCCCGTGACACCAAAGGCGAGCGCCCAAAAGCTCGAAGCCCGCGGCACCCCCGCGAAGCCTCGACCAACAACCAACCAGGTCTACCCTAAGACTTGGTCTCCAAGACCTTCCCCAAAACAAAGAAGGTCTCAAACATCCACCAAGCCAGCATACCTGGCCCCACTCAAGGAGAACCAGTTCTACCCTCTTGCCTACATGAAAGAGGAGAGACCCATCTCCAACCTGACTCCCAAGTCAACCCAGCATGAGCCGGCTTGTTCCTACAGGCCCAAAATCAGATCATGCATCACCAGGCCTCTCCAAGCACCTGCTAAGGCCTACACTCCTTCAGTTCGACCCTTCATCTCTACAGGGGCCGAACTCGAAAGGTTTAAAGCTTCGCTGCAACAGGCAAAGGACCGGGTCCGCATCCTGTCCTTGCCCAACCACAAAGAAGACAAGCTCGGCTGCTGCGCCCGAGGGAGCACATCCTTCATCGTCAGAGCCCAGCCAGAGCTGACTGAAGCTCAAATCGCTCGTCGAGCACGCCGCCGTGCGTCATATCGACAAAAGAGACTAGAGAAGCAACGGACCCAGCCTCCTACACTTCAAGTCTCCCATAAATGGGTCGAAAAAGAAAGACCCGACCAAGTTGCTGCCGTCCATATGGTTGGAAAAACCAGAAGACGCCAAAGGTCAGCATCAAAAATCCATGTCCGACGTCCGGTGACCCGTAGCATCACCAGGACACAAAGACATCCCGAAGAATCTCCTGCCCCTTCCAGCCAAGGACGGGAGAGTAATCCTTCATCAAGCTCTTCATCAAAAAGAATGAGCCCCAGCTCGGTCACCAGGACGATTTCTTCGTTCGAATCCCGAGGGATGAACGTCTTGGCTACAAGTTCTGAGCCGCCACCTCAGAATCCACCTCGAGATGATGCGCTCACACGCATCCAGCAGTTGGAACAAGGCCAGCAGAGGATTGAAACTCTGATGGAAAACCTTCTCCTTGTCGTCCAAAATCAGGTGAACAATGAGCCTCCTCCAAATCATAGCAATAACGAGGGAAATGGAGAAGAAAATGAGTCACGCGCCCTCACCAAAAAGGACGTAGACAGTATCCTCGCCAAAGCTAAAGAAGAGGATATACTCAAAGAGCATGGGATCAAGCCACCATATCCTTTATGGATGGACTCGGTCCCGTTCCCCACAAAATTCAAGCATCCTACTCTCCAAACATATACGGGGAAAGGATCAGCCAGACAGCACGTCATCCACTTCAAGATCTTGACGGGAGCTATCGCGGATCAAGATGCACTCAAGATTCGCCTCTTTGCAAGTACCCTAAAAGGTACGGCCTTCGATTGGTACTCCACTCTGCCGGAGAACTCCATTCAGAACTGGGCTATGCTGGAGACACGCTTCCTGACCCACTTCCAAGGTGAGGATCATCCTGTTACTATGGCTCAGCTCTGCAGCCTAAAACAGGGAGAGAATGAGTCAACTTATGACTTCATTCACAAGTGGAAAGCAATGGCGTACAAATGCTCAGATGTACTGCCACAAGCGTCGCTAGTCGACATCTGCCGAAACAACATGAGAGCTAAAATCCGCTCCATGATCATCGGCAACAAATCAAAAAACCTGGGAGAACTCCTGGAAGCTTCCATGGAAGCTGAAACGGTGATCAAAGACCTCAACAGTCAGAAATCATCAAAGAAAGAGCCGACTGCTGTTGCAACCTCTAAACCAAAGAAGAAAGAGGTCCTCAATGTGCGAACCAAGTCAGCTCCTCAGCAGCCAAAGAAAGCTGAAAACAAAACTGCAGGTAAAAGGCCTGAACTCTCTGATGCCTTCAAAGAACGCGTAGAAAAGAAATATCCGTTCGATGAAGACGTTGAAGAAATCTTTGAGGCTCTCCTAGCAAATGGCAAACTCATTTTGCCAGAGCCCAAAAGACCGGGAGACGTTGGCAAAACCAACGATCCTCGGTACTGTCCATACCACCAGATGGTCTCGCATCCTCTCAATCAATGCTTTGTTGTGAGAGAGAAGATAAACGAGATGTGGAAAAACGGAGTCATCACCTTTGACAAAAACTATGGGACTGCCTCCGTCAACATGGTGTCATGTGGACAAACACCAAAATCACCGAAGAAGAAGATCACTACTTCCTTCAAGGTGATAAATAGAATTCAAACGTCCGAAGTGTTGGTTCCTTGCCCGACACCAGACGGACAACCCATATGGGTACATCCCGATCTCCTGGAAGATGAAAATTGGGAGATCGTCAAAACAAAGCCGACCGCTCAACAGCGAAGGCAGGCTAGGAAACATCTCCTCAGGCTCAAACGGCAAGAGAAAACCCAGCCAAAACAAGAAGTTCATGAAAAGGCAGAGGCCTCCTCTACCACTTCACTCGGGGCAACAGAAACATCCCCTCCAGAGACTTCAAAGGCGGTAAGAAACTTCACTCTTAGTGATTTCATGCCACCTCAATTCAAAAAAGAAGCCATGCAGGGGGCATCATACTCTTGCAACTCGGTAGTTGGATTCTCCATTGATGGATACGAGTCCAGCGACACCGACGATGGATTCGAGCCCAACTACACCGATGAGTGGGAGGAATCTCTTGAAACAGGAGAATATCTCTCCGATGAAGAATGGGTTCCTGAAACTCACCTTATGCCAGTAATCTGGTATAACCCCTTGCAACCACAAGGATCCTGGTCTGATGATGAAGAAGACCAAGAGGCTGCACAAGAAGATGCTGTTAACCCAGCACCTGTCATTGCTCCAGTGGAAATCAACTATGTTGAGCCACACGGAGAAGACGAAGAAGAGGATCTGGCTCCCATGCCTGATCTTGAAGAATATGCAAGGATCTTGCAGCGTCTCGCTCTAGAACAAGAGCAAGACCGCGTCAACGAGATTCCTCACAATCCAGAGCCGGAAGTCCCTGAAGCCCATCAGGTACCTCCTCCCTCAACTCCTGAAAATGGAGAACATTGCTGGATTGACGATCCTCTTACATCCGAGGATGAGTCTGACTCCGAGCAGGCAACATCTCCTATCAGAGCTTCCTGTAATGTAATATATCAGGACTATAGCTCTTCTGAAGCGTCGTCTGATGAGATTACCTACACTCCGACGACGCCTAGCAATGTATCCTCTGGAGCTACCTTGTCTCACGTGACTTTCACAGAGATGACACCCTCTCAGGTTTCTTCTCCTGAGACTGTGACTTCAGGATACACATTCTTCCCGACTCATCATCATGAAGAAAACCCAACTTGGGATGATGGATGGGTCAACGAAGAAGAAAAGCTGCTGGATGCTGTTCAGGACTTGCTCCCGGAAAATGCTCCGTGCAACACAATCACTGAGGATGGCAACTCTGTTGCAGATACATCCCCAGTAGATGAAAAACGACAGCCTCTTGATCCTGAAGACAATCTTCCAAACGAAGATCCTTCTCAAGAAGCTCTCGAAGTTGGTAGAGGCACCCGTTCGGGCCGGGACTACCACAAGAGTTACAACCAATCTTCCTTTACTTATGTAAATCCTTCGGGAAAAGATGTTGTAAGCGCCCCCAGTGGCAACAATGATGAACATGCAGGCCCTAAGGAGGCTTTCAAGTATGACTTGGTTGAGCACTTCAAACACATACCTGCACGTCTTCACATCCTGGATTTATTACGAATGTCTCCACGCACTCGTGATAATCTCATCACAGAATTACAAAAACTGAATGAGGATGTCGACAAACATGCCCCACAAGTCCTCCAAATTGAAATGGACTACCGGGTCAAAAACTCTGAAACTTCCTTAAAAGAAGAAAAAAAGAAAACTGAGGGATCATGCATCCAATGCCTCTCGGTTCAAAAGGCAGCCAGTGCAACCATCGCCTTCACTAAGGAAGACCTCCTACTTGGCGAAGCAAGGCACAACCGACCCCTGTACTTCACAGGGTACATCAAAGAAATGCCGATACATAGAGTTCAGATCGACCCAGGTTCTGCACTCAACCTTATCTCCACTTCGGCTCTTGAAGAGTTGGGCATCCCACCCAGCAAGCTAAGCCACACATCTGTATCTATCTTTGGATACGATGGGAGCGCTGAAAGGCCTATCGGCAAAATCAGGTTCAAATTGCAAATCGGTGATCTTATCTCTGAGGTCACTGTGTATGCAATAAAAACCCCCTCATGCTACAACATTCTTCTCGGACGTCCTTGGATACACGAGAACGGTGTTGTCCCTTCAACTCTACATCAATGCATCAAGTTCGTCGGCGACGACGGCATGGTACATCGCGTCTTTGCGGACAGAAAACCCTTCAAAGGTAAAGAAGTCCACTTCGCAGACTCCCAGATGTATGAAGGAGAAAAAGAAGAAGAGGAAACAGCACCCCCTGCTGAAAATCTCCAGAAAGATAAAGGCAAGGCTCCTCAAAAATCACCGGAAGAAAACAAACCCTCCGGCAAATTAGAAGAGAGTAGTCAATCTCCCTTCCTCATCTCCCTCAAATCTTCAAAACCTTTGGTCATCACGACTAAAGTGAAGAAGGCGAAACAAAAGCCTGGGGGCAAATTTGTTGTCTCTCTCGTGTCTATCATGCAAGACACAGACTCGGACTCAGAGCCAGAAGACGATGCATCGTCAAGCCAAGCTGACACTCAGCAAGTTCAGCCTGCTCTCACTCCGATGGAGACACCTGCTGATGTAGAAGATCCTACGTCTGCTACCTTTGTTGTTCCGGCAACATCACCAAAAGCAAAGACCGATCTTCTTTCATAGATCGGATGCTTCTTCATCAAGTTCTCTGCTTGAACCTTTTCAAAATGAAGGTATGCCTCAGCTATCTCTATATAGTCCTGTGGCACAAGCTATCATGAAGAAAATGGGCTTTGACGCTCAAAACCCAGTCGGTTTGGGAGAAAGACGCGGTATTCTCACGCCATTGGAGCCCGCCTTGACCAAAAGCCAGCTGGAAGATTGGAGACTCTATGGTCATGTAGAAAAGTCTTCATATGGGTTAGGATATGATCCCGACACTCCTCTGAGACAGTTGACACAAAAGACAGTTGACACAAAAGCTTAAAAGTCGTTTTACCGACCAAGCCTCAACATCTCAAGTCCATGAAGACATCGATCTCCCTGGATATCTCTTTAAAGAGTTACCTGACAAAGATCCAGGAAGCTCATCCAATTTGTACGATTTCTCTGATGATGAAGAGGAATCGTCCGATAATACAGACTTGTGCTATTCTGACCCAGAAGAACCCTCGTCTCCAAAAGAAATACCAGACTCAACAGGCGATTGGGACTATCTCATAGCAAGCCTTGAGGAGATCACCAATCAAGAAAATCCATGGAAAGGAACAGAGCCTTGGTCTGGTAATGCAGTTGAAACTCCAGAAGGTTTCGTTGAGTTGGAAGCCTCCGAAAATATTGTGGAGGAACCACCTTCGAACCTTCCGACAGAAGATTCTGTTGAAAAGATAAACTTGGGAACACCTGATAACCCACGTCCTGTATTCATAAGCAAGAATATAAAGGATGATGAGTTACCCGAGTATATCGCTTTTCTTCGTGAGTTCGTTGATTGCTTTGCATGGTCCTATGCTGAAATGCCTGGTTTAGACCCCAAAGTAGCAGTCCACAAACTCAATCTTCAAGAAGACATCAAGCCTGTCAAACAAGGCCAAAGAAGATTCCGTCCAGATGTGATCGATAAAATTGAACAAGAAGTTCAAAAACTCAAAAGCGTTGGCTTCATCCGTGAGGAACAACATCCAGAATGGTTGGCCAACATTGTCCCCGTGACAAAGAAAAATGGGCAGATCAGAGTCTGTATTGACTATAGAGACTTGAATGGCGCTTGCCCTAAAGATGAATTCCCGCTCCCCATACCGGAGGTGATGATTGACAATACCTGCGGATTCGAGCGAATGACATTCATGGATGGCTTCTCTGGCTACAATCAGATAAAGATGCATCCCGAGGATGAAAAACACACATCTTTTCGGACTCCATTTGGCGTGTATTGCTACACTGTCATGCCATTTGGTCTGAAAAATGCTGGTGCCACATATCAGAGGGCTATGATGAAAATATTCCAAGATATGCAGCACAAGACGGTTGAATGTTACGTTGATGACCTCGCCGTCAAAAGCAGAAGAAAAGAAGACCATCTCAAAGATCTTCGGGAAGTCTTCCTCCGACTCCGCAAACACAAACTGCGGATGAATCCTCTAAAATGCTTCTTCGGTGTCTCGTCGGGTAAGTTTCTCGGATTCCTTGTTCGGAAAGCTGGAATAGAACTTGACCCCATAAAAGTCAAGGCTATTCTAGAAATGCCCCCTCCAAGAACCCTAAGGGAACTAAAAGGGCTCCAAGGGAGATTGGCCTACATCAGACGGTTCATCTCCAATCTTTCAGGGAAATGCCGTCCATTCTCTCGATTGATGAAAAAGGGTGTAGACTTTGTCTGGGATGCCGACTGTGAAGCCGCATTTCAAGATATCAAGTCATACCTGACCAAACCTCCAGTGTTAGCTACCCCTGCCACTGGAAAACCATTCATCTTGTACACAAGAGCTCTTGATCATTCTGTAGGCGCTTTGCTTGCACAAGAGAATGGTGAGGGAAAAGAAGCTGCTCTATACTACCTCAGCCGCATGCTAGTAGGTGCAGAGCATCGCTACTCTCCAGTCGAAAAAGAATGCCTTGCAGTGATGTTCGCCGTACAAAAGCTACGTCACTACTTGCTTTCCAACACAGTCTACCTGGTCTCGAGGATCAACCTCTTGAAGGTCCTTGTCACAAAGGCAGGTTCTCTCAATGCCCGACTGGCAAAATGGTCCATCCTTCTATCACAATTTGATATAAGGTATGTGCCACAAAAAGCAATCAAAGGCCAAGCTCTAGCAGATTTTCTCGCAGAGCATCCATTGCCTAAAGATTCTCCACTCAGAGATGATCTCCCAGACGAACCTGTCTACAACGTGGAGACTTCCTCACCAAATGCCTCCTGGGACATGTACTTTGACGGTGCAACCAGGACAAATGAAAACAGAAAGCTGATCTCGGGAGTTGGCATCCTCTTTGTTAGCCCCGACAAATGCATGATTCCACACGTTTTCTCGCTACTGGAACCATGCACAAACAATGCAGCTGAATACCAAGCTCTGATCCTAGGATTGGAACTCGCCATCGAATCTGGTATCACTATGCTGGAAGTCTTTGGAGACTCTCAACTGATCGTCAACCAGATGAATCAGAAATATGAAGTCAGGAAGCCTGATCTGCTGCCTTACTACAACAAGGCACAATCACTTCTGCAAAAGTTTGACATCTGCAACATCACCCACATTCATAGAGGTGAAAACATCCGTGCAGATGCCCTGGCCGGACTTGCCGCATCAATGGCGACCCAGGAAGGGGAAAACATGCAAATTACAGTGAGTGAGAGAAGGATCCTCCCTCCTCTTAACACACACCAAGCAGTTGCTGAATGCCACCGAGTGGTTGGAAGTCGGATCTCTATCCTTCAAACTTCAATCGGCGACTGGAGGGACCCGTTCATTGATTACACTATGTTCGGAATCCTACCTGAAGATCCAAAAGAACGGGTAAGCATCCAAAGGCGAGCCCCAAACTTTCATTTGGATATTCCTTCGAAAATCCTTTACAGGAAATCCTTCAACGGAGTACTTCTACGCTGCTTGTCACAACAAGAGGCCGAAGAAACACTTAAAGAAGTTCATGCTGGTCTTTGTGGAGCCCATCAGGCAGGTCCTAAGCTCTATGATCAGATAAAAAGGTTAGGTTACTATTGGCCTACCATGGTTGCTGATGCAATGCAATTTGCCAAACGCTGCCAGCTATGCCAAGTTCACGGAGATTACATTCACATGCCTCCAGAATGGCTGCATCCTACAGCAATCTCATGGCCTTTCGAAGTATGGGGCATGGACATCATAGGTCCTATCTCTCCCCCTTCAAGCAAAGGTCATCGCTTCATCTTCGCCGCAACGGATTATTTCTCCAAGTGGTCAGAAGCATTTGCGTTCAACGAAATGAAGACCTCATCAGTTCTTCAGTTCCTGCGCACCAACATCATTTGTCGTTTCGGCATACCCAAGAGATTCGTCCATGATAACGGACCACAATTCCGGGATCATCGATTCTACAGGTTCTGCGACAAATACAAAATCCAAAGCTGTCCTTCGACTCCATACAATCCGGCAGCAAACGGATTGGCAGAAGCCTTCAACAAGACACTCTGCAAAATCCTCAAGAAAATGGTATCTAGTCACAAAAGAGACTGGAGCGATAAACTGTCTGAAGCTTTGTGGGCCTATCGAACCACCGTTCGAGGACCAACCCATAGCACACCATTCTCCTTGGTCTATGGATGCGAAGCTGTCGTGCCCCTAGAGGTACAAATTCCTTCTCTGAGGGTATCTCTACAAAATGACATGACTCAAGAAAGCAATGCGAAATTACGACTTCATGAGCTGGACAATCTCGATGAGAGACGGCTCGAAGCTCGACAAAGCATTGAACTTTACCAAGCACGCATGGCAGGATCTTTTGACAAAAAGGTCAGGCAACGCGCCTACAAAAAGGGTGACTTGGTTCTTGCGGTAAAAAGACCAATGGTCTTCGCTCACAAGTCCAAAGGCAAGTTTGAACCAAAATGGGAGGGACCCTACGTCATCGACAAGGTCTTCTCCAACGGCGCATATGCCCTCCTAAACATGGAAGGCGACAGATGTATGCTGCCTATCAACGGCAAGTTCTTGAAGCGGTACTACCCTTGAAGACTTACCCAACTGGGTAAGAGCAATGCCTGTGTGGCCAAAACCTGTTCTCAGGTACTCGCTCGTCAAACCCACTCTCTTTAGAATTTTCATATCAAATGTCAAAATTTCTAGAGATTCAAAAACAATGCTTACTTTTATCGTTTCATTGTTCAAAAACAAAAAAAATCCAAGTTTAGGAGCCTCTCCCTGACTTGACCAAAACTTTCGATCCTTGAACCAAAATTCATGGTTTGAAACAAAAATCCGGATTCAGGGATTTCCACCCTAGTCCACCTTACCTTTTACTGCCAAATGGTTTTAGGTCAAAATTTACGACCCTCGTGTCTTTAAACAAAAAAAATGATTTTTCAAAAACCGCGGGGAAGTGACACTTAGTCGATACTCGCAAAACTCAAAAAATCGGAAGGATGCGAACCCCATTCGATACTTCCAAAACCTCTAAAATCGTGGAGACGCAACATTTCAGTTGATATCCACAGCCCAAATTTCAAAGGTTCGAGAAAACCTCAAATTTCAAAAATCACGGGGAAACGACATCAAGTCAGTACCCGCAAAATCAAAAGTTTTGGGAAAAGTAGGGAAGCGACGCTTAGTCGATATTTGCACCCCAATTCGCGAGGAAGCGACATTCCATCGATACTTGCAAAACCTAACCCGCGAGGAAGTGACATTCCATCAATACTCGCAAAACCGAATGAGCAAGGAAGCGACATTCCATCGATACTTGCAAGACCATTCAGCGGGGAGGCGACATTTAGTCGATACCTGCATTTTGAAAGCCAAAAAATCTGGCTATAAATGCCAAAACCTGGCTCTTTTGCCAAAAACCGGCTATCAATGCCACCAAATCGGCTATAAATGCCACACAAAAAAAACCTGACTCTCATGTCAAAAACCGGCTATAAATGCCACAAACCGGCTATCAATGCCACAAAAATTGGCTTTTACGCCGACAAACCAAAACTTGGCTTTCAAAAAATGGCTATCAATGCCACCAAACCGGCTATAAATGCCACAAATTGGCTATCAATGCCACCAAACCGGCTATAAATGCCGCAAATTGGCTATCAATGCCACCAAACTGGCTATAGATGCCAACAAAACAAACACCGGCTTCCATGCCAACCAAAATTTTGGCTTTTACGCCATAAAATTTCGGCTTCCATGCCATCTCAAAATTGGCTCCCATGCCACGAACAAAATTTTTGGCTCTTATGCCATCTCAAAAATCGGCTATAAATGCCACATAAAAAAAAAAAACCTGACTCTCATGTCAAAAATGGCTGTAAATGCCACAAAAATCCGGCTTTCATGCCAAATTCGTTTCCCCTACCAAAACAATCATTTGACAAAAGATTTTCACAAAATGACAAAACTTTTGATCAAATCCCATTTAGCAATCGCTTTCATCACAAAAAGATTTGAGTGAGCGTAGGGAAAACAAAAAAAAAAAAAAAAAAAGAGTACCAAAAAATACATGTGGTACCAAAAAAAGGAAAGTGTTCACAAGCACTGCAAAAAAAAAGAAGTACCAAAAAAATACATGTGGTACCGAAAAAAAAGAAGAATGGTTTCTGCTACAAAAATCAGGAGCTCAGCCAAAAATGGTCTCCAGCCAAAGCTTCAGCTCCTCAAGCAAACTCTTGGCCTCAGCCGTCAGAGTTTCCAAGGCACGCTTCTTCAGGAACTTGCCATGAGATGCTGGCGAATGCCGTAACCCTTCTTTTACACCGGGAAGCTCTTCCCCAGCAGTTTGCCATCGTTCGTTTTCTAGAGTTCTCCTCTCGAGAACTTGACCGGCATCTGCAACCCTGCGGATCAGAGTACTCTCCCTGTCACGAGCCTCTGTTATAGCAGCCCACTTCGTATCGACTTGTGCCTTCAAATGCTCAAGACGTTTCCTGGCCTCCTCAACTTCCCTATCAAGGACGTTAAGGTCATGCCTCAATCCGATGATGGCTAGCTCTTCCTTGTTCTTCTCCCGAACTAGCTGCTTCTTGCTTTGTGTAGCCTCATTCAGGTCAGACTTAGCCTTATCAGCAGGGTCCAAGAACATCTCCTTGAAGAATTGGTCGTCAGGGAAATCCATGGTCTCAAACCACTTGTCACCCAGTGCAATGATCCTATCAACGATCGCCCTGGCACCTGTGACATCCAGACCAACCTCTTCGGTGTCGGTCAGAATCTCCTGTACATGTGGGATCATGCCAAATCCTGCCTCCAAGTGTCCAGAAAGGAGAGTCTTGACCCAAGAACTCAAAACCCGAGCCAGCACCTTCTTCGCAAATTGAAGAGACGAACTGGATGAAGATTCACCCTTCTCCGCTGATCGGCTGCTCATGTCATGTCCCATTGGAAGAGTAACAAAAGAACTCTTTCCACTTGGAGCCACTGGAGAGGGAATCTCAACACGAGGCATCTCCTCAATCATGTCAGAACTGGTCTCTACCTCCGGATCGACCTCTGGCATCCCTTGCTCTGGTTCTGAAGAAAGCGATGGACTCTCTTCTGTCACTTCAAAACCTGCAAATAAAACACAAAAAGGTATGAATATGATCCTGTTCTAAACAAAAAAAAAAAAAAAAAAAAAAAAAAAAAAAAAAAAAAACCATCAGTGTCATCACTACAAAGTACCTTCTTCGACGACTGGCGGAACACTCTCTTCCTCCATGAACTCATCAGAAGCATCATCGACATTTGCGTCCATTGATGGTTCAAAGTCATCGGAATCCTGTGGCAAGTCAGCTGACAAGAAAAAAAATGTTAGCAAATCAAGTCGCAGGCAAAAAAAAAAAAAAAAAAAAAAAAAAAAAAAAAAAAAAAGAGAAAGCGAAAGAAGTTATACCAATTGGAGATTCCGGAGTCATTCCAGAGTCCCTCGGTTCTTCTTCAGATGCCATAACCGGCTCCATCACCGCCTCATCGGTCGGAACCTCAGGCATCGCCAAGTCTTCATCCTCTGCTAAAAAAAAAAAAGCAGCAGCAGGGTGAGAAAACAAATCAGAACATGGAAAGCCCCATGAAAGAAGCAGAAAAAGAAAAAGGAAGAATCATACCTTCACCGATGGTCTCTTCTTCCCGAATCCTCTTCTCCGGAGGTTCGTCAGCTTCCCCTGGCACCTCCTCATTGACAGTGAGAGGGACTTCCACATTAGGAGAGTCTTCGTCCCGCCCCGTGTGACGCTGACTCCTCCTCCTCTTCCTACCTCTACGG
Organism: Umbellularia californica; assembly: GCA_028538565.1. Lineage (NCBI taxonomy): Eukaryota > Viridiplantae > Streptophyta > Magnoliopsida > Laurales > Lauraceae > Umbellularia > Umbellularia californica. The sequence goes on along the minus strand of JAPQWN010000010.1, from coordinate 10,346,713 downwards.
GTTCGCTTCCTAGAAGAACCCGCCTCACTATCAGAGTCAGGTTTCTCACTCGACTCCTCACTGGATGGTCTGCTCTCGCCAGTAGACTCCGCGGAAGCTCGTCTCTGTGCCGCTTGCATCCAAGCGTCGAGCTCAGCTTCCTCCTGTTCTAGCTGCTCCAAAGCCTCATCAGGTACTTCCCGAACAGCTTCAGAACCAATGACGCCCTGGTCACCGAGAAAGCCTATCTTGTGCTTCTCTCCAGAAAGGAAGGCCCAAACTTCCTCTCGCCGGACGCCATCCGACTTCCCAATGCCTTTTCCAGAAGACAGCTTTACATCAAGCTCCTTCTTGGAAAGCCCCCGATATGCCAAAAAGCTCTCCGCGAACCACTTCGTGAAGCCGGCAGTTCGGAAAGTCGACAGCTCAGGATAAGAAATCGTGGCAGTAGTGTCTTCAGCACTATAGAAAGCCCATGCATTTCTGCCATCCTGCAAACCCCCAAAACGCTTCACCATACTCGAAGGCGCTCCAACAACGCCTTGAGAGAAGCCCAACTGAAGCGCAAAGCGAGAAGGTACATACGGCTGGATGTCGACGAAAAGATGTCTACGGTACACCATCGTGCCGACTCGTATGCTGAAAAGCCACTCCTTCTCTGCATTGGTCAAAGAGTAATGCCTTCCCGACCCTGCTCTGGTAGAGTCTCGGGAGGCACCAAAATCAAAAGCCTTCTTCCGCAACTCCGGAGAAAGCTTAACTGAAGACTGCCCCATCTCGACGTCCCTGAACCGTCGGATCCTCATGCGGGCAAACAAAAGTGATTCAGATACGGCTTTTCCCTTAGCCAATCGAATCATCAGAGGATCATCATCCTGTGCGGCGCCCAGCTGGTGGAAGCCAGGACAGTGGTATACAAACCACGAATAAAAGATATGGGCTGAAAATACCCTATTCATAGGGAGCCCAAGCCGAACTAAAAAAGCAGCAGCCTGCAGTTCGGTACACAGGTAGGAGTAAAGAGCGGGCACCAAAGCAAGCCGCTCTCCAAACGCCATCTGACAAGCCGGAAAAATACAATGCGGCCTGATGTGCGTCCCATCTCCACCAGCAAAAATAGCCTCACCCAGCCAAAAAGTGAGGTAAACAGCAAGATCCCTCCGCAGTGTAATGTCAGAACAAATGGCATCTGTGCTCGCGAAGAAACCCTTCAACTCTTCCTGCATGGCCGAAGTCTTCTTCCTGTCTTCCCGGGTCATGCTATCAGAAGGTTCTCGACCGTCAAAGGAGTTGAAGAATGAAAAGCCACAACTCTTCCAACTGCTGGATCTCACTTTCGAGCCCTCCTTCAAAAAATCATAGAAGGCGACGAGCTGAAAGTATAGGAGCCTGAACTCCTCTGACTGCTCCTCAAGGACGCTGTCAATCGGCATGAACTCCTCGTAGAGTTTGCCAAGGATGGGCAATCCAGTAATAGCACTCAACTCCTTCAGAGAAAAACCAATCTCACCGTTCGTAACAACGAAGGTATTGGTCTGAGGGAGGAAAGACTCCAACATAGCCATGAAGGCATCATCGGAAAAAGTCACGGTCTCCCTGAAAGCGCGGACCGCGTCAAAAATCCCGGCTTCCTTCAAAACGGCGCCCCCAATCAGCAAGGTGCGGTCAGTCCATGACTTCCAATCGGAGTCAGCATTGAAACGGCCACGAAGTCGAAAAGGCTTCACCCAGGTACTGCCGTCACCGCTGAAAACGCCAAGGCCCACCGGTCTCAAATCGACCGACGGATAATCAGAGCCCTGGTAGCCGCTGGCTGGCATCAACATGTCCATACGGACAGGTGGCTTCTCCGCAAAACCGGAAGGTCCACCAACAAAAACCCCGGTCTTGATCACACTGGTCCTCTTCACCCAGCTCGGAGGATCTTCCCTCTTAGGGCACGTGGGAGAAAGGCTCAGGATCGAGATGGTCCGGTCAAAAGACGACCGGGTAGAAATAGTTCTCTCTTCACCATCAGCTGTGTAAGAGAACTGAAAACATCTCCTTTGGTATGTCAAGTCGTCAGGGACTGCATCTCCAAAGAAGAAGGTAGGCTTGGGCAAAACCCTCAGATCGTCCATAACCCAAGGACGGTTGTTTACCATGATCTTATAGAATTCCTCATTCTTGAGAGCGATCAATCGCTGTCTCATCTCATCACGATTGAGGGAATCGCATTCTTCCAAGTTCTTCTCAATAAACTGGACCTTCTCCCAGGCCTGCTGAACGGCCACATTAGAAGATCTGGCGGATCGACGAGGTACGCTTGTAACAGGCTCTTTACCCTTGTTCGTTCTGGAGGAACCACCTGCAAAGGTTGGAAAAGAAAAAGATCGTCATCAAAATGACAGGATTTCGCTAAAAAAAGAAAAAAGGGTCACTTTGTCCCACCAAAAATCTGGCGAAATTTTGGCATGACCCCGGGGCAATTCCAAAGAAAAAGGAAATACCCCGAAAGAAATAGAAAGTTTTGAAGATGGGCTCAACATTGCTGCGGGCTCCGAAACTCCAAACTTTCGAAACCTCAAAATCTCCGCAAAATCAAGAAGGGCTCAACATCGCTGCGAGCTCCAAATTCCCAAATTTGCAAAGATTTTCAGGTATGCTATCATGCTCAATCTACAAATAGTACATGCATGAACATCTAGATTTGCACAAAAAACGCATTATCATGATGAGCAAAAAAAAAAAAAAAAGAAGAAAGAAGAAACTTTCTCGAAAAAAAGGGGAGAAAGAAAAAAAAAAAAAAAGAAACTTTCTCAAACAAAAAAAAAAGAAGAAGAAAAAAAAAGAGAAGAAAGAAAACAGCAAAAAAAAAATAAAAAATAAAAAATAAAAAAATAAAAAAAATAGGCCACGTGGCCGTACGGACCAGATCCGTACGGATCTGTCCGTACGGTCCACAAAAAAAAAAAAAGAGAAAAAAAAAACGTGAAAAAAAGAAATCACGTGGAAAAGAAAAGAAAAAAAAAGAGAAGAAGAATAGAAAGAAAAGAAAAAAGAAAAGAAAAAAAAAGTAGGAAAAAAAAGAGAGAAACTTTCTTTTTTTTTACCATCCTATTCTCTACATGGAGTTTTCTTGAAAGAAAAAGAGAGAAAACTTACTTGAAGCCATTGATGGAGAAGAAGAAGGAAAAAGCTTGAAGATCCTTGAAGAAGAAGCACTCTTGGTCTTGGAGCTCTCTTGAGATTGTTGCAAAAGAAAGCAATAAGAGCAAGAGATCCTACCTTCCTTTGCTTTTATAGGAGAGAGCAAATCAAAGAAGGAAACAAAGAAGAAAGGTAAGTGTTACTAATTAAGTAACCTTACCAAAAGAGAAGGAATTAGAAAGATTCTTTCCCGAAAAGAAAGATGTCTTTGAGAGATTTCCTCCCAAAATCAATCAAATGAGAGATTCTCTCCAACAAAAAAGGATATTGAAGATTCTTTCCCAAAAAGAAAGATACCTTGAGATATTCTCTCCCAAATTAAGGGAATATGAGAGATTCTCTCCCATAAAGATATTTTTAGATATTCTCTATCCAAATGAGATATCTTTAGATATTCTTTACAAAAATGGCCCCACATGAGATCTAAGCCATCCTAAAAAGCTTAAGGTCCCATGGGCTAGCCCATATGAGCCAGGTTTGACCACCTAGGCACTCAAAAAAAAAAGAAAAAAAAAAAAAAAAAAAAAAAAAGAAAAAATGGGCTTTTAGTCAGAAAAAATCCCTCTTACCAAGAGCATACAATAATGGTTCCATGCCTCTTTTGAGTTGATTGGACCATACAAAAAAAAAAATCCCAAGCCCCATGAGCTTCCAAAAATCAAACCATCCAGCCTCATATACCAAATTGAGCCAAAATCTTGAAAGTGACATTTCACAAAAAACCAAACCATTCCAATGGACCCACACAGTCCCAAAGAGTGACCAAAAACCAAATCCTGGTCCCCTAACTTGCCACATACAGCTTGTTAGGTCACAAGACCAAAACAAAAAACCAAATCCTGATCCCCCAACTTGCCACATACAGCTTGTTGGGTCACAAGGTCAAAACCAAAACCCGGTCCCCTAACCTGCCATATATAGCTGGTTAGGTCACAAGATCAAAAACAGAAACCCAAATCCACATCCCTGATGTCATCTTCAAAACTTTGCCTCGAGATGGTGTGCGATTCCTTTCACTACCATAAAATTCCCCTGGAAGCTCAAAGGCACCTCTACCAAAGGAAAGATTGCTCAAAGACTCTTGGTCAAGACACAAGCTCTCCTTCAAAAATCTCTTCGAGGCACATCGACTACAAAAGTCAAGCAATTCGTCGCTGTACCTCGAGGGGGCATTTGTTGACACCAAAAATGTCTCTTTGCCTCTTCAACATCAAGAAAGCTGCATGAAGTCGCAACCTGCCATAAATAGGCAATGCAACTTCTCAAAAAATCAAATCTTGTCAGAATCAAACAAAAACTGCAAGATCCTTCAAGATAGCCAAGAGAAGAGTACATATGAAGTTTCGGGCCATTTCAGAATCATTTGGCCTAACTTCGCCTCTCCGACAGCTAAAATGGCGCTCCCGGCGGCGACATCATCGGAGACGTCAAAACTTCGATCAGAGCCTACAGATGACTCCAGCATGTCTCAAAAGGGCTCCATGCCAAATTTCAAGTCAAACCGACAACGTTTGACCCTCCATCAATGCTCGAGCAGCAAAATCAAGCCTCCCGGCGGCGGAAACCACCGGAGCCTTCGCTCATCAAACCAAGTGCATGAGTGGCTTCAACATGCTTCCAAAAGGCTGCACGTCAAATTTCAGGTCATTCCGAAAACGTTTGACCAGGTTTCGATGCTCCGAGAGAAAATCAAGCCTACCGGCGGCAGAGCAACCCGGGACCATGACATCCAAAACGGAGCCCATGGAACGTCTCAAAATGACTCCAATAGGCTCCCCGTCAAATTTCAGGTCAATCGGACATCGTTTGACCGCACATCAAAGCTCGGCATTTTCCCCGCAGCAAAAACAAGTGAAGCATCGACGGGACCCCAAACGGCTTCAAAACTCAAACAAAAGCCTATGGTTGGTCTTATTTATTGCTCAGGAGGCTTCACCTCAAATTTCAGGTCATTCCGACATCGTTTGACCAAGTTTCGACTTCTGGCGGAAAATCAGCAGCTCTACGCGACAAAGTCTTCGGCTTTCCCGGAAAATTAGAAACTTTGCACTCTAAAAATGCAAGGATTCTCATCAAGTTTTCTACAGGGAAATCAAGCCAATAAATGAGAAGAAATGTCAAGAAAAATACAGAAGAAAACGGCGACGGAAAAGACCTCAAAACGACCGCAAAACGGGCTCCGAAGGGGAAAAATCCCCCAGGGTCGCAGACCCCTGCGACCATGGTCGCAGGCCCCTGCGACCATGGGCCATGGTCGCCGGTCCATGGTCGCCGGCGACCATGGCCCATGGTCGCCGGCGACCATGGAGGTCCGGGTCACCGGATTTTCCGCCGGTGACCCGTTTTTTCCGTCTTTTTTCGCGTTTCGCGCACTTTGGCCCCTGTGGTTTCCTGAAAATGTGATTTTTAGTGCTTGAAATTGACTCATATCCGACGACATCCGTCAAAATCACGGGTCAACCTCCAAAAGCATAAAATCATCAGTGATCGCTCCAAGATCGCCAACCGGCTGACCAAGAAAGTGCACTTTCTGTCCGACCGATCGTGAAATCGACAAGACAGATGTCACCGGCCCGCTCTTAGCTATCAATGTCTGAAGTTACATGTTCATCCGATGTCGATCAGCATGTAGATCCATCGATGATCGTCGCCAGAAGAATTCCAGAAGACACGGCATGGCCCGCGACTCTTCGACTGCTCGGCGACCAATTAATGTGGTTAATTGACTAGCTTTATTGCAGTCATTAATTCATTTCTTTGGACGGCCCAATCAGAAGCAAGCATTTGGGAGTTACAAGTCAATTGATTCATGGCATTTAAACCATGAAACTCCTCCCATTATGGTAATTAAGGTGATTAAAAGCCCTTAATCTCCATCGGCCAATCAGATTCAAGGAAAAAGGAGTTACAAAATCAAGAAATAAATCTTGTAACTCCTCCCATTAAAGCCATTAAGGCTCATAAACCCTCCTAAATGGCTACCAAAAGCCTATAAATAGGAGAGCATTCCATTGAAATGGAGATCGGAAAAAAGATCAGAAAAAAGAGGAGAAAATCAGAGAAGATCAGAAAAAAAGATCAGAAAGAGATCTGAGAGAAAGAAAAAGAGAGAAAAACTCTGCTGAAGTTCTGCACCGGCCACCACTACAAGGTGACAAAAGTCCCTTGGGGGGCACCCCACCCCAAGGTCCTTGCCTTCTCCTGCTGCCTCCAATGGCTTAGACGTGGCTTTTCAGCCCGTCTACTTAGCTTTTTATTGGACATAGGACCTTCTCTTGGTCTTTGTCCTCTAAAAACCTGAGGTTATAGCCAAGCCAAGCGAATCAAGAGCATCTTCTGTTCTCATCTGCATGGATGATGGCGAAGCCCATACATGGCTTGCGACCGTCAATCTGAACGAGTCCCCCACAATCTCCTGAAAAGTTAGATCTTCCTTTTCTTGCTTTTCATTGTAGTTTGTATTTTTCTAAAAGAGACAAAAATCACAACTCTTGTCTTTCATTATTGATGAGAATTGTAAATCGGCTATAAACGCCAAAATCGGCTATAAATGCCAAACAAAATCGCCTTTCACGGCAAACCAAGAAAATGTCTCTTTTCTTAAATATTTGTGCAATGGAAAACTTGAAAGAAGTTGATTTCCTTTTTACTTGCGAAGGTTGATCTCCGGATTACCACTTGCAATTCCAAGTAAAATAGAAAATCTGGCACACCCACACAAAAGAAATGTTGATGCACGCTTCAGGGCCCGCCAGGGCGCGAAAGGGCCGGACCCGACGGACTCCCACGTTCCGCCGACCCCGGTAGCCGCCCCAGCGGGCGCCTCGGAGCGCGTTCCATCAGTGTACAATTAAGAGATACCAGGAGTCTGGGACAACAATTCCATATTCAAGGAAAAAAAAAAGAGTGAAAACCATGGCCTATGACATAAATGGCTTTGATCCCAAATGGTTGGTTCCAACATATCCATGAGTCACAGATCATATAATTCATCATGAACTGCTGCAGAGAAAACATCCATCTAATCTCAAAGCACTAAAAGGTACTGCAATATTGAATGGAGAAAAGATGTGCCCTCCATTGAGGAAAAGTCTACTTTGTATTATATTGTATTGTTTTGCAGTCAACAAGATCAAATCTTCTTTCCTGATTGTGTAGTTCATGCCTGGGGGCATCTAATTAAATCCTATAGCTTTTAGAATGAGATGTCCATATGCAAATAGAATGCAAGTCTATGATGAATATAATAAAAACACTTCCTCATCTTTTCCTGTTCTATCTTTACATCAGTATCAAAAGACTTATAACCCTCACTACAACAACTTACACTTTTAGCGACGTTTTCTGGCGACGCTTTTATAAATTCGTCTGTAAAGAGTATTATTTATCTTCATTGGAAAACAGAATTGAAGTAGGCCCAATGAGCTGGACCTCATAAACACATTCAATCTATTCAATATTGGTGAGCAAATTCTATTTCTAATTTCTAATTTTTAATTATTTGTGATTAGGTCAGATATAGACAGGAGTTGGACATTACATTATCAGAACCGATTTAGTACGGAGTACATAGCTGGGGTGATCTCATTTATTGATTTTGCAAAGGCGAATTCGGGTAGGGCAGTGTTGATTAACAGCCCGTGTAACGATTGCTGTAACCATTGAAACCAAGACTATGTAACCGTGAGAAGTCATTTGCACATTCATGGAATGATGGTCTCATACCTACGGTGGATATATCACGGGGAACCTATAGTTCAACCCGATGATTCGGATGAGAGCGATGATGAATCAAAAGAGAATCAGGATGAATACGATGAGTTGATAGAGGACCATCATAGGGGAATTTACTTGGAGGAAGATACTCAAGAGAGGGATGACGTGCAGGATTTTGAAAATTTGTTGAAGGCTTCACAGCGTGGCTTGTACCTAGGATGCAAAAGCTCAGATACTCTGTTATCGCTTGTCATCAAGATATTGCATGTGAAGGTAGAAAGTGGGTGTAGCAACAAGTCGTTCGACAAAGTCCTGCAGATTTTTAAGGACTTCTTACCTGAAGGTCATGTGGTGCCTGCCTCAGTTTACGAGGCGAAGAAATTATTACGTGACTTGGGCATGGGATACAAGAACATAGATGCCGGTAAACACAATTGTGAGTTGCATTAGAAGGAGAATGCTCAATTGGATAAATGTCCAGAATGTGAAGAGCCTAGGTACAAGGTCAATGATGGCAAACGAAAGAAGATCTCTCATAAGGTGCTCCGTTACTTCCCATTGACACCAAGGTTACGTAGATTGTATATGTCAAGGAAGACAGCCACAGAGATCAGATGGCACAATGATAAGCGCGTTGACGATGGGATAGCGCGACATCCGGCTGATTCAGTGGAATGGAAAGAATTTGATAAGAAATATCCAGAGTTTGCCCAAGAGACACGTAATGTAAGGCCAGGGTTAGCCACCGATGGATTCAATCCTTTCGGTAACATGAGCACCTCTTATAGCATGTGGCCTGTCATACTTATGCCCTATAATTTGCCACCATGGATGTGTATGAAGGAGCCATTCTTGATGATGTCATTACTTATTCCAGGACCAAGCTCACTGGGAAACGATATCGATGTATATCTTAGGCCCTTGGTTGATGAGTTGAAGGAGCTGTGGGATCATGGTGTATCGACTTATGATGCCTCCACTAAACAAACCTTTCAAATGCATGCGGCTGTAATGTGGATGATAAATGACTTTCCTGCGTATGATAACTTGTCTGGGTGGAGCACAAAATGTTATAATGCTTGCCCCTCGTGTAACGACAGCTCGTTAGGGGTGAAGTTGAAAGATAAGATTGGGTATATTGGCCATCGAAAATACTTGGAACTGAACCACCAATGGCGTAGAAGCAAGGCCTTCAACGGTTAGCTTGAACGTGAAAAGAATTCTTTGGATTTACCGAGGCAAAAGGTACTAGACCAGCTAGAAGAACTAGCGCCAGTCAAGTTTGGCAAGAATAACAAAAGACCGCGTGACTCTGGAGAACTGAATTGGACAAAGAAATCATCCTATTTGAATGGCCCTACTAGAAGTGCAGAAAACTCCGACACAACCTTGATCCTATGCACATTGAGAAGAACATCTGTGTAGTTTTGGTTGGAACAATTTTGGGCATAAAGGGCAAAAACAAGGACACCGAGAAAGCGCGTAAGGATTTGAAAAATATGGGCATTAGGCCAGAGTTGCATCTAGTGGAGAGGGGCGATGGATCCAGCTTGAAGCCGCATGCCTCTTACACTTTGGAAACAAAACATAGAGATGGTTTTATGAATTCTTAAAGTCGATTAAATACCTAGACGGCTATGCGGCAAACCACTCGAGGTGTGTAACCTCGAAAAATGATAAATTAGCTGGTTTAAAGAGCCATGATTGCCACATCCTTATCCAACGCATCCTTCCTATTGGCATGCGCGGCTTTCTGAATAAGGATATCTGTACAACATTGTTTGAGTTAGGCAGCTTTTTCCAAGACCTCTACTCGAAAACACAGAGACACGATGATTTGAAAAAATTGGAGGAGCAGATAGTTTTAATATTATGCAAGCTGGAGAGGATTTTTCCTCCTGCTTTCTTTGATGTGATGGTTCATCTATCGGTTCATTTGCCATGCGAGGCCATGCTTGGTGGACCGGTGCAATTCGGTGGATGTACCCGATAGAAAGGTAATAGTTGATGATTATTGATTAATTATTTATGTATTAGTGCAACTAACTTCCTTGCATTGAAAATCGTAATTGTTATCATTGGTTGTCTAAAGGTTTCTGAAGACCCTAAAAGGTAACGTTCGCAACCGAGCTCGGCTTGAAGGTTCGATCGTTGAGGCTTACATTGTCAAAGAGTGCCTCACTTTTTGCTCAATGTATTTAAGGCAGATTGATCAAGTAAAGCACTATGATGATGGTGGCGAACGTGGCCTGGGGATGTCGGTCTTCACACAAATTGTCCGTCCCATCGGACTGATTGCAAGAGCACATGATCCTTCTCAGAAAAAGTGTGACATGGCTCATTGGTTTGTGCTGAATAATTGCCCCGAGGTGGAGCCATATCTATAGTATGTGCTTCAATCTAGCCATATTTATGCATTGCTTGTTAACTCCTTTATTTATTCTCTACTCTTACTTATTCATTAAAAGCTATCTTGACTAGGGAACACAAGAATTTAGTGCAAGATCAAAGAACTGGAGATGTTGGGCAGATACAACGAAAAGAATTTGCAGGATGGTTCAAACAACGTGTAAGACATATAAAATATCATCATTTGAATTGCTACATATTATTGGATTGCACTTCAAATAACATTAGTCTAATACATTTGTCTTAATCTGCTTATGTAGATGAATCAATTGCGAACTCTAAGGTCACCAGAAGCTTTTGATGAGATGTGGTCATTAGCAAATGGCCCTAGATCCCTAGTGAATCTTTACCAGGGGTGTGATTGCAATTGCGTCCGATACCACACTATAGACCATGAGAAATGCCGTAGGAGCCAGAGTAGTGGCTTGGTCAAGGAAGGGGAATACCAAGGGGTGAAGCATGACTACTATGGCTACATCTGCAAAGTCTAGGAATTGTCTTATCGGCACGGGGGTATGGTGGTCTTATTTGAATGTGAATGGTACAACACTAGTACCAAGCACAAGATAAACATCGAAGACCATGTTACAAGCATTGATATCACGGGTCGTTGGTGTACGGATGATCCATTTGTCCTACCAAGTCAGGTGACACAAGTCTTCTACGTCAATAACACCAGCAGAGGAAAAAATTGGAGTCGTAGAACGGGTCAAGTCTCGGGGAGTATGGGATGTACCCGCTAAGCGGGATGACGACGACGATGATGATGATGTGCCTAATGATGCATTTCAGCAACACAAAACGACATTTGTTGTCCCAGTCCTCGTCGATGGTACTAGTGTCCAATACTCTAGGGATGATCTAGATCCTGAGATCGTTCTTAGGATCAATCAGCAGACGAGGATGTCCAAGACGAGGATGAAACATTGGCGGAGTACGAAAATGAAGAAGAAAATGATGTTCATAGTTAGGAAGATGATGACATGGAATATGACATGTAGTGTTTGTTTCAGGTTTTGCATATGTAACGATTAAGTAAATTAATAAAAATCTTGTCTTACATAATGACATTGTCTTCAATTTCATTTTCTCTTTTTATTTGTTCATATATGGATAAGACATTTCTACATTTCACATTTTATTCTTACTTCTATATATCATAGTTGCAAAAGATGCCAAACGGAGGGAAAAAATGGGTCAAACCAGGAGAGTTGTCCCATCAAGTGCAAGCATCCAATTATTTATTAAAGAGAAAAAAGACAATTAAGCAGAATGCAGAAAAACTTGCATCTCTAGGGCTCCCGCCGACCGCATGTGCTATATTTGGTTTGGCTAAAGGGACAAACGAGAAGGGAAAGAGGAATGTTAGTGTGAATGATAAGGATGAGAACTACATTCCCCGCGAAGATGATGTAGATGATGAGACATCTTGGTCTCAATCGGATGAGGTAATCTTTCTATGAATGTCTATGATGTGTACTTGAAAATATTAGTTTTGACGGTGACACTCATGCTAAAATGATTTCTATTTCCATTTAATGTAAATTGTTGACATTCACTTTACTAATAATATTGATTTTTGCTAATAATTATTTATTTTCCTTGTCACTTTGCGTTATGTCAGATTGCAGATATGCCTCGGGAAAATAGGGTGAAACGTGTTCGGAGGATTGCAGCTGTAATTCTAGTCACACCTGAGGCCTCGACACAGCCTCCGCCGGCTGCTCTTCTAGTTACACAGTCTGGAGGATCAGGGAGCACCCTTGATTTGGCAGCCCCCCAGCCTTTGCCGATTCAGCCTTTGACCACACAGCCCTCGCCGACCCAGCCTCAGCCGACCCAGCTTCCGACGAGTCCTCATACAGTCGGGAGCAGCGTAGGTGAGAAAATTATGACCTTTTAAGATTCATAATGGTTCACCTCAATTTAATGATTTGTGTTCACTAACTCATTTAGCACTTTCATCTTAACAACATCAGCCCCAGTCTCGGAGGTTCCGAGCCGTGTAAGGGGTGTTACGCGAGGGAAGACTGTAACAAAGTTGAGGAGACAACTGGGTCATAACATCCCAGTCTCGATCCCCATCTCCAGTCATAGGCCAATCGGGAAACATGCCCCATCACTGGTTAACCATCTTGGGTGAGCCATTAGAGAGGTTGCCCCAGTCAGGCTCCATGGATGGAAGAAGCTTGACAGTGGGATCAAGCTTGCCGTCATTGCTGCAGTTCAGGTAAACTTCAACGAGAAATATCAACCAAACTGATTATAGTTGTGCTCCGCATTACAATTTGATTATATATTTTCATATTTGAAATTGGGTATCATTTCTCTTATATATTTTCTAAGTTCTTGTCTTCTAGGTCAAATGAAATGTTCCACGCTTAAAGTTTTCAAGTTTATTTCTCACTCATGAACATAGAAACCCACGAAACCAATAGAGCATAGAATCCTCTCGTTTTACAAACAAGTCTCAAAGAACTCAAAGTTATGACAATGACACGAAATATATAAACTATTAGAAAGAGATGAGCCATTGTCTATTTTGAGGGCATGGAATCCATTTAATTTAGCTAAAGGAATCTCCTATGATCTCTAGCCTTAGTGAAACTACAGAAAAATATCTGACTTGCCATACAGTTTGCTCTTGAGAATATCTGACTTGCCATTTCAAAAAAAAAAAGTTAAATTCCATTTCAAAAAAAAAATATTTGACTTGCCTTTGCAACCATCTGAATGCTTGTCTAACACCAATTGCAGCTTAATATATTATAGTTTGTTGTTACTAATCTTTATATGGCTCTCCCCTAATTGCAGCAAATTTTTTATATCGGGGACTACGAGGGCGATATGCAGCTCAGGCGGACATTGACCGCGAATGCGGGGTTTTGTATAGGAGTTGGAAGTATGAGATGCATAGTCACTATCTCGAGTTGTTGGAGCAGGGGGTTCCCCGACCCCAGGACCATGGTTTAAAATCTTGGCCGATACCGAGCCGATATCTCGCTGAGATATCGGTCTCAGCAAAATATCCCATAATATCGGCTGATATGATATGTATCTCGAGTGAACCGATATCTCGGCCGATATTTTCAAAATATCGGCGGAGATGATATAAAAAGGGTAAAAACCCTAATTTTTGCAACTTTTTCCCCATCTTCATCTTCTTCTCCTCTCTTCTCATTTCCTTACTACCCATAGCAGCAGCCCTACTCCCTCTTGCATATTTTCAAATCCCACATTAATTTTTTGAAGAAAATATTATCTAAGGTAAGAGAAAATCAACCTAAAGCATTTTATTATGTGTTTTTTTTTTAATTTTTTAGATGAAGTATAGAAATCATTAGGTTTGTCATTTATGTTGTGTTCTTCATTTAGAAGTTAGATCTACATACTTTTATCATTTCATGCTAGATCTACTCATACACATGATTTTGAACCTTTTTTTCCAATTTTTTTTATCTTCGGATTTTTTAATATTTGAATTATTATATATCATTTTTTGGGGATTTCATCATAACTATGTTCTTTTAATGATTCATGAACATTGTATGGTGTATAAATGATTGATCTACATATTTTTATGCTAGATCTATATATTTAGGATTTTGAAAATGATTTTATTAGTTTTTTTTTCTTAAAAATAATTGTTGTTACTTGTTAGAATATTTGTGATACCAAAGGCTTATTAATAGTGTGTAGATGATAGATCGACATCTACTCATAGTCATAAATATGATTTAGATTTTTATTTTAATTATTTTATTTTCTGATTTTTTAATATTTGAATTATAATATAGTAATTTTTGGGGATTTCATCATAAATATGTTCTTTTAATGATTCATAATCATTGTATGGTGTGTAAATGATTAATCTACATACTTTTATGGAGCATATCTTTTTAGCTAATACTGAAGAAATGATGATGATGATGATATCGAGCCAGGGCGACACTCCACTTGGAATTAGGCTGTCAATCTGTCATACACTCATACTCATCAATCTCTCTTTAGTCTCTACTCTCTACTAGTCCCCTCTAATTTCAGGTGAACCATGAACCTTTTGATGCCCAAGTGCTTTATGATTTATCTATCTCACTATTATGTTTTTGATTTTAATGTGTCATCTTCAGGGTCTTGAATTTCACAACTTATTTGATGATTGAGTTTGATGGAACGCGCTCCGAGGCGCCGTGGGGCGGCTACCGGGGTCGGCGGAACGTGGGAGTCCGTCGGGTCCGACCCTTTCGCGCCCTGGCGGGCCCTGAAGCGTGCATCAACATTTCTTTTGTGTGGGTGTGCCAGATTTTCTATTTTACTTGGAATTGCAAGTGGTCATCCGGAGATCAACCTTCGCAAGTAAAAAGGAAATCAACTTCTTTCAAGTTTTCCATTGCACAAATATTTAAGAAAAGAGACATTTTCTTGGTTTGCCGTGAAAGGCGATTTTGTTTGGCATTTATAGCCGATTTTGGCGTTTATAGCCGATTTACAATTCTCATCAATAATGAAAGACAAGAGTTGTGATTTTTGTCTCTTTTAGAAAAATACAAACTACAATGAAAAGCAAGAAAAGGAAGATCTAACTTTTCAGGAGATTGTGGGGGACTCGTTCAGATTGACGGTCGCAAGCCATGTATGGGCTTCGCCATCATCCATGCAGATGAGAACAGAAGATGCTCTTGATTCGCTTGGCTTGGCTATAACCTCAGGTTTTTAGAGGACAAAGACCAAGAGAAGGTCCTATGTCCAATAAAAAGCTAAGTAGACGGGCTGAAAAGCCACGTCTAAGCCATTGGAGGCAGCAGGAGAAGGCAAGGACCTTGGGGGGGGTGCCCCCCAAGGGACTTTTGTCACCTTGTAGTGGTGGCCGGTGCAGAACTTCAGCAGAGTTTTTCTCTCTTTTTCTTTCTCTCAGATCTCTTTCTGATCTTTTTTTCTGATCTTCTCTGATTTTCTCCTCTTTTTTCTGATCTTTTTTCGATCTCCATTTCAATGGAATGCTCTCCTATTTATAGGCTTTTGGTAGCCATTTATGAGGGTTTATGAGCCTTAATGGCTTTAATGGGAGGAGTTACAAGATTTATTTCTTGATTTTGTAACTCTTTTTTCCTTGAATCTGATTGGCCGATGGAGATTAAGGGCTTTTAATCACCTTAATTACCATAATGGGAGGAGTTTCATGGTTTAAATTCCATGAATCAATTGACTTGTAACTCCCAAATGCTTGCTTCTGATTGGGCCGTCCAAAGAAATGAATTAATGACTGCAATAAAGCTAGTCAATTAACCACATTAATTGGTCGCCGAGCAGTCGAAGAGTCGCGGGCCATGCCGTGTCTTCTGGAATTCTTCTGGCGACGATCATCGATGGATCTACATGCTGATCGACATCGGATGAACATGTAACTTCAGACATTGATAGCTAAGAGCGGGCCGGTGACATCTGTCTTGTCGATTTCACGATCGGTCGGACAGAAAGTGCACTTTCTTGGTCAGCCGGTTGGCGATCTTGGAGCGATCACTGATGATTTTATGCTTTTGGAGGTTGACCCGTGATTTTGACGGATGTCGTCGGATATGAGTCAATTTCAAGCACTAAAAATCACATTTTCAGGAAACCACAGGGGCCAAAGTGCGCGAAACGCGAAAAAAGACGGAAAAAACGGGTCACCGGCGGAAAATCCGGTGACCCGGACCTCCATGGTCGCCGGCGACCATGGGCCATGGTCGCCGGCGACCATGGACCGGCGACCATGGCCCATGGTCGCAGGGGCCTGCGACCATGGTCGCAGGGGTCTGCGACCCTGGGGGATTTTTCCCCTTCGGAGCCCGTTTTGCGGTCGTTTTGAGGTCTTTTCCGTCGCCGTTTTCTTCTGTATTTTTCTTGACATTTCTTCTCATTTATTGGCTTGATTTCCCTGTAGAAAACTTGATGAGAATCCTTGCATTTTTAGAGTGCAAAGTTTCTAATTTTCCGGGAAAGCCGAAGACTTTGTCGCGTAGAGCTGCTGATTTTCCGCCAGAAGTCGAAACTTGGTCAAACGATGTCGGAATGACCTGAAATTTGAGGTGAAGCCTCCTGAGCAATAAATAAGACCAACCATAGGCTTTTGTTTGAGTTTTGAAGCCGTTTGGGGTCCCGTCGATGCTTCACTTGTTTTTGCTGCGGGGAAAATGCCGAGCTTTGATGTGCGGTCAAACGATGTCCGATTGACCTGAAATTTGACGGGGAGCCTATTGGAGTCATTTTGAGACGTTCCATGGGCTCCGTTTTGGATGTCATGGTCCCGGGTTGCTCTGCCGCCGGTAGGCTTGATTTTCTCTCGGAGCATCGAAACCTGGTCAAACGTTTTCGGAATGACCTGAAATTTGACGTGCAGCCTTTTGGAAGCATGTTGAAGCCACTCATGCACTTGGTTTGATGAGCGAAGGCTCCGGTGGTTTCCGCCGCCGGGAGGCTTGATTTTGCTGCTCGAGCATTGATGGAGGGTCAAACGTTGTCGGTTTGACTTGAAATTTGGCATGGAGCCCTTTTGAGACATGCTGGAGTCATCTGTAGGCTCTGATCGAAGTTTTGACGTCTCCGATGATGTCGCCGCCGGGAGCGCCATTTTAGCTGTCGGAGAAGCGAAGTTAGGCCAAATGATTCTGAAATGGCCCGAAACTTCATATGTACTCTTCTCTTGGCTATCTTGAAGGATCTTGCAGTTTTTGTTTGATTCTGACAAGATTTGATTTTTTGAGAAGTTGCATTGCCTATTTATGGCAGGTTGCGACTTCATGCAGCTTTCTTGATGTTGAAGAGGCAAAGAGACATTTTTGGTGTCAACAAATGCCCCCTCGAGGTACAGCGACGAATTGCTTGACTTTTGTAGTCGATGTGCCTCGAAGAGATTTTTGAAGGAGAGCTTGTGTCTTGACCAAGAGTCTTTGAGCAATCTTTCCTTTGGTAGAGGTGCCTTTGAGCTTCCAGGGGAATTTTATGGTAGTGAAAGGAATCGCACACCATCTCGAGGCAAAGTTTTGAAGATGACATCAGGGATGTGGATTTGGGTTTCTGTTTTTGATCTTGTGACCTAACCAGCTATATATGGCAGGTTAGGGGACCGGGTTTTGGTTTTGACCTTGTGACCCAACAAGCTGTATGTGGCAAGTTGGGGGATCAGGATTTGGTTTTTTGTTTTGGTCTTGTGACCTAACAAGCTGTATGTGGCAAGTTAGGGGACCAGGATTTGGTTTTTGGTCACTCTTTGGGACTGTGTGGGTCCATTGGAATGGTTTGGTTTTTTGTGAAATGTCAATTTCAAGATTTTGGCTCAATTTGGTATATGAGGCTGGATGGTTTGATTTTTGGAAGCTCATGGGGCTTGGGATTTTTTTTTTTTGTATGGTCCAATCAACTCAAAAGAGGCATGGAACCATTATTGTATGCTCTTGGTAAGAGGGATTTTTTCTGACTAAAAGCCCATTTTTTCTCTTTTTTTTTTTTTTTTTTTTTTTTTTTTTTTTTTTTTTTTTTTTTAGTGCCTAGGTGGTCAAACCTGGCTCATATGGGCTAGCCCATGGGACCTTAAGCTTTTTAGGATGGCTTAGATCTCATGTGGGGCCATTTTTGTAAAGAATATCTAAAGATATCTCATTTGGATAGAGAATATCTAAAAATATCTTTATGGGAGAGAATCTCTCATATTCCCTTAATTTGGGAGAGAATATCTCAAGGTATCTTTCTTTTTGGGAAAGAATCTTCAATATCCTTTTTTGTTGGAGAGAATCTCTCATTTGATTGATTTTGGGAGGAAATCTCTCAAAGACATCTTTCTTTTCGGGAAAGAATCTTTCTAATTCCTTCTCTTTTGGTAAGGTTACTTAATTAGTAACACTTACCTTTCTTCTTTGTTTCCTTCTTTGATTTGCTCTCTCCTATAAAAGCAAAGGAAGGTAGGATCTCTTGCTCTTATTGCTTTCTTTTGCAACAATCTCAAGAGAGCTCCAAGACCAAGAGTGCTTCTTCTTCAAGGATCTTCAAGCTTTTTCCTTCTTCTTCTCCATCAATGGCTTCAAGTAAGTTTTCTCTCTTTTTCTTTCAAGAAAACTCCATGTAGAGAATAGGATGGTAAAAAAAAAGAAAGTTTCTCTCTTTTTTTTTCCTACTTTTTTTTTTCTTTTCTTTTTTCTTTTCTTTCTATTCTTCTTCTCTTTTTTTTTCTTTTCTTTTCCACGTGATTTCTTTTTTTCACGTTTTTTTTTTTTCTCTTTTTTTTTTTTTGTGGACCGTACGGACAGATCCGTACGGATCTGGTCCGTACGGCCACGTGGCCTATTTTTTTTTTTTTTTTTTTTTTTTTTTTTTTTTTTTTGCTGTTTTCTTTCTTCTCTTTTTTTTTCTTCTTCTTTTTTTTTTTTTGTTTGAGAAAGTTTCTTTTTTTTTTTTTTTCTTTCTCCCCTTTTTTTCGAGAAAGTTTCTTCTTTCTTCTTTTTTTTTTTTTTTTGCTCATCATGATAATGCGTTTTTTGTGCAAATCTAGATGTTCATGCATGTACTATTTGTAGATTGAGCATGATAGCATACCTGAAAATCTTTGCAAATTTGGGAATTTGGAGCTCGCAGCGATGTTGAGCCCTTCTTGATTTTGCGGAGATTTTGAGGTTTCGAAAGTTTGGAGTTTCGGAGCCCGCAGCAATGTTGAGCCCATCTTCAAAACTTTCTATTTCTTTCGGGGTATTTCCTTTTTCTTTGGAATTGCCCCGGGGTCATGCCAAAATTTCGCCAGATTTTTGGTGGGACAAAGTGACCCTTTTTTCTTTTTTTAGCGAAATCCTGTCATTTTGATGACGATCTTTTTCTTTTCCAACCTTTGCAGGTGGTTCCTCCAGAGCGAACAAGGGTAAAGAGCCTGTTACAAGCGTACCTCGTCGATCCGCCAGATCTTCTAATGTGGCCGTTCAGCAGGCCTGGGAGAAGGTCCAGTTTATTGAGAAGAACTTGGAAGAATGCGATTCCCTCAATCGTGATGAGATGAGACAGCGATTGATCGCTCTCAAGAATGAGGAATTCTATAAGATCATGGTAAGCAACCGTCCTTGGGTTATGGACGATCTGAGGGTTTTGCCCAAGCCTACCTTCTTCTTTGGAGATGCAGTCCCTGACGACTTGACATACCAAAGGAGATGTTTTCAGTTCTCTTACACAGCTGATGGTGAAGAGAGAACTATTTCTACCCGGTCGTCTTTTGACCGGACCATCTCGATCCTGAGCCTTTCTCCCACGTGCCCTAAGAGGGAAGATCCTCCGAGCTGGGTGAAGAGGACCAGTGTGATCAAGACCGGGGTTTTTGTTGGTGGACCTTCCGGTTTTGCGGAGAAGCCACCTGTCCGTATGGACATGTTGATGCCAGCCAGCGGCTACCAGGGCTCTGATTATCCGTCGGTCGATTTGAGACCGGTGGGCCTTGGCGTTTTCAGCGGTGACGGCAGTACCTGGGTGAAGCCTTTTCGACTTCGTGGCCGTTTCAATGCTGACTCCGATTGGAAGTCATGGACTGACCGCACCTTGCTGATTGGGGGCGCCGTTTTGAAGGAAGCCGGGATTTTTGACGCGGTCCGCGCTTTCAGGGAGACCGTGACTTTTTCCGATGATGCCTTCATGGCTATGTTGGAGTCTTTCCTCCCTCAGACCAATACCTTCGTTGTTACGAACGGTGAGATTGGTTTTTCTCTGAAGGAGTTGAGTGCTATTACTGGATTGCCCATCCTTGGCAAACTCTACGAGGAGTTCATGCCGATTGACAGCGTCCTTGAGGAGCAGTCAGAGGAGTTCAGGCTCCTATACTTTCAGCTCGTCGCCTTCTATGATTTTTTGAAGGAGGGCTCGAAAGTGAGATCCAGCAGTTGGAAGAGTTGTGGCTTTTCATTCTTCAACTCCTTTGACGGTCGAGAACCTTCTGATAGCATGACCCGGGAAGACAGGAAGAAGACTTCGGCCATGCAGGAAGAGTTGAAGGGTTTCTTCGCGAGCACAGATGCCATTTGTTCTGACATTACACTGCGGAGGGATCTTGCTGTTTACCTCACTTTTTGGCTGGGTGAGGCTATTTTTGCTGGTGGAGATGGGACGCACATCAGGCCGCATTGTATTTTTCCGGCTTGTCAGATGGCGTTTGGAGAGCGGCTTGCTTTGGTGCCCGCTCTTTACTCCTACGTGTGTACCGAACTGCAGGCTGCTGCTTTTTTAGTTCGGCTTGGGCTCCCTATGAATAGGGTATTTTCAGCCCATATCTTTTATTCGTGGTTTGTATACCACTGTCCTGGCTTCCACCAGCTGGGCGCCGCACAGGATGATGATCCTCTGATGATTCGATTGGCTAAGGGAAAAGCCGTATCTGAATCACTTTTGTTTGCCCGCATGAGGATCCGACGGTTCAGGGACGTCGAGATGGGGCAGTCTTCAGTTAAGCTTTCTCCGGAGTTGCGGAAGAAGGCTTTTGATTTTGGTGCCTCCCGAGACTCTACCAGAGCAGGGTCGGGAAGGCATTACTCTTTGACCAATGCAGAGAAGGAGTGGCTTTTCAGCATACGAGTCGGCACGATGGTGTACCGTAGACATCTTTTCGTCGACATCCAGCCGTATGTACCTTCTCGCTTTGCGCTTCAGTTGGGCTTCTCTCAAGGCGTTGTTGGAGCGCCTTCGAGTATGGTGAAGCGTTTTGGGGGTTTGCAGGATGGCAGAAATGCATGGGCTTTCTATAGTGCTGAAGACACTACTGCCACGATTTCTTATCCTGAGCTGTCGACTTTCCGAACTGCCGGCTTCACGAAGTGGTTCGCGGAGAGCTTTTTGGCATATCGGGGGCTTTCCAAGAAGGAGCTTGATGTAAAGCTGTCTTCTGGAAAAGGCATTGGGAAGTCGGATGGCGTCCGGCGAGAGGAAGTTTGGGCCTTCCTTTCTGGAGAGAAGCACAAGATAGGCTTTCTCGGTGACCAGGGCGTCATTGGTTCTGAAGCTGTTCGGGAAGTACCTGATGAGGCTTTGGAGCAGCTAGAACAGGAGGAAGCTGAGCTCGACGCTTGGATGCAAGCGGCACAGAGGCGAGCTTCCGCGGAGTCTACTGGCGAGAGCAGACCATCCAGTGAGGAGTTAAGTGAGAAACCTGACTCTGATAGTGAGGCGGGTTCTTCTAGGAAGCGAACCCGTAGAGGTAGGAAGAGGAGGAGGAGTCAGCGTCACACGGGGCGGGACGAAGACTCTCCTAATGTGGAAGTCCCTCTCACTGTCAATGAGGAGGTGCCAGGGGAAGCTGACGAACCTCCGGAGAAGAGGATTCGGGAAGAAGAGACCATCGGTGAAGGTATGATTCTTCCTTTTTCTTTTTCTGCTTCTTTCATGGGGCTTTCCATGTTCTGATTTGTTTTCTCACCCTGCTGCTGCTTTTTTTTTTTTTTTTTAGCAGAGGATGAAGACTTGGCGATGCCTGAGGTTCCGACCGATGAGGCGGTGATGGAGCCGGTTATGGCATCTGAAGAAGAACCGAGGGACTCTAGAATGACTCCGGAATCTCCAATTGGTATAACTTCTTTCGCTTTCTCTTTTTTTTTTTTGCCTGCGACTTGATTTGCTAACATTTTTTTTTCTTGTCAGCTGACTTGCCACAGGATTCCGATGACTTTGAACCATCAATGGACGCAAATGTCGATGATGCTTCTGATGAGTTCATGGAGGAAGAGAGTGTTCCGCCAGTCGTCGAAGAAGGTACTTTGTAGTGATGACCCTGATGGTTTTTTTTTTTTTTTTTTTTTTTTTTTTTTTGTTTAGAACAGGATCATATTCATACCTTTTTGTGTTTTATTTGCAGGTTTTGAAGTGACAGAAGAGAGTCCATCGCTTTCTTCAGAACCAGAGCAAGGGATGCCAGAGGTCGATCCGGAGGTAGAGACCAGTTCTGACATGATTGAGGAGATGCCTCGTGTTGAGATTCCCTCTCCAGTGGCTCCAAGTGGAAAGAGTTCTTTTGTTACTCTTCCAATGGGACATGACATGAGCAGCCGATCAGCGGAGAAGGGTGAATCTTCATCCAGTTCGTCTCTTCAATTTGCGAAGAAGGTGCTGGCTCGGGTTTTGAGTTCTTGGGTCAAGACTCTCCTTTCTGGACACTTGGAGGCAGGATTTGGCATGATCCCACATGTACAGGAGATTCTGACCGACACCGAAGAGGTTGGTCTGGATGTCACAGGTGCCAGGGCGATCGTTGATAGGATCATTGCACTGGGTGACAAGTGGTTTGAGACCATGGATTTCCCTGACGACCAATTCTTCAAGGAGATGTTCTTGGACCCTGCTGATAAGGCTAAGTCTGACCTGAATGAGGCTACACAAAGCAAGAAGCAGCTAGTTCGGGAGAAGAACAAGGAAGAGCTAGCCATCATCGGATTGAGGCATGACCTTAACGTCCTTGATAGGGAAGTTGAGGAGGCCAGGAAACGTCTTGAGCATTTGAAGGCACAAGTCGATGCGAAGTGGGCTGCTATAACAGAGGCTCGTGACAGGGAGAGTACTCTGATCCGCAGGGTTGCAGATGCCGGTCAAGTTCTCGAGAGGAGGACTCTAGAAAACGAACGATGGCAAACTGCTGGGGAAGAGCTTCCCGGTGTAAAAGAAGGGTTACGGCATTCGCCAGCATCTCATGGCAAGTTCCTGAAGAAGCGTGCCTTGGAAACTCTGACGGCTGAGGCCAAGAGTTTGCTTGAGGAGCTGAAGCTTTGGCTGGAGACCATTTTTGGCTGAGCTCCTGATTTTTGTAGCAGAAACCATTCTTCTTTTTTTTCGGTACCACATGTATTTTTTTGGTACTTCTTTTTTTTTTTTGCAGTGCTTGTGAACACTTTCCTTTTTTTGGTACCACATGTATTTTTTGGTACTCTTTTTTTTTTTTTTGTTTTCCCTACGCTCACTCAAATCTTTTTGTGATGAAAGCGATTGCTAAATGGGATTTGATCAAAAGTTTTGTCATTTTGTGAAAATCTTTTGTCAAATGATTGTTTTGGTAGGGGAAACGAATTTGGCATGAAAGCCGGATTTTTGTGGCATTTACAGCCATTTTTGACATGAGAGTCAGGTTTTTTTTTTTTATGTGGCATTTATAGCCGATTTTTGAGATGGCATAAGAGCCAAAAATTTTGTTCGTGGCATGGGAGCCAATTTTGAGATGGCATGGAAGCCGAAATTTTATGGCGTAAAAGCCAAAATTTTGGTTGGCATGGAAGCCGGTGTTTGTTTTGTTGGCATCTATAGCCAGTTTGGTGGCATTGATAGCCAATTTGCGGCATTTATAGCCGGTTTGGTGGCATTGATAGCCAATTTGTGGCATTTATAGCCGGTTTGGTGGCATTGATAGCCATTTTTTGAAAGCCAAGTTTTGGTTTGTCAGCGTGAAAGCCAATTTTTCGTGGCATTGATAGCCGGTTTGTGGCATTTATAGCCGGTTTGGTGGCATTGATAGCCGGTTTTTGGGCAAAAGAGCCAGGTTTTGGCGTTTATAGCCAGATTTTTTTTTTTGCTTTCAAAATGCAGGTATCGACTAAATGTCGCCTCCCCGCTGAATGGTCTTGCAAGTATCGATGGAATGTCGCTTCCTTGCTCATTCGGTTCTGCGAGTATTGATGGAATGTCACTTCCTCGCGGGTTAGGTTTTGCAAGTATCGATGGAATGTCGCTTCCTCGCGAATTGGGGTGCAAATATCGACTAAGCGTCGCTTCCCTGCTTTTCCCAAAACTTTTGATTTTGCGGGTACTGACTTGATGTCGTTTCCCCGTGATTTTTGAAATTTGAGGTTTTCTCGAACCTTTGAAATTTGGGTTGTGGATAGCAACTGGTATGTTGCATCTCCACGATTTTTGAAATTGGGTTGTGGATATCAACTGGTTTGTTGCTTCTCCACGGTTTTTGGATTTTGCAAGTATCGACGAAATGTCGCTTCCCTGCGATTTTGGGTGCAAGTATCGATGGAATGTCGCATCCTTGCTTTTTTTCAAAATTTTTGTTTTGCGGGTACTGACTTTGATGTCATATCCCCACGATTTTTGAAAAACCATTTTTTTTTGTTTAAAGACACGAGGGTCGTAAATTTTGACCTAGAACCATTTGGCGGTAAAAGGTAAGGTGGACTAGGGTGGAAATCCCTGAATCCGGATTTTTGTTTCAAACCATGAATTTTGGTTCAAGGATCGAAAGCTTTGGTCAAGTCAGGGAGAGGCTCCTAAACTTGGATTTTTTTGTTTTTGAACAATGAAACGATAAAAATAAGCATTGTTTTTGAATCTCTAGAAATTTTGACATTTGATATGAAAATTCTAAAGAGAGTGGGTTTGACGAGCGAGTACCTGAGAACAGGTTTTGGCCATACAGGCATTGCTCTTACCCAGTTGGGTAAGTCTTCAAGGGTAGTACCGCTTCAAGAACTTGCCGTTGATAGGCAGCATACATCTGTCGCCTTCCATGTTTAGGAGGGCATATGCGCCATTGGAGAAGACCTTGTCGATGACGTAGGGTCCCTCCCATTTTGGTTCAAATTTGCCTTTTGATTTGTGTGCGAAGACCATTGGTCTTTTTACCGCAAGAACCAAGTCACCCTTTTTGTAGGCGCGTTGCCGGACCCTTTTGTCAAAAGATCCTGCCATGCGTGCTTGGTAAAGTTCAATGCTTTGTCGAGCTTCGAGCCGTCTCTCATCGAGATTGTCCAGCTCATGGAGTCGCAATTTCGCATTGCTTTCTTGAGTCATGTCATTTTGTAGAGATACCCTCAGAGAAGGAATTTGTACCTCTAGGGGCACGACAGCTTCGCATCCATAGACCAAGGAGAATGGTGTGCTATGGGTTGGTCCTCGAACGGTGGTTCGATAGGCCCACAAAGCTTCAGACAGTTTATCGCTCCAGTCTCTTTTGTGACTAGATACCATTTTCTTGAGGATTTTGCAGAGTGTCTTGTTGAAGGCTTCTGCCAATCCGTTTGCTGCCGGATTGTATGGAGTCGAAGGACAGCTTTGGATTTTGTATTTGTCGCAAAACCTGTAGAATCGATGATCCCGGAATTGTGGTCCGTTATCATGGACGAATCTCTTGGGTATGCCGAAACGACAAATGATGTTGGTGCGCAGGAACTGAAGAACTGATGAGGTCTTCATTTCGTTGAACGCAAATGCTTCTGACCACTTGGAGAAATAATCCGTTGCGGCGAAGATGAAGCGATGACCTTTGCTTGAAGGGGGAGAGATAGGACCTATGATGTCCATGCCCCATGCTTCGAAAGGCCATGAGATTGCTGTAGGATGCAGCCATTCTGGAGGCATGTGAATGTAATCTCCGTGAACTTGGCATAGCTGGCAGCGTTTGGCAAATTGCATTGCATCAGCAACCATGGTAGGCCAATAGTAACCTAACCTTTTTATCTGATCATAGAGCTTAGGACCTGCCTGATGGGCTCCACAAAGACCAGCATGAACTTCTTTAAGTGTTTCTTCGGCCTCTTGTTGTGACAAGCAGCGTAGAAGTACTCCGTTGAAGGATTTCCTGTAAAGGATTTTCGAAGGAATATCCAAATGAAAGTTTGGGGCTCGCCTTTGGATGCTTACCCGTTCTTTTGGATCTTCAGGTAGGATTCCGAACATAGTGTAATCAATGAACGGGTCCCTCCAGTCGCCGATTGAAGTTTGAAGGATAGAGATCCGACTTCCAACCACTCGGTGGCATTCAGCAACTGCTTGGTGTGTGTTAAGAGGAGGGAGGATCCTTCTCTCACTCACTGTAATTTGCATGTTTTCCCCTTCCTGGGTCGCCATTGATGCGGCAAGTCCGGCCAGGGCATCTGCACGGATGTTTTCACCTCTACGAATGTGGGTGATGTTGCAGATGTCAAACTTTTGCAGAAGTGATTGTGCCTTGTTGTAGTAAGGCAGCAGATCAGGCTTCCTGACTTCATATTTCTGATTCATCTGGTTGACGATCAGTTGAGAGTCTCCAAAGACTTCCAGCATAGTGATACCAGATTCGATGGCGAGTTCCAATCCTAGGATCAGAGCTTGGTATTCAGCTGCATTGTTTGTGCATGGTTCCAGTAGCGAGAAAGCGTGTGGAATCATGCATTTGTCGGGGCTAACAAAGAGGATGCCAACTCCCGAGATCAGCTTTCTGTTTTCATTTGTCCTGGTTGCACCGTCAAAGTACATGTCCCAGGAGGCATTTGGTGAGGAAGTCTCCACGTTGTAGACAGGTTCGTCTGGGAGATCATCTCTGAGTGGAGAATCTTTAGGCAATGGATGCTCTGCGAGAAAATCTGCTAGAGCTTGGCCTTTGATTGCTTTTTGTGGCACATACCTTATATCAAATTGTGATAGAAGGATGGACCATTTTGCCAGTCGGGCATTGAGAGAACCTGCCTTTGTGACAAGGACCTTCAAGAGGTTGATCCTCGAGACCAGGTAGACTGTGTTGGAAAGCAAGTAGTGACGTAGCTTTTGTACGGCGAACATCACTGCAAGGCATTCTTTTTCGACTGGAGAGTAGCGATGCTCTGCACCTACTAGCATGCGGCTGAGGTAGTATAGAGCAGCTTCTTTTCCCTCACCATTCTCTTGTGCAAGCAAAGCGCCTACAGAATGATCAAGAGCTCTTGTGTACAAGATGAATGGTTTTCCAGTGGCAGGGGCAGCTAACACTGGAGGTTTGGTCAGGTATGACTTGATATCTTGAAATGCGGCTTCACAGTCGGCATCCCAGACAAAGTCTACACCCTTTTTCATCAATCGAGAGAATGGACGGCATTTCCCTGAAAGATTGGAGATGAACCGTCTGATGTAGGCCAATCTCCCTTGGAGCCCTTTTAGTTCTCTTAGGGTTCTTGGAGGGGGCATTTCTAGAATAGCCTTGACTTTTATGGGGTCAAGTTCTATTCCAGCTTTCCGAACAAGGAATCCGAGAA
This sequence comes from Umbellularia californica, assembly GCA_028538565.1. Lineage (NCBI taxonomy): Eukaryota > Viridiplantae > Streptophyta > Magnoliopsida > Laurales > Lauraceae > Umbellularia > Umbellularia californica. The sequence continues at coordinate 10,319,453 of JAPQWN010000010.1, read as the reverse complement.
ACTTACCCGACGAGACACCGAAGAAGCATTTTAGAGGATTCATCCGCAGTTTGTGTTTGCGGAGTCGGAGGAAGACTTCCCGAAGATCTTTGAGATGGTCTTCTTTTCTTCTGCTTTTGACGGCGAGGTCATCAACGTAACATTCAACCGTCTTGTGCTGCATATCTTGGAATATTTTCATCATAGCCCTCTGATATGTGGCACCAGCATTTTTCAGACCAAATGGCATGACAGTGTAGCAATACACGCCAAATGGAGTCCGAAAAGATGTGTGTTTTTCATCCTCGGGATGCATCTTTATCTGATTGTAGCCAGAGAAGCCATCCATGAATGTCATTCGCTCGAATCCGCAGGTATTGTCAATCATCACCTCCGGTATGGGGAGCGGGAATTCATCTTTAGGGCAAGCGCCATTCAAGTCTCTATAGTCAATACAGACTCTGATCTGCCCATTTTTCTTTGTCACGGGGACAATGTTGGCCAACCATTCTGGATGTTGTTCCTCACGGATGAAGCCAACGCTTTTGAGTTTTTGAACTTCTTGTTCAATTTTATCCATCACATCTGGACGGAATCTTCTTTGGCCTTGTTTGACAGGCTTGATGTCTTCTTGAAGATTGAGTTTGTGGACTGCTACTTTGGGGTCTAAACCAGGCATTTCAGCATAGGACCATGCAAAGCAATCAACGAACTCACGAAGAAAAGCGATATACTCGGGTAACTCATCATCCTTTATATTCTTGCTTATGAATACAGGACGTGGGTTATCAGGTGTTCCCAAGTTTATCTTTTCAACAGAATCTTCTGTCGGAAGGTTCGAAGGTGGTTCCTCCACAATATTTTCGGAGGCTTCCAACTCAACGAAACCTTCTGGAGTTTCAACTGCATTACCAGACCAAGGCTCTGTTCCTTTCCATGGATTTTCTTGATTGGTGATCTCCTCAAGGCTTGCTATGAGATAGTCCCAATCGCCTGTTGAGTCTGGTATTTCTTTTGGAGACGAGGGTTCTTCTGGGTCAGAATAGCACAAGTCTGTATTATCGGACGATTCCTCTTCATCATCAGAGAAATCGTACAAATTGGATGAGCTTCCTGGATCATTGTCAGGTAACTCTTTAAAGAGATATCCAGGGAGATCGATGTCTTCATGGACTTGAGATGTTGAGGCTTGGTCGGTAAAACGACTTTTAAGCTTTTGTGTCAACTGTCTCAGAGGAGTGTCGGGATCATATCCTAACCCATATGAAGACTTTTCTACATGACCATAGAGTCTCCAATCTTCCAGCTGGCTTTTGGTCAAGGCGGGCTCCAATGGCGTGAGAATACCGCGTCTTTCTCCCAAACCGACTGGGTTTTGAGCGTCAAAGCCCATTTTCTTCATGATAGCTTGTGCCACAGGACTATATAGAGATAGCTGAGGCATACCTTCATTTTGAAAAGGTTCAAGCAGAGAACTTGATGAAGAAGCATCCGATCTATGAAAGAAGATCGGTCTTTGCTTTGGTGATGTTGCCGGAACAACAAAGGTAGCAGACGTAGGATCTTCTACATCAGCAGGTGTCTCCATCGGAGTGAGAGCAGGCTGAACTTGCTGAGTGTCAGCTTGGCTTGACGATGCATCGTCTTCTGGCTCTGAGTCCGAGTCTGTGTCTTGCATGATAGACACGAGAGAGACAACAAATTTGCCCCCAGGCTTTTGTTTCGCCTTCTTCACTTTAGTCGTGATGACCAAAGGTTTTGAAGATTTGAGGGAGATGAGGAAGGGAGATTGACTACTCTCTTCTAATTTGCCGGAGGGTTTGTTTTCTTCCGGTGATTTTTGAGGAGCCTTGCCTTTATCTTTCTGGAGATTTTCAGCAGGGGGTGTTGTTTCCTCTTCTTCTTTTTCTCCTTCATACATCTGGGAGTCTGCGAAGTGGACTTCTTTACCTTTGAAGGGTTTTCTGTCCGCAAAGACGCGATGTACCATGCCGTCGTCGCCGACGAACTTGATGCATTGATGTAGAGTTGAAGGGACAACACCGTTCTCGTGTATCCAAGGACGTCCGAGAAGAATGTTGTAGCATGAGGGGGTTTTTATTGCATACACAGTGACCTCAGAGATAAGATCACCGATTTGCAATTTGAACCTGATTTTGCCGATAGGCCTTTGAGCGCTCCCATCGTATCCAAAGATAGATACAGATGTGTGGCTTAGCTTGCTGGGTGGGATGCCCAACTCTTCAAGAGCCGAAGTGGAGATAAGGTTGAGTGCAGAACCTGGGTCGATCTGAACTCTATGTATCGGCATTTCTTTGATGTACCCTGTGAAGTACAGGGGTCGGTTGTGCCTTGCTTCGCCAAGTAGGAGGTCTTCCTTAGTGAAGGCGATGGTTGCACTGGCTGCCTTTTGAACCGAGAGGCATTGGATGCATGATCCCTCAGTTTTCTTTTTTTCTTCTTTTAAGGAAGTTTCAGAGTTTTTGACCCGGTAGTCCATTTCAATTTGGAGGACTTGTGGGGCATGTTTGTCGACATCCTCATTCAGTTTTTGTAATTCTGTGATGAGATTATCACGAGTGCGTGGAGACATTCGTAATAAATCCAGGATGTGAAGACGTGCAGGTATGTGTTTGAAGTGCTCAACCAAGTCATACTTGAAAGCCTCCTTAGGGCCTGCATGTTCATCATTGTTGCCACTGGGGGCGCTTACAACATCTTTTCCCGAAGGATTTACATAAGTAAAGGAAGATTGGTTGTAACTCTTGTGGTAGTCCCGGCCCGAACGGGTGCCTCTACCAACTTCGAGAGCTTCTTGAGAAGGATCTTCGTTTGGAAGATTGTCTTCAGGATCAAGAGGCTGTCGTTTTTCATCTACTGGGGATGTATCTGCAACAGAGTTGCCATCCTCAGTGATTGTGTTGCACGGAGCATTTTCCGGGAGCAAGTCCTGAACAGCATCCAGCAGCTTTTCTTCTTCGTTGACCCATCCATCATCCCAAGTTGGGTTTTCTTCATGATGATGAGTCGGGAAGAATGTGTATCCTGAAGTCACAGTCTCAGGAGAAGAAACCTGAGAGGGTGTCATCTCTGTGAAAGTCACGTGAGACAAGGTAGCTCCAGAGGATACATTGCTAGGCGTCGTCGGAGTGTAGGTAATCTCATCAGACGACGCTTCAGAAGAGCTATAGTCCTGATATATTACATTACAGGAAGCTCTGATAGGAGATGTTGCCTGCTCGGAGTCAGACTCATCCTCGGATGTAAGAGGATCGTCAATCCAGCAATGTTCTCCATTTTCAGGAGTTGAGGGAGGAGGTACCTGATGGGCTTCAGGGACTTCCGGCTCTGGATTGTGAGGAATCTCGTTGACGCGGTCTTGCTCTTGTTCTAGAGCGAGACGCTGCAAGATCCTTGCATATTCTTCAAGATCAGGCATGGGAGCCAGATCCTCTTCTTCGTCTTCTCCGTGTGGCTCAACATAGTTGATTTCCACTGGAGCAATGACAGGTGCTGGGTTAACAGCATCTTCTTGTGCAGCCTCTTGGTCTTCTTCATCATCAGACCAGGATCCTTGTGGTTGCAAGGGGTTATACCAGATTACTGGCATAAGGTGAGTTTCAGGAACCCATTCTTCATCGGAGAGATATTCTCCTGTTTCAAGAGATTCCTCCCACTCATCGGTGTAGTTGGGCTCGAATCCATCGTCGGTGTCGCTGGACTCGTATCCATCAATGGAGAATCCAACTACCGAGTTGCAAGAGTATGATGCCCCCTGCATGGCTTCTTTTTTGAATTGAGGTGGCATGAAATCACTAAGAGTGAAGTTTCTTACCGCCTTTGAAGTCTCTGGAGGGGATGTTTCTGTTGCCCCGAGTGAAGTGGTAGAGGAGGCCTCTGCCTTTTCATGAACTTCTTGTTTTGGCTGGGTTTTCTCTTGCCGTTTGAGCCTGAGGAGATGTTTCCTAGCCTGCCTTCGCTGTTGAGCGGTCGGCTTTGTTTTGACGATCTCCCAATTTTCATCTTCCAGGAGATCGGGATGTACCCATATGGGTTGTCCGTCTGGTGTCGGGCAAGGAACCAACACTTCGGACGTTTGAATTCTATTTATCACCTTGAAGGAAGTAGTGATCTTCTTCTTCGGTGATTTTGGTGTTTGTCCACATGACACCATGTTGACGGAGGCAGTCCCATAGTTTTTGTCAAAGGTGATGACTCCGTTTTTCCACATCTCGTTTATCTTCTCTCTCACAACAAAGCATTGATTGAGAGGATGCGAGACCATCTGGTGGTATGGACAGTACCGAGGATCGTTGGTTTTGCCAACGTCTCCCGGTCTTTTGGGCTCTGGCAAAATGAGTTTGCCATTTGCTAGGAGAGCCTCAAAGATTTCTTCAACGTCTTCATCGAACGGATATTTCTTTTCTACGCGTTCTTTGAAGGCATCAGAGAGTTCAGGCCTTTTACCTGCAGTTTTGTTTTCAGCTTTCTTTGGCTGCTGAGGAGCTGACTTGGTTCGCACATTGAGGACCTCTTTCTTCTTTGGTTTAGAGGTTGCAACAGCAGTCGGCTCTTTCTTTGATGATTTCTGACTGTTGAGGTCTTTGATCACCGTTTCAGCTTCCATGGAAGCTTCCAGGAGTTCTCCCAGGTTTTTTGATTTGTTGCCGATGATCATGGAGCGGATTTTAGCTCTCATGTTGTTTCGGCAGATGTCGACTAGCGACGCTTGTGGCAGTACATCTGAGCATTTGTACGCCATTGCTTTCCACTTGTGAATGAAGTCATAAGTTGACTCATTCTCTCCCTGTTTTAGGCTGCAGAGCTGAGCCATAGTAACAGGATGATCCTCACCTTGGAAGTGGGTCAGGAAGCGTGTCTCCAGCATAGCCCAGTTCTGAATGGAGTTCTCCGGCAGAGTGGAGTACCAATCGAAGGCCGTACCTTTTAGGGTACTTGCAAAGAGGCGAATCTTGAGTGCATCTTGATCCGCGATAGCTCCCGTCAAGATCTTGAAGTGGATGACGTGCTGTCTGGCTGATCCTTTCCCCGTATATGTTTGGAGAGTAGGATGCTTGAATTTTGTGGGGAACGGGACCGAGTCCATCCATAAAGGATATGGTGGCTTGATCCCATGCTCTTTGAGTATATCCTCTTCTTTAGCTTTGGCGAGGATACTGTCTACGTCCTTTTTGGTGAGGGCGCGTGACTCATTTTCTTCTCCATTTCCCTCGTTATTGCTATGATTTGGAGGAGGCTCATTGTTCACCTGATTTTGGACGACAAGGAGAAGGTTTTCCATCAGAGTTTCAATCCTCTGCTGGCCTTGTTCCAACTGCTGGATGCGTGTGAGCGCATCATCTCGAGGTGGATTCTGAGGTGGCGGCTCAGAACTTGTAGCCAAGACGTTCATCCCTCGGGATTCGAACGAAGAAATCGTCCTGGTGACCGAGCTGGGGCTCATTCTTTTTGATGAAGAGCTTGATGAAGGATTACTCTCCCGTCCTTGGCTGGAAGGGGCAGGAGATTCTTCGGGATGTCTTTGTGTCCTGGTGATGCTACGGGTCACCGGACGTCGGACATGGATTTTTGATGCTGACCTTTGGCGTCTTCTGGTTTTTCCAACCATATGGACGGCAGCAACTTGGTCGGGTCTTTCTTTTTCGACCCATTTATGGGAGACTTGAAGTGTAGGAGGCTGGGTCCGTTGCTTCTCTAGTCTCTTTTGTCGATATGACGCACGGCGGCGTGCTCGACGAGCGATTTGAGCTTCAGTCAGCTCTGGCTGGGCTCTGACGATGAAGGATGTGCTCCCTCGGGCGCAGCAGCCGAGCTTGTCTTCTTTGTGGTTGGGCAAGGACAGGATGCGGACCCGGTCCTTTGCCTGTTGCAGCGAAGCTTTAAACCTTTCGAGTTCGGCCCCTGTAGAGATGAAGGGTCGAACTGAAGGAGTGTAGGCCTTAGCAGGTGCTTGGAGAGGCCTGGTGATGCATGATCTGATTTTGGGCCTGTAGGAACAAGCCGGCTCATGCTGGGTTGACTTGGGAGTCAGGTTGGAGATGGGTCTCTCCTCTTTCATGTAGGCAAGAGGGTAGAACTGGTTCTCCTTGAGTGGGGCCAGGTATGCTGGCTTGGTGGATGTTTGAGACCTTCTTTGTTTTGGGGAAGGTCTTGGAGACCAAGTCTTAGGGTAGACCTGGTTGGTTGTTGGTCGAGGCTTCGCGGGGGTGCCGCGGGCTTCGGGCTTTTGGGCGCTCGCCTTTGGTGTCACGGGAGTGACACGTTGAGAGGCGATTTTCTGCCTTTTGGCAGGCGCAGTTTGTTCTTCGGGAAGTGGGAATGGTCCCAGTGTCCCGAAGACGATGGTCCGGGGAGTCGAGGTCGACCCGGAGTTCAGAGAGTTGCCGAGGGAGTTGACGCTTCGGCAGCTGGCAGGGCGCTTATGGGTGCGCGTGCTTTGCTTCTGTTGAAGCATGAGTTGGTGCTTGTTCTCGTCGAAGATAATGGTTAAGGCTGCCATTGTTAGTTTCAAAATTTCTGAAACAAGACCACATCCATTAGTAATCACAAGAATATGATGATCATAAATGGGAATTTCTATGGTTGTCTTTTCAAATCGCTCAAGGGATATGACCCAAGCGACATGAAGAAGGCAAAAAGCCATAGATGGTACAATTGTTCTGACAGCGAACATGGTAGGCTCGAAATGAGCGTTCCAATGACTGCTAGAAGCAATTGTATACCTAAATTCGACTTATCGAGAAGCGGAGCTTGCTCGAGATAAGAAGAATATAAGGTAGGAGTTACAAATGTGCCGGTCACAGATACAGTAGACCCTGAAAGGGCGTACCAGTATTGCTATGCACAAATGTTGGAGATCGCATCCACGAGATGGGATTCTCTTTTTTTTTTGAAATGTCAAGATTGGATTCATCAAAGAGAGCAGATGGTATTCCGGTCCGAATACGGGCTCAACGATTTCCGCGAGCACCAGTACCCAGAAGGGAAGGAACCACAATTTCTCGGATCTGAATCTAAAATGACGAGAGTTTTTTTTTTTGAAGATTTTTTTTTTATTTTAAGATTTTCATTTTTTTTTTAAAAAATCTTTTTTTTTTGTTTAAGATTTTTTTTTTGAAAATCTTTTTTTTTTTGATTTTTTTTTATTTTGATTTTTTTATTTTTTTTTTAAGATTTTTTTTTTGAAAATCTTTTTTTTTTATTTTTGATTTTTTTTTTTTTAAATTTTTAAGATTTAAAGACGAGAGAGTACACATAGGCCTCCTAACCCGGTCTTATGAAACCTCAATTGATAGAATTGCCCCCAGGTAAGGGTAGGATTACTTAATGAACCCGTTTGGAGGACCCTTGCCTAGAACAGTCAAGCTGTCTCCACACTCTGGACAAGGCTTTTCTTGAATCAATCGTGATCAAAGAACGCAATTGGTTTAACCTTAGTGGTCTATGTCCCTTTTTTTTTATAAAAAAATCCCAAATAGACTCATCGAAGAGAAACGATGGCCCAAAACCTTAGTCGAACGGGCTCAACATTTCTGCAAGCACCAAAGAACGATAGGATAGGAACAAAGTTTCTCAATTTTGAATCCAGACTAAGAAAACTAATTTTTTTATTTTTATATTTTTTTTTAATATTTTTTTTTGAAATCTCTAACGAACTCATCGAAGAGAAACGATGGCCCAAAACCTTAGTCGAACGGGCTCAACATTTCTGCAAGCACCAAAGAACGATAGGATAGGATCAAAGTTTCTCAATTTTGAATTCAAAACTAAGAAAACTGATTTTTTTTTTATTTTTATTTTTATTTTTATTTTTTTTTTTGAAATCTCTAATGAACTCATCGAAGAGAAACGATGGTCCAAAACCTTAGTCGAACGGGCTCAACATTTCTGCAAGCGCCAAAGAACGATAGGATAGGATCAAAGTTTCTCAATTTTGAATTCAAACTAAGAAAACTGATTTTTTGATTTTTTTTTTCTTTGAAATCTCTAATGAACTCATCGAAGAGAAACGATGGCCCAAAACCTTAGTCGAACGGGCTCAACATTTCTGCAAGCGCCAAAGAACGATAGGATAGGATCAAAGTTTCTCAATTTTGAATTCAAACTAAGAAAACTGATTTTTTTTTTTTTGAAAAGAGAAAGAATGGAAACAAACTCAAAGAAATAGAAATTTCCAAAAAATCCCATCTCATTTTTTTTTAGGATGCAAAATCCAACATAGGCTACCAGCTAGAAAGTAGCCAAGGAATCCGGAAAAGAAGTATAAGCATAGAGCAAAAAGTATGATATGCAAATATTTCATTTCCAAGCACCGTGTTCTCAAATGAACGAGTCCCACCGGGTGTGCCAGCTTGATGGAACGCGCTCCGAGGCGCCGTGGGGCGGCTACCGGGGTCGGCGGAACGTGGGAGTCCGTCGGGTCCGACCCTTTCGCGCCCTGGCGGGCCCTGAAGCGTGCATCAACATTTCTTTTGTGTGGGTGTGCCAGATTTTCTATTTTACTTGGAATTGCAAGTGGTCATCCGGAGATCAACCTTCGCAAGTAAAAAGGAAATCAACTTCTTTCAAGTTTTCCATTGCACAAATATTTAAGAAAAGAGACATTTTCTTGGTTTGCCGTGAAAGGCGATTTTGTTTGGCATTTATAGCCGATTTTGGCGTTTATAGCCGATTTACAATTCTCATCAATAATGAAAGACAAGAGTTGTGATTTTTGTCTCTTTTAGAAAAATACAAACTACAATGAAAAGCAAGAAAAGGAAGATCTAACTTTTCAGGAGATTGTGGGGGACTCGTTCAGATTGACGGTCGCAAGCCATGTATGGGCTTCGCCATCATCCATGCAGATGAGAACAGAAGATGCTCTTGATTCGCTTGGCTTGACTATAACCTCAGGTTTTTAGAGGACAAAGACCAAGAGAAGGTCCTATGTCCAATAAAAAGCTAAGTAGACGGGCTGAAAAGCCACGTCTAAGCCATTGGAGGCAGCAGGAGAAGGCAAGGACCTTGGGGGGGGTGCCCCCCAAGGGACTTTTGTCACCTTGTAGTGGTGGCCGGTGCAGAACTTCAGCAGAGTTTTTCTCTCTTTTTCTTTCTCTCAGATCTCTTTCTGATCTTTTTTTCTGATCTTCTCTGATTTTCTCCTCTTTTTTCTGATCTTTTTTCGATCTCCATTTCAATGGAATGCTCTCCTATTTATAGGCTTTTGGTAGCCATTTATGAGGGTTTATGAGCCTTAATGGCTTTAATGGGAGGAGTTACAAGATTTATTTCTTGATTTTGTAACTCTTTTTTCCTTGAATCTGATTGGCCGATGGAGATTAAGGGCTTTTAATCACCTTAATTACCATAATGGGAGGAGTTTCATGGTTTAAATGCCATGAATCAATTGACTTGTAACTCCCAAATGCTTGCTTCTGATTGGGCCGTCCAAAGAAATGAATTAATGACTGCAATAAAGCTAGTCAATTAACCACATTAATTGGTCGCCGAGCAGTCGAAGAGTCGCGGGCCATGCCGTGTCTTCTGGAATTCTTCTGGCGACGATCATCGATGGATCTACATGCTGATCGACATCGGATGAACATGTAACTTCAGACATTGATAGCTAAGAGCGGGCCGGTGACATCTGTCTTGTCGATTTCACGATCGGTCGGACAGAAAGTGCACTTTCTTGGTCAGCCGGTTGGCGATCTTGGAGCGATCACTGATGATTTTATGCTTTTGGAGGTTGACCCGTGATTTTGACGGATGTCGTCGGATATGAGTCAATTTCAAGCACTAAAAATCACATTTTCAGGAAACCACAGGGGCCAAAGTGCGCGAAACGCGAAAAAAGACGGAAAAACGGGTCACCGGCGGAAAATCCGGTGACCCGGACCTCCATGGTCGCCGGCGACCATGGGCCATGGTCGCCGGCGACCATGGACCGGCGACCATGGCCCATGGTCGCAGGGGCCTGCGACCATGGTCGCAGGGGTCTGCGACCCTGGGGGATTTTTCCCCTTCGGAGCCCGTTTTGCGGTCGTTTTGAGGTCTTTTCCGTCGCCGTTTTCTTCTGTATTTTTCTTGACATTTCTTCTCATTTATTGGCTTGATTTCCCTGTAGAAAACTTGATGAGAATCCTTGCATTTTTAGAGTGCAAAGTTTCTAATTTTCCGGGAAAGCCGAAGACTTTGTCGCGTAGAGCTGCTGATTTTCCGCCAGAAGTCGAAACTTGGTCAAACGATGTCGGAATGACCTGAAATTTGAGGTGAAGCCTCCTGAGCAATAAATAAGACCAACCATAGGCTTTTGTTTGAGTTTTGAAGCCGTTTGGGGTCCCGTCGATGCTTCACTTGTTTTTGCTGCGGGGAAAATGCCGAGCTTTGATGTGCGGTCAAACGATGTCCGATTGACCTGAAATTTGACGGGGAGCCTATTGGAGTCATTTTGAGACGTTCCATGGGCTCCGTTTTGGATGTCATGGTCCCGGGTTGCTCTGCCGCCGGTAGGCTTGATTTTCTCTCGGAGCATCGAAACCTGGTCAAACGTTTTCGGAATGACCTGAAATTTGACGTGCAGCCTTTTGGAAGCATGTTGAAGCCACTCATGCACTTGGTTTGATGAGCGAAGGCTCCGGTGGTTTCCGCCGCCGGGAGGCTTGATTTTGCTGCTCGAGCATTGATGGAGGGTCAAACGTTGTCGGTTTGACTTGAAATTTGGCATGGAGCCCTTTTGAGACATGCTGGAGTCATCTGTAGGCTCTGATCGAAGTTTTGACGTCTCCGATGATGTCGCCGCCGGGAGCGCCATTTTAGCTGTCGGAGAAGCGAAGTTAGGCCAAATGATTCTGAAATGGCCCGAAACTTCATATGTACTCTTCTCTTGGCTATCTTGAAGGATCTTGCAGTTTTTGTTTGATTCTGACAAGATTTGATTTTTTGAGAAGTTGCATTGCCTATTTATGGCAGGTTGCGACTTCATGCAGCTTTCTTGATGTTGAAGAGGCAAAGTGACATTTTTGGTGTCAACAGAGTTAGTATTAAATGACGATTGATATGTTATCTTTATTTTCTTATATTTTACACTAATAAATTGATCATAAGCATCAATAATAGTTGCATTATATGAAATACTAAAAAAGACAGCGAACTGCGACACAAACATGACTCATAACTCAAGGTGACCGAGATTTTTATTTATTATTGTTACTAATGGAAAACAATATTGTATTCCAGCATTTTTTAATATTCTGGACTTTTTGGATATTTTTGCAATTTTTTTTGGATTAAAACAAAAATTCACACCTCGACGGACCAATATCCGCGAACGATACCGATATCATATCGGTTTTTTGGCCCGGCCGATACCGCGATCGAGACCGAGATTTTAAACCATGCCTAGGACCACCTGGCGGAGGGTTGTGATGCGGCTGATTGGCAGTTGATGGTCTCGCAGTATTGGGAATCACCAGCCTGGAAGGTAACTTTGGGATGTTATCTACAACAATTAATTATATTCCAACGTAATTCTATTGGTAATGATTTTATAAATGATTGCTACTGTATTATTGTTTTTCTATGTAGTCGAAGTCGAAAAAAGCTCAAGAGAGTCGAGCCAAGCTGCCATATAATCATACTAGTGGCTCTAGGTCATTTGCATTGAGGATATCTCTGATGGTACTAATTATATTCATATGAAGAAACTTGATTAAGTTTATTAATTTATTAATATGTAGCTGGGTTCATATCTAATACAAAGCCATTTCAAATGACAGATGGCACAGAATGCCGGTCAAGCGCCGCCTATTACTCAGTTCTTCCGCGACACCCACTATAGAAAAAAAAGTAATGAATGGGTAAATGAGGTGGCTCAGCAGAGACATGTACGTATGCTAATAAATCAATTATGATCAATAATGCCATAAAAGTATTCTAAATCCCTTATTGATTTAAATGGCAGGAGGCCTTGGTGCAGCGGACTGAGGAGCAGTCGCAGCCCTCTGTCACAGCTCCGATGACTGAGGAACAGATTGCTGTTGATGTGCTTGGAAAGTGGTCGGGATATTTAAAAGGGTATGGGATATACACTAGGACCTCTTCATCTTCCACATAGTCTCGGGCACCGGATCTTGAGGTGATCGCCCTGTGGGAGCAGTTAGCTAAGCAGGCTAGGAGGCAGGCTGAGTAGGATAGGAGGCAGGCTTCACTTGAGGCCCTCGTTCAACAGTTGGCAGCTGCGGCAGGGATAGATCCGACCACCTATGTTGACATCACGAGAGGGACCACTTCTGCTGGTGATGGCACAGCTACTGGAGATCATGATGGATGCTCTTAAGAGCAGGTAGACAACCCTTTTTTTTTTTTTTGGGTTTTGAATATATAACAACAATCATCATTAACACCATCATTTATTGCAATTCAAGGAACATGAATAGTTATTTAAATTTTTTTTTATCACAGGAGCCAAACTACCATATGTTTCTTGGGTTCATCATCAGTTGTCTATGAGGTCTATGAGATGGTACCCCAATGATTGTTGGTGGTATCATCATCAACATTGTATGCTTGAGAGAAGAACCTCTTGGACTTAGTTACATCATTAGCTAATTGAGAAACACCACAAATAGGAATCACCCATTCAAGCTCATACACAAGTTGATAAAGGGGCAGAGCATTTCTGATGATGAAACCGACAACTCTTACCTTGGTTCACAAAATTATTCACTCTTTCTACTATGATTGTGCTTATTTAGAGAAAATAGTGAGTTTGAACATGAAATGTGGGCCTTCATGCTCTGAATCCCTTGTTTTGAATTATTTTCTTGCACTTTTTCGCGTGTTGCACTCTCAATTTTTTTAATGTAGAAAGCCCTGCATCATATATTCTATGGGAAGAATCTTCTTTTCTTTTGTTTGTGTATGTGTTTCATTAATCATAATTGCCTTCTTTTTATGGTAATCACTTTGCTCCATTTTCTAGCTAGGTCTTATCATTTTGTCATTAGCCTTAGATAGGATATTAACAAAGTGTTCAATTCATGCAGCTGGAGTCCCAAACCTTGGAATGGTTGAGAGTGTGGATGATGAGAGGGTAAATTTTGATCAATTACTGTTGCATTTACAAAACTGTTGGTTCGTGTGGCATCTTATTGTCTTCAGAATCCAAATAACTAGTTACTAAAAATGACTGAGTTTAAATCTTTAAGGATATAGTTCCAGATGGAAAAGGATGTCATTTTTACTTCTGAAATTTCAATACTGGTTGGCATCTTTGCCAATTTATGCACTTGGGCTGTGTGTGTGTTGAATTGATCATGGGTGGACCCGACAGACCAGATCTCTTTCAGTTTGAATTTTGAAAGATACCCAACCTCTTTGGTACTTCTTTGATTATCTGTTGTAATTTATCAATTTGTATACTTTTGTTGCAGTAATTTTAAATTTGCATCTGTTGAACTGCAACTTATTTACCTGTTTTCTTTTACTTCAGGATTTAAACTCTGTTGGGCCATTGCAACCTTCATGTAGCTTGCTGTTTCTAGCATATAATTGTTTGGATCCATGATACCCGGATACTTCAAAATAGGCTAGACATCCATGTCATATCATATCCGATACATGTTTATGCATATATTGCATTTCCCTGCCTTATCCATTGTGTGCCCTAGCCATGTAAACCTTTCCATTGTATTAATGATGCAGTCATTAATGCAAGATAAACAAATCAATTGGCTATGTAGCAATACGCCAAGGAAAGCAAGTTTTCTCAATTTTTCGTCCTTCACTAAGGCCATGTTTGGTTGTTCAATGTATATTGTGACAGATTGCAAATCATCTGGATCGTGTGGTCGCAAATATTGGAAGGAAGCCTTTGAAAGTATTGGTTCAAGTTAATACCAGTGGGGAAGAAAGTGAGTTGGAAAAAAATACAAGTATATTACTTAGCTTTATGATGATGTTTAATTGCTCTAATGAATGTCTTTAGCAGTAGTGACAAATAACTTAAAAATCAAACAATGTCTTTAACCTTACCATCCATTTGCCACTTGTTTTAGACCCTTCCTCTCTGTACTTTGTTCTATCTTGTAGCCCTTCTTTCCTTTGGGGCTGTCAAGGGGTTGGATTGACCTGATGTCCTGGTCGAACAAAGGTCTAGGTTTGGACACATTTAGATTTAATCTGATCTGATTAAGGAACAGGTTGTAGTATCCAATCCTTGGCTTTATTTTATATTTCTTTTTTTTCCCTTTTATTAGGATTAGTAAAGATTCATTACATTAAATGGATTCATTTACAGTAAAGATTCATTGCATAAAAATGGAAATAAAAGATGAAATAGAGTGGTACATGAGAAGTATACCAAAGTACAGGAAAAAGAAATAGAAGGAGATAAACAGAACTCCAACACTTAGGCCCGCCGGGGGTCCGGAATGGGAAATAGCCCCCGAAAAAATCGGGAACCGGCACGAACACCTTACTCGAGGGTAGAGTGACTTGTAGGAACTGACGGTTCGCTGATAGGACTCCCGGTTAGAAAATTAAAAGCTAAAATCGACGAGTTTCCAACACTTAGGCTCGAAAACGGCTTGCCGGGGGTCCGGAACGGGAACCGGCCCCCGGAAAAATCAGAAACCGGCACGAACACCTCGCTCAAGGGAAGAGTGACTTGAAGGAACTAACGGTTCACAGATATGACTCCCGGTTAGAGAATTAGAAGTGAAAATCGACGATTTTCCGACACTTAGGCTCGAAAACGGCCCACCGGGGGTCCAGAACGGGAACCGGCCCCCGGAAAAATCGAAAACCGGCACGAGCACCTCATTCGAGGGTAGAGTGACTTGTAGGAATTGAAGGTTCGCAGATAGAACTCCCGGTTAGAGATTTAGAGGCGAAAACATAGGATTTTCCTAACACTTAGGCTCTAAAACGGCCCGCAGGGGGTCCGGAACGGGAAACGGTCGCTGGAAAAATCGGGAACCGGCACGAGCATCTTGTTGGAGGGTAGAGTGACTTGTAGGAACTGACGGTTCACAGATAGGACTCCTGGTTAGAGAATTAGAAGTGAAAATCGACGATTTTCCGACACTTAGGCTCGAAAACAGCCCGCCGGGGGTCCGGAACGGGAACCGGCCCTAGAAAAACCGGAAACTGGCACGAGTACCTCACTCGAGGGTAGAGTGACTTGTAGGAACTGACGGTTCGCAGATATGACTCCCGGTTAGAGAATTAGAGGCGTAAACATCGGATTTTCCAACACTTAGGCTCGAAAACGGCCCGCTGGGGGTCCAGAATGGGAACTGGCCCTAGAAAAATAGGGAAGCGACACGACCACCTCGCTGGAGGGTAGAGTGACTTGTAGGAACTGACGGTTCACTGATAGGACTCCCGGTTAGAGATTTAGAAGTGAAAATCAACGATTTTCCAACACTTAGGCTCGAAAACGGCCCGCCGGGGGTCCGGAACGAGAACCGGCCCCCGGAAAAATCAGAAACCGGTATGAGCACTTCTTTTGAGGGTAGAGTGACTTGTAGGAACTAACGGTTCACAGATAGGACTCCCGGTTAGAGATTTAGAGGCAAAAACATCGGATTTTCCTAACACTTAAGCTCTAAAATAGCCCGCAGGGGTCCGGAACGGGAAACGACCCCCAGAAAAATCGAGAACCGGCACGAGCACCTCGCTCGAGTCGAACTTAACTTGTAGGAACTGACGGCTCATAAATCGGACTCCCGGTTAAAGAATTAGACCTAAAAACGTTGGATTCTTAACACTTAGTCTTGAAAATAGGCCGTTAGAGGTTGAAAATGGGAATCAGCCGTCGGACAGCCCAGAAACCAACATAGGTACCTTGTTCAAGGCCAAAGTAACTTGTTGGAATTTACAGTTAGTGAATCAGACTTCTGGTTATCGAATTAGACACAAAAACCACCCGATTCTCAACACTTACGATGGAAAATAGGCCGCCGAAAAACTTAGGAAAAATATTTATATATATATACATGTTTATCTTTCATTTATAATTTAATTAGTTGAAAAGATTCTAATGTTGTTTTTTTCATTACAGATTGATTGACGCTTTGTGGTCGGTTGTAGACTTTTGAGGGTGTTTTATTCTTTTTTTGTTTATTTGTATATGTATATTGGATATTTATTTTGGACTGTATCAATGTTGATTATAATATTTGGTTAATGAGATGAATGATTAGATGAAAAATGGCGATGATTGTTTATTAATTTAACACCTTTTGTTTTAATGTATTTTTTATATTGAATATAGGAACATGAACAGGTTTACTTCTGATACAAGAGTATAAACAGCTTTATAGGAAAATTATATTAAAAATAAGAATATGGTATTTTTAAAAATAAATAAAATCACTTTTACTGATGTTTTATTTTTGTCGGTAAAAGTGTTTTATTTTTTAATTTTTCTTTTACCGATGAAAATAAAACGTCGGTAAAAGTGGTTTTATTTTTTAATTTTTCTTTTACCGATGAAAATAAAATGTCGGTAAAAGTGGTTTTATTTTTTATTTTTTTCCTTTTTACTTTACCGACGAAAATAAAACGTCGGTAAAAGTGGTTTTATTTTTTTTATTTTGCCTTTCTGTTTTACCGACGAAAATAAAACGTCGGTAAAAGTCCTTTTGTTTTTTGTTTATTTTTCTTTTTTTTTTACCGACGTTTTATTTTCGTCGGTAAAAATGCGGCATTTTTTATTTTTTATTTTGCTGACGAAAATAAACGTCGGTAAAAGTATTTATTAAGTTTTTAGAAAAGGAAAATAATATTACCGACGTATTTAAAACGTCGGTAAAATTCAAATAATCGTCGGTAAAAATCAAATTTTTGTCAACGGAAAAATATTTCGTCAGTAAAGTCTTTTGCTGACGTCTTCTTACCGACGTCTGGGCGAGGAAAAGATTTTCGTCGGTAAAGATATTTATCGACGTTTTATTGACTTTTTAAAAGTCCAGTTTGTTGTAGTGTCCACCAACTGGAGGGAGAAACCATGTATGAGTACCTCAAAGACTTATTGTTACAATGCCCGCATCACGGATTCAAAAAGATCCGGCTAATCCAAATCCTTTATGAAGGACTAGATTACCCCACTAAGACCATGGTGGAGTCTTTTTACAACGAAATATTCACTCAAAAGATAGCTGACCAAGATTGGACATACCTTGAGGAGGTCGCTGAGAACACTCTCCAATGGGAACCTATCAGAAAGGATCCCAAAAGACCCATTGTTGTAGAAAGAAGCGGCATGCATAGAGTGGAACCCAAATTTGAGGCCGAGGCCAAGTTGACCACATTGACAAGGAGATTATAAGCCCTTGAAATGAACCAAACCTGTCAGCAGACCACCCCAAAGACCTTGGAATCATTAAAGATGAGCCAAGTAGTCAGTGACCCTACTGCCCCACCCTGCACCAATTGTAGAGATTTTACCCATCCTGGATCCTAATGTAGAGCATTGTTTGGTCAAAGTCAAAGTGATAGTATGGAGGAGGTGAGTGCACTTTACTAGAATACTAGATATGAGCGGCTAAGGTATGATCTGTATTCTAATACATACAATCCTGATTGGAAGGATAATCCTAATTTCTCATAGACCAAAGGACAACACGAAGGAAATCCCTTCTCAGCAATGACCCAGCATATGCCACCTCCGGGATACCAAAAGCCTCAAGTACCCCAAGTGTCACAGGGACCACCCATGGTCCATGGTTATCAGAATCTTAATTCCCAGAATCAGCTGATAAGTTCTCTAAAGGACACAATGAAAATTTTGGTCCAAAATACCCTCCAATTCCAACAAAGCACTACTCAGAATTTGAATGCCAATACCCAGTCCATTGCCAAGTTGGAATACACTGTCAGCCAGTTGGTCAGATCAATAGCTTAAAGAGACAAGGGTACCTTTCCAAGTTAGCCCAAAGCCAACCCCAAAGGCCAAACTTCAACGGGCCAATTTTTTATCCATGATGACAAGGGCAAAGTCCATGTAGTGCATGCAATTACCACCTGTAGAATGACTACAGGGGAGGTTGACACACCAGAAGAAGACCCTAGGCAATCTAAACGGACCCATGTGAGGAGGGAGCATGTAGTTTTGGAAAAAGAACCCGAGGTACCAATGAAGGACCCAGAGCCTACTAAAGAACCTGAGAAACCAATAGGACCCGCCTCACTGAGTGAGAGTGAGCCCCCTCCTAAAATCTTTGTTCTAAAGCCCCATATCCTCAGAGGTTAGGTCAAATGAAAAATAATGTCCAGTTGGATAAAATCCTTGAAATGTTCAAGCAAGTGAGAATTAACATCCCACTGTTAGGCCATCCAACAGATCCCGACTTATGCCAAAGTCCTCAAAGATTTATGTACATTCAAGAGAACAACCAATGTACCCAAAAAGGCCTTTTTAGCCCAGCAATGCAGTTCCATCATTACCACTTCGATCCCAATCAAATACAAGGATCCTGGGTATCCTACAATTTCTTGTCAAATAGGGGATCATCACATAAACCGAGCTTTGCTGGACTTGGGTGCGAGTGTCAATCTGCTCCCGTATTCGATACACGAGGAGTTACGTTTGGGGGGGCCGAAATCGACAAAGGTGACCTTACAACCAGCTGATGCTTCAGTTAGGTACTCCAAAGGTGTTGTTGAGGATGTTTTGATCAAGGTAGGTGAGTTTGTTTTCCTGGTGGACTTTGTAGTCCTTGATACCCGACTACCAATCAAAAATATCATGAAGATCTCGATAATTTTAGGGAGACCATTCCTTGCTACTTCCAATGCCCTAATTAATTGTCGAAATGGTGTGATGCACCTATCGTTTGGGAACATGATAGTCTAGATAAACATTTTAAACGTTAGCAAGCAACCCAGAGATGAGAGTGATTCTGAAATTTGTGACGTGAGTTACCTAGAGGAGCTTATTGAGAGTGTAAGATCATAGTTAGTTTGTGAGAACCCACTAGAGGCCTGTCTTGCATATTTTGGAGGTAACATTGATGTTGAGAAAATCATTAAAGAAGTAAATGCGTCACTGGATTCTGCCCTCGCTTTTGAGAGGAGTCAATGCTAACCCAAGCCAGAGATCTTGATTCCATCAGCTGCCCCACCTGTTCCATAAATTGAAGAACTGCCCAAGCTCGACCTAAAACCACTACCTGACACCCTGAAGTATGTGTTTTTGGGCCAGCCAAGACCCTCTCCATCATTATAGCCTCAGATCTAGAAGAAGTCCAAGAACAACAATTGATTGAGATCTTGAAGGATCACAAAAAGGCTATACGCTGGACGATTGCAGATATAAAAGGAATAAGCCCATCTGTGGTTCAACATCGGATCCATTTGGAAGAAAATGCAAAAACTTCCAGAGAACCACAGAGGTGTCTTTAATCCATCAATGAAGGAAATCATAAGAGTGGAGGTTCTGAAACTGTTTGATTTAGGTATCCTTTACCATGTTTCGGACAGCTCATGGGTGAACCCAGTCCATGTTGTGCCAAAAAAGTTCGGGATAGCTGTTGAAAAGAATGAAGGAAATGAGTTAGTGCCCACGAGGACCCAGACGGGCTAGCGAGTGTGCATTGACTATAGAAAGTTGAACTCGGTCACCCGTAAAGACCATTTTCCCCTCCCATTTATGGACCAGATGCTTGAGAGACTAGCCGGTCATGCCTTTCATGTACCCTTGATGGATACTCCGACTATAATCAGATACCCATAGAACCCGAGGACCAGGACAAGACAACTTTTACATGCCCTTTCGGTACATTTGCCTACTAGTGCATGCCTTTTGGGCTATGTAATGCACCTGCAACATTTCAAAGGTGTATGATGAGCATATTTTCGGACATGGTCAAGCGATTCTTAGAGGTGTTTATGGACGATTTTTCGGTCCATGGGAGTAGTTTTCAAGAATGTTTGCATCACCTGAACCTTGTTTTAGTGAGATGTCAAGAGAAGAATCTTGTTTAGAATTGGGAGAAGTGTCATTTCTTGGTAAAAAGAGGAATTGTCCTGGCCATGTTATTTCTGAGAATGGTATCGAGGTCGACAAGGCCAAAATTGATCTCATTTCCAACCTTCCATAGCCAAAAACGGTGAAGAATAACAGATCTTTCTTGGGCCATGCAGGTTTTTATAGATGGTTCATTAAGAATTTTAGCAAAATAGCTGCACCCTTGAGAAATCTGTTATCTAAGGATGTGCCTTTTGTCTTCAATGAACCATGTTTACAAGCATTTAAACAATTGAAAAAGGAGTTGACCTCTATCCCGATAATAAAGCCACCTGATTGGATAATTCCATTCGAACTCATGTATGACACTTCTAACCACGCTGTTGGGGCTGTGCTAGGATAGAGAGTGAACAAATCGCCCCATGTCATATATTATGCAGTAGGATCTTGAATGACGCGCATCTGAATTACACAACCACAGAGAAAGAGCTGTTAGCTGTCGTCTTTGCCCTGGAGAAGTTTAGACCCTACCTGATTGGGTCTAAGGTCATAGTTTACACCGATCACTCGGCCCTTAGGTACCTGTTGATGAAAAAAGATGTGAAAGCCCGTTTGATTAGGTGGATTCTCTTGTTACAAGAGTTTGACATTGAGATTCGGGACGAAAAAGGTTCTAAAAATGTTGTAGATGACCATCTCTCCCGATTATCTACAGACCTCGAGCATGAGAGCATCCCATTGAGTGAGAGTTTCCCGAATGAACAGTTGCTGAGTGTCTCCCATTTCCCTTGGTTTGCGGATATTGTTAATTAACTAGTCCCTGGACAGATGCCCGATCACTTGTCCAAACATGATAGGTCAATGTTTTTATCTGAGGTTAACCATTTCTTCTTTGATGACCCATAACTATTTAAGTATTATCCAAACCAGATCATTAGGAGATGCATTTCGGAAGAGGATTATTTAAGTGTAATATCCTTCTGCCATGACCATGCCTGTGGTGGGCATTTTAGTTCTAGGAAGACTGCTGCAAAGGTGTTGCAGTGCGGATTTTACTGGCCCACCCTTTACAAGGATTGTCACATGTTTTGTTTGCACTATGAGCGTTGCCAGAAATTAGGCAAAATCAAGCGGAGGAACATGATGCCGTTAAATCCGATGCTTATTGTGAAAATTTTTTATGTTTGGGGCATAGACTTCATGGGTCCATTTTCGAGTTCCTTCGGCAACTTATACATTTTGCTTACTGTAGATTATGTCTCCAAATGGATAGAGGCGATCCCAACCAAAACGAATGATCGTCACGTGGTTATCAAATTTATTAAAGAAAACATCTTTTCTAGATTTGGTACCCCCAGGGCGATTATCAGTGATGGTGGGAGTCATTTTTGTAATAGCACCTTCGAGAATCTGATGCAAAAATATTTTTTCACTCATAAGGTTACTACTCCATATCACCCACAAACTAGCGCACAGGTGAAAGTGTCTAATAGGCAAATAAAGCAAATTTGGGAAAAGACGGTCAATCATACCTGGAAAGATTGGTTTTTAAGATTGACAGATGCTTTTATGGGCTTATCGGACTGCCTATAAGACCTCGATCAGAATGTCTCCATATCGATTGATCTTTGGGAAAGCATGTCACCTGCCGATAGAATTGGAACATAGTGCTTACTAGGCCATCAAAATGTTTAATTTTGTTTTAGCTAAAGCTGGTAACCTACGCAAGTTGTATTTCAATGAGCTGTAGGAACTTAGAAATAATGGCTATGAGAATGCCAAGATTCATAAGGATCGGATGAAGAGAAACCACGATCAATCTATCTTGAGGAAATCCTTTGAACCAGGCATGAAAATTCTTCTGTATAATTCTCGCTTGCATCTCTTTCCAGGAAAACTGAGATCCCGCTGGACTGGACCCTTCATTGTGCGCACTGTCTATTTTCATGGGGTAGTTGAGATTGAGAACCCCAAGAATGAGGATGTTTTTAAAGTCAATGGCCAGAGGCTGAAACCTTTTCTGGAGTTTAAGGACAAGGATGTCGAAGAGACCCTTGTTCAGGACCCTGTGTATGTTGCATAAATAATTTTCGGGGTCACGTCGAGTTGACAAAGTGAAACTTAGCGCTGGTTGGTAGGCAACCCAATATTCATTTTTTGCATCAACCCATGGTAAGGCGTTCCATTTTTTGTTTCCTTCCTTGTCCATTTATCATTTCGCATTGCATATCCTTGAAGACAATGTTTGATTTAGGTTTGGGGGTGTGGTACTGCATTGCACACATGTATTTTAAAAAAAAATTAATTAATTTTTCAAAAAAAAAAAATCTTCTGTAGGATTTTAGCCTGTTAATAAGTTTCGAAATCTTAGTTTACCATACTATCCAAATCCTAAAAGAGTGTCATAAAATCAAGTCTTGGAAAAATTCTTGCACATTTAGCCACATGGCTGTAGTCCAAGTGAAAAGTGGGCACATCTGAGTGACCCTGACAAATCACTAGTAGAGACTAAACCAATTGAGTGTAGAGCCTTTCTATTCCTCCAGGGTAAGGACTCTTCTACGCTAATTCCGAGTAGAATGAAGAGCTACTCAAACTCGTAGTTTTCGGCACATTTCTTTTTATCTCATTAGTGCCTATTTCTTTCCAACCATTAAGGGTGTCATCAAAATTGCGTAAAATTAAAACCCCATGGCCATTAAAAACCTACCCATAAAAACATTTCCATAGTAACCATTTTTTTGCCATTATCCTTTATACATTTTTCCTTAAAAAATCCCAAAGCCTCTCCACCCAAATAAAAAGCCTTCAACCCATCGTTTTTAAGAAGTATAAGGAAAAGATAAAGAAAGAAGGAAGGGTGCATTGTTGATACTTCACATGAACTATCCAAGGAAAAAGTCTTCTCGAAAAAAAAAAACAAAAACAAAAAAAGAGCAAAGTTACAAAAAAAGAAAGAAAAAAAGAAAAAAAAAAAGAAGAAAAAGTGAAGTCGAATCGAAGAAAAATCCTTCAAAGAAAACTCCAGACCTTACCTTCTCAGAAACCCTAAAACCTCATTTTCCATATTTTACCAAACCCTTTCCCCTAACCCCATTACAGCCAATAAAAGACCTATTGGATTTCAGGAAAAGTTAGGATGTTAAAGTGAGAAGTTGAGTGAGCATTTTCACCCTCAGTTACATGGTTATTCTTCCCATGAGACAAATTTTTCAAAAATTCCTCATTCTCAAAAGATATGTGAGTCCTTTTGCCTTACCAATACTCAAATATAGAGTGATAAGTCAGAAAATCTTCCCGATTTTATTTTCGAGAGTATGATTGTGAGGTTGAAGTCAAAACGAATGGATTTAGAAGGTGATCAAAGTTGTGTTTTCTCATAACCCAAAACTGCACAAGTGTTGGCTAAACTGACTCAAATACACTCTGGGACTTGAGCATTATTGAAAGATTTTTAGCAATTGGATAGTGTTCTAGACTTGTTCTCATTTTTATTAGCTTGCTAAAAACCCGAAGATATAAATAAAAAGAATTTTGTGAGATTTATTCGCTGAAAACCCTCACGAGATAAAACTCGTTCACTAGGGAAAACTTAGGGGTTTAAATGGCTTGTTGCACGAGCTAAGTGCAACCGCGATTCTTGCGAAAGTAAGTTAGGATTTTTTTTTATCGTTTCCTGCATATAGTTAGTTTTCTTTTATTTTGCTCGGGACTAGTAAAATGTAGGTTTGGGGGTGTGATGAGTTCACAAAAGATACACTTTCATAGCATTATTTTATGACTTTTCAAAGATAAAAGAACTCAAAACACTATTTTTAGTAGAAAAATAATAAATTTCCTCCCCATCATGCTTTGCTCATTTCTTTCCATTATATATGACCATTTGTATGCATTTATATGAGTTCCATAGCCTCCACACAAAATATGTTCGAAAATACTCTCAATTATGTTAATTTCTTTTTATAGGTGTTAATTGAAGATTAATTTCAAGATTAAAGTTGAGATTCAAGAGTTAAAGAAAGTAAGGATAAGTTTGGAAGACAACTGGATGCAGAAATGACAAAGTTAGGCCATTTCTAAGGTGGGAATCACATTCGTATGTTCATATTTTCATTCTTGTGAAGTCCCACATTGGAAAGAAACCAAAATAGAGTAAGGCAAATGTTTCTATATAAGGAAGGGAGCTTTAAGCATTACACACATAAGCAAAGAGCCTCCTCTTCTTTACTTAAGCTATTCATGTAATTGAGAGCAATTGTAAAGAGAAAGTGACGAAAGCTTTGTAAAATTTGCAGATTTGTAATGAAAGCTTTATCTTCTCCAATGGGTTGCTAATCCTTTGATTGGATCTTCTAGATGAAGCTAAGTTAATACAATTCCTTTTGCTTATGCTCTTAATTCCCTTTGTTTCTGTGCTTAACATGCTAGAATAGATTTTTCTGCATTGCAATGTGCTACCTTCCATGCTTATTTTCTATCTGAGCATTCTTTTTACTATCTATGCTTAGGTTTGATAAATGTAACACCCCGAATCCCGGAGCTCATCAGGATCCGGAGCCTTATTATAAGGAAATTATAATCGCCACATAAATCAAGTAATGCCAAGGAACTGAGCAATGCATTTAATTTCAATTTATTTAAAAGATCAATTAAACAGAAGTGAAGTATTAACAAGTTCAACATCATTAAAGAGTAAACTGTCACTAAAATTCTAAGTATTATTCTTCTATCACAATTATACGCTCTCCCATCAGCCACGCATATTGAAGTCCTATGGCTGATTCCCATCGTTGCTAAGCTCCCCCAAACATTGCGCACCTAAAGTGGGGCAAACCACACATCAGATAACTGGTGAATAATATTCCAAATACACAGGTCATTACTAATATAATGCATTAATAGAAGCGCAGAAGAATTCACGAGGTGACAAATTTCATATCGAGTTTTCTTATCATTTAAGGAGGTTTCATATTCAGCCCTTAATATTGGTAAGTTCGGTAATCCCAATTACGGGTTCTTATCATACAATGGAACTCTACCGTAAAAGTTTTCAGAGTTTCAAACCCTTCTCAAAAGGAAGTCCTTTCTATAATTCATTCAAACTCCCCAAAGGAGATTAATTTAAAAAATAGTCTTTCAGTCCCTGTCCAACCTTATTCCTCCTTGCCCACAAGGGGTTCACTAATAAATCCAGTATCCCAAAATTAGGGATCCTTACTGACATTTCATATGATGTTTATATCAAAATACTCTCATTACAAAGTTGTTCTATCCTTTATATCCATTATGCATTTAGTAGCACTATAATAGAAGTATACACACTAATTACATTGTTATAAGACTAGTTTCACATATTCGGGTTTACATACGCCCCACTTAAATTCAACATTTGGTACCCATCTCTGTGATACTACTCCTACAACATTGGGTCCCATGGTCTCCCTACAGGTCCCATCATATATACATATATATATATATATATATATATATATATATCTGAGTTATGTAATACAGCCATGCCTTACACTAAGATTTAAGTCCATAATAAATCAGTAAAGATACTAATTAGTTTATATCTTCTAGCATACTATATGATTTAGGTAACATTTCTGTACTAATCAATTCAAATGAAGCCTCTAGAAGATCCAAAAAGAAATTGTTCCATATCAACAGTGGTCGTCCGTGTAGTTTATAATACAAATAACAGTCTATCATCATCTTTAAAACATGGGTCTCACGCCCAATACTTTGGATGACAGAAGATTATGGGTCCCTAGTGGTTTAAACAACATGGATCCAGACCATCTTGGTCTCCAAACAGGGACCAAGATGATGGCTGGTTCTGATCCTTGATCAGATCAACAGGTTACAGTATATACTTATGCAGTACATGTACTGTTTATGCTTAAACATATTGGTATAAAATCTAGTGGGTCCCACTAATCTGATTTAAGATCAGACCTAACATACAAGGTCGTCTAGGGCTAAGCTGTCATACTAGTGGTTTTGATTCATCATAAAACATCCTTATCGGGTCCCACAGTCTCCATAAAATTCATATATAACCCTTATGGTTAACAAAATTGAAGCTTCTGGATAACTAGGCAAATGTGGCCCAGGTCTCATGGGACCACCACCATCCAGATCGTCCCTAGGCCCTCTTCGAAATGTGGGGTCTCAATCTGTGATTGGCTTAGTTAGTGGGTCCCACGGTAAATGTCGACCAAACTGCCTGTTGACGTGTCTGTTGCCAATAAGTAAATAGATGGGGCCAGATGGGACCCACTTCCACATCTGTCCCCCTACACTAGGATCGCCCAGGGGTCTGCTACCAGATCCCTGGGGTCAGATGTTGGATCAAGCGGCCCACCTGGTCCCACATCCAGATCTACTAAAAATCAAAAATCCTCCCATCTGACGATGCAGTAACAATTTGGATTCAACTGGGGCCTGATGGGGCCCAGTTTCAAAAAAAGGCCAACTACACCTTGGTCGCCCAAGGGTGGGCTCTCTGATCCCTGAGAATGATCCCTGATCAGATGGGCCATGTGATCACACAACTCAAGTCGACAGATCTTGTATTTGTCGATTTGATTTGTAACCAGACTATAGCATGGGCTTCATCATCTAATTCTTCTTCTATAGTTAAGATATATATGAAGAAAAGAGATCTAATTATAATATCCAAAAGATAGAAATGATTGTAATCTAATACTAATTTGATGAGGGGATCACAGATAACCAGATCTTCATTGATCCCCGTTTTGGGTTATGATCGACGGAAACACAGAATCCAAACATCATAATTATAATTCTCTGTATACTTGAAATATCACTCACCTCCTGGTGTAGCAAATCGTGGTGCGGTTGATGTGGGATCTCGAGTACTACATTCACTGGGTCCTCAGGCTTCTTCCTCCCTGATATCCTTCTCTGCTCCTTCTGTACTTTTTCTTATCCTCTCCTCCTTAACCCAAGATGGAATGGAAAACAATGCAAAAAAGGGTAACGAGAGTTCTTAAATTGTTTTTGGGGATAAGATTCAATCTCTACTATTCCCTGGGTATCAGAACAGAAACCTCCTCTCCAGGAGATATCGTTAAAACAGTCTAACCATAACAAAGGGCTTTAATGGGTTGGGAGCAAGTTAAGAAAACCAATCAATAGAACCCAACCCAACCCAACCTAGTACCCTATGGGCCAGGCTAATCTGGGCCTAATCTGGCCCAGGTTATCACAATAAATCATGCTTAGGAGTTAATATCTTTTGATGGTTTACGCTTACTTTTGATAGATAGTCATTAGGAAGTTTTTCTTTTATGAAGGGAAGAAAATCTTAGCTATTAGATTGTTAATTTCTATCTTAGAGTTTTAAAGTTATATTTTCTAAATCTAAACATTGATTTGTCATTAGATTTGAGTATTTTATTGGGAAAATAGAAGAGCATTAGTGTTGGATTAGTGTAGTTTAGTGGATTCTAAATGATTCAATCTATCCATTAGTATTGCTTGTTGCTTATTTTACTTACTTTAACTTGATTGTATTCACATTCCCACACATTTATTCACTTTTTTTAATTTTCACACTCCCTTTCTCTATCCACACCATCATATCCATTAGCTTATTTGTTCTTACCTTCTGTGTTTGTTTTTATTCCCCTTTTGATTTTACACTATTTTAGCACACTTATTTTCATCTCCATCCATTCATTCCCTATCTTACTCACTAGTTATTAGCTCATTTCCATGGATGTTTCTATTTTCTTTTTATCTTGATCTTTTTTCTTAAATGGTTACTTTCATTAAAAGGAGCAAACAACACAAGAGAAAAGTACCGAAAGCAAAACAGAGCTAAACAGGAAAACAAAAAAAAAACCCTAAAAACAACCACCTAAGGCCCTGTCAAAGGGAATGCCACCTCTTTCTAGTGATACACAATTTGATCTAATAAATATCTCCTAAAAGAAGGAAGAATAGACACAAAAAAAGCTACTCAAAACTTCGATTTCTCCACTAAGATGCTCTCATTACAAGCAATTCCTTCAAAACATCTCATGTTTCTTTTCTTCCAAATCATCCATATCACCTCTAAAAATAACAACCGCCACATCACTTTGCCTCTAGGGTCCCCAACTGGGGTCTTCCAAGCGTGGAAAAGCTTGGGGAGAGAATAAGAAAGGGCTCAGCAGCAATCAGACCCTCCTATTATAGTCATCCAGATCGTTTGAGCATATTTGCATTTGAGCAAGAGATGATCCATGGATTCTTTGTCCCTCAAGCACATTGGGCAGCCATTAACTATCTGTATCCCTCTCCTCCTCAAAAGATCCATAGTGGGGATCCTCTTCCTAAGAGGAAGCCACCTGAAAACAAGCACCCTAGGTGGAGCTTCCATCTTCCAAATACCATACAACCCGCTCCTTTCCTTGGGAATGTTTAGTATTGTCTTGAAGAAAGAAGACACTAAGAATGGCCCATTCTTAGAGACAATCCATACCCTATCATCTGCTCTGACATTTTGAATGGTTAAACTATTTAGGGAATTAAGGAGAGCAATGAACAGGGATTCTTTGTTGTCCTTCAGGTTCCTTCTAAAAGTAGAACACCAAACCATCTGGCCTCCAATAGTGCTCGTGTGACAGCTAACTGTTGCTTCTTTGTTTTGAACACACTTAAACTGATCTGGGTATTGAGTACACAACACCCTCTCACCTATCCACCTATCTCTCCAGAAAAGGATCCTCTCCCCCGATCTAACTTGGTACCTGATATTCTCCAAGAAAAGTCTCTTAACCGAGAGGGCTCCTTTCCTAAATAGTTGGCTGACAGCAGCCTCGGGCCCTGACCGTTCTTTCTTCTCTCTTTCAGGATTCAGGCGTCGGAGACTTCCCCGATCAAGCTGAACAGGATCTTCCTAATTTCCATTATCATCTAAACTAAGTCCGTAATATTTAGACACGCACAGGTTTCATTGGAGAATGTGTGTTTGTTTTACCCGAAGAGAAAGAACAGAACACCAAAAAATAGATAACGAAGGTTTTGTTCTTTCTCTTGGTTTTGTGCTTTTCTTCTTTTGAAATTTCGCACCATGTATGAATAGGATATGCGGATGACACCATACCATCCACTAAAAAACAAAAAAAGAGGACAAGTCATGGATCTGCCGTCACCACTAGCTTTTAGAGCTTACATCTTTGTGGCTAAGAATTTCACAAAACCACGTAACCAAGTTTGTGGCCGGTGGCAACTTTGAGGATCAGATGCTCGCTTGGGACTTACTCGATTGGGACCTTCTTTTAATCTGGCTCTTATTCAAATAGAACCCTCTTTTTTTTATTTTAGACTTTAAGATCGAGGATGTAAAGAAATACACATGATAAAAATAAGCTAACATAGCTTAAAAAGTGAATAATATGGAGATCATTTTTTATTTTTTTTTTTGAAGTAGAAAAACAAATGAGTTGGCACGTACCATTAGTGAAAGTAATTCATCATGATCCAATCAGGTGTGCCACTACTTAAATGTTCTATTAGGTTTGAATTGAAAGAAATATCTAATGAGGTTGAAGTAATTTGTGTCCATTTTACTCAAGGTCTTTTTTCCTAGAAGAACTCTTGACAAGAATTTGTCATGTTTATTATTTCCAACATTGATATGATGGCTTTCCCTATGGCATAAATGCTATATTTCTTTGCTAGAATCATAAATTTTAACAACTTGAAAAACCACAATATCCTTTTGAATTCTTTGAATTCCAACATTCTTAGCATTTGCAAATGCTTCTCTGGCCATGAGGATCTTAGAATTTCATATGCGGGACAACATTTGTGAATGTCATAATTTTACATACTAGAATTCTCTAGATTCTTGCAAAAGAGCAAGCCCTAAACTGATTTAAATAAATGTAAAATTGCTCAAGTCAACATGCGCCTCATGGTTGAGTGGTATATGTTGTCACCTTAGGGCATGTTTCTCTAACAAAGTTCTTAGACTTCATGTCCAGAGAATCTAAAATTATCCAAATGTTATCCCCACATGGAATTGCAATTAATCCTCGTCTCTCATCTTGTATTTGAAATACTGCGATTCAAAGAATTCAAAAGGTTGTTCATGACTTTTCAAGCAGGATGGAAATTGGAAGGGTTGACATTCAGGATTCCAACAAAAGAAATATGACATTTGAAATGCTAAGAGAACATTCATCATATCAATGTTAGAAATCTACAATATTAGAAATTCCCGTCAGGAATTCCCTAAAAGAACAGGTCGACCTTAGTTTCTCACACATGCATGGGATTAATCCCTGGGAACTCATGTTAATGTATTACTTATTTAGCTTGAAAGGCAAGTTCCTTAGATGACTCAATCAATTTTAAGACTTTTTTTTTTATCGTTTTGGAAAAATAACCCAAGCGTAACTTCTTAAAATAGACATGATGGTCTAAAGACATTAAACACTTTCTTTTTTTTTTTTTTAAAGTTTGCTTGCACCACATTTATAATATGACAAGTTTATTTGTACTTACATTTACTTTATGATAATTTTGCCAGTACTTATACCTTATTATAATCTAAACATCTATTAGAGTTTGTATCAGTACTACCTATTAGAGATTTAGAGTACATGCCTTATCTGAAAGTACAGGACTACAATTTGGGTGGTCCAGTCTGCATATGTATAACTAGCTCATACACGAGAAATACATATGGTTAAGCATAAACCAGAACTGACATACCCTCAAGTCAAGTTGTATATGTTTGTTTTATGGGTTGTGACATTTTGGATCACACTCGGGATATGAAGGGAGCAATGTAGATAAAACTTTAACTTTTCTAGCATTTGAATTAAGGGTGGTCACGGGGCACTGTTTCCCACCACACCTTGACTTATTTCCCGTAAAATAACCATTGGACACGCATGCAAGAATTACTTTCCAATCCCCACTCTAGGCTCATTTGTCACTTCATTTGTTTTTTCTTCAAATCAAATGCAGTAAAAATAAAAATAAATAAATAAAACACAATTATCTGAGCCATCTGAAATCTCATTTTTCATGAAATCATGAAGTCCATAAAAAATAATACACAATTTTCCGTTTACTTAATATTTCAAGCCACTGAAAGCATCACAGTACTGTTTGTTTTGAACATATTTCTTACAATATTAGATATAGCATGGGAATACACAATTGCCTTGACTTGACTATTAGTATCACTATCAGATAAATTGCATGTAAGCAAAGTAGGAAAACTCGATCGATTAGTGGACTCGTGCATGACTCAGCTGAGTCACTAGGTTTGGATGAAGACCGAGTCAAATACAGGGAAACTCAAAGCCTAATAGAAAAAAAAAAAAAAAAAAGAAAAAAGAAAATATAACCCGAGTCGAGCTGAGTCATCCGAGTCTTTAAAGTAGAGATTTTATTGAGGATGGCAAAGAGGGCAATGGACTAACCCATTCTCATTGCACAAGCCACACCTCACCATACCATTTCCATCCTTGTCCACAGCCTTACAACTCCCACTGCACCCAAGGCAAGGAACGAACCTGGCACCCCCACACCCCTCACACTCCCTCCTTCCCACCCCCCTCCCCACCCCGGCTGAGTCAAGCAACTCGCCGAGTCGACCCGACTCGTTGAGCTCCACCACCTCCTCCACCCCTCCCACATACCTCCCCTTCACAAACAGCCTCGGTACCACCACCCCCTCCCCCAACAGCTCCCTCAGCTCCACCAGGTACCCCCCATGCAAAGCCACGTCCCTCTCGTCCACCACCACCCGCCACCCCTCCAACGCCGACCTTGCCCTCTCGCAATCCTCGAACGTCCGCCGCACCCCTCTCAGCGTCGTCGTGTACAACACCACCGCTTCCTCCCCGCCCGGGGGGCACTTCACCGAAAACTCACTCAGCAGGTCACGCCGCCTTCTCCCCCCACCGGATGGCCGGCTACCGGCCTTCCCCTCCTTCTCCAGCCGGTCCCTGACGATGAAACTGTTCTCCCTCAACGGCCGGATTCCTTCCACCTCCACTGGTGGCGCCGGGGAAGCTACCTTGACTGGGGCCGACTCGTTGAGTTGCGTGACTCGGGCCGAGTCTTTCTTTTTGGTCGAGAGTTGGGCGTCGAGTTCTTCGAGCGTGTGGAAGGAGGGGTTCTTTTGGATGGGGTTCTTGTTGTCGGCGGAGGCGGGGCTGACGTGCGCATTGGGTGGTGGTGGTGGTGATTGGAGGGAGGGTTTAAGGTGTTGGAGCGCTTTGCTGACTTCGGACCAGGAGTAGGGGGCGTCGGAGGCGATCTCGAACGTGTCGAGCTTCTCTAGTATGGGGGCCGGCACGTGCGAGATGGGCTTGGAGGATGGTTGGTGATGATGGACGGTGGAGATGAGCCATGGCTCCTCTATGGTGTTGATGTCGAAGAGGGCGATGCTGGTGGGGGCCGGTCGGTACACGTCAGTAGCGACCGTGGCTTCCACTAGCTTCGACGATCCGCAACCCATTTAACTCTACTCTTCTCTCGTGCACTAAACTGAGCTGAAGAAGAAGAAGAAGAGAGAGAGATAATTAGCGAAGTGAGGATGAGGATGAGGTTTTGTTTTGCCAAGCCCAATTAGATCGATGGATGGAATGAAAAGATTGGATTCAGTGCTGACAAGTGTGAGGTAGAGAATGCATACGTTTGTTTTTGTCCCCAGTGACGTGCAGTAGACATGTTAGACGATATGAAATTTCTGTTGCCCTCTCCTATTTCTCATATTGAATGGAAAGGGAAAAGACACTTTGGTGTTCAAAAATGAAAATAAATAAATAGGGGCATTTGGGCGGAGGTACATCAACGGTGATTTTTATTGAAAACGGTCCACAATACTTTATCGTACTGACACCAGTCCTCTTGTAACTAAAAAAGATAAAAACACCATTGTACACGTCAGCAAAAGCAAAACTCAAACAAATTTATCTGAGTTTTGAAAACTCAGATAAATTTGTCAGTCTTCTGAGGCAGTATTCTCACTGTTTAAACCATGATTATGATCAGATTTGTAGCCTGTGGACTGTGGTCTTGGACCATCCTTTCACATGTTAAAACCACTTATAGATTGACTAACTTGGGCTTTCTTGAAATTAGGACACAAGATACCTTGTGAATACAACAACTAAAACTTGGCTGTGAGAGTAAAAGAGAACAGCCAAAACCCACATTACATGGCAATCAAGTTTCTCTATCAAGATGGCCAAACTGACATCATGGTTGTTGATATAGCTCAGGTATGATATGAAGGTTAATAGGTTATAGTATTAAAAATCAAAATCAGTGTTATCTAATGCTTAAACCTGATAATCTCTACTTTATCACTTCCACAAAACCAGAACATGTTTGGTTTCTCCCATAGTTCCCTGCTCTTGCTCCTTCTTCTCCTTTTATCAGCTGGCTGAGAAAGAAAACGCGAATCATGAATCACAACCACTGCAATAAGAAAGGAGAGATGGATGTGGGTCGTCGAATGGCACCACTTCACATAACTATTTGTTTGAAACTCATAAAAGTTCTTCAAAACTCAGATAAGTTTGTTTGAGTTCTGCCATGCCAGAAACTCAGATAAATTTGCCAAAACTCAGATAAATTTATCTGAGTTTCTGGCAAAACTTTGACAAATTTATCTGAGTTTCTGTCTATTTTATCAGAGATTCTGGGAAATTTATCTGAGCTCGGCTACACCAAAAGTCAAAATATGGAAAATTAGATTCTAATAAAAATCAAAATCCAAAACAAAAACACTTGATGACCACAATCCAATCAAGAAAAGAGAGGGGGGAAACAAGAAAAAGTGCAAAATGCTCTCTTTCAAATTAGTTGTAGAGAAAAAGAGAGATTTGGAAGAGTTTTCAGATGAAAGAGCAAGATAAAGTAAAACTGTGTCTATCTTTGAAGAAATGAAAGAGAGAGAATCAGAAGTCATGGTGGCGACGGAAGGTGCTCTGCAACGATACTCTGCAATTATAGAAAGGAATGGAAAATGGAATATGAGAAGAAGAAGGAAGAGTTTTCTGGCACAGTTGAAATGGGCAAATTAGTCATGAAAATACATGACGTGGCATATTATGGACCTCTCACTAAAGTATATCCAGCTGTCTGGACTATAGACATTAGAGAAAAAGTAGTTGTCCTTGATGTCTTAGAAGACCGTGCTCAAGGACTTTTGGCTAATTTACCCAAATAAATAAAAGTGAAGAACGAAAACACGAGACATGGCGGATCATGATTAATCTACTCATTATTTCCGTAGAATAAACATGATAAAGGATCCAGACTGTCAATATAGTTTGAAAGATTGATCCAATGATTCAAAAACATGATTAATAATGAACATGGTTGAAATCAGGTCCCCTTGGAGTTACCTTATCTACATGAGGACGTAATCTATTGGGACCAAGAAAGTAGTGCATCAAACTCAGTTGTCACTTCAAACTCGTTTATTCATTGGCATCTTGAATTCATTAATTATAATAGAATATAGGGGATTTGACACATTAATCTCCTTAAACTTTGTTCCCCTAATTTTATGACTGAAAATCTAATAATATCACAATGGTCGTTTTGACTTTGGTCCACATTTTTCTTTTTAACTTTTCTACCCTGAATCTGATGATATAATGGGATCCATATGTAAAAACTTTAAGAACTCATGATATCATGGGATCCAGGTCTAAATAAGTAGACAGTTCAGAGTTTTTAATGTACCGGCTTTTTAACTTTTAACATTTAATTTGGTTCTCGGATCCAGGGCAAAAATGTAAAAAACAATGTGGACCAAAGTCAAACGATTCTGGTGACATTAATTCAATTTCATTAATGAAATTGGAACGGTAGGGTTTATGGGGGATTAATATGTCAAATCCCAAAAAAATATAGTTTTGGTTTATATTAACCATTAGAGCTTTTTTTTTTTTGGTATATAGCATATAGAACATGCTCAAGGGGCCACACTTGAAGTGACGCTGCTTGAAAAAAAAAAAAAAAAGTTTATAAGACTAAACAAACGGGGGTTGAACCATGAAGGGGAAGGGGTTCCCTCAAACTTTTCTTTTTCTTTTTCTTTTTCTAAGATGATACTGGCCTCGTCAAGGAAATTAAAGTTCATGGATCCACCATTCAATACATAGCTCTCCGTGTAAAGCCCTTTCCAATTTGTAAACTTTGTTTTCTCTATCCACTTTCTTGAACTTGGGAGGTTGAATAACATATACTTGCGCTTGCAATTCCGCATCTATGAATGCATTTTTTTTACTTCTTACTCAATAGAGAAGACCAAGAGTACTATTATGTAGCTAATGATAAATTGTGTCAATCTTTCCCAAGTGTTATTCTCAGTAGCCTCAATCTCCTCTTTCATGACCGATTGCCACTTTTCATCATTAGCCGCTTCTTCAAAATTCACCAGATCATTATATGGAAACAATGCTAAGTAGATCAAAGGCAGGATGTTGACTCAATTGTGTGTCATTGCATGATAGACTTTTTTCTTCTAAAAATGCCTCTTTATTAGCTCTGGAATGTAGATGTGCCAATTGAGAGAGTCCTTCCTTACTCGCTCTTTGGAGAATGATCTTCCTAAAATGGCAATCTTAATTATATAACAAATGATGAAGGGAGAAATTCAAAAAAGGTGTTATTTTAGTAAATCGATGAACGGATGATAGATTCTTGCTAATAGAAGGCACATGATAAAATGCCTTTGAGATGAACTTTATTAACCCATATGAAAACACAAATGACCAATATAATATATGAATAAACCAACAGCCCTAAGAATGGCACCTTACCTTAGTGGTAAGGAGTCCTAGTTTTCATTGGGAGTTATGGGGTTGGAATCTTGTGCCCTCCCTCTTTGCATATAAGAGCTTTATTACCTCACATGTATGAGTTGTGTCTATCCCACCCTCTTTGCATATGTCCTCACATGTGTGAGTTGTGTCTGTCTCCTCGCACGTGTCGTACGAGAGTCGCACGGCCGCATTCACGATTGTGTCACCCTCTACCTTGCCAATCTTGTTTGCCATGCCATTATTTTGTTGAAGAATTTGGTGCAATCTCTCTCTCTCTCTCTATATATATATATATATATATATTTCGATGACGAGAGTTGCGCGGCCGCATTCACGATTGTGTCACCCTCTACCTCGCCAATCTTGTTTGCCATGCCATTATTTTGTTGGAGAAGTTGGTGCAATCTCTCTCTCTCTCTCTCTCTCTCTCTCTCTCTCTCTCTATATATATATATATATATATATATTTCGATGACGAGGTATTACCGACGGACTTTTGGGGATTGATCATTGGTAAAATCCCGAATACACAATACCATCCACTAGCACCATGCATCCAGGGGTGCAATTACCTCCCTCAACTTTGATTGTATCACTACTCATGCATAAACTATAAACGTTGAGGTCCATAGTGGGACCCATGTCTTGAAAACCCAATTTGCTAAAAATGAAGCCGCTCCCCTTCATTGGGCTTTCTCTAAATTTAACTTATAGGTATTCAATGGGTGAGCCCCATTGTGGACTCCCACACATCTCATAGGATTCGTGAGTGAGATGCTCAGAGGCTCCAATCTCCTAATTTTTTTTCCACTAATATATACACTCCAAAGGGTACTTGGAAAAGAGATATCAAGAGATTTTGCTAGTTTAGAATATAATCATTATTTTGGGTTATTACAGTTTTCATCAAACGGTCATTGTTTTCATGGGAATAATTCTTGTTTGAGTAAAATTTGGAGAATCTCACTGCCATGGAGGTTATTTATTTTTACTGACTTAAATTTTTAATAGGTGGGCTTACTGTGGTATTACACTTCTTCAACTCAGGATTCTAGTCAAAAGGATCCGGACTCCCAATTATATGGTTGGGCGAATGGCAAGTGTACAATGGAGAATGACATTTTCTGTCGGATATTATGGTCCTCACACCTTTTGTTCAAGAATCTGTGCAGTTTGCGGTAATTCGAGTTTGCTATGTATGTGGGCCCATGTCTCATAATCCAAGAAATTTCTGTTGGGCCAGTCCAGGGTAGCAGTAGGACGGTGGATATGACAAGTTATTTCTCAGTATAGAGTTTTGGAGAGACCTACCAACTTGAGGTGAAGGGCAAGGTAGATGGGTCATATATAGTAGGAGGCTCCAACAAAACTCATGCCTAAACTAATGTTTCAAAACTGGAAACTCAACTCCACTTGGAATGTCATTGAGACAGGTAACTCTCAAATGATCCAGTCCAGTTAGA
Organism: Umbellularia californica; assembly: GCA_028538565.1. Lineage (NCBI taxonomy): Eukaryota > Viridiplantae > Streptophyta > Magnoliopsida > Laurales > Lauraceae > Umbellularia > Umbellularia californica. The sequence continues at coordinate 10,282,209 of JAPQWN010000010.1, read as the reverse complement.
ACTTACAGGTAACTGCATACTGTTTGCTTTCTTTTGGTCTCTTCATCCTCTCAATGCTTGTGGGTCACAATGAAATGGTGTCATGGAGAAGCAAAAGATACACAGAGGACTCTGGTTCATAGTTAAAGGCATGGCCTTTCTAGAGCAGGGCATTTGTGGAAGGAAAAATTCCGCCTGCTTGCACTGTTTTCCACATGTTTCCTTAGTGAGGATTCCAAGATTCAATAGATGGCAATCACATGAGAATGATTACATATGCAGAAGCATGTAGCAAACACGACATGAGGTACAAAGATGAATCATAATATCCAAAACTCGTGCCAAAGTGAGAAACATACATAAGCAAACCCAAAGTTAATGTTTAAATTTTACAATACCAAGAAAGTTAGTTTTTAAATTTATACAATCCCAAAAATAAAAGCCAATAAAGGCTAGTGAAACAAGTTCCCAAAAGTGATGATCGATCCCCAAGATGTGACATAAATAATGACCCAACCCGTTGTCTAGATGACATCGTTGAGCTGCTACTCTCGAGCAACCGGAGGCTCAACCACCTCCTCACAGGCAAAGGGATCGACATCACAAATGAACATCAGACACACAAGTATTTGCAAAGTCATATTTAAACATAATAATACATTTGAAATCTACACAGAAATAGTGATGTGATGAAGGAAATTAAATGCTGAAACCAAATGATTAGTATCGAAAACATTTTAAAAAATACTGAGAATCGAAATAAAACAATGGCAACCACATGAGCTATATTCTCCTATTACCGAAGTAACAAGAGCAATCAAAGTATAACCGTCGCCATATAAAATGGCCAAAACAAACATAGAATACATATATAACCCGATGTTAGATGGGTATCAAATGGAATCCTTCATGGAACGAATAGTGTCAAACCAACAAGGCGACCCAAGCTTAGTGGTGCTGATAAAAAATCCGAACAAATATAATTCAAATCAAGGGAACATAGTTCAAATAAGTAAAAGGACTACTCTGAACATAACATATACGAACATCCGTAAAACGAACGGAATAGTAGTCTTATCGAGATTTCTCAATGTGGCGAACCACACAAAGCTATCCAAAATTTTTTTTTATAAGAAAACGTATAACCAATCCATCCCCAGTATAATATCGAAGTCATGCATATCCAAAAGAATAAGATTTGCTGGAAACGTAACCTCTCCTATCTTAACTGCGTAATTTGGGCGATATGTACTACACACAACTTATTTCCCTACTGGAGTTGTGATGGTCAAAATAAACTCAAGTTCGCTAACAGGTTTATTAATCAACTTAGTAAACATAATTGACCAAAATGCGTGCATGGATCTAGGATCAAATAATATCTTAGCTTCTACTCCAAAAACAAAAAATGCACCTTCCACTAAATTGCCTGTTGCATTCGCGTCCACTTGGTTCACGTGAGATGCACATCCTTGCTGCTGTGGTCTATCCCAATTCTGGTTCGGTCTTCCTACTATCCCTAAAGAAAATGTGTATTTCAGTTAGATCGACTCAAATTCCCACGCGATTAGTTCTTACGCCCAAATTTACCTAAATCTCGATTTAAAAGGAAAAAGGTATCCCAGAATCTTCTAGAGTGCATCCGTCGACCGTAAATTGCATGAAATGTGATTTAGAACCAACATTTTTTCAGAGCTGTCTAGAATTCCCTACTACCGGCCGGAACTGCTGGTTTCACTCTTAAACAACCCTTAATCCTATATAAAGCATGAGACTTCTAGAGCACGTCTTCCAACCGCGAACTGCGTGAAACGCGGTTTACACCCAACACTTTCCCATACCCTCCTAGAATCCCCTACGAATTGCCCGAAGTACGACTTTTGGTCTTATACAACCCATAATCCCCTACAATGCGTGCTAGCCATAGAATCGCGCAAATCATATTTTAAAGAAAAACTTATCTCGAGATATCCTAAAACTCGCACTTCATCATATAATCGCATGAAACACGTTTAGAGAAAAAGATTAGACCATCAAATCCTTAAATGCCCGACAGTCAACGCTTCTTCATCCAAATACTGGCTATTGATCGCACAAAACAAGATTTTCAATTAGAAATGGCTAAGAACCCCACGCGAATAGTTACCAAGCCCGGATTAACCCGAAACACATTTTAAGAGAAAAAGATATTCAGGAATTTTCTAGAGCGCGTCTTTCGATTGTAAATCGCGTAAAATGCAGTTTGGAGGCAACATTTTACTAGAACCAAATAGAACGCAATTTTATATTAAAATAGCCCTCAAATTGCCTGAAGCACGCATCTCGGTCTTAAATAGCCCTAAATCACATTAAAGCGTTCCAAACCCGACAATCACTTCAAACTAAGTTTTAAGATAGAAAAGTATCTCAAGGTATCTATGATGCATGTTTCAGCATAGAATCTCATGAAACGCATTTCAAAGCAGAAGACTAGACCGGAATACCCTAAAATGTCCTAGAATCATACGGCTCACAGTTTTATCTAGTGACAGGCTATTGATCGCACGAAATATGTTCTTTGTCTGTTAGAAACTGGCTTCAACTCCACAAGATTAGTTATTAAGTCCTAGGTTTCGTTAAAGATGTTTTAGAGTAAATAGATATTACAGGACTTTCTAAAGTGTGTCTTTCAACCGTGAATTGAGTGAAATGTGGTTTACCCTCAACATTTTCGCAGAGACGGCTAGGAAATCTCCCACGATTTGCTCGGAGCACGAGTTTCAGTCTTAAACAACCTCGATCCCCTACAACACGTTCCTAACCCTAGAATCACGCGAAACCCATTTGAAAGAAAAATGTATCTTAGAATATCCTAAAATGTATATTTCAGTCAAGAATTGTAAAAAAATGGAATTCAAAGATAAAGACTAAACCATAATTCCCCAATATGCTCTAGATCACCCGGCATGCATTTTCTTCGAAATATACGCTATTGGTTGCACCAAATACTATTTGCGGTCAGAAACCGCTCAGAATCCCATGAGAATACTTCTTAATCAACACTTTCCATTAAACTTGGCTCAAAGGAAAAGGATTTCTCAGAATTTTCTAGAGCACGTCATTCAACCGCGAATTGCGTGAAATGCAGTTTAGAGCCAACATTTTCCTAGAACCGTATAAAACTTGATTTCATATTAAAATATCCCTCTAACTGCTCAAAGCACGCGTTTCGGTCTTAAACAACCCTAAATCCCTTTTAAGGCGCTCAAAACCCTATAATCCCCTGAACCAATTTTTAAATAGAAAATTTTATCTAAATACAATAAAATGTTTATTTCAGTTAGAAACGGCTCAGAATCCTATGCGATTAGTTCTTACGCCCGAATTTACCGAAATCTCGAGTTAAAAGGAAAAGAATATTCTAGAATTTTCTAGAGTGCATCCGTCGACCATGAATTGCGAGAAATGCGATTTAGAGCCAACAATTTTTCAGAGCTATCTAGAATCCTCTACTACCGGCCAGAACCGTGGGTTTCACTCTTAAACAACCCTTAATCCCATGTAATGTGTGAGACTTCTAGAGCGCGTCTTTCAACCATAAACGACGTGAAATGAGGTTTACACCCAACATTTTCCCATACCCGCCTAGAAGTCCCTACGAACTGCCCGAAGCACGGCTTTCAGACTTATAAATCCCTCAATCCTGTACAATGCGTGCTAACCCTAGAATCCAGCGAATCACATTTTAGAGAAAAACGTACCTAGGGATATCCTAAAACTCGCACTTCAGCATATAATCGTATGAAACACATTTAGAGTAAAAGATTAGATCATCAAACCCTTAAATGCCCGGGAGTCATCCAGCATGCTTTTTCATCCAAATACTGGTTATTGATCGCACAAAATAAGATTTTCAGTTAGAAATGGCCAAGAACCCCACGAGAATAGTTATCAAGCCCAGATTAGCCCGAAACACATTTTAAGGGAAAAAAGATGTTCGAGAATACTCTAGAGCACGTCTTTCGATCGTGAATCACATGAAATGCAATTTGGAGGCAATATTTTACTAGAACCGAATAGAATGCAATTTTATATTAAAATAGCCCTCAAACTGCCCAAAGCATGCATCTCGGTCTTAAACAACCCTAAATCACATTTAAAGCGTTCCAAACCTAAAAATCACCTGAAACAAAATTTTAAGATAGAAAAGTATCTCTAGGTATCTATGATCCATGTTTCAGCATAGAATCTCAAGAAACGCATTTCAAAGAAAAAGACTAGATTGGAATACCCTAAAATGTCCTAGAATCATACGGTACGCTGTTTTATCTAGTGACAGGCTATTAATCGCATGAAATACAACCTTTGTCCGTTAGAAACGGGCTTCAACTCCACGAGATTAGTTATTAAGTCCTAGGTTTCGTTAAAGATGTTTTAGAGTAAATAGATATCACAAGATTTTCCAAAGTGCGTCTTTGAACCGTGAATTGCGTGAAACGCGGTTTAACCCCAACATTTTCGCAGAGATGGCTAGGAAATCTCCCTCAATTTGATCGGAGCACAGGTTTCGGTCTTAAACAACCCCGATCCCCAACAACACGTTCCTAACCCTAGAATCACACGAAATCCATTTGAAAGATTAATGCATCTTAGAATATCCTAAAATGCGTATTTCAGCCAAGAATGGTAAAAAATGGAATTCAAGGATAAAGACTAAACCAAAATTTCCTTGACATGCTCTAGAATCACCCGGCATGCATTTTCATTGAAACATACGCTATTGGTTGCACCAAATATGGTTTGCGGTCAGAAGCCGTTCAAAATCCCACGAGAATACTTCTTAATCGATAATTTCCATTAAACTCGTTTCAAAGGAAAGGGATTTCCCAGAATTGTCTAGAGCACGTCATTCAACTGCGAATTGCGTGAAATGAAGCAAGCCAACATTTTCCTTGAGCCGCATAAAATGCGATTTCATATTAAAATAGCCCTCGAACTGCTTGAAGCACGCGTTTCAGTCTTAAACAACCCTAAATCCCTCACAAGGCGCTCAAAATCCTATAATCCCCTAAACCAATTTTCACACAGAAAAGTTTCTCTAAATACAATAAAATGTGTATTTCAGTTAGAAACGGCTCTAAATGCAAATATAGGATATGGTTTAAGTTATCCATATGATTCACCTATTTGCATTGCTTCATACTCAGAGACCTGTATTTAGAGACCTGAGGATTTTGCTACATACTTTGCCTTCCGGAGTTTGTTCACCATGTGACCACATCTCATTCACAATAACCATTAACTTTGTTTGAAACTCATCAAACACTTCATCTTCCCTCATTCTTAGAGATTTGAATTAGGAAGCTTGGCTCTTTTAACAATAGTTGTTCCTTCATAATTTGTTTCTAAAAGCTCCCAAGCTTGTTTTGCTGTGGCACATGTCATAATCTTTGTGTACTCCTCAGCAGTCATAGACAAGTTATGGCATTCAATACCTTTGCATCACTATCTCTCAATGCCTTTTGATCAACTATCCATCTGGCCTTTGCAAGAGGCTGGATAGTGCCATCTGTAGCTGTGACTGTAGGAGCAGTCCATCCGTACTCTACAGCATACCATACAGGCTAGGGCACTACCTTCTGGGTTTAGACATTGGCACTAGTAACTAGAAGGAGATCTACTCCGGGTCGTTAAGCCTTTGGGGAGTAACCTACGCTCTGATACCAACTGACAGTGCAGGCTAGGGCCAATGACTAAGTCCTAGAGGGGGGTGAATAGGACTAAGTGAATTCATTTGCCAATTTTAATCTTCTTAGTCTGATTTTAATCCAACCAGAAAATGAACAAAACAAACACAAATAAAAGTATAACTTATGCGGAATATATGTTAACATGAGAGTGCTAAAACAATTAAGATATGAAAAAATTAGTTTTATGTTGATAAGCACAAGTGTGTGTGTGTCAATTAAACCCAGAGATGAAATATCATACGTTTCAATCCCCACAACATACAGAAATGTAAATCATGCACTTGAGATAGAAATAGAGAAATAGACACAGGGAATTTATAGTGGTTCTGTCACATAGACCTACATCCACACTCAAGGGTCACACAGTCCCTTGGTTCCACTAAGAAGAATCAAACTACACAAGTACTGATTCTACCTCAATTTTGTTACCGAGGTTCGATCACACAGATCTCCTCCTCCTCATACAATTTTAGAGTGATTTAGTCACACGGATCTGAACCACTACCACATTATACACATATTGTAGAAGTTTGAAGAAGGGTGAACACTTGCCTTTGATGAAGATTAAAAGTGTTCTAAGGACCTCTGACCGTAGTCGAAGCTTTCACCTTTTGACGATGTCTTGGTGTTGAGAAGGATGCTTCCAACGTGTTGCACAACCAAGGTTCAGAGGTTTGGTCTTCTAGGATTACAATGGTAAGGCTTTCATAGAATAAGGGATCCTAGAAGAAGCTCTTCCTCACAACACACTCATCTTGCAGCTAATGAAGCTCTTAGATTTTCCTAGATCTAACACAAGAGTATTTAGAAGAAGATTTGAGAGCTTAGGTTTGATGGGAAGAAAGTAGCAAGCAAAGCTCTTCAAAAATGGACTTATCTTAGAGCAAAACGACCTCCAGTTATTTATAGACAAAATCCTAACGACTAGTTTTGGCGGCTAGCCTCTTAGCACCTTGGCTAGCCCCCTTTCAATTTCCCTAAGACAATGGTCATATTTTCTAATTCGGTCAACTCACGGTTAGCAATTGCTGGCCTTGGCGGCTAGCCGTGAGGTGACCGCTGAGGTGACTGAGTTTCGTTACATAAACAAGGAGCTCTCTGGAGAAGTCACCGTGGGTTTCGGTTGCTTGCATTTCGCCACTATGTCTCTCGATGGTTAGCCGTGAGGTGACCGCTGAGGTGACCGAGTGAAGGTCCAGAAACAAGGAGCTCTCAAGAAAGCTGACCATGAGTTTCGATTGCTTGCGGTTAATCGCTATGGCTCTCGGCGGTTAGCCGTGAGGTGACCACTGAGGTAACCATACTCCATATTAGGTGGGAGTATTGATCTCTGGAGAAGTTACCGTAGGTTTTCAGTCATCGAACCTTCTTTTTGCATGATTGTTTTAGCTGAGAGTAAGAGTTTGAAAATAGGCTTTAAAATAGAACTTTTTTCAAGGGTTCTAAGGTTTGGTCTGGGTCTAAAATACCTGATAAGGTTGGCAAACACATGTGAAGTCTTTCTTGGACGAATCCGGTCCTTCCAAAAGCTTGATAAACCCTTTGAATTTGATCTTCCTTGAGGCACTTTGAGAGGAAAGATCTTCTTGGACATATTGGCACGGTATTGATAACACAAACAGTGCTCTTGAAAATGTGGCACTAACAATCTCCCCCTTTGTCAATTTCATGACAAAACAAACTATAACCTATTCATCTAAGCAAGAAGATTTTCAATACAACTCAACATACACCCATTCACAAGCACAAGACTTTTTAATCATAAAAGCAAATTCAAGAACAAAAGAAATCAAGACTTGTGTGGCGAACTCTTCATTTGTGTTTTGAGAAGTTTTACCTGTAAAAGCACAACACTAACAAACATAAAGCATTATGGGAAACTCTCTTGTTAGTAAAATCATAAAAAGAAATCAGTATTTGGAAGATTTTGCCCCTGAGTTGCATAAAAAATATTCCCTCTTAATTTGTGCCTATAACATATAATTTAATTTGAAGGGACTGAATGAGATCGGCTCTCCCTCTGAATTATTTGTTCCCCTTAATAAGTAATTCTATCCCCCTTTTTGTCAGAAAGTGACAAGGAGATGTAAGAGCAACTAAGAGAGACTAATCAGTTAGTCCAAGCAAAACATAGAAACCAAATCAGAGAGGGAAAAGCAGTTAGTCCATCCATTCAACCAGAAGAACATTCATGGATCGAAATAATCATTAGAAAACATCCATCCAAAATTATGAGTTAGCCACAAGCCCAAACCACCACCAAAATGAAAATAACCAATAAAACACATGTCGCGACCCCAGACCGGAAGCTTGGGCCCTGCGACGCAGTTTTTTCCATCGAATACGATTTCCCACAGGTTCCCGCGGTGAGGATGCCAAAGTTACGGGACAAACTCACTCATGCAATGGTTGCGGAAGCGTGTAGCAAATCACATCAAGACAAAACGTGAGATATAGAAACCACACTTACATAATTAAAATCATCAAGGCATGTATTTCAGAGAGGGAGATATAAACAGGACAATTCCCAATTACATTCAAGTTTAGTGTTAACTAAAGTATATTGTTAAGTACAACCCAAAAAGAGGCCAATAAAGGCTAATACATTCCCAAAAGAATCAAAATGTAAATCCCTTCTCAAAAAGATGCACCTCTCAAGGACCCTCCTGACATCTAGATGACGTCGTTGGGTTGCTACTCACGAGCTGGGGGTGGCTCAATAGCCTCCTCCTGACACTCCTCCTCAAGGACAAAGGCGTCTGCACCTGAGCACCAAAAATACAAGGATCAAACACTACAGTTTGTCAAGAGATCAATTTAGACACATACTTAAAACAATTAAAAGAGGAGGAGTATTTCTAAAAACATATACTGAACTTAAAACAATTATAGGACTACGATGCATTTCAAATAAACAGAACTAACATGAATACTTATGATATCATGAATAGATAATTCCATATTGAGTCCATCCTTTCTCTATCATATAAAAATGAAAAGAGAAAGTAGAACAAAAACAGAGCAAAGCAAAAAAAGATTTCGTACCATCAAAGGTAGGCGGGTACCGGCCGCGTTACCGGACATAACAGGATGTATATATAAGATACGACTAAATCAAAACAGGTACAAAACAATAGTCAGCGTGTCAAGACTGAGAATTTAAACAAATTCATTAAGCATTATTTTAAGGCCCTTTATTTGACCCTTATGTATTTGACACTCAAATGTCGTAATGAAACATATTTGGTGTCCGAAGCTAGGAGACATTTCAAGTTCCAATGTATAATGTCAAGCTAAAAGCCCTTAATCATATTCTGGTTTTCATTCCCAAGAAAATTCAACAAAAATATGCAAAAACTGAATTTCGGTTAGCTCACGGTCACCTGTCGGCTAGCCGCAGAATTGTAAGTCGGTTAGCCGCCAACTGACCTCCAGCTGACCGCTGGGTTCCAGACAGAGAATTTGCAGCATTCTGGAAATGTAACTGAACTTGCACGGTCACCTATTGGCTAGCCGCGGATGTGCATGGAGTTTGCCGCCAGCTGATCGTTAGCGGACCGCTAGAACCCATTCAGCTACAGAACTCTGTGATTCTAACCATGCGTTCCCTTGGTGGTTAACCGTGGTCAAATCTTCGGCTAGCCGCCAGGGTTGCTCAGAACTTATAGCATTATGAATTTCTAACCGTAATAGGGTCGGTTAGCCGCTGATCACCATTCGGCTAGCCGCCGGGGTGACCGTCGGTTAACCGCCAGCTCGGGAAAGGTCATATAAGTTGCAGATCTTTGGCACTGTCTTCTCCAAACGATCACAAATCCAACTAAAAGGAGACTTGAGCTAATCAAGGACATTCAAATCATGCTGAAACATATAAATGCAAGTTGAAAGTGGATTTCCAAAACAAAACATCACCTTTCTATGAATACAAAAGCAACCCTAGAATCACATTTGGGGGCAAAAGTGAAATCCATACTCTACCATTCATTGAGGAAACTAAAAGGATAACTTGCCTTAGTGAATCAAACCTTCTTCAAATGCTCTAATCAAGATTGAAGTCAAGATCTACAAAAACCCCAAAAGAACTTCAAAACCCTAAGATTTGAAAACAAAGGAACCCATTTTGAAAAAAGGTTTGTAAACATGAAAAACAAGGTCTTTAGGAAATAAAAAGAATTCCATTGAAGAGGTTGATGAAGCTCTTACCTAGAAATGGCCAAACAAGAAGGAATGGAGAAGAAAGAAAGCTTGTCAAGTTGAAAATGCCCAACAAATAGGTCCAATGGAGAGCTTGGAAGGTGAGGAAGAAGATGGTGAGATCCAAGCTTCAATCCAAGCTCAAATGATTGAGTTTCAAGGAAGAGAAGATTGAGGGAAAAAGAGGAAGAAGAAGTCCTCAAGCTCTTACACATTGAAAAACCCATGAGAATGCAAAGTGAGTGAGAGTGAAGAGAGAAAAGAGGGTTTAATTGACTTGAGTGTAGGCCCCCTTTTAGTTTGGAACTTTAAACGGCTGAAACTTGATCTTGCGAGCCTCGGACAAGGTCGATGAAGAAGGATAAAATGATCCTTGAAAAAACTAGTTTCCAAAAAGTATATTTTTAACATGGTTCTGAGATTTCGAAAATCGTGTCCATATTTGGGTGTAAAAGACAAATTCTATCCCTTTTGGCGAAAAACACAATTTTATGGGCTTCAAACACTGACGGGCTAAATATGAAAATCGAAGTAAATAATAAAACTACTCGAGGTAAATCAAAATCACAATCAAAACAGAAAAATATGATTATCTTCCCATGCTTACACGTACACTTAGGGCCTCCCTGAGTGTGTCTAACTCAACCAACGCTCTCAAAACTCCCAAAACTATTACCAAGACTAAAACAACTATCCTAATCCCACGAATACTAAAACTTCTTAAAACTAAACACTCACTTAATTAACACTAATCGAGGTAGTCTGGGATGGGGTCTGACATCCTCCACCCCCTAGGATATTTGGTCCACCAAATAAAAACAGTCTTACCTTTGGCAACAAATGTGGATACTTCCGCTGAACTTGATCTCTCAATTCCCATGTTGCTTCTTCCGGTTCATGATTTTCCCAAAGTACCTTCACCAACTGAATAGTTCGATTTCTCAATTCATGTTCCTTGCTATCAATGATCATGCTCGGCCTTTCAACATAAGATGCATCTTCTCGGATTTCTAATGGCTCGTGCTGTAGTACATGAGCAAGGTTAGGAACATACTTCTTTAGCATGGAGACATGAAATACATTGTGTACCCTGGAAAATTTCGGCGATAAAGCGAGTCTGTACTCAACTTCCCCAATCTTGCTTAGAATTTCATATGGCCCAATATATCTTCTCGCTAGTTTGCCTTTCTGACCGAATCTCAGAGTCCCTAGCTGGTGATACTTTCAAAAATATTGTCACCCTCCTAAAACTGTAAGTCCCTTCGACAAGTGTCAGTAAAACTTTTCTGTCTACTTTGGGTGACCCTTAAACGTTCCTGGATCAGCTTGACCTTGTCACTTGTCTCTCCAACTATCATTAGTTTATGAAAACTACGCATACCGACTTCTTCCCAACAAACTAAGGTTCTGCATTTTCTACCATAGAGTGCTTCAAGAGGTGCCATGCCGATGCTAGAATGATAACTATTGTTATACGTGAACTCGCAAAGTGGCAAGTACTCATCCCACTAAACCTTGAAATCTAGTACACAAGCACGTAACATGTCTTCAACAGTCTGTATAGTGCGTTCAGATTGACCATCTATCTGTGGGTGGTACGCTGTGCTGAACTATAGCTTCGTACCCATGGATTCATGTAGAGTCTTCCAAAACCTTGAAACAAATCTGCTATCTCGGTCGGAGGTGATGGATACCGGCTGGCCATATCTGCTGACAATCTCATTAACAAATAGTTCTGCAAGTGGTGCCATGTGCATCTTATTCCCTGTCTTCATTGGAATGAAGTGAGCAGTCTTCGTGAGATGATCTACAATAATTCAAATCACATTATTCCCCTTCCTAGTAGTCGACATACCGAAAACAAAATCCATGGTGATGTGCTCCCATTTCCACTCTAGAATCTCTAATGGTTGTAGTAAGCAAGGGGGTTTTTGATGCTTTGCTTTAATCAACTGACAAGTTAAGCAATGAGGCACATAAGCTGCTATTTCTCATTTCATGTTATTCCACCAAAAACGGTTCTTCAAGTTATGGTATATCTTTGTACTACCCGGATGCATAGAGTACTTTGTACTCTGGGCTTCGGTCATCAACTCATTTTTCAATTCATCCACATTTGGCACACACAACCAGTCGCGAAAATATAATATTCCGTTCACCATCCTGAAATCTGGACGCTCTATAATATGCTCCACAATCCTTGCTAAATCTGGATCTTGTAATTGACTATCCTTGATCTTCTGGATAAAGGTGGGTTCCGATACTGTCATGTTTGCTAACACCACACCCTTCTTTAGCGGTTGTACTTCCACTCCTAGTTCTTTAAACTACTGAAAAACACTAACTCATCTTAGACTGGCCATGACCACTGATTTTCTGCTCAAAGCGTCGGTTACTACGTTCACTTTCCCTAGATGGTATTTGATTGGAAAGTCATAGTCTTTAATATACTCCATCCACCGTCTCTACCTCATGTTCAATTCCTTTTGAGAAAACAAGTATTGTAAACTCCGGTGGTCTGAATGAACTTCAAATTTTTCTCCATAGAGATAGTGTCTCCACATCCTCAAGGAAAAAACGACTACTGCTAACTCCAAGTCATGAGTTGCAGAGTTCTTCTCGTGATCTTTTAACTGCCTCAAGTCATAGGCAATTACTTTACCATCCTACATCAATACACAACTTAGTCCCATATTCGATGCATCCGTAAAAACAATAAATCCGCCACTGCTTGACGGTAATGTACGGATTGGGGCTGTGGTTAGTCTCTTATTCAATTCTTGGAACAGGCCTCACACTGATCTGTCCACACAAAGGCACACCTTTCCGAGTTAACTTTGTCAAGGGTGCTGCAATAGATGAAAAACCTTGGACAAATCTTCGGTAATAGCCTACTAATCCCAAAAAGCTTCTGATTTCTGTCACATTACTTGGCTTCTACCAGCTGACAACTGCTTCTATATTGGATGGATCGCCACTGATAAACCTTTTTTGGAAATAATGTGGCCTAGAAAAGCAATCTGCTCTAGCCAAAATTCGCATTTATTGAGCTTTGCATACAGTTGATTGTCCCTCAAAAGTTGTAATGAAGTCCTCAAGTGTTCTTCATGATCTTCCTAACTCTTGGAATACACAAAAACATCATCGATGAAAACCACTGTGGAGTGATCTAAGTGTTGTGCAAAGACCTTGTTCATGAGAGCCATGAATGCTGCGGGTGCATTAGTCAACCCAAATGGCATCACCAAAAAGTCGTAGTGCCCATATCTTGTTCGAAAAGTTATTTTTGGAACATCTGAGTCTCTAACTCTCAACTGATGGTATCCGGATCTTAAGTCTGACTTGGAAAAGTATGCTGCTCCTTGCAATTGATCAAACAATTCATCTATTCTTAGCAACGGATACTTGTTCTTGATAGTCATGTGGTTCAATCTTCTGTAGTCAATGCACATTCTCAAGGTTCCATCTCTTTTTTTCACAAATAGCACCGGTGGACCCCAAGGTGAAACACTTGGCCTAATAAAGCCTTTGCTCAACAATTCTTGCAATTGGAGTTTTAACTCTCCTAATTCTGCTGGAGCCATTCTATAAGGTGCTATGGAGAATGGAGTTGTTCCTAGTAGAAGCTCAATTGTGAACTCAACCTCTCTAATTGGTGGTAATCCCGGGATTTCTTCTGGGAAAACGTTTGGAAATTCACACACCACGGAGATATCCTCCACCCCTTGGGACTGTTTATCCTCCATGATAAACGCAATATAAGCTTTACAGCCACTCTGCATTAATCGGTTTGCTTTCAATGCTGAGATGAATCATGCTTGTGTTTTCTTCCTATCTCCCTGAATCATCAGATTTGCCTGTGCTCCTTTCATCTGAAATGTAATAGTCTTGGTAAAACAGTCCATCGTCGCATGATATGCTTCTAACCAATCTATGCCTAAGATGATATCGAAATCATGCATGTCCAAGACAATGAGGTTTGCTGGCAAAACGGCTTGGCCTAGGATAATTGGACAGTTGGGGTAATAGGTTCTACAAGTAACCTGTTTACCTACCGGTGCGGTGACAATCAAAATAAAATCAAGTTCTCTAAGCGGATTATCTATCTTCCTTACAAAAAGAGGAGACAAAAAGGAATGGGTGATCCGGGATCAAATAAAATCCGTGCTTCTACTCCATAAACAAGAAGTGTGCCTTCCACTCGATTGAGATGATATGCCCTCCCTTGCTGCTGTGACCTGATCAGTGCCCGATTCTGTCTCCCTTGCATATTCCTGTTTTGCTAGGGGGCGAGCAAATTCATTCGGACCCTATGGCCTGCCTTGCTGTTACTGCTGCTGAGGTTTCCTAGCCCAATTATGAACTGGTGGTTGGTTCTAAGGTGCCACTTATCGTTGTTGCTGGTTCCTACTGGCTTGATCCTAAATGACTGGGCAATCCCTGATTGCATGATCCAAAGATTCACATTTGAAACAGGCTCCTGCAGCTCTGCGACACTGACTAGTCTCATGATTCTTTCCACAATGCCCACATGCCGCTTGCCTTGGAGGATTTTTATCTTGCCTTGGCTTCTTGTTGTGTTGCTGCCTCTGATTTTGTTGCTGGTAATGCTGCTTCCTGTCCTGAATAATCAGGTTGTTAATATTTTCGAATTTATATGCCCGCTTGACAGCTTCATCATAGCTGGCTGGTGGAACCACCCCTATGGCATCTCTCATGATGATCGGATTCAGCCCTTCCAAAAATTTGGTTATCTTCTTCTGTTCAGTGTCAATAAGCTTGGTAGCATATCTGGCAAGCCTCTCAAACTTAGTGATGTACTCTAGGACTGTCATGCTGCCTTGTTTGAGCTGCTGGAACTCAATGGCTTTCTGTCTCTTGACGTGTGAAGGAGTATACTTATCTTGAAATTGTGTTTTGAATACCGCCCATGCACCTTCGTTAGCCATTGTCATATATGGTTCCTTGACCGTCTGCCACCACTGATCTGCAAGCCCATAAAATAAAGAAGCTGTAAGGTTGACCTTCTGCCTTCCTGTGCATGTGAAAACATCAAAGATCTTCTCGGTGTTTGCCAACTAGTCATCTGCAACTAACGGGTCCTCATGCCCTAAGAATTCCTTGCGTGCTCTCTTCCTAAATCTCTCAAACAACAGATTAGGGTCAAGTTCTCTATTGTTGAAAACAATATTCGGACCCAAAGGTTGTATAGGTGGAGCTTGTAGCCTATTCTATAGATTATCCAAGAGTTGTCTCTGGACTTGGGCCATTTCTTCATCGATCCTTCTTTTCCATATGTTCCTGGAATCTTGCTTGAGTTTCATTAGCTTGTCTCTGTTGCTCCAGCATGGCCTGCATGAGTTCTTGAAACTATGATGCAGTAGGTTCATTGGCCGGATCTGTGTCATTCTGATTACTACCGAAGCATTATGATTTGGAGCTTTTCTTGGACGCATGATGCTGTAAAACAAAACGTTAGTACACAATAATATGGTCGGGTTGGTTTCTAAATCCATACTAAATGATCTAACGAGCTCACGGATCCTCGCCACGACCCTAAGATTTTCTAGTTTCTTTTAAGTGCCTGAAACAAGTCCTGCTCTGATACTAGCTCTGTCGCGACCCCGGACCGGAAGCCCAGGCCCCGCGACGTGGTTCTTCCATCGAATGTGATTTCCCACAGGTTCCCACAATGAGGATCCCAAAGTTACGGGACAAACTCACTCATGCAATGGTTGCGGAAGCATGTAGCAAATCACGTCAAGACAAAACGTGAGATATAGAAACCACACTTACATAATTAAAATCATCAAGGCATATATTTCAGAGAGGAAGATATAAACAGGAAGATTCCCAATTACATTCAAGTTTAGTGTTAAAAAAAAGTATATTGTTAAGTACAACCCAGAAAGAGGCCAATAAAGGCCAATACATTCCCAAAAAAATCAAAATGTAAATCCCTTCTCAAAAAGATGCACGACTCAAGGACCCTCCTGACGTCTAGATGACGTCGTTGGGTTGCCACTCACGAGTTGGGGGTGGCTCAATAGCCTTCTCCTGACACTCCTCCTCAAAGGCAAAGGCGTCAGCACCTGAGCACCAAAAATACAAGGATCAAACACGACAATTTGGCAAGAAATCAATTTAGAAACATCAAGAAATCAATTTAGAAACATACTTAAAACAATCAAAAGAGGAGGAATATTTCTAAAAACATATATTGAACTTAAAACAATTACAGGACTAAGATGCATTTCAAATAAGCAGAACTAACATGAATACTTATAATATCATGAATAGATAATCCCACATTAAGCCTATCCTTTCTCTATCATATAAAAATGAAAAGAGAAAGCAAAAAAGAAGCAGAGCAGAGCAAAACAGGATCCCGTACCATAAAAGATAGGCGGGTACCGGCCGCGTTACCGGACAGAACATGATGTACATATACGATACGACTAATCCGCATAAAGTCCAAGTGTTTAAGGACTCCCAGACAGTGGATCAGACTGAAAGGGCAGTCCAAGCTCAATGGTGTTCATCATAAGTCATGAATGCATAAAATGAGGCTAACATGTACAAAACAGATCGAAAATAGGGAAATCATTATCAAAACGAGGAAAACAAAACTAATTAGAAGTAGCATAAGCTATAGCAAAACTGAAATTGTGAAGTGATCCCCTTATTGATTCTTAAAACTGCTCAAAATATGACTGAAGCTTGTAAATCAAAACAAGTGCAAAACAATAGTCATCGTGTCAAGACTGAGAATTTAAACAAATTCATCAAGCATATATATTAAGGCCCTTTATTTGGCCCTCATTTATTTGACACTCAAATGTCGTAATGAAACATATCCGGTGCTTCCGAAGCTAGGAGACATTTCAAGTTCCAATGCATAATGTCAAGCTAAAAGCCCTTATTCATAGTCTGGTTTTCATTCCCAAGAAAATCCAACAAAAATAGGCAAAAGCTGAATTTCGGTTAGCTCACAGACACCTGTCGGCTAGCCGCAGAATTGCAGGTCGGTTAGCCATCAGCTGACCGCTGGGTTCCAGACAGAGAACTTGCAGCATTCTGGAAATGTAATTGAACTTGCTCGGTCACCTGCCGGCTAGCCGGGGATGTACATGGAGGTTAGCCGCCAGCTGACCGTTAGCAGACCGCCAGAACCCATTTAGCTACAAAACTCTGTGATTCTAACTGCGCGTTTCGACGACCTGGCAGTTCCCTTGGCGGTTAGCCGTGGTCAAATCTTCGGCTAGCCGCCAGGGTTGCCCAAAACTTATAGCATTATGAATTTCTAACCGTAATAGGGTCGGTTAGCCGCCGATCACCATTCAACTAGCCGCCGGGGTGACCGTCGGTTAACCGCCAGCTCGGGAAAGGTCATATAAGTTGCAGATCTTTGGCACTGTCTTCTCCAAACGATCACAAATCCAACTAAAAGGAGACTTGAGCTAATCAAGGACATTCAAATCATGCTGAAACATATAAATGCAAGTTGAAAGTGGATTTCCAAAACAAAACATCACCTTTCTATGAATACAAAAACAACCCTAGAATCACATTTGGGGGCAAAAGTGAAATCCATACTCAATCATTCATTGAGGAAACTAAAAGGATAACTTGCCTTAGTGAATCAAACCTTCTTCAAATGCTCTACTCAAGATTGAAGTCAAGATCTACAAAAACCCCAAAAGAACTTCAAAACCCTAACATTTGAAAACAAAGGAACCCATTTTGAAAAAAGGTTTGTAAACATGAAAAACAAGGTCTTTAGGAAATAAAAAGAATTCCATTGAAGAGATTGATGAAGCTCTTACCTAGAAATGGCCAAACAAGAAGGAATGGAGAAGAAAGAAAGCTTGTCAAGTTGAAAATGCCCAACAAATAGGTCCAATAGAGAGCTTGGAAGGTGAGGAAGAAGATGGTGAGATCCAAGCTTCAATCCAAGCTCAAATGATTGAGTTTCAAGGAAGAGAAGATGGAGTGAAAAAGAGGAAGAAGAAGTCCTCAAGCTCTTGCACATTGAAAAACCCATGAGAGTGCAAAGTGAGTGAGAGTGAAGAGAGAAAAGAGGGTTTAATTGACTTGAGTGTAGGCCCCCTTTGAGTCTGGAACTTTAAACGGCTGAAACATGATCTTGCGAGCCTCGAACAAGGTCGACGAAGAAGGATAAAACAATCTTTGAAAAATCTAGTTTTCGAAAAGTATATTTTTGACATGGTTCCGAGACTTCGAAAATCGTGTCCAAATTTGGGTGTAAAAGACAAATTCTACTCCTTTTGGCCAAAAACACAGTTTTCTAGGCTTCAAACACTGACGGGTTAAATATGAAAATCGAAGTAAATAATAAAACTACTCGAGGTAAATCAAAATCACAATCAAAATAGAAATCTATGATTATCTTCCCATGCTTACACGTGCACTTAGGGCCTCCTTAAGTGTGTCTGACTCAACCAATGCTCTCAAAACTCCCAAAACTAATACCAAGACTAAAGCAGCTATCCTAATTCTATGAATACTAAAACTTCTTAAAACTAAACACTCACTTAATTAACACTAATCGAGCTAGTCTGGTATGGGGTCTGACAACACATGTGGCTAAAAATCCCCAAAAGAACTAATCAAATGGAGGTGAAGGAGATGGACCATGGTAGAAAAACCACTGTTACGACAAGCCTTGGACAATCCACTCAGATATTTGAGAGTCTTCTTTAGAAGCTTTTCAGTCTTGGACTGACGGTGCTCGAAGGCATCCAACTATTCTGCAACACTCCCGGGAACAACTGAAGGAGGAGCCTGACTATGTGAAGTGGAAGGAGTGAGCTCTGGAGGATCCTACTATTGTGGGGCTAAAGGGACTTGGTGATGTGGTGCTGGAACCTCTGCATGTGGTGGTATGTGCCCTGCTTCTGCATTAGGTTGAAGGTTCATTTGAATAAGATTGGCATTGCTGAAAGGAGCATGGGAAATAGGGGTCTCATTAGGGTAGAGAACACCATAAAAACGAGCTAATTGGGACATGAGAAAGCCAAAGGGGGCTGCGGTCTTAGTGGTATTGGACAGATGAAAACGAACAATTGTCCTACAGATTAGAGAAGGGAGGCACATCAATCCACCGGTAACCACTTTGGAAAGGACATTTACCATATAGGTAGTTAATTCGGTCCTATTTCCTTTATGAGGATAAACATTAAAGGTGAAGATGTGGTGCAATAACCTGTATTTTGGAATCAAGGCTCCTAAGGGAAGGAAGTTCTTTTTGCGATCCCATGAAGCAGGATGTTCGCAGAGAACTAGAGTAGCTTAAGCCTTTTCAACTTCAATAAGGGTGTCAGTAACCATGGATAGGCCATTTGGGTTCAAGGGAATGTTTATGATTGACGAAATGCGATCTAGGTCAATGGTAACTTCTCTATTTCAAAGGGCAACAGTGAAGGGGCAGGAGTTAACTAAGGACACTGCATTAGTGATCGATTCATACATGCCATATACAAGAGAAGGATAGGCTTTGTCTCCCCAATCCAAGATGTTGTCCCATCCAATCTGAGCAAGGATGACTCCCATCTCATGGGGGTTCACAACACTACGCATAGTGCATTGTTCAAACATAATTGATCTGGATTTCAAGGCAGCCAGCATTTTGGCATTAGTTTTAAGAACAGTAAGGCCCAGCTAAGGTGGAGGAGGAGGTGGAGAAGTCAGAGGAGTAAGCCTAGGAGAGGTGGATTGAGAGGGTGGAGGAGAGGGAGACGACCTTTCTCTATGAGAAGAATAGCTGGGAGTAGATCATCCACGTTTAGAGGGGCGGTTCACGACTGACTTCATTCTAGGAGGCATTTCTATAAGCAGTTAGAGTGCACCAGGATAGGCAAGGAGAAAACACAAAACAAGTGGGAAAAGAAAAACACAATCCAGTAGATACAATGATGAGAGAAAGACAAGATATCCAGCAACAGGTTTGAGAAAGAGTATGGATTGAGGTTGGAAAGAGAAGGAGGGAAAACACACAAACAAGAATAGAAAACACACTGTCAATAACAATAAAAAACCAAAATTAAAGAATTGAAATAAATAGAAAATGGGGTGAAAATACCTTTTGAGGTGAAAGGAGAAGAAAACCAAGCAACCAGCCTAGAGAAGGAAGAAGGACCAATGAAAAGAGAGAACAAAAAAAATAGATTCTGAGCCTATTTAAGTTGCAGTCCTGGCATGGCGGTTTGCCGCCAAGGGGTCCACAGCTAGCCTTTTTTTTTTTTAACTAAACTCAAAAACAATTTAAAAGATACTAAACCACAAAGAAACCAACCAATATGGAGAGATTATCTACTAGCACAAACACAAAGGGATTTTCTCATATTTTTAAATTTTAAAACATCCAAAGGTTTTGTCAAAATGTCTACTAGTTGTTTCTCTGTAGGAATATGCTCTAATACTATGACTCCCTCTTTAACCAATTCTCTAATGAAATGATGTCTGATATCGATATACTTAGTTCTAGAGTGTTGGACGGGGTTTTTAGAGATATTGATAGAACTAGTGTTATCAACGTACAAGTTCATGCTACTTTGTTCAAAACCATAGTCTTTGAAGCATTTGTTTCATCTATAGAATTTTAGTAAAACCACTTCCAGCTGCTATATACTCTGCCTCAGCTGTAGATAAGGAAATGGATGATTGTTTCTTGCTAAGTCAAGCAACTAGACAGTTTCCTAGGTAGAAGCACCCACCACTAGTAGATTTTCTATCATCCACATTTCCTACCCAATAGGCATCTGAGTATCCAGCAATGCAAATAGATGAATCATATGGATACCATAAACCATATCCTAAAGTCCCTGACACATATCTATTGATTCTCTTAACTACTTTCAAATGAGTTTCTTTGAGATCTTATTGATATCTGACACAAGCTCCTACACTAAATGCAATATCAGGTCTGCTAGCTGTACAAGATATAAAACACTGCCTATCATACTTCTATACATTCTAGGATCAACACTCTTTACACTTGATTCCTTAGATAATTTGAGTGTTGTACTCATGAGTGTGTTCATGTGTTTGGCTGAATCTAATCCAAACCTTTTGATTAATTCTTTAGCATACTTGGTTTGGGAAACAAACATTGCATCAGACAATTGTTTTACTTGTAATCCTTAAAAGAAATTAAGTTCACCAACCATATTCATTTCAAACTCAGATTTCATATGATCAGCAAACTTTTCTGTTAACTTATTATAAGTAGAACTAAACACAATATCATCAACATAAATGTGAGCAATCAATATAGTGTCATTTGTTTTTTGAATAAATAGAGTCTTATCAACACTGCCTGTTTCAAAATTATGATTAATCAAGAATTGTGTGAGCATTTCATACCAAGCTCTAGGGACTTGTTTGAGACCATAGAGTGCCTTTTTAAGATAGTACACATGCTTAGGCTGCTTGGGGTCTTCAAACCCTTTAGGTTGCTCAATATAAACTTCTTCTTCTAAAACTCCATTTAGAAAAGCACTTTTGACATCGATCTGATATAATTTAAATTTCAAAGAACAAGCAATAGGAAGTAAGATTCTAATGGATTCAGGTCTTGCAACAGGAGCAAATGTTTCTTCAAAATCTATTCCTTCAATTTGAAAATAACCTTGGGCAACTAACCTGGCCTTGTTTCTAACTATGGTACCATTTTCATCAAGTTTATTTTTGTAAATCCATTTGGACCTATAATGTATTTGTCATCAGGCCTAGGTACTAATTCCTAAACTTCATTTCTAGCAAACTGATTTAGCTCTTCTTGCATAGCATTTATCCAACAATCATCGGAAAAAGCTTCATCAACAGATTTAGGTTCAATGGTAGAAGTAAAGCAAAGAAAGCTAACAATGTTTTCAATTTGACTTCTAGTCTTGACACCAACCAAGGGATCTCCCAGAATTTGGTCCATAGGATGATGCTTCACATTTACCAAATCCTTAGAGATTAGAGACTCATCTAGGTTTGCAGTGGGGACATTTATCTCATCATTATCAGGGTTTTCTTGATTACTGTAATCCTTTAGTTTGTCATCAATGACAACATTTATAGATTCTTGTATGGCTCCAGTGTTTATGTTTAATACTCTGTATGCACGACTGTTTTGAGAATAGCCAATAAAAATGCCTTCATCACTTTTTGAGTCAAACTTGCTCAAATGTTCTCTATCCTTGAGTATATAGCGTTTCCTACCAAAAATTTTAAAGTAGCTAATATTAGGCTTTTTCTCATGCTATAGTTCATTAACAGTTTTATGCAAGCCAGTTCCCAAGTATACCCTGTTTATGATATAACAAGTCGTACTCACTGCTTCAACCCATAGATCTCTAGGAACATTCTTTCCATGAAGCATAACTGTGGCCATCTCTTGCAAAACTCTATTCTTTCTTTCAGCAAATCCATTTTGTTGAGGAGTTTTAGGGTCAGAAAATTCATGGTGAATTCCATACTTGTCACAATATTTTTCAAATATGGAATTTTCAAATTCACCACCATGATCACTTCTCATTCGAGCAACTGCTCTTCCAATTTCAACTTGGATTCTTTTCACAATCTTTTTGAATTCAGCATATGCATCAGATTTTTCTCTTAAAAATGCAACCCAAATGAAACTGGAATAATCATCAACAATAACAAGAAAGTATTTTCTACCACCCCTACTTTCTTTCTTAGTTGGACCAACCAGGTGCATGTTGAGAAGCTCTAAGGGTCTAGTAGTCTTCAAAGACTTAGTCTTTTTGTGAGAATTTCTGATTTGTTTACCCTTTTGGCACTCTCCACAAACTGTTTTTGACTTCCTGCTGATTTTTGGAAGAGCCTTTACATACTTGTTCAACTTGGACAAGTCTCTATGGTTCACATGTCCAAGTCTTTAATGCCATAGTTGGGCTTCATCAAGATGAGCAATGTAACAAGCTGAGCTGGATGATTCTTTGTGGTTACTAACAACATAGCGGTTTTCTTGGTTTCTAAGACCTCTTAGAATCACCTTTCCATTTTTGGAGATCTCACAACCATGACTAGTAAAGATGACAGCATGATCTTTATCACATATCTGCGAAATGCTAAGTAAGTTATGTTTCAAGCCATGAACACATAAAACATCTTCTACTAGAGGCATGTTAGGAACATTCAGAGCACCCTTTCCAACAACTTTAGTGACATTACCATCACCAAAAGTAACAATTCCACCATCATAATCAGTTAATTTGGAAAAGAGTGTTTTATCCCCAGTCATGTGTCTAGAACATCCACTATCCAGAAACCGTAAGGATTAGTCTCCAGCTTTAAGGACTGTGTGAACTAATTGGCTTTTGGGTACCCACATGTACCTTTGGGTGAATGAAGTTCCACTAGAACCTTGAGACTTTGATTTATTAAAATCATGTTGATGAAACGTTTTCTTAGAATACATTTTAGCATGATTTTTTAATTGAAATTTTAGTTGGTCAATTTGTTTCATCAATTCATTTCATTTTTGTGGAAAGAGAGATTTTTTTGATAAAATGTTTTAGTTAGTTCATTTCTATAGGACTCTCTTTTGATTTGTTTCATTTTACAATCATATTTGGCATGTCCTTTTCTTCCACAAGAATGACATATAACTCTAGAGGTGTTTGATTACTTGAGGAATCCTCTCCTTTTATAAACTTAGTAGAGACATTGGGATTATGTTTTGCTTCTTTGTTGTATCCAAGCCCAGTTTTGTCTCTTTGATACTTATCCATCGTGAATAGTCTTTCAAACTTTTTTTCTCCATGAGTAAAAGAATACTCATACTTTTCTTTGTACCATATTAGTTGGGTGACTTCATTTTTCAATCGAGTGGTTAATTCTTTTAGATTTTCTGTTTCATTCTTTTCACTTGTAAACCTTCTTATCTAATCACTAGCAATTTGAAAGTTAGAATATATTTCATGAAGTTCATTTGCTAAGATATTATTTTCATCATTCAAGGTTTCAATTTTATTATTTAAGACTTTAATCTTGACTCCTTGTTTGCTCATAGTTTTAATTAGTTTGCAGCTCTCGTCATAGAGTCTATCATAGGTTTCTTGAAGATCTTCTTCGTTGTTATCATTATCTGGACTGTCATATTCAGATTCAGATCCATTCTCAGATTCATCAATATTAGATTTTTCAGAACTTTCATTCATCTCAACTGATGGATCACAGAGACTTCTGGCCATCAAAATGGTGCAATTTCTTGTCACATCTTGATGTGATTCACCTGATTCTGATTCAGATTTAAATGAGTCATCATCCCATGTTGCCACAAGTGTCTTTTTCTTTCTTTCCATTTGACACTCAGATGATATATGTTCAAACTTTTGACAGTTATAGCATTTCACCTTTCTATGTTGACTCTTAAGGGAAGAACTGACTTTGTTTTTACCTTTATCAAAAGATTTAAAATATGAATTCTTTTTCTTAAAATGTTTTAGAAATCTCTTAGCAAGTAAAGCAACATCTTCATTATCACTTTCTTTCTCATTATCTGATTCTTCTTTAGAAGGGGATGGCTAAGAAGTCTTAAAGCAATTGATTTCTTATCTTTGGATTTATTAGATATATTATCATCTCAAAAGTTCTAATATTACCAGATAATTCTTCTACTTTCATAGTTTTTGGGTCATTGTATTCTTCTATAGAGGCCACTTTGGGGTGAAATTTGTCGGGTAGAGACCTGAGGATTTTGCTACATACTTTGCCTTCCGGAATTTGTTTACCAAGTAACCACATCTCATTCACAATAACCATTAACTTTGTTCGAAACTCATCAATCACTTCATCTTCCATCATTCCTAGAGATTCAAATTGGGAAGTCAACATTTGAAGCTTGGCTCTTTTAACAATAGTTGTTCCTTCATAATTTGTTTCTAAAAGCTTCCAAGCTTGTTTTGCTATGGCACATGTCATAATCTTTTTGTACTCCTCAACAGTCATGGCACAAGTTATGGCATTCAATGCCTTTGCATCACTATCTCTCAATGCCTTTTGATCAGCTATCCATCTGGCCTTTGCAAGAGGCTGGATAGTGCCATCTGTAGCTGTGACTGTAGGAGGAGTTCATCCGTCCTCTACAGCATACCATACAGGTCCACCAAGGGATTTGGTAAAAACAGTCATTCGGGCTTTCCAAAAGGCATAGTTTGTACCATCAAACAATGGAGGTCTATTTACTGCACTACCTTCTGGGTTTAGACATTGGCACTAGTAACTAGAAGGAGATCTACTCCGGGTTGTTAAGCGTTTGGGGAGTAACCTACGCTCTAATACCAACTGAAAGTGCAGGTTATGGCCAATGACTAAGTCCTAGGGGGAGGGTGAATAGGACTAAGTGAATTCATTTGCCAATTTTAATCTTCTTAGTCCGATTTGAATCCAACCAGAACAATAAACAACACAAACACAAATAAGAGTATAACTTATGCAAATTATGTGTTCAACATGAGAGTGCTTAAACAATTAAGATATGACAAAATTAGTTTTATGTTGATAAGCACACGTGTGTGTGTCAATTAAACTCAGTGATGAAACATCATACGTTTCAATCTCCACAACATATAGAAATGTAAATCATGCACTTGAGATAGAAATAGAGAAATAGACACAAGGAATTTATAGTGGTTCAGGCACATAAGCTTACATCCACACTCAAGGGTCACACAGTCCCTTGGTTCCACTAAGAAGAATCAAACTACACAAGTACTGATTCTACCTCAGTTTTGTTACCGAGGTTCGATCACACAGATCGACTCCTCGCACAATTTTAGAGTGATTTAGTCACACAGATCTGAACCACTACCACATTATACACATATTGTAGAAGTTTGAAGAAGGGTGAACACTTGCCTTTGATGAAGATTGAAAGTGTTCTAAGGAGCTCCGACCATAGTCGAAGCTTTCACCTCTTACGACGTCCTGGTGTTGAGAAGGATGTTTCCAACGTGTTGCACAACCAAGTTTCAGAGGTTTGGTCTTCTAGGATTACAATGGTAAGGCTTTCGTCGAATAAGGGATCGTAGTTTAAGCTCTTCCTCACAACACACTTATCTTGGAGCTAATGTAGCTTTTGAAATTTCCTAGATCTAACACAAGAGTATTTGGAAGAAGATTTGAGAGCTTAGGTTTGATGGGAAGAAAGTAGTAAGCAAAGCTCTTCAAAAATGGACTTATCTTAGAGCAAAACAAGCTCTAGTTATTTATAGACAAAATCCCAACGGTTAGTTTTGGTGGCTAGCCTCATAGCACCTCAGCTAGCCCCCTTTCAATTTCCCTAAGACAACGGTCATATTTTCGAATTCGGTCAGCTCACAGTTAGCCATTGGTGGCCTTGGCGGCTGGCCATGAGGTGACTACTGAGGTGACCGAGTTTCGTTACATAAACAAGGAGTTCTCTGGAGAAGTCACCGTGGGTTTCGGTTGCTTGCGGTTCGCCGCTATGGCTCTCGGCGGTTAGCCATGAGGTGACCACTGAGGTGACTGAATGAAGGTCCAGAAACAAGGAGCTCTCGAGAAAGCTAACGGTTGGTTGCAGTTGCTTTCGGTTAGTTGCTATGGCTCTCAGCGGTTAGCCGTGAGGTGACCACTTAGGTAACCGTACTCCATATCAGGTGGGAGTATTAATCTCTGGAAAAGTAACCGCAGGTTTTCGGTTACCTAGCGGTTAGCCACTTTTTGCAAAGGGACTAGCCGCCAAGTGACCAAAAGGTCATCAAACCTTCTTTTTGCATGATTGTTTTAGTTGAAAGTAAGAGTTTGAAAACAGGCTTTAAAACAGAACTTTTTCCAAGGGTTCTAAGGTCTGGCCTGGGTCTAAAATACCTGATAACGTTGGCAAACACATGTGGAGTCTTTCTTGGACGAATCTGGTCCTTCCAAAAGCTTGATAAAACCTTTGAATCTGATCTTCCTTAAGGCACTTTAAGAGGCAAGATCTTCTTGGACATATTGGCATGGTATTGACAACACAAATACAGTGCTCACGAAAATGTGGCACGAACATCCTTCACCATGTGGTCAGTGAGGTCACATTTAAAGCACCCACCAGTTATCTTGTAACACAGATTTGAGGGATGATGCTTACCACAATGTTCACAAATGCCTTGCCTTAGAGGACTCGGATCTTACCTTGGCCTCTTGTTCTGTTAAACTTTCTGATTTTGCTGCTATTGATGATTCCTCAACGAATCTTAGATAATCTTGTTATTGATATTTTCAAACTTATAGGCTCTCTTGACTGCTTCCTCGAAGGAGACAGGTGGCACAACTCCGGTAGTGTCTTTCTCAATAATTGGGTTGAGTCCGTCCAGGAACTTAGTAATTTTCTTCTCTTCTTTGTCGATCAGTTATGGGCCATACCGAGACAGACTCTCAAACTTAGTGAGATATTCGAGGATTATCATGTTCCCTTGCTTGAGCTATTGAAATTCTATGGCCTTCTGCCTCTTGATGGCACATACTACTCACTAAACTGATCTCTGAATGAAATCCAAGCTTGGTCATTCGCAATATTCTGATAATCATCATTCACAGTTTTCTACCAAATCTCTGCTAGTCCTGTAAAAATGGAGGCTGTTAGATGAAACTGTTGTCTACTCGTACATCTGAAAAGGCCAAAGATGTTCTCTTTGTGCGCTAGCCAATCAACTACTTTTAAAAGATCTTCTTGCCCTATAAATTCCTTTGGGCTTCTCTTCTGAAAACGTTCAAAAAGAAAATCCGGGTCATTAAAGATGAACAAACCAAACAAGAAATTATGATGAGACAAACCAGCACATTTAACACCAAAAGAACCACAAATTAACCAGAGAAGCTTAGGCCGCCACTCCAAGATTGAGTCGCACCACTCAATAGAATGACAAACCACTATCTACTACTATCCGGGATAGAGTCGAACCACTCAACATAATCAATGCAACACAAACCAACACGAAACACTACTACTATCTACTATTGTGATTATGTGAAACACTACCACTAAGACTGGCGCCACATCAATCATTCAAGATTCTCTTCAGGGACAAAGTGAATCATCCGGATCTCTTCAAGGATGTTGCCGCCTGTGATATCTTTAACTTGCTCGTAAATGGAGTCCATCAATCCCTCAACGCATAGATAATGAGCTGCCTGATACAAGAAATAAACTAAAAACAGTGAATATCTGAAGAATAGTTTCACCCCAACTAGAAATTTATGAAGACACAACACACAGATGATAAAATGAATTAAGAAAATATCTTAATATCATTCCAAACAAAACCATTCAATAAACCAAAAGAAACCATAAACTCGAAATACAAAACACTTAAACACTAGATAATGAAGGAGGACGGTAATGTATTACTGTGAAAAGACGATGAGCGTTTCCAAATAGAGATTGGCCAAGTTGGGGATCCAGTTCTTCCTATATTCATCTTGTGCATGCTTCTCGCGGTACTTGATAACCTTCTCGAGGACTTCTGCTTTACTGTTGTCTAGAGTGATAATGTTGGAACCATGCTAGATGCTTTCCTTTATGAAACCAGACACCTTTTGCAACTAACACTTCCACAATGAACTCCTACCAGTCTTTGCTTAGAAGCTTGATTATCTTTGGAGAAGGAGAAGAAGATGGTGCCGCCATTTTCAATGATGAAGAAAATAGAACTACAGAAGCATAAATCCTAGTTAGCAATAGAAGAAAAATGTCATGACCCCGGACCGGAGCCGAGCCAACCAAGTCCCTAATCCGCAGCCGCAGCGCGACGGTCCAGAAAATTTCGCCCACTCGCACTGTTTCCCACAAGCTTCCATAGTGAGGATTCCAAGATCCAATACCTGGCAATCTCATGAGAACGAATATATATATGCAGAAGCATATAGCAAACACGACATGAGATACAAAGACGAATCATAATATCCAAAACTCGTGCCAAAGTGAGAAACATACATAAGCAAACCCAAAGTTAGTGTTTAAGTTTTACAATACCAAGAAAGTACGTTTTTAAATTTATACAATCCCAAAAATAAAAGCCAATAAAGCTAGTGAAACAAGTTTCCAAAAGTGATGATTGACCCCCAAAATATGACGTAAATCATGACCCAACCCGTTGTCTAGATGACATCATCAGGCTGCCACTCTCGAGTAACCGGCATCAAAACCGCCTCCTCCTCACACTTCACCTCATGGGCAAAGAGATCATCATCTGGCACCAAACAAATGAATATCTGACATGACGATCTGGCATGTAAATAAAGCAGATAAGATCACGACAAGTATTTGCAAAGTTAAATTTAAACATAATAATACATTTGAAAGCTACACAGAAATAGTGATATAATAAAGGAAATTAAATGCTGAAACCAAATGATTAGTGTTGAAAACATTTAAAAGAATCCAAAGAATCGAAATAAAACAATGGCAACCACTGAGCTATATTCTCCTATTACCGAAGTAACAAAAGCAATCAAAGTATAACTGTCGCCATATAAAATGGCCGAAACAAACATATAATACATATATAATCCAATATATATGGGTATCAAACGGAATCCTCCGCAAAATGGATGGCAGACAAATAGAGTTTCCAAGCCGCAGTTGGCGAATTAATTAAGGATCTCAAGCCGGGTGATCGAACCGACAAGGCGACCCAAGCTTAGTGGTGTCGACCAAAAATCCGAACAAATATAATTCAAATCAAAGGAACATAGTTCAAAGCAGTAAAAGGACTACTCTGAACATAACATATATGAAAATCCAGAAAATGAACGAAAAAGTAGTCTTACCGAGATTTCTCAATGTGGTGAACCACACAAAGCTATCCAAAATGTTTTATAAGAAAACGTACAAATTCTTCAAACTTGGAATGAGGTAATTGGCTCAGGTTGATTGGCTTCCTAAGGCCATCTCATTTTACACTTAGCATCCAAATGCCCGTTTATAAATGATAAATTTGGTGCCTTTGAAGGTTCCCGACATTTGAGACCTCAAAGTGTATATCGAGGGTTCAAAGACATTGTAATATCTCCTCGATAATTCAACTACGGAGGTTCCTCCTTTATCCCCATTGGTTTCCATGTTACCAAATGGTTTGGATTCAAAATTTTCCATCCCCATGCATAAATCAGTCCCTAGGGGTCTGCACATCAAGACAGGAGAAAACGGTGTGTAGGAAACAACCCCAGGACAGAACACAGGTCCACTCGAGTAGGCATCCATCCAATCGAGCGGACTGCCCAAAGTTTTTGGCAGTCCCAGAAGGCTTACTCACTCGAGTAAAGGCCCACTTCTCACCAGGCAGTAACTGATCGGTTCGTTTTTTTGTTCGCTAGACTATCGGGGTCAACGGACGTGAGAGTCCGTGGGGTCCAACCCTTTCGTGACCGGATACAAAGCGAACATCAACTTTTTGTGTACGGGTATGCCAAATTTTCTACTCTGTTTGAAATGGACAAGTGGTGGTCCATAGATCCACCTTCACAAGTAGAAAAGAAAATTAAAATTTTCCTAACTTTCATTGCACATGTGTTAAGAAAAGAGAGATGATTTGATTTGAATGCTGTAAAAGGCGATTTTCATTTGTTTTTCGTGAAAGGCAATGTTTTTGCCGTGAAAGGCGATTTATAATTCTTATAAAAAAGAGAAGACAAGAGTTGTGATTTTTTTTGTGTCTCTTTAAAAAATACAAAATAAAATGAAAGTAAGAAAGGGGGATCTAACTTCTCAGGAAATTGTGGGGACTCTTTCAGATTGACAGTCGCAAGCTATGTTTGGACTTCACCATCATCCTTCTGATGAGAACAAAGGGTGCTTTTGGTTCTCTTGGCTCGGTTTAAACCTCAAATTTTTAGAGGATAAAGATCAAAAGGATGTCCTATATCCAATTAAAACCTAAGTAGGCGAGCTGAAAAGCCACGTCTAAGCCATGGAGACAAAAAGAGAAGGCCTTGGGGGGAGGTCCCCTAAAGGACTTTAGTCACCTTGTAGTGGTGGTTGCTACAAAGCTTCTTCGACAGAGGGGAGTTCTTCATTGGAGTGTCGTAGCAATTTTGCATAGTTTTTTCTTGGATTTTTATGTCGTGTGTTCCATTGTCTCCTGAAATGGAGGAATTGGCCTCCTTTTACAAACTTTTGGTGGCCATCAGGGGAGTTTATGGGCTTTAAATGCATTAATTACATTAATACTCCATGATAGGAGGAGTTACAAGTTTTTAAATTTATATTTTTGTAACTCATTTTTCTTGGCTTTTGATTGGTCGTTCGAGAATAATGGGCTTTTAATTGCATTTAAACTTTATGATGGGAGGAGTTACATGGTTTAATGCCATGATTGTGTTTGACTTTTAGCTATCATTCCTTGGTTTTTTATTAGGCCGTCCACAATAATGAGCAATTGACCACATTAATTTGTCATAAAAATGGTCGTTAACCGCATTAATTGGCCACCAAAACATTTGAAGAGTCGCGGGCTGTGCTGCTTCTTTTGAAATTCTACCCGCAACGTAGG